>OY294069.1:42144639-43344639 GCA_958510875.1 Endomychus coccineus
TGTAATGGCGAGACATTTAAACGGTCTTCAAACAAAAATAAAATCAGTTTCGCCTCAGGCTATTTTCACCCATTGTTACGCTCACAACATGAATTTGGTTTTAAGTAATGCATGTAATTCCATTAAGGAAGTTAGAAATTTTTTTTCCAACTTATCGTCATTTTCAAATTTTTTTAGCAAATCCACCAAACGAACTGAAATTTTGAATAACATAGTAGGAAACAGAATTCCCTGTAATGCTCCAACTCGATGGAATTTTACATCACGTGCAGTGTTTACCATTCACAAAAATAAAGACAAATTAATTGAAACATTTGATTTTATATTAAACAGTGATGACTTTTCAACAGATCAGGTTTCATTAAATGCTGCTGTTGGTTTAGAATCTTATTTAGAAAATGAAGAATTTTTGTTTTTTCTTGATAATTTTAAATTAATATTTGAACAAACTGATCTTATTTTTCAAATTTTACAACATGAATTCACTGATATAATTTATTCAAGAGATCGTTTGAAACATCTCATTGATAAAATTTCAAGTTTCCGTAATACAGAATTTCATTTTAATATTTTATTTCAAAATTTTTCAACTGATGAGGCTCCTCCCGCGAAAAGGAGGAAAACATATAATTTAGTAGACAAGAAACTACATTATAAACAACTTTTTTATGAAATTTTAGATACCATTAAAGGTCAAATTGAGATTCGATTTTCCGATTTACATGAATTGAAGTTTTTCGACTTGACGAATAGAAGATTTTTCGAATCTTTTTCAAAAGAGTTTCCCAATACACTTTTGGATAACTTAGTTCTCAAATATAAATTTTTTGATAAAATAACACTGCACAATGAATTATGCGTTATATACTCGGATAAAGATATTTTAGGCCAGTACGACAGTCACGCCGATATGATAAAATATATGATAGACAATGATTTGCAACAAGTTTTACCTCAGTTTTATAAACTACTTTGTTTGACAGTCACCATTCCTGTCACGTCGGCATCGGTGGAGAGATCATTTTCTACTCTCAAACGAATTAAAACTTACAAGCGAAATACAATGGACCAAAATCGTTTATACAATGTTAGTTTGATATCTATTGAAAAAGATTTAGTAAAACACTTAAAACAAAATGATACATTTTATGATAATATTATTGATCATTTTTCGCAAACTAAAGACCGTAGAATTCCGTTAATATATAAAAAAAGTTAATAAAATTAATTAAAAAAAACAAAATACGAAAAATTCTAAAAAAAAGAAAAAATACAAAAATGCAAAAAAAATAAAAAACAAAAAACGAACAAAAAAATTTTTTGGCAAGAGAAACTCTACACCTCCTCGTTGGTTCTTGCTGGGCAATAATTAATTTTGTCACTGAAGTAGCTGGTACGGTCGCTGTGCAAAAGTTAAATTAATTGGCTGAGTAGAGTATATTTAAAAAAAACGTTTTATGTCCAGCCTCCTCTCTTAAAAAGTTCACGAGCCGCCACTGCTTCAATGATGTTTGGATTAGGTTTCTTGTAACGTTTTCGTCCTGCTTTGGGTTTATATTCTCTAGGAATTTTGATCCTATTGACCCCAGCCCTTGATCCTATTGACCCCAGCCCTTGATCCTATTGACCCCAACTCTTGATCCTATTCATCCCGATAACCTGAAAATCGTGCAACGAAATAGAAAATATTTTTCAATTTTCTTTTGCTTACGAATAAACTAAAATAATTTTGTGTGCCTTAGTTACTAACTAAGTAACTACTGGAGTTAATTAGGCCAACTGCCCTCAATATATGCTTCTCAAATTCGTATTTAGAGACAAAGTTTTGGCGACAATGAAAACAGATGACTGAAAGTACTTCTAATTAAGGCCTGGTTTACAGTGCTACCAACTGCTGAATGATAAAATATTGGTAACCTTTATGAGATATAAAGTTAGGCAACCAGTCAAACTCAAATAGAAAGCATTCATTACGATATTAAGGTTTTGTGAACTAAACTGATAAACTCCCTCTTTTTGATCCTATTCACCACAGCGAACCTATTCACCCCATTTTACGGTACTTCATTTTGAAGAATCCTTTATCACACTAGTAAGTAGTAACAAAAACAGAAAACAGCCCACGAGCAAATTATCAAATTGTACCAGTGGAAGACTTATAAAATTCCTCAAAGATGAGTTTTAATATTTGTTCTTAATTTTATCACTGCACTGTAAATTAATAATTGTCATTTGAGGTCCTGGGGCTATGGTTTCAATGTCAGTATCAAAAGGATTTTGAAAAATCTTAATTTCATTCGCAATGATTTCAAAGTCTGAGAAAGGAGTAGCAAAATTTATGTTCAAAGCATTCAAAGCTTTTATTGCAAAATCGACTGGAAACTCAGTCTTAGTAGTGTGGTAATTTGTCACATGTTTTAGAACATTTTTTACGTAATTGTGAGTTAACATTATCGCCCTATGGCTGGAAAGTTTGGAAACCCCTGCTCTACATGCTACTTTCTAATGAAAACTTTTTGGAGGTGAAATACTTCTTCGAGCGCGCGTCTTTCATACTGTACTACAGAAAAAGCTAAACTCGACCCAGCGCGCTGACTGATAATTTTGAATTGTTGGCGAGTATGGCGCGATTCGTATTCACCTAACAATTGAATTGCATTTACAAATGAATAACGTACAAAGGTAGTCCCCGCGACGTAAATATGACATTGCCGCTACCTCTCATCTTCAGATTTTTCTTCGTTGAGTACATTGTCACAGCTCCTTTTACACCACGATTATTCTATAACTGTATGTCAGATCAATTTCGTCGTTTAAAATAACATTGGAAACATTCTAAACTACTACATAGATTTTCATTAAAATCTATAAAGCAAAATTATACTTCAAATTATACTATCTTTCAAAATGTAATCAAAACGATGGTTTTGCTAGTCTATACTTTACGGGTTAAAACCTCTGACTATCGAGACGGATATTTAATTTTTTATACTCTGAAGTTCATAAAAATTTAACTTTGCATGTGTTGGTCATTCTTAAAGTTCGTATTACAGTTCGCAATTCTTGTTGCAATACGCAATACTCTTGATCAATGAGGCATGCGCAGTACAGAAATTGCGTGCAAGTCATTGCACAGAATCGGTCCGGTTCGATATTAATTGCGAGTTTCGTGCAATTCTGGGGACTTTTTAGTTACCAACTGAACAAAAGTTCCCACAAGGACGCGTATTGACGTTGACGTTTAAATCACAGAACAACAGAAAGATTTATATCTATTGATTGATTGTTGTGTTTCGTTTATTCTTTTTCTTTCCATTTGGACTTTAGCTGTAAATTGTAAATTTTGTTGTATTGTAGTTTAAAACCAGAAAAAACATTGCATATTGTTTCAAATTTCCTGGCAATATATCTAACCATTCTGCAACTAGATATCTTAATGCTATTATTAGTGTGAGCAATTTTGGACAACAATTTTGAATGTGTTTGTATCCATCCTTAGAAAATTTGAGAAGTTCTATATCTGGAGCAATGAGCTCTTTAGTTGAACCAATATTTTTTTTTTATTTTGGTTTAACCAAGGCATTTCCCACCACCTTTGTTGTCCTCTTTCTCCAGTCTCTCTCGCCAAGAGAGCAGCGGCAGCAATAATTATAGTAATTATGGCAGCAACGATTTTCTTTTGGTTGCTTCTATTCATTTTTACAAAAACTAAATAAATTTAAAACAAACAACAAACAAATTAATAATTCTTAACTTTTCATTACTTTAGCATATTTTTCAAGGTTGGTAGGGAACTGAAGTATGCAATTGCAAGTAAAAATTGCCGTGTAAAACGTTTTACCATAAAAAGTTGCAGGCCAGCTCTTACAAGGTCAATGTATTGCTGCAATGCTATTGCAACAAGAATTGCGAACTGTAAAACGATCTTAACAAATAGTTCAAATTTTATGAACTTTATAGAAATTCGATTACCTTCAATTAAATGTAATCATCTGCAGGTAAACAAAAAGAAAAATGAGAAGAAAAAGAAGAATGAGTCAGAAGCTAAACCATCGACATCAAAAAAATCCAGAGCAAAAAAAAAATAATTTTTGTAACATTTCTTGCAAGAAAGATATTTTTTTTTCATTTGTTATACTCTTGTAAAATGTATTGAACTGATTTTATTTTTTTTTTTTTGCAAACTAATATTATTGTAACTGTTTATTGGAATATATTACGCTCGAACGTGCTAGCGTTTTACATACTTAAAAAATTGTTTCATTATATTCTTTTCTCCAGATGATTTTGATTTTTATTCAGGTCGTGTGTGGTCAACCGTTTAATAATTATTATTTTCGGCGTAATGAAATTGCTGAAACAGTAGCAGTGTTCTGCCTAAACTGCTGAAATGTCGACAAGTACATCTAGTTTTCAACAAATGGTATCAATAATAAATAAATTTGAAGAGTAGCTGTGAATAAATTTGAAGAGTAGCTGAAGTGGTTGTAAATGTGAATGATATTAAACAGAGAGCAATTCGTAATGTTATTTTTGGTGTGTACAGATAAAAGGAGCATATTTAATTTTGAAATACACAATCTTTATACATTATAACAGATTCTTGAAACCAGAGTTGTAAGGCTTGGTAAAATTGATCACAACCACTATACTTAGCTGAAAGATATGGGACATCAAGTGTTTAGCCTACCCCTTGAACTACTACAGGGATCATGTTGGTACAGATGACAGTTCAAAAAGCAACACCTTAACAATGAACGGCGACTATTGGATATAGTGATATAAGTGTGAAATGTGCAATGTTTAACCTGAGTGTTTAAATTTTAATGTGTTCGTGCAATAACCATAGGTTACAGTAGCAGATTTGATAAAAAATATCGATATCGATTTAAAGGTATACGCCAGTTTATTTATTATATCAACCAATGAAACTCTTGAAAAAATTGTGCAAGATGTACTGGAATGAATCATCTCAAAAATATTTTCACTTAACTTCCCTTCGGTTATTGTCAACTGTCGAGTGGATTCAATACTGTAGTGAGGTGTTTTTGTGTTGTGGTAGCAAAAATGAACTCTACTCGAATATTTGTTGAAATGTTATATTCATCCTACTAACAGTGTTACTGAGATTATCGAAAACAGATTTAGGAATCGTGCAATGATATGAATATGTTGATATTCAGGTATTTTGAGTGTTTGTTTCCATAAACCATACAATATAATACGTATTATCGACTTGAAGCAGAAAGTTGATTTTCCGTATGTTTATCTTGATGATTAAGTTGTAGGATGAGCTTTAATCTAATAAACGATCATGTAAACTCGAAAAAAAATTACCGTTTGGTAACAGGAAAAAATCTTTCTTTGTCATTAACTTGCTTTTCGTCATATAATAAGTGAATTTGATACAAAAAAAATTATTTTTTGTTGGTGCTTTTGAATTTGGCTTTGACTTAAATATATTTGTTGTAATATTATATTCATCCTACAGTTAGTGTTTCATAGGTTGTGGAAATCTTCTATTTTAGTAATATACAATTAAATACAATATGTGCTTTTCATTCACTTGCTTTTCGTCATATAATAAGTGAATTTGATACAAACAAAAAATAATTTTTTGTTGGTGCTTTTGAATTTGGGTGTTTGACTTAAATATATTTGTTGTAATATTATAATCATCTTACAGTAAGTGTTTCAGAGGTTGTGGAAATCTTCTATTTTAGTAATTTACAATTAAATACAATATGTGCTTATTCATTCACTTGCTTTTGGTCATATAGGAAAATTATGATACTTGGAAGATGCAGATGGAAGCCCTACTAGTAAAAAATGACTATTGGATGTACGTGAATGGTGAGTGCAAAAAACCAGAGCTGGTTGGTGAAGCTAATTCGGCAGTTTTGCTAGCATGGGAAAAGAACGACAATAAAGCCAAATCTGATATTATATTAGCAATTAACCCATCTGAATTAAAAAGGTTGCATTTCATCATACGGGCCTGCCAGAAAAGCTACGTTACTAAAACAACTGACATTGCAGCGAATAGAAGAAACGGCTGATGTACGTGAACATATCAATAAGTTTCTTGACGCGGTTGACAAACTGAACGGAATGGATGTAGAAATTAATCCTGATTTGTTGGCGATCATGTTGTTATACAGTCTGCCGAGTAGTTTTGAAAATTTCAGGCCCGCAATAGAATCACGAGACGAGTTACCGTCACCTGATGTTCTTGAGTAAAAATTATCGAAGAAAGTAATGCCAGGAAAATTCGAATTCGGGTACGAAAAATAATTCTTTACCATTCAAATACCGTTGTCACAAGTGTAGAGAAATAGGCCACAAAGCTGCCGATTGTAAAAATGGAGATTTTCGAAATAATTCAGCAAAAAATGCCGAAGATTCGAGTCTATATGCATCGGAGTCGTCGTATTACACGAGTATGAAACCGAAGTGGTGTCTTGACAGTGGCGCTACTTCACATTTGTGCAACGATATTAGAGATTTTTCGGAAATAAACGCTAAAAGTGGTAAGTTGAATCTTGCTAACAATGCTGTTACGAACATTACTGCTCAGGGTAAGACTGCATTCACCATTCACAGCTGATGTTTTTAGTGAGCCAGCGAAGATTTATTTGAATAACACTTTGTATGTTCCAGACTTGCGTACGAACTTACTGTCAGTGGGAAAAATTACCAAAACTGGGTTTAAAGTAGTATTTGAAAAAGATAATGCGTTTGTAATAGGTAACGTTAGGCTTGTAGCTGATAGAATTGGTGAACTTTATTATGTGCGCGAAAATGTACAAAATGTTTCTGGAAATTCAAAAACTGATTCAGTTTTCGCGGCGAAATCTATTTCTACAGGAACATTTGAAATGTGGCATAGGCGTTTTGGTCATTTGAACGCTAGAGATTTAATTGAAGCTATAAATACAGGGTCAGTACGTGGACTTGAAAATTTAAAACCGATAAAGTTTGAAAATAACACTATTAAATATGAGGTATGTCTTCAGGGGAAGATGGTGCGTACCCCTTTTCCAAAGCAATCTAATAGAGTAACTGAGCTATTAGAATTAATACACTCAGATGTTTGCGGACCTATGCGCGTTGAATCAATGAGTAAAGTACGTTATTTCATCGAATTTATTGATGACCATTCAAAATGGTGCGTCGTTCGTTTTCTGAAATCGAAAAGCGATGTATTAGAAGTCACGAAAGAATTTATAAGTATGGGTGAGAAACGACAAGACAAGAAAGTTAAGTTTTTCCAGTCTGATAATGGCAAAGAGTTCACTAGTCATGAATTTGATGAATACTTAAAGAAGCTAGGAATATCTCGTCGACTGACGATTCCGTATAACCCTGAACAAAACGGGATTGCGGAGAGAAAAAATCGAACTCTTTTGGACATGGTTCGTTGTTTATTGATGCAATCCGGACTTCGATGTTTTGGGCCGAAGCGATTAATACAGCGAACTATATCCGAAATCGTTGTCCTTCAAAGAGTCTCAACGGAAAAACTACATACGAATTATGGACCGGGAAAAAACCTAACGTGAACTATTACAGGGAATTCGGATGTCGTGTTTTCTGTCTCAACAGACAACCCAACAGGAAAATTCGAGGCAAGAACAAAAGAAGGAAATTTTTTGGGTTCTTCTGAAAAATGTAAGGGATATCGAGTGTGCATAACTAATGAGAGGAAAGTCGAAATTTCATGAGACGTAAAATTTCTTGAAGGACTGGAGACAAAAGTAGAAAAATTCACTGAATTTCTCCCAGACGATTGCGTCGAAGAGGAAACTGATTCAAGGTCAAAACAGTTTGTTCAAATTGAAACGAATCCTGTTGTAATTGAAGAGGACAACGAAGAATATCTCGAAATTATTGAAGAAGAGGTCGTTCCTAGGAGGGAGAGAGGAAGACCTAGAATTATCAGGACTGGAGCAAGGGGAAGACCTCGAAAAGAGTATAGATATACTGAGACAGAAGCAAGAGTCACAGAAAGTGTAGAAAATGCTTGCTTAGCAGAAGTACCTATGAGACAAGCTACAAATTCTGCTGAGGCGAACGAGTGGTATGAAGCTATGGCTATTGAAATTAAGTACATTATAAAAAATAATACCTGGAAACTAGTCGATCGTCCTAGCAATTATGAAATCATAGGTAGTCGTATATTGAGGAATAAGTATACAGCCGATGGGACGTTGGAAACAAGAAAAGCTAGGCTTGTTGCTCAAGGTTTTAGCCAATGCCCAGGAATTCATTTCAAAGAAACATTCGCTCAAGTTGCTAGTCTTAGTACTATTCGACTGTTGATTTCGTTAGCCGTTCAATATGGGATGAAAGTAAGACAATTTGACGTGACTTGTGCTTATTTAAATGGCGAACTTGAGGAAGAAATATTCATGGAACCTCCGAAATATCTGTCTCAATTGCTTGAAATCATCATATCGCAAGAAAATTGATACGAATGCCAAGGAAATGTTGAAGCAGTTACGTGAAGGAGATAAAGTATGTCTGCTAAATAAGGCATTGTACGGCTTGCGTCAAGCCGGTAGAAGTTGGTATGAAAAACTGGATAGCGTATTAAATGCTTTTGGAGCATCAGCAACAAGTGCTGATCCTTGTCTATACCAAATTGAAAATGGAAACGAACTGACCTTAATTGCAATTTATGTGGATGATATAATTGTTGCATCCCGACATCATAAGAATATAGACAATTTTAGTAAGTATATTTCACAGAAGTTCGAAACCAAAAACCTTGGTGAAATCTCATACTGCTTGGGAATTGAATTTAGTAGAAAGAACGATACTATATCCTTGCACCAATCTGGATATGTTAACGAATTATTGAATAAATTTGGAATGTTTGAATCGAAACCTGTTTGCTCTCCAGTGGACCCTGGTACAAAATTGATTAAGAATCAAGATCCTCCGGACGAAAACTTACCTTATCGAGAATTAGTAGCTGCCTTAACCTATTTATCTATATCGACTAGGCCTGATATTAGTTTCGCAGTCAGTTATTTGGAACAGTTCAACAACTGTTATGGAAAAGAGCATTGGACTGCGGCTAAACGAGTATTGCGATATTTGAAGGGAACAATTAATCTTGGATTGGTCTTCAATGGAAAGTCGGAATGTCTCAAGGGCTACGTGGTTGCTGATTGGGGTAATTGCCCTCATGACAGGAAACAGTACAATATGTGCTTATTCATTCACTTGCTTTTCGTCATATAATAAGTGAATTTGATACCAAAAAAAAATAAATTTTTGTTGGTACTTTTGAATTTGGGTTTGACTTAAATATATTTGTTGTAATATTATAATCATCCTACAGTAAGTGTTTCAGAGGTTGTGGAAATCTTCTATTTTAGTAATATACAATTAAATACAATATGTGCTTATTCATAAATTTGCTTTTCGTCATATAATAAGTGAATTTGATACAAAAAAGAATTATTTTTTGTTGGTGCTTCTGAATTTGGTTTTGACTTAAATATATTTGTTGTAATATTATATTCATCCTACAGTTAGTGTTTCAGAGGTTGTGGAAATCTTCTATTTTAGTAATATACAATTAAGTACAATATGTGCTTATAGAAACAGTAAGTAGATATTTAATTTTTCTATATTTAACAATTGCATGCAGTTACATATGTCAGCACAGTATAACAGTCAGCAAGAATCAGTAGGGAAACTTGTGTACGGCACCTTTGATGTTCGGCTAACAAATTTTAAAAGATATATGGGCGACCAGAAGTGATTCTTAAATATCATCATAGATGGCAAAGGTAAATTTTAATCATACCGCCCTTGTTCAAATCATTGAAATTGATACTATTCTGAACAACTACTGCTTATCGTAGTAAATAAATATGTGAAATAGATCTATGAAAATAATGTAGGCACGATCTTGAACATGATAAAATGTCATTGATAATTGATACAGTATAATAATAATAATGCAAACAAGGGGTTACCCTCAGCTGAAGATAATTCACATATTAATAAATTGCTTTTTCGTTTATACATTTCCATCCCTTCCAAATTACCTAGTTATTTGTCTGTACAGTTTTAAAGGTGATAAAGAATTGAAGAAATGGTGTTACCTATTTTATATCAACATTTATTTTGATTTTTTGAACACCCTGAAATATATATTTTAATTCTTCCAGTATTTCAAAGTCTTATATTAAAAAAATTATTTCAAATTGCAAATTTCAAGGTAAATGTACTACTAAGGCTTAAATTCATATTCAATTTTAACTAATGTGTTTGACTTAGTAAGGCTGATTTTCCACCAATATTTTTCTTAAATGTCTTTATGCCGAGTAATAATGTACCTTCTAGATGTAATAGGTATCGGAGCACTTGGGAAAACCCTTTCTACTCCGATATTATATAATATGCATACATGTATAGCTCATGGTATAGGAACCGCTGTTCAGTCGATGACTCCAACACGTGAAAGAGACAGAAGACCTATTTCAGCCTGGTATTAGACAGAGATGAAGGTCATTCTGACCACGTGACAAGGGACAAGAACGTGCATAATTTAAATGGAGCACTTTACGAATTTCATGAATTATCAAATTATAATCCTCTTTGATCGGTTTTTATGATTCAGCAACAATACATAATAGTATTATGTACAAAATTACATTAAAGATTTAGAATTAAATATCGTTCATTTTGAATTTAATCATATTTCCATGAAGCCTCATATGCAACTTGTTTCTTATCTCATTTATTAAAATTATTAATCTAATTCTGCTACCATATAACCCAAACCTGGATTTTTCCCAAGCCAAAGATTGAATCTGATTATGCCTCAAGATGCTAAATTTAAATAAGAACTGGAAATTACATAGATGAACAGTTGTTATTCAGTGGTGAACTTCTGGTATTGTGGCTAGTCGCAGATGTCAAATCGCTAGCTTACCTTTTGTGTTATAATAATAAAAATTAACAAAATATTACGGTTTCTAAAGAAAATAAACGTGATATAAACAGGGTTTAGTTCACAGAATTAATGTTATCGATTTAATTAATTTCAAACTTAAATTTTACCAACAGAATAACATTATTATATAATATTCGGTACAGTTAATGTTAAAAATACAAATTCTTGAGAATTAAAGTAAACATTTTTCTGAAATGTCCTGCCTGTCCTTCATATGTTTAAATACATTTTTGAAATTTTTAACCTTTGCATTCATTCTAAGATTCCTTTTAGTCAAATATTAGATTATTTTTATTTGCTTATCAATAGTATGCTCTGCAATTTGAGAAATTATGTTCATGTTAGAACATGAAGGTATAGGACTGATTGTATCAAAATGTTATAAATCTACTTAGTATATAACATACCAATTTTCTGGTTCATTTACAGGTTGTTCATTCATACTAACAACAAATAATGTTTGCATTATTACTAGTAAAAACATAATAATAACATATACCCAGCTAAAAATTATGACAAATTCATGTTGTTTACTGATTTCTAGGTTCCCTGGGTTTCACCTTACGTTTCAAACCAGTCGCTGGAAAATTTTAAATACTAGAAGGAACTACATGGTCTTTTACTGATTTCCTTCCACATGAATACATGAAATTATTTTCTGTAAAGTGTTCACTACAAAGATGAGAATTCTTGTTGGGCACGAAGTTTTTTCTCTTCATTGCTATTACCCATTTTTGTTTCATATTTTCATCTGAAGGAAAACTGAAATGAAAAGTAATTATTACATCATTAGTTTCTATTTTCGATCGTGAATAGTCGATTAAAATTGTAATTCTAACGTGTACGTTTTAATTTCATTATCGACAATTAAGTATCTACTACCACTATCCAGTAACTATCAAACTTGTATATACCCGTGAAAACTAGGTCCTTTTAGTTACAGATTTGTACATCCAAATGCGGAACACGATTTCATCATTGTTATATCTTAGATTTATTAAAAGTATCCAATAAAACTGATTAGATTAATCACAAACTTCACTATTATAACCTTATAGTCGTCAAGAGTTATTACACAATTAGTGGAGTAAATCTGGCGAGAAAAAAGACAAGGTTGGTGAAAATTTGACGATGCTTAGCGACCCGGTGGAAAGTGTTTGTTAGGGTACCAATAACAGCCTCCTGAAATTTCTATTTCCCAAAGTGGGTGCAACCCCTTTTTTTCGGCCAAAAGGGGGTTTTGGACATTTTTTAGAGTAGTTTTGCAAAAAAAAATTAATATCTCTGGTTGTATTGAAAATTAAGAAACCAAAGTAGAGCGCTTTTATTGTCAATGTCCAAGGAACTTCCAGTCCAAATTTCAAGTTGATCCGACCTCCCCCCTCCCCGTAATAGAATTTTTATTTCATTTTCAGTATATATACGAACCAATATAACAAGAAAACATACAAATATTACAAATGGTTCAAGAATATCAATAAAAAAAATGCAAGGAATCTTGCGTAATGGCTAACTCGGTCATTGTTCAACCGATTTGGCTGAAATTTGGACTGAAGATAGGTGTTATGGTCTCAAAACCCTCTGAATTTCTAGTGAAAATATTGAATAGTTTTCCAGAAAATCAACTTTAAGTCAATTTTTTAGTTATTTTTCAAATTAAGATATCTCATGTCATTTACATCCGATCTGGATCTGCTTTGCTGGAAAATGTAGGTATTCGTATATAGTTTTATGTCATGGAACTCATTTTTAATTTATTTTTTTCCGACCTATATTGGCCATTTTATTTTCGGTATTAATATCCCCAAAACTTGTGTCAAATTAATTGATTTGAAATTTCTAAAAGTGCGAAATTTCGCAATTTTATACGAATATTGTGAGGCTCAGAAGATAACAGCGCCTTAGGCTCCGGAATTTCGAAATTAGAAGGTTCAAATTGTATAAAAACACAAGTTTCCCTCGAGAAGCTCGCTACGCGTCAATTAGAGTTTATACATTTTACCTCGGTCTTGTTATGTTGGGACCGTTTCGTGTCCCGTGCGGGCGGCGCCAGCTGTCATAAAGTATTTTCGGTTGTGGGCCGCTAGCTTTCACCCGCTTGGGGTATATTTTAGTAGCTAGAAATTTCCCTTTCGTACGTCGCACGTTAGATGCGCGTAGCTGAGACCTGAGAGTACCTGTTTCTGTTTTAATTAAAGTTTCCTATTTAATGAACATTTTTCAAAAAAAGAAGGGCCGTCAGGCACAGTCCGATACCTAATCTAACTACATGGAGCGAAAACGGCACGCGAAAAATCGTCGTAAAGCCGTATTAGGTACAACCAGTTTGCACTTCTCTAACTCGCCAGCTACACGCTCCTCACGTGAACGTTATTCGATTTACCTCAAATTAAACAAAATGGCCAATATAGGCCGGAAAAGAAATAGATAAAAAATGAGTTCCATGACATAAAACTATATGCGAATACCTACATTTTCCCGCAAAGCACATCCAGATCGGATGTAAATGACATGAGATATCTTAATTTGAACAATAACTAAAAAATTGACTTAAAGTTGAATTTCTGGAAAACTGTTTAATATTTTCAATTTAAATTCAGAAGGTAGTTTAGAGACCATAACACCTATCTTCAGTCTAAATTTCAGCCAAATCGGTTGAAAAATGACCGAGTTAGCCCTTACGCAAGATTCCTTGCATATATGAGTATACATATTTCTATTACGGGGAGGGGGGAGGTCGGATCAACTTGAAATTTGGACTGGAAATTTCTTGGACATTGTCAATAAAAGGGTTCTACTTTGGTTTCTTAATTTTCAATACAACCGGAGATATTAATTTTTTTTGCTAAGCTCAATGGCCAAAAAAAAAGGGGTTGCACCCACTTTGGGAAATTGAAATTTCAGCGGGTTGTTATTGGTATCACAACAAACATTTTCCACCGGGTCGCTAAGCATCGTAAGAGTTTCGCTAACCATTTGCCAGATTTACTCCACTAAATATCATTTGATAAAATGAAAGCCAAACAACTATTCACAACTAAAAAATAAAGCACTAAAGAAGTTTTCTGTAATGAAATATTGCTATTTTCTTCTGAAAACAACATAATATGATAGATTACAGTAACATGTAGTCTTATGGTTAGAACGATGTTTTGCCCCTTGTCAGCTGTTCCATATGTTGGACGTTGGAGCATAGAGATCGTATCTCTAAGCGTTGGAGTCAATGAAAAAATCGCCGATGCGGTATCCATGTATGTATATATAATATCTATGTTTCGCTAGCTATTGGGGTCATAGAACAAGATTATTGCGTAATATAAAGATATATCTATGTATCTGGTCATCGAAGTGTAAACAAACGCTATCTTTTAGAATGGCTACCTACCAGACAGATGTACATCTCTCTGCTACCTACAACATAAATGTATATGGGAAGCACGCCACATAGAATTTTATTTCAGTTACGTCAGATTTAGGGCGATACAAATCGAAATTGGGATTATGAAAGATCTCTATGTTATGAAAACATCCTACCACGGTCTGTATACGATCGTGCATCCTACCATCTTAAATAATTATTCTTCTATGAATCCTAATTTAATCATTGATGTCATTTTGGACCATACAGTTAGGTCTATGTTTTAGAATTTTAATACAATATATCTAAAATAAATCTAGTGAAAAGTAAATTAGTGTAAACTCCTTAATAATTTATTTAGTTTTAATTAGTATTACTTGTGTTTTATATTTTAATTTAACCTAAATTATGTTATAGATGTTTAAAATGTTCTTATTAGGTGTTAAAGCAATAAATCAGGAGGAAAGAGAAAAAGCTACCCTATTTAAAATAAAACGAAGGCGAGATCAAGAAGTGATCCTTTTGTATTTTTAATGCAAACCATTGTACAGGTTTATATAGGCTGAAAAAACAAATGGTGTAATAGATATCAGCTTTTCCACATTTGTGTAATTCAGCCTATCCAAACTATAGATCAATTTTCAAGAATATTGATAAAATTCTTCTTTTTCACCAATGGCTCTTGCCAAACAGTTGTTGGATACAGTAGTTATGCTACCTCTATGGGTCAAACAACTGTTGGCAAATTTATAGCATTGTAGAACATATGAGTAATAACTGGTTAACGTATCCTAGCAGAATAGAGGAAAAGGCAGGGTTGGAACCATAGTCAAAGTATACCAGGTCTGCCGGAGCCTCCCTTCCATCGTTTCTCGCGTTGGGTGACGTCACCCAGCTCCTCCAATCACAGCCTAGCTCTCATCAGCTCGTCGCCGGCACGTAACAACATCATATTATGTCTTCGTTTATAACATTAAATAAACGAAATCAACGACCAATCAGATTGCACTAAAATTTTAAAAAGAGTAGAAGGGAGGCTCCGGCAGACCTGGTATACTTTGACTATGGTTGGAACCAGGCTTTATGAATAAATTCCCATCACCTGTAATTATTGGAGCAATTGATTCCACCTATGTGGTCATCAGAACGGGATACCACTCCAAAACAACTTGTAAATGTTGCAAATTTTGACGTCTATAAATTTATAATGATCATCTTGTTTGTATGTCACACCATTTAATAATAATAATAATAAATGTAAATGCACATTACTCCATGATGCATATATCTGGCAAAATTCCATAATCTGTGAAGTAGAACACGGTTGGTCGGTGACTCTGACTGGCCACACACAGGAACTGTGGCTAATTACACCTTTCTTAAATGCAATTGAAATTGTGCGGAAATGTGGTAACCTATCTACACATCCACGGTACCAAATTTCATTGAGACATCTTAATTATCTTCAAAGATACAACCAACATTAAGAAATTTTTTATAAAATTCAACACCCAGTATCTCAAAAATTAAGCGTCTGTCGATATATGTTAATAGGAACTTTTCTTCTCGAAATCAAATTTTCTATCGACTGTTAAAAGTTCACATATATAGGTAATATGGTGTATATGGTATAAATATCAAATATACTATGAGTTTTAAGTGTAGCCCCTAATCCGAAGGAAGAAGAGGACTCTAGCTGTCGCCCATCCCTAAATATATTAGTCGCAATTAACAGAAAATTTCTAGCTGTATTTATAATAACACAACATCCTATAACTAGAAAAAGACAATATTTCTCATGATTTATAATTTATTCATTGCAATAGAATGAGGCAACTTGAAGCACTATATTAATTGTTAATTGACTATATTAATGTTAATGAAACATGTACTGAACTTTATAGAGTAATATCTGAAGAGCTTGACCAAACTATTTCGAAAATGTAACAAACAAAATAATCAAGCCTGGTTTACAAAAGAGATTGTACTAATATAAAAGCTAAGGAACTAAACTTTGCACTTTACAAAAAAAAACAATCTTAACAGAATGCAAGCGTGATATTTAAGTTGCCTACGCTAAATATGTGAAAAATGTTTCTGGACTTCGAATATGAGTTATTATGTTAAGCTTTGCCGAGCACTTTAAATCGGTTTTTTCAAAAAGCAATATTACAACTTCCTTAATAAATAATAATAATAGGTGGTAACAGCCACTATTTACACATAGATGAAATAAATAATATTGTCGGCTATTGAGGGTATTAACAATGAAAAGCAGTGGGTTGATGGCATTCCATCTTTCATCTTGAAGAGCTGTAAAAACACTAATTTCTATAATTTCTATACATTCTTTCCTGGAAATAACCACAATTACACCTGTATATTTAAATCTGGGAATAGAAATAATTTTGTAAACTATAGGCCAATTGAATTATTATCAAATGTATCTAAAGTTTTCGAATATATCCTGTACTAATATATTTATAATCATGATAGAAATCAAATTTCCCCATATCATCATATATTCCAGAAAGGAAAATCTACTTGTGGTAATCTAGTCCGAGACGTTTCTGTAAGTATGGCTCTTAATTCTGAAATCGACGCCAATCTATTTTCACTTTTCTAAAGCATTGATAAAGTATCAATCATCGAAACTGAATTGCACACATTTTCAGTTTCCCATAAAGGTTCTAATCTGTGGACAGAATCGTGATCAGCAACCTCGAAAACCCCCCGAGTGAAGTTTTTTAAGCTAGTAATGTAACATTGCAAATTTTGGCTGAGATTTTCCATGAAAATGTCGAGTTTTCCGGTCAATGAAGTAGAATTTCCCGATTCTGACAACATATTCGTGATCAGCGACCTCGAAAACCCTCGAGTGATTTTTTCACGATAGTGATGCACCGTTTGCAGTTTTTGGTTGTAATTTTCCATGAAAATGTCGAGTTTTCCCGAATTTTCCAATTCTGACTACGGATTCGTGATCAGCGATCTCGAACACCCCCGAGTAACGATTTGCGGCCAATTTCCTATTTTTCATATTTTTTTTGTCAAACCTACATTAGTTAATTATCGGTCAAATCAACAATTAATTAGAAGCTTAATTGTTAATTAACAAATAGGAATAACAAAAGCAAGAACGTCCAAATCGGTCAAAAGTAGCAAAATAGCTTCATTTTCGATTTTTCAGGGCTATTTTGACAGGACTAAATATGTTGTTCTAAACAACTTCAGACATACCTCAAGGACCAAATTCAGGACCTCTCGTTTTGATTGTTCATAAACGACGTTGCAGACTGAAGAATTGCAAAATATTATTTGCAGATTTAAAGCTATATGACTATATCTTGTTATCATCTTCATGGATGATTTTAATAAACATCAAGATGATATTCATAGACTCTCTGAAAAATCATTTTCCATTGTTAATAAATGTAAAGTCATGATCTATTGCCAAATAAAGAGTCCTGTATTTTTAACTATTTACTGAATGATATGGAATTATCTCGTGTTTATAACGTGAATGATTTTGGGATTTATTTTAATCCCAAACTAACATTTGATGACCATATTACTAAAATGACCAATCATGCATATAGAAATTTTGAATTTATAATACGAAGTACACGAGATTCTCGAAGTAGAAAAACCTTATTGCCTTATAATACTTTTATACTACAGTTTTGTGGTATCCATTATATTCAAAATACGTACAGCAGATAGAAAATATTGAAGTTCTCTGAATCTGTAACAACTGGACGATTTCCATAACATGGTTCATATTTGGCCACACAATGAAACTGAACTACTAGCACTTCATGAAATACATTTATTATGCAATCCATTACATCTCTATTGAATCTCGTCAATAAATGTATGAGTGATTCAATTGTAGTCACATCGAGATATTATAGGACTTTCATATATACACCACTCCTAAGCAGAATTATGTACTCGGGTCATCTATAATTACATTGGAATCAATAACAACATTGTGATAATAATAATAGTAATGTTCATTCTGTAAATATCGATATACAATAATTAAGGCAATCATTATAATGAAGATAAGACGTTTCTTACAGACAAACATGGGGAACCCCACTAAAACCGAAGTTGTGCGAGGGTACTTAATCTTCCTGCTACGACATAATATGCACATATATATATATATATATTTTTGGCCCTTTTTTCGCTATTTGTATGCTAGTACGTTATATAAGTAATAAACATATTCAATTAGTGCCTAAGGCGCTTAAAAACTAACTTATTAACTAATCTAACCTAATCATATAAAGTTATAAAGTATGGTGGTAGAAAAGGAGTAGACAACATAGTATTATGCTTTGATTATTCGCTATTATTTGTGATTATTCGCTATTATTTGTGATTATATTATGAACAACATCCCTATTCAGGTCTAGCAAATAACTTTTGAAAATTCTTTTCACAATGTTTATATTATTTATTTTACGTATATACATCTTGTATATTTCAGGTAGATACTTGAATATTTTACTGCTGAGGTATTATAAGTGTCTTGTCCAATGTTTTTTTGTTACAGTGATTTATTTCGGTCGTTATAGTTATGTTCGAGATTTCGAAGGATTTTTTTATTTTTATAAATAAATAATATAATGTTATATCGAGTACAAGTGAATCCCTGAAAATAGGATTTGATGGATAATCTTTTTTTTTGTAGTACATTATTCTGAGTATTTTTTTTGCAATACTTCCATTTTTTTTAGGTGAGTGTCAAGTAAGCCAGCCCAACTGAGGATGACATATTGCAGGCGAGATTGTACTAAGGTATATCGTTTTAAGGTGAGTTGTATCGAGGATTGATCTTGGATACCTGAGAGTTTTCGAAACGTTGCTAACATGTATATCCCATCTAAGGTGGGGATACCTAGATACTTGGTGTGGCTTGCTAAGGTAATTTTCATGATTTTCCCGTGATTGTTAATCTTCAATTCATCAAAATTCGGCAACTGGTTTCCGTAGCTTGCGAATGCCAATAAGAGCGTTTTCTCGAAGTTGATTGTCAGTGATTTGTGATCAAACCAGTCTTAAGGTATGTTAATTTGATCCTCCACTTTTAATTTCTAGTTTTCCCACTTTTCGGCTGTAAAGAGTATGGCCGTGTCATCAGCAAAGCTAATGATAGAACCACCGCACGTCAGGGTAAGTAAGCCGTTTATATATAAGGAAAATAGCAGAGGGCCAATTACAGGGCCTTGTGGTATTCCGAAACTAATTTCTGCTTCTGTGCTGAGAACATTATTGATTTTTACAGCCTGCTTTCTGCCAGTCAGGTAGCTTTATAATAGCTCTTGGGAATTACCTCTTATACCTGAGCAACTTAGTGCCTCCAATAACTAGATGTGATCAACAGTATCGAAGGCCTTCGCTAGGTCTAGGAATGCACATATTGCTGGCAGCCTATTGTCAATGCATTTATATATATTTCGCTTGTGAGAGCAGCTATCGCGTCGTTTGTTGATAAACCTTGCCTGAATCCGTATTGCTTGTTAGATATCAAATTGTATCTGACAATAAATGTAATCAATCTGGATTTGAGTATTTTCTCAAATATTTTGTTAAAGTTTGTCAACAACGAGATCGGTCTGTAATTATTGACTATTTCTCTTTTTTTCAGAATAGGTGTGACAATGGATTTCTTGAACCCATTCGGACATTGGCATGTGTGGAATATATTATTTATCAGAAAAGTTAGTAGGGGTGTTATTTCTTCAGATATTTCCTTGAGATGCGCAGCTCTGATACCGTTAAATCTAGGGATGTTCTATATTTAAGAGAATGAATTACGTCGGAAATTTCTTTTTCATTTACTAGGTTGAGAAAGAACGAGGTCACGTTGGTAGTTTCTTTGGGAATAGTAGTGGGAGGCTTGATTATTTTCTCAGCGTAATTTTTTCCTGTATTTGCAAAGAATAGGTTTGCCTTTTTTAAGTCGTGTTTTGTTTTTGTTCCGTCCTCACAAAATATTTCTCTTATTGAGGTATCTTTCTCAGGGGTGTTTATCTCATTCACGATTTTCCATACTTGTTACTATTTTCACTATTTTTAATTTCATTTTGGTAATATTTTTGTTTAGTAATTTTTATCAGTCTATTTGTATGAGCTCTGTAATCTAGATAGTTTGTTTTTTCAGTATATTTTGACGGTTTTCTTTGTACTCACGATATAATGAATTTTCATGATTTATGGATATTACAAGCCCCTCAGTGATCCATTTTTTTTTCTATTATTATACTATGAATCCAATTTATTGGATGCAATGAGAAGAAGCAATATTATGATATAAATATAAAGAACTATACTATATAATAAGTTGTGGGTTTTCTTAGGTTTTCAGCAATTTAAAAGATGTATCTTAATGAAACAACCTTCTAATTCGATGCGTCCCGGCTTTCGCCTTCATCAGAATTTTTTTTTTTTTACATTTGAAGTGATTTGATTTTAAGGAAGCACACACTCAGCTTTGAAATTCAGTCTTGAAGGTAAAAATAATATGAAAAAAATCATTAATTTTACTTTCTAAGCGCGTTTTCCAAATTCTAGTTAACCTCGTGCAAGGAATTGGTTTGAAACTTCGAACGTATATAATAATCTACCATTACTTCCCGATGGCGAATATGTGTCTCTTATTATTTATTAATTTTGATAAATAGTGAGGAACGAACTATATTTTCAATTATGTTATCGATTGATTCTGCTAGGCAGCTGTTAACAAAAGTTTGATCAATACCAAGAACATTTTCATTTCAGTTTGTAATATAGAATTTAAAAAGAAAAGGCAGCTGTTAATCAAAGTTTAATCAATATCAAAAACATTTTTCATGCAAGTCTGTTATATAGTATTTAAAGAAAAAAATCATAAAATATGGGAAATACAGAAAGTAATGTTACAAGTGGCGTTAAGAAACAGGCTGGTGCCTCCATGCAGCCTATTTATAAACTGTGTGATTTGAAAGGTAATTGAGTTATTTGAATGTAAATCTTCCAAGCCTAAATTTTATATCATTATTGAAGCCAAATAGCATATCACAAACAATTACAATGACCATCATGTGCATGAATGATAAAGAGAAATGAGAAATAATTAATTGAGATATAAAACGATGATTGTTATGATACAAAAAAACCAAGCTTAATATTCTTGTGTTTTGTGACGGTTGGAAAATGGAATTCATTTCCTCCTTTCAAACCTATAAAAGATACATGAACTTTCAGACGCAGATGGTTACAAAGTATATTTTAATTCAATTACAATAAATTCGCAATGAAATACATATTTCAGGTGGAGGTCTTTTAGTAGAGCTAATGAAAAGAGCAACTCAAAATAAACAGTTCGCAGAAATAGATCACGCTATTAAAACTAAGGTACAGTATTATTATACATTTTTACTTAGCACCGATGTTTTATAAACAGTTCGACATGTTTAATGCATTATTAAATAGGTGTATAATATATAAAAATAGTAATATTAAATATATCAATAAATACCGAAATTATTCAAGGTGGAAAACTTTTTGTATAACAAAGGAGAAGGAAGATATATTCCAATATCAGAATTGGTTCTACTGAGGAATAAAGAAAGGGCTAAGTATAAATTGGTAAGTGCAGACCATATATGTCATTGATAAATTGCACTAACCCGTTGATTGAGAGTTATCTGTTTCAATCAACAACTACCCAACCAACAGATATCAATGACTACTTCTTAATTTTCACAGCGCCCATAAAATTTTTTCACCCATTGATGTCCAGAAAAGATTTTTGAAAACCATAAAACAAAAATTCGATGCATGGAATCAACGACTTGCAGACCTCGCGCAGATGTAGATAATGATACAACCTTTACGCCTTTGCAGAATGAATAAACATTGTTCTATGCATTTGAAGCACCAGATTTCACATAAAATCAAATTAGCTCTTAGGCTTCTTCGCCTAACCACTAATTAATATATGTATATCAATTATCAATCGCCTAACTGATGAGACCCAAAAATACGGAAGCTACCAAAATGGGATAAATTATACTATGAAGTAGTAGACCCTGTTTGGACCCAGTTTCAAATCGAAACAAGCAGCAAAATTTACTGTCTCATTCATTCCGACAAAGAATACTCGTATGTTTCAAGATTCGGGTCCCAAAACGCCTAAACGCATCAATCAATGTTAAATCTGTTGGCTCAAGAAGTATAGTTCTCAAACGCATAGAACAATCTTAGTTCATTGTGCAAAGGCACCAAAGTTTGCCTTTGATTCCTTGCATCAAATTTGAATTTTTAGGTTTTTAAATACCTTTTGTAGATTCACTTCTCAGAACAAAATTCTTGTCTCAGGGTCCTTTCCCAGACCGAAGAGATCAACAAAGATCGAAACAAAGAGAGAACAAACAAGAGATACCCATCTCTTGTTAATTACCTAAAGTACCAGAACCAGTTATATTATTATTAAAATTTCAGTTACCCCCACTAAAAGCTATGGAAAATCCAGAAGACTTTGAAATAGACGATGAAGGTCCAGACATTACTGAAGAAGAATATTTTAAAAGTAAGATTTCATTTTGAAACGCCTTGAATTGACTGCATTTTAATAATGTTAAAACCAAATGTCATTATTTATGATTGAAATAATTTGATATTCAATGATCACTCAGAAGGTTGTGGGAAAATTAGAAAGAAGTTTCTGAGGTTCTTGTGATTTGAATATTTAAATTTTTGTTCGCTGAATGTTTTTTAATTTTTTTTTTGAGGAAATACGTACAGCTTGAGTTTTACTAATTTGTATATACAAGAGTCTTGTGAGTTGGAATAGGCCAGCAATGCATTGCTTTACAAGATATGACAGATAACACGCTACCTAGTATTTAAAAGGTTGGATCATGATGTTCATGTACATGTTGGCTAAATTTCGATGTTTTAATAGGGAATCTCGATAAGTATAAGAGATACTAAAAAATGAACCCCCATCTCTTTATTTGGGAAAATGTCAATGGTGAAATCAAAAATTGGTAATAGTCTTTTGTTTTCGAGTTATTTGAGAACTCGTTTTTCAGGTATATCTCAGTTATTTATGGGATGGGAATGAAATAATTTCTACATTCATGAGGCACTTTCACAAGGGGAATGCAGTGGCGTAGTAATTTTAAGAAACAATTTCAAAATTCGAGTTATGACATTTCCTTCCATTCCAAATTCTCTTCACACTCAAATTTATACTAATCGTCCAGGACTTGTATCTAGAGGGTATCGGTTACTTTTTTAACAATAAATCAGTGACAATACACATAGCTAAAACTTAAAAGTAAGAATAAATACTAACTGTCAAGCTTCGTCGAAAATTTTACGTTTTATTTAGGTGACAGGTCTCCCCCCCCCCCCCATCATACCTCAGTCGCTTCAAAATGTGACGAACGGATATAATCTATATTTCGAACATAAGGTTCAAAACTATTTTTTTACAAAATAAACAAATTCAGTATCATTGAAGTATAGGGCAATTATTCCAATAATGTAGCTTCCTCCAAAAGATGAATTTTGAAATGTTCCTGTGAATGTAATAAAAAAAATAAGAATGTTGGCGATCCACGACCTTCAGTGGTGATGCAAAGGAAGCAATAATTTGGGTAAAATATTTATGTATATAACAAATACTGAATGTTTACGGTATTTTCAGTTATATTTTGTTCAATTTTCAAACTAATTTCAGGTAATGTGGAGAAATTATAAGCAAACAAAAAGACTGTTAAGATACTTAATATTTCTTTTCATTGAAACATGTCCATTGTTCACAGATCCACATTTATACAGACATGTTTGTTGGAAACTGAAAGAAAGGGGAGCTGTAGGAGAGACAATTCTACACTTATGTTTGTTAAATGCAACATCTTTACATTCAGATATCGCAAAACGCCTATTACGCTTCTACCCTAAACTTATTAATGATATTTACATATCTGATGAATACTATGGTAAGTTGTTTTCAATTAGCGTCTCAGAACATTTAAGTGAGACAATAATAACTACAAGTGATAATCTTTTAGTTTTTATTCCGAAGAACAATCCATGACATTATAATAGTTTTAAAATAATATCGTTTAAATGCCCTCCTCGACGGAAGTGTGATAATTCTGTTATTTATTGATTTGAATTTCTCACCAACCTGCTTTGAAAATGGCACTTTGTGACCAAAAAATTGTCAGCAATTAAACTTAGCAGTTCGTGACACTCCTTGCAGGAACAGAAAATATATTGGAAATGATTTGGAAACAGCTAATGAGACGTTAAATTATACTCTACGTTATATTGAAATTGTATGCAAATATTCTACATAATGTATTTTACACAATGAGAATAAATTAATTATATTTATCACCTAGATGCACTTAGGCCGCTTGAATGGGTAAATTGTGCGTCCCATGATCAGAAGCTTATTCTAGACTAGCAGATTTGTGACCGGCCAGAAACACCTATAAATTAATATGAATTGACAAAAAGCATCGTCTATAGTGTCTATACCTATAGTCTATAAAGTTACGAAAACAGAGGTGCGGTGTACACCGTAAGGGTACGGGAAAGGGAAGAGCGAAGTGGGTATGGTAGGGAGTTAGGAATACTGCCACAGTGTTGGCAGGTAAGGGATTTTCCCCAAAAAAAATATTTTTTGCTTTGGTAGGTATTTTAGGGAGGAAATTTATTTTGGGGTTTTTGTTGGGAGGTTTTATTTGGATAATTTCTTTTGCTTATTTTTAAACATTACAAATTGTTGAAATAATCAACCTATCAATAACAACATTTAGAAGAGTGTAAGAAGCATAACATCTTTTCCGTCATTCAAATATGCGCGGTTATCTGCGTCATAACCCTAGATAAGTAGAGGGCGACACACGATTTCCTGGAAACGTGTATCACGAATCACAAGCAGAAAGTTTAAGACTCACATTTTGTAATGTGTACTAGCGACCCGCCCCGGCTTCGCACAGGTGCAATGCTGATACTAAGTACACTACAGAAAAACTGTGAACGTTGTATATAAAAACATAGCTGCCCGCTCCGGCCGGTACCGCCGCAAACGCTACGTCCCGCAATTTTTAAATCTGTAATATCTTCGAAAATATTCATTTAAATGATATGCTGTGAAGGGCCATATAGATCTATATTAAATCAACAATGTATTTAAGGTATTTAATTGGATAAGGATTAATGCTGTATTGATTAAAATCGCTTCGAAAATTAGCCATTATTTGTCGTAAAAAGTAAATGACAAAAAAATGGTGTTGTGGGATAACCATAAGAGATAGACATATACCATCGCGGAGTTTTCTGTAGACCTTTTCAATGTGTACAATACTTAGTACATTATTTTGATATATCTCGTAGGGTTCAGCCTGCGTTTGCAATGTAAGCGGAAAAAATGTAATTATTTACGACATCACATTAAAAACCTCAAAAATAACAGTATTTCTCCACTATTTAATGGATGGTATTATACATATAAACCCTCCTCTTCAATCACTCTATCTATTAAAAAAAACCGCTTCAAAATCCGTTGCGTAGTTTTAAAGATTTAAGCATACATAGGGATATAGGGACAGAGAAAGCGACTTTGTTTTATACTATGTAGTGATATTATTTTTAGATTATTTGAAAGTTTAGGGGTATATTTCAAATTTTAGGGGGGTTTGTAGCGCCATCTGGGGGCTATTGGGCGAAGCTACCTGGCAACTCTGCACTGCCACCAGGTTTAGCACAGTGTGTATTCATACTGTCAGGTTGATTGTGTTTAGCTGACGACACACAATTTCATGTACGCAACTGTGTCTACTTTAGTTTATAGTCAATGATTTTAACACTGTATTATACTACATCTGCTGTCAAGTTGACTTTCGAAATTTTTTACATGTATTACCTTGTTTTATACTGACCCCTGCTGTCTCATGAACTATCAAAATTTGTCAGAGTATAAAAGCATAAAATAGACTGTGACGTGAATTCTTGAAATAAGAATTTCGGATACTTCTACTAGTTAAATACATGCGTGTGGTTCTATTTATAATCAGAAAACAGTTGTCATTATGGTTCAATAAAATACTATAATTCCATTCCAAAAACGGAAGATGGATATCAAAAAATTCCACTTGATATGGGGATACCACGCCCAAAAACATTACAGTTCCTGTTTTCACCATTTAGCGCTATTCGCAAAAATGGTTAGATTGATTCAGAAAGTTTCAAAACGGACGGATTACAATACTTCCCTTATACAGGTTCGGAAATTATTTATCTTGGGTATGGTGGCTTCAAGAGAGCGTAAAGAATAGCTTGCTATATGATAGAGAGAGCATTACAATTTCAGGCCGGTCAGCTCAGAACGTAGGACGTTAGTATCATACCAGCACCAGTCGGGCGAATGTGCGAGTAGCAGTTAACGCCTCGGGAGGGGTAAGGGGAGGGGCGCTTAGCAGTGCGTCTCTCTTGTTTATGTGGTATTATCATATCATTGCGTTCCTTGTTGCATGTGTAGATTTATATCTATACCCCAGAAGAATTATTTCCGATACTGTATACTACGTATAGTGAGGGAAGTAAAATGAATTTAAGGAAACGCCTAATCCATAGATACTTATGTATATTTTGAAACAATTCATTCTATAATGCTTTATTACGGAGACATTTAATTAACGTCATAAAATTTATTCGCGATTTTATGGATGCAGTTGGTGTGAACCACGGTCGTACATACAGGTCTGGGAACTCTACGTTTGACATGACTGTCTTACATGTCGCCAAACTCGTAGTCCCTCGCTCAGTCAGCTAGCGCTTGGATCGAAGTATGGCAACAATTACTTTATTAAGTAAAATAATTTTTCTCGTAACGCAATATTTACTATTCTGATTTGAGAGAGCAATTGAACTGTTACTCTTGTCAAAATGTATTACTCACCTTAAAAATAACTTCCCCTTTTTCGTTATACATGCTCGCACACATAAAAGACCTCGTTAAAACGATTTTTATCCGGAATCGCAAGAATCCACTTTTTTCGCATTTCCGCATCTTTCGGCACTTTAAAAACAACAGTTTCTTGCTTTACACTTATTTTGTACCCCGTTTTGCATTTCGGCACAATGCACGGTTTCGTAATTTTTTTCTAAAAACGCCGGTATTCCTTGTGTTTACAAGTCAACAATGACAGTTGCCAGAGAACACGGTCGTATACGTGCCAGAGATCATTCCTCGACTCATGCGCCACCCTTCTGGTACTATGCAACAGATGACGCTTAGCGGACTCACTTCTCACATAGGAAACAGCCTCGAGTTCCCAGACCTGTATATACGACCGTGGTGAACTGATGGGAACTGTTCAATAGGTACAGTTCATTAGAAGATCGGTTTCAAGGATTTTGTGGTAGCAAAATTAACTACATCTAGAAGTAATTTATTATTGCCCAATTTGTGAATTTATAGCCCACTGCAATACAGAAAGCATCTATATATAATGATATTTTAACATAGAATATGTTTTTACGGAGAACCTACTTGATGGAAAGCGTTAGGCGAAAACCGTTACGTGGATCCGTAACAGGTCTGATTGGTTAAGACCACCAATAGGCTCCTCCTTCTCATATACCAACCCCGAGCGAACGCGGAAACAACCGAGCGTAGAGGAGTGTGTGACTGTGACCCAATTCATATAAGACAGTCTACTGAGGATCGCGGACCTTGTTCAGAATTATCAATTTATTATTTGTTGGGAAGAAAGAACATTAAACATGTTCTATGTTATTCGTTTTTATCTAATAAAAACTGTACTTTTTTTTTCTTAACAACTTGTAGGAGAAAATGTACTACACATTGCAATCGTTAACGAAGATCCATCCATGGTAAAATTCCTTTTAGCTGCAGGTGTAAATTTTCAAGAAAGGTGTTTTGGCAATTTTATGTGCCCCGAAGATCAAAAATCTTCGAGAACCGATTCATTGAATCATGAATGGGTTAATGTTTGCCCTGTTACTAATTTTGAAGGGTAGATATAAATTATTTGAAACCATGTACATAATTATTAACAATTATTTTGTAGATATGTTTATTGGGGGGAATACCCCCTTACATTTGCTGCGTGTTTGGGTCAAGAGGAATGCTATAGGTTGATGCTCTCTAAAGGTGCAGATTCGAATGCACAAGACACTAATGGAAACACTGTGCTGCACCTATTAGTCATTTATGAAAAACTAGTAGGTGCCTTCTTATACTCTTGTATAGTATCCATAGTTTATTAGATAATAGTTGATGTATGTGTGCAATAAAAAACATCCAATTTTGGCACATCGATAACAAGTAAAATCAATCTAAATTTAATTTAAACTAGCTATAACAGCCAAATAATCTATTCTACATGTTTAGGGGAAAATTCATTATACCCTCAATATGTTGAAAAAGATACATAATAAACAATATCAAATGTGAAATTTGAACAGTTGCTTTTCCATAAAACTTAAATCACTTTTAAGCCTTTCGCTCACCGCGTGCATTATAATCCAGCTGGGATTTCAGCTATAATAAAAAAAAAGACATGTAGGTCAGAATCGAAAATTTTTAGTGGGATTCGATTCGCGGGGTTATCAGGATCATTCATAACACATAAAATCTCACCAGCCAAACTACTCCCCCCCCCAAAGGGTAATTTCGAATTTAAAATGCACCAAGGGGTTTTTTGGTTCGCTGATCACGATTTGACGTCAGATTTACTTGAAATCAATTCTAGGGGTGGAAAATCGATCAGATTGGCCATTTTTGCACCCTTATAGATAATTTTGACAATATATATTATTTTTGGATTTTAAATCCACCAAGAGGGTTTTTTGGGTCGCTGATCACGATTTTAACGTCAGATTTACTTTTAATCAATTCTGGGAGTGGAAAATCGGCAAGTTTTGGTCATTTCTGGCCCCCAAGGGGAGGAGGAGGGTGACCGGTGAGGTTTTATGTGTTATGAATGATCCTGATAACCCCAAGAATCGAATCCCACAAAAATTTTTCGATTCTGACCTACATGTCTTTTTTTTTCGGTTCGTTGCCTGGACTATTATAATGTATAACGACTTCGGGATTTTTAAAAATTATTTGAGTTTGTTTTTTGACTTTGTAAGTGATGATATCTATGTTGTAAAGTTTTCTCTTCAATATGTAACACGTAGCGATGTCCAATAACTAGTTGGAAATATCCAATGTAGGCAACATTTTGCAGTTGCTTGTAATATTCATTTATGTGCAACAAGTAACAATTGTTTTCATATATTTAATACTGAATAAATTTAGTTTGGTTTGTTATTTAATAATTAAATAATCTCATATTTTAACTTTTTGAATTCCTGACAGATAATATTATGTGCAACAAGTGATAACAATTGTTTTCATATATTTTATACTGAATAAATTTAGTTTGGTTTGTTATTTAATAATTAATAAATTATCTTTTTTCTCCTAAACTATTAAAGGTAAGAATAAAATATCGAAGGTAATGTACCTAAAGAACAAGATTTTTAGAACTTGAAATGAAAGATGATGAGTGAAAATTTAAAAACATGATTTTTGGATATCAAATAGGTACCAGAGACATTTTTGGAAAGCACTACTAACTCTAGCAGATTGTTGTTGAATGAACCATTGATATTTTTATGTTTCCTGTACATTAAACTTTTGGCCGATCGATGCAAAGTATCGAAAAGTGGAATTGATTATTTTCTAGTATATGGTTAAATAAGCTTGAATCGTTTTTTTCTTTTGCAAACTAAAAGCGAAAGGTATCACAAGCTTTGCAATTAAATTTATATGATAACGAATTTTTAGTTTTAAATTATTCACTAAATAATTCAGGGAGGTCGATTTATTGTAAGTCGAAGAAAGTATAATATTTATTACATTTAGATATGAATGTATTGTCATGATTTTTCATCAACAACTAGTTGCATCTAGCAAAAAGTTAAAGAACAAATTCTACATTAGTGTATTGTATTAAGAATCAAGATGCCTCAAATAGACCCGACAAAACAAAACTTCCAAATTTGATTCCGAGATTACCTTTGTCTTTTTTGTTTGAAGGAACTGAAGAACCCAAATTATTTAAATATGTCACAAGCTAGTACTCTCCTCCCCCATCAATGTCTCTGGTATTAGGTTTACAACTATTCATGCCTTAGGGCGTACTTTAGTTTATAACTCATTATGTGGTTGGGCAGACCGAATCAACATAAACTATAGCGAAGATCCGAAAATTAAAACCTATTTTCACAATGTATCTATAAATTGATGAATCATTTTTCTAGGAAGCTTTCGATATGGCATATGAAGTTGGAGCCATATTATCTGTTCGAAATGTTTTAAATCTTACACCATTGACATTGGCCGCAAAATTAGCTAGAATAGATATGTTCTTTCACATACTGAATTTGGAGCGTGAAATTTATTGGCAAATAGGTACGTATATATCGCGATTGATTTAGATGCTTTTTAGCAATATAAGTATTTTTCTTTAGGGAGCATAACTTGTGCTGCTTACCCTCTGTCTCAAATAGATACAATAGATATTGAAACCGGTCAAATCAGCAAAACTTCAGCATTAAATCTAGTTGTCTTTGGTGTAAGTATATATTTACTTCAAAATATAATTAAATAATGTTTGGGGTACATATATTACTCTAAATTATAGATAATTTTGTAATTTATCGTCTCATGATTGCTTGATTTTAAGGATAAAGATGAACATTTGGAACTTATGGATGGCGTCCTAATTGACTTATTGAATGCAAAATGGAATACTTTTGTGAAATTCAAATTTTATCAACAATTTTTCACGTTCGCCTTCTATTTTGTAATTACGCTGGTTGCTTTTACCTTAAGACCTGGCCCTCCTTTGCCAAACCAACTATCGAATAATGGAACTAATACAACTCACAATATGAATCATACAACAAACATGACTATAGCTAATCCTTTACATTTACAACATTTACCAATTATAAATATAACCAATACAAAAAAAGGTACGTTAAAACACCAAGTACCAAGTAACTCGACTCTGTTAGTAGATAAAAGATAAAATAGACAAAAACACAACGAAATGATTGCAACTTGAACGCTTCTTATGATTATAGTTGATGATGATGATAACGATATGGAAGAATGGTGGGAAAATCTACAAGAAGAATGTCGTTTGATGAATTCGGAATTACCAAACGCAAAAATCAGGATGACTGCAGAAGTAACAATCACTCTAGGAGCATTGACTTATCTGGCAGCAGCAGTTCGGGAGGCGCGGTTTCTTGGAGGAAGAATGTTTTTTGAAAATTTGGTGAGCAATAGTGTGATAGTACCAAGGTTAAACATAACTAGTCAAAAGAAATAAATTTTAAATATAACGATTAAACAATTGATTTGGTTGAAGAAAAATAAAGTAACTAGCAATATGTTACTTAAATATTGTCATGCGGGACATGTTGAGTTAATAGTAATTTTATTTCAGATGACAGCCCCTTCTAGAGTGATGTTTCTTTTCTCATGTATATTGATGTTGATATTACCGTGCTTACGCTTCGCATGCCAAGATGAAATAGAAGATGTCATAGCTATTGTAATTATGCTCACTACTGCACCATATTTTCTATTCTTTTGCAGGTATGTCAAAATCGAGATTCAATTAAGTACAAACTGAATATAATTGATAAAACACTTGTGGAAGGTTCTATCAATATCAATGTAAGATTTAAGATCGGTTATTTGCTAAAATATAGTAAATTCAGTCTCTCGGCTGTTTGCACAACCCGGTATTTTTGAGTCCATATAATTTTATAAACATTAGATGAGCCAGGTTATTCTGTTATGAAATCATAAGTAATCATTGAAGTGTAGCGACCGAAGCTTTCTTTTTGGTCAATCAAGTGGAAAATGATTGTCAGCAAAATTAACCTACTTATCCTTAACTAATTCGGATGAAATTCTCAACATAGACAGAACTATAAAATATCTACCACCTAACGAAGCCCGAATTTTGAAATTCACCATGCGACTTGAGGTATTGAAGAAACATTTTTAAGCTATTGCATATAGCTTTTATCGCGGGCTTTGAGCGCGGCGACTGAATCAAGAAAAAAAACAAAACACAAATACCGTAACGGAAATAGCTTAAAACAAAAAACAAATACCGTAACGGAAATAGCTTAACGAAATATCCTGACACCCACCATTCCGCCTACCATGTAGCTCGGCTGAGCTTAAAATTGTCGAAATGTTTCGAAATGTTAACTTTGAACCTTTTAAAAGGTCGTGATAGCCCCAAACTGGGTCGAAAACTGTTTTGAATTGGTTAATTTTCGATAAATCGAATGACGCTCACGTGAGAAGCGCGTAGCTCGCGAGTTAGAAAATTGCAAATTTACGGTACATAGAACGTCTTAACGAAGACTTTTCGCTCCATGTCGTTAGCTTATGAACGGGGCCAACTAAATAGCATAGTCTCGGGCCCCAAAATGTCGATTAAATAGGAAAATTTAATTAAAACAGTTTTAGGTATTCTCACCTGTCACCTACTAGCAACTGACGTGCCACGTTCGAAAGGGAATTTTCTAGCTACTTAAATATACCGAAAGCGGATAAAAGCTAGCGGCCCATAGCCCAAAATACTTTATTACAACTGGCGCCGGCCGCACGGGGTTCGAAACGGCTCCAAATTAACAAAATAGAGGTAAAATTTATAAACTCTAACTCACGTGCAGCGAGTTCCTGGAGGCATACCTATGTCAAAATGTTTGCGTTCGTAGCTGATTATATAAGACGTCTGGCGTTCATGCAATTGTGTTTTTATACAATTCGAACCTTCTAATTTCGATAGGCCACGTGAAAATCCCGGAGCCGGAAGCGTTATCGAGATCTTAACGTTAAAACTTTCGTATAAAATTGTGTTTGCAAGTAACTGTCACCATAGATAACCATCTACTACATACCGGTAGTAGAGTTATCTATGCTTGTCACAGAATACTCTTCATGGAGATCAAGATGATACTCTTACGTGACGCCTTTTATGTTTCCCCTACGTGGCGTCTTTTGATACTAAACTACATGTTCAACAGTCGATAGAAAATTTGATTTTGAGGAAAAAAGTTCCTATTAACATATATGCAGACGCTTAGATTTTGAGATACAGGGTGTTGAAATTGAAACAAAAATTTCGTTTTTTGCAAATATCTCCGGAACTGTTTATCGTACAGAAAACATCTTTTGCGAACATTTTCTACTCATAGCAAGCTATGTTCTATGCGATCAAAAAATTTTTTTACTCATAATTCGTGAAGATTTTGAAGGGGTAGTGGATGTTTTTCTGCCCAACTTTTTCCAGTGGCGTAGTGCTATGCAATAGCTTTACCGCGGCAGTCCCCGAGTGCCACACGTTTCATTTTTTATGTAAGACGTGGGGATGCCTATTTGATATTCGCTTCGAAATTCAGAAGTACAGGCATCTAGAAAAATTGTTTTTACAGTGGGTTACCCTCCACAAAATGTATAGTATGTACTGTCCTACCAGTGTGTGTGTGTAGTTCAATATGTATGTACAAAAATTAGATAACCAATGTGAGAAGTAGTGCGGCATGTTTACAAAATTACGTAGAAATGTTGTGTATGACGAAAATTTTACTTTTGCAGTTTGCAATTATTTCATATAGATTGGTATACAGTAGTAGATTCATAACAGTGACTTCCCTTCAGGCTTCTCACGATTGGGGGAGATAAATGGTTTAATCATACTGTCAAGTTTTAATGCCAGCTGTTATTGGGTATCAACACAAATAATCTAAGAAAACATTCAATGAACTATAACAGCGAACTATGTTGCCGCCGTCTTGTATACCTAGACACTTTAAAGTTAGATATAATTTAGTTTTAATAAACCCCCTTTTTAGACATAGTGAGTCTTCTGATGATGGTCGTGAGACCGAAACGTACGTAAAGACGAATAGTTAAAACAATGTGTTATTGTGACCTATTTCCCGAGAATTTTTATATATAATTCATACTGGGTCAAGAATCTTATTATTATTTTTAAAGTTAGATATATTCGGACATCCAATGACTCTTAGGTTAGGGAAAGATTCAAATGTTCAAGCGAATGACCGATTTCAAGTTTTGCTACCTACATATAGATGCACAGCTTTGCAATCAGATGATGAGATATTTAAGTGCAAACAATCATAAGTTATTATTTCAGGGGATTTAAAACAGTGGGTCCTTTCGTTGTAATGATTTATCGAATGGTTATGGGCGACCTTCTAAGATTTACATCTATTTATCTAGTATTTGTAATGGGATTCTCCCAAGGTAATAAAATGTCACTCTAATGTATAATAAATTATTTTTTTCTAAATTATTGATTTGTACCATTTTCGCAGCCTTTTATGTAATATTTCTGACATTTGATAATCCCCTTACACCTGAAGATGTCGATGATACTGCAACAAATCCCATATCTACACCTATAGAATCGATTATAGCAATGTTCTTGATGTCTTTAACCAATTTTGGAGATTATTATGGAGCATTCGAACGCACAGAACATGAGTATGAAGCAAAGGTAAGTAAATTTTCATTTAGCCTTTGAGGTTTCCCCATGTATAATTGCGACGGCGTTTAATATTTGAGTTGTGTAAAAGAACAGGTCATAACAGAAAGCAATTATAAGGCAGACCAACTGGAAGGCGAAGGATCAGCCAAGGTAGATCCCCAGGAAGGATCAATGATCGAAGCATCACGCCAAAGTCTAAAACCATCAAAGCGCCCAAGCAACAATGGGATGAAACCCCAGCTTGAACATTGAACTCGCCTTGTCCTGAAACAGTGGGACATTTCGTGGCTGTCTGAAAATCCTGCGACTACTTACTTACAGGAATCACTGTACACGAGACACTGTCAGACGAGAAAATACACACATACTAAAATTCTAGTGGAGAACCCGCTGATGAGTTCATCGAAGAAGTGGACGAGATGCCAGATCATTTACTTGCCAATAGTCATGTTGGAGAACCCCTCCCAGTGCTGTGTTCTTCTTCGTCGACACCTATGGTGGCTGCAGAGCTGGACACATTTGAGGGCTGTCCCTTATGGATGAGATACAATGATCCTAATGAGGACTAAGTGTTCCGACCCAAAAGCCACCCTCCAAACTCATTCCGGAATAATCCCTATACATGATTCCTTTATTTTTAGATCTTGTTTGTTATATTCATGGTAATAGTTTCGATACTATTGATTAACATGTTGATAGCAATGATGGGAAATACTTATCAGAAAATTGCGGAAACCCGCAATGAATGGCAGAGACAAGTAAAAACTATGTCTGAAATATTTTTCGTTTTTAAGTAAATATAATTTTCAGTGGGCCCGAATAGTTCTAGTCGTGGAAAGAGGTGTAAGTCCGACCGAGAGATTAAAACAAATGCTTGTATATTCTCAACCAATGTCAGATGGAAAAAGAGCGTTAGTTCTTCGTTTAAATCAGTCGGTAAGTTAAATGTTTATCATCAAGTGTCAATTTGTACACAAAGTAATATAGAGATTAGGATGTGCCAAAAAAAAAATCGATATTTTTTTATGTCGCTCTTCTTCGAGTATATCATTCCCCGTTCAAATTCATTCAGGTCCCCCAAATTTTAAACAAATCGGTTAATATTTAGAGGTGCATCAAGCACCTTAGATGGATTGGAATATAGAGGAAATTGTAAAAAAAGTTATTCTGAATTGGGTATTCTCACTTTCCCATCTCTGTTCATCTTTGAATGCTTATGTTACGCTTTTAAGCATCTTAGGAATGTTACCTTAAATAGGGACATTCACGAATATCAAACACGGCAGTCTGGAGATATAAGGGTTCCATACATCAGACTTTCGAAATCCCAAAACGGTCCAAACTATTTATGTTTCAAATTTTTTAATAAGCTTACTCTACATATCAAAGCCCTACCATATAGATATTTTAGAGATAAACTAAAAAAATACTTTATTGAAAAATCTTTTTATTCTGTGGAGGAGTATAATAATATACAAAAAATAGTGATTTAAATCCTCTTAACAAATGTTTTTTTAATCATAAATAGGTACGTGATTTTGTTTTATAATTTTACAATTTAAATTACATGTAATTAGTGTTTAATATGTAGTTTTTATAACACAATTATTTTAAAGTATCTGTTCCATAGTTTTAACAATATTTTCTTGTAAGTACTTATGTCCTAATTTTATTCCTTGTTGTGAGACTTGTGCAAATACCATTGTATATTAGCATGAATAAATTACTAAATTACTAAAGCCCAAAACGTGTTTTTTGAAGTTTTTCCCCAAGGTTTCTTACTGTTCTACAATAACGGGATGTTTGACACCAAATCCATTACACCCCCTCCCACCCCGCTAAGAAAAATATGTTTCTGGTCAAAAAATGTCCTACTTTGACAGCTCGTAGGCCGAGCCAAAAAATCATGGACTCAATCATACAACAGGTCAATAAATTTCAATCATTTTTCTTTAAGTTCCCTAAAAATTCGAGTTTCTACGATAATTTGGCACAAAGTAATGAGTTTTATCTTTGTTCCACGAAAATGTTCCCTCTGACATAAAATCTAAAATGGTTTTGTCATTAGACAGTTGTAACTGTTGTAAGGATCCGGTTAAAAGGTTATTATTAAATCCAAATTCTGACAACGAATTAGAGATGTGGAGAACGCGTTGTATCGAAGAACTATTCTCTCAACATACACGTCACTTGTTGAAAAGATTTGACGTGAACTGCAACTTTTTAACTGAAGATCCAACTGCGTGAAAAAGCAACGAGTCTTAAATAGAAGCGAAAGAAAAATCATTTCTGCGCGTTACGAATGACACCGCGGAAGGAGGTATAGCGCTAATTACAAAATATAATTCCGAATTGACGAAGAACGAAGCGCAAAAGCAATACCTGTTGAAAGTTGTCGAGGAGCACAGGCGGCGAATTCCAAGCGTTGCGAAAAAAGCGTTAATGTGATGTGTGATTACAAATTATTAAATGTATGAGTAAAAATTATTAAATGATTGTTAATACTAGAATATACTCTGTACTCGACACATTCTATCAACTTTATGACTCGTCGATTAATTTTATAAAGATTCATTGATTGAGGTACAAAATTGGCAAAGTTGTCCAAAAAAAACGCAAAATGGTACTTTTTTTTTAAATTCATAACTTCCCCCCAAATCATAGTAGAAACATCGAATTTTTACGGAACTTAAAGAAAAATGATTGAAATTTATTGACCTGTTGTCTGATTGAGTCCATGATTTTTTCGGCTCGGCCTACGAGCTGTCAAAGTGGGACATTTTTTGAAACCAGGAACATATTTTTCTTAGTGGGGTAGGAGGGGTGGAATGGATTTGGTATCACATTAACTAGCATCACATCAAAGGGAAGGTTCTAACTTTTTCAGAACTCAAGATTCATACATTTTCGACTAAATGCAACCAAGTTAAGGCACTGAATTTTTGCCATTTTTGGCGATTTTCTCTGAAATTATCAATTCAATCAATGCTACGTGATACTACACTACGTTAAAAGAGCATATGACACATCACAAACCTAAAAATATATTATTGAAGTTGAAATTACAGTTTTTAGGCCTTAAAAAAATAGTTCTTTTCGCCAATATATGTCGGAAAGTAGATGTGGTGACTGAAATGCATTAAATTCTTTGTGTTTGAATGTAATAATGTCTCCCAAGTGTCAAACATCTCGTTATTGTAGAACAGTCTTAAAAACCTCTCAAAAATTGAGGAAAAACTTCAAAAAACACGTTTTGGGCTTGATTTCACCTCTAAATATTAGCCGATTTGTTTCAAATTTGGAGGACCTGAATGAATTTGAACGGGGAATGATATACTCGAAGAAGTATATGGATTTTTTTTGCACAGCCTAATAGATATTAACAAGTTAAAAAAAATGAACACCTTAGTGATTTATTAATCTTTTAATATATTCACAACAAAGAACCTTACTTTAAAATCTACAATTCTATCTAACATTCTGTGCACTAACGCATTTATATGAAATTTTGGTTGATTTATTTGAATTTCAAAAAGTCTAATTTTGAATATTACCCATTTTTATTTTTTTATTATTGAAAAGCAGCAAACATCAACAAAATTAATTTCTCATTCACTGATTTATAGGAAGAGGATAAAGAAGAGATGAAAGAAATTTTAGAAATGAAGAGGAGACACGAACGGCACATAAAAAAGAAAAATGTTGAACTAGAGAAATACAAGGATGCAACAAATAAAATACATATATAAAATAAACTATTTAACTAAGATTTATTGTTATTATTAAGATAAGAACATCTTCAATTATTATTAGAATATTCAATACACATTGACAAATGAATTGCTTTTTCTATGAACATTAACATCTTGAATTATTTTCCGATTATTCAATTACAAATTAACAAATTAATTTCTTTTTCTATGAACATTTATGGATTTTCAAAATTTAGTCAAAGCTGTTGAGAAAAATAAAAAAAATTGGGTAACTACATGGCAATTAAAATTACACTCCGGCATGTACATGTAGAAACATTTTAGTATTCTTGAAATTTAACAAAAGTTGTGGTGAGGTATAAGTCTTCAGATGAATACATATAAAGAATGAAAAACATACGAGAAACAATGATAATATGACTGTAAAGAGAAATATGGATTTCCTGAAATCTATTGAGCAAATGTGATAAGTATGAGAACTTTTCTATCAAGGAATATAAACAAATGAGCGTCATGAGCCACTATCGAATAACTGCTGAAGTAATTTTTCTTGAAAGCAATGAATTTGTGGTGTAAAGACCCTTCAAACTAAATTTTTGATTAAATTGAAGAAAACGATATGCAATTATTGATCTAAATGGCTAAAGATTTTGTCAGATAAACCACCTTTATTCAACTGTCACTCAGACCACTCCCATTCAGGTAACTTTGGATGAATCAACTTTGTTTAACAACAACAATCTAGTAGTCGTGGGATAGAGAAGTTATTGGTTATTGCATCCATGACCAAAATGCAGGGGTGTCCACAATGATTTGCAAAGTCTTTGGATCTATAAATATTTTGTAGCTCCTTTTGAGAACCTATCATCCAACAATTGAGCTTTTTTCAGTACTGCAGCTTTTTGTGCATCATCAAATCTATTCACTTGTAGATCTGTTTCTCTATTGAATGGTTTCCTTTCTGTCGATTTGTTGAAGTCCTGAAAAAATGGCTAAATTAAATGAACAATTCAATACTTCTAGTCTTGACAGAACATATTCAAAGGTTCACCAAAAACGGCATTTTATAAATGCGTAAGTACTACAAGATTGAACGTACTATATATGGCGCATTCCAGGTCATATTCGCACTTCATCCCGGATGAGGTCTTTGGATTGAGTTGAAATTTTGCAGATCGTTTTTGCCTCAGGAAATATTGGGTTTCCCAAAATTTCAAGCCATATACTGCAATGATCATTTTTTTTGGAATTTTATTGATTGAAAATGAAAAAACGACATTTCTTCTGTAGAAACGCATTACTGAGGCTAAAAAATATTCACGACAATGGATTTGATGGGAAATTTTCCAAGGAATCCAGCCTTCAGAATTGGTCTATCGTATAGCGCGAACTCAAGAAAACTGATTTTTTCTTCAAAAATTCATAGCTCAGGTGTTGCTACTCCAATCGGGATGAAATTTTGTGTGAATGCAGTTAAAAGTGAATACTTCAAAGTGGTGTATAAATGGTCATGCATAAATTATGAAACAAAGCCGCTAGAGTCAATTATATGTATTTTCAAAAATTCCTAGACCATTTCTTTCATGCTGATGGGTGAATATTAATCTCAAATCTAACCCCAACTTCGGATTCCTCGGAAAATCATGTTTTTTCCAATATTCAAATTTGTTTGAAAGCGCAGTGTACATTTCTTGATAAAAATTTAATTCCTTCTCTAAAAAATGATAATCAAACAAAAGTGAGTTTTGATACTAAAATTTATTATTATTTATAAAGAAAAATAATATTTTTTTAAAATATAATAATTAAATAAAATGAGTTACGTAATAAAAAATATTATGAATAATGATTAAAAAAAATAATAATAATTAAATAAAATGAGTTATAATAATAAAAATTATCATTATTTTCTTTAATTATTATTTAATAATATTTTTATTATATAGCTCATTTTATTTAATTATTATATATTTTTTTAAATAATAAATTTCAGTATTAAAACCCATTTTATTTGATTATTATTTTTATTAAGGAGAAATTAAATTATCAAGAAATGTATATAGTGCGCATTCAAGCAAATTTGAATATTGAAAAAAACATGCTCGCGGGACCCTTTAAAGCCCCCCTGCAATATCGATTGAATCGACTTAAAAAAATGTTTGCCTCAGTAATGCCTTTCTACAGAAGAAATGCCTTTTTTCATTTTCAATCAACAAAATTCCAAAAAAAATGAAAAATTTTCTAGACGGCGCATTATTGAAGTAGTTGACTTGAAATTTTGGGAAACCCAATATTTTCTGAGGCAGAAATTTCAGCGCAATCCAAATACCTCACCTGGGATGAAGTGCGAATATGACCTGGAATGCGCCATATATTTTTGAATGTATAATTAATAAAATTAATAAACGTCCTCGAACGCCATTTTTCAGACCATTATTATGAAAAGGCTTTTCCAAAATGTATCAATAGTCGACACGTGAACTAAAGATTGAAACAAACCCAATAGTCGAGTCAAATAGGTATTTCATTACGAAAATCGAACGATATGGACGATTTTGATGAAACAAAGTGCATTCGATTCGGAATGGCCTCTAGAAAAAAGCTTACCGGTTAGTTTCTTGTGCAAATTTGTTCTTATTTTTGTAACCGAAAAATTGACCAATTTCCAAAATTTCATCAAAACTAACCAGAAATCCTCAGTTAGGGGTTACACGGAGGTTGTTTTTTTATGTTAAATGTTTAAAAATTTGTTAAAAGGGGGTCGTTACTAATTTAAATCAAAAACAAAATCGAATTCTAATTTTTTAATTTGAAATAAATTCCCGCTCATCTAAAATTGTTTTCTATCTTCTCTATTCAGTATTTTTTATTCCACACACCATCTTTTACATATACTATGGAGTCTACACTATACTATAACACACCATCTATCGTATAATAAGATCTCTATGGCATCCACCGCTTCATAGAGCAGCTGTTTATCTAAACCGGTCCTCCCTCCCATCCCCCAAAATAAAGACGCGGCAACGTATACGTGGACCACGCTGCTATTGTAATGTAGATACATAATAAATGATCACCACGTGTCACTTACTGTTGGATGCTGCTGTTGTTCAGATTAGTAAAATTTCTCATTCGTTTTATGTGAAAATTATTTTGTTCTGTGGTTCAGTGAATATTATCAGAAACATTTTTTTAATAATTCAAATACATATTGTTCAATAAATAAAACATTGTTTCAATAAAGCATTCACGCTGCAAATTAATAAAAGTGTTTTTCGGTTAAAAACATAATAAGAAATTTGCACAAAAACTAACCGGTAAGCTTTTTTCTAGACGTCATCCCGAATCGAATGCACTTTGTTTCATCAAAATCGGTCCATATCGTCCGATTTTCGTAAGTCGGCCTGTTTTAATACCTATTTGACTCGACTACAATATGATATAATTATTTAATTGTAAATCAATGGGATTCAAAACAAAGAGTAACATCTCTCATTGTGTAGAAACATATGAACTATTATGTAATATTCTATTTTGATTTTAAAGAAAGAAATAAATAATGTATAAATTTACAAAAGTATCTTACTTTTTGTTCTTTTAATCGCTTCTGGTGTTGTTCTAATAAGCTTGTAGAATCCTTTCTTTTATGTTTGCTTGATAGTTTCTGTTGCTGCAAATCCCTATTTACTAATTCTTTTTTTGCAGCTTCTTCTTGGATGTTAATCTTATCATTTGATGTTTTAGTGCTTCCAGGCATATCAGTCCAAGATGTCCTAAGAAGAAAAAAAGACACGATGCATGTAGCAACTGTGGTTCAGGCTTTTAAACAAGTTTGCATTGTACCATTATGATTTTAATAAATTATGTTCTCATTGAATACATATCTGAAATGGTATAACAGCATATTATAGCGCTTATAAACTTTTTTTAATGGATTCAAACATACAGGTTACATGTGTTTGGTGAAATGAAATACAGGGTGTTTCAGAAAGACCTCCCGTAAATGCACGGGACGGGAGATTTTACAAAAATAATCAGACTCTTTCGTTTCGGAGATACGGGCGTTGATTTTAATTTTGCTGTAGCTCCTGTGCACTTACAGATATTTCACTGAAATCTGGTACTCGGGGGTTTCAGAGGACGCCGAATAAGATGGTTCAGTTAGTTTTAGAGTATTCGGTAGAGGACGCTGGGTGCGCAACTTTTCGGCGTTTCTTTTAGCCTCAACTTTTTTGAAAATTATTTTTATGTTTTCTTGCACATTTTTCTGGTTTACAATTTTATTTCAAACAAATAATGTACTCTTTTCGAGGTGCTCAAAATCTCGGTTTTCGAGAAAAACGCGATTTCGGTAGTAAGTAAATTTGTTGATTTTGTAATGTTCATTTAAACGCGTTTCTCCGGAAATTCTCGCATTAAGGAATATCTTTGTTAACATCATTAGAAAAGTTAGACAGTTTTACAACATTTTAGTTCAAAGCTCATTGGCATACCGACCTTGATAAGAGTGGGGTAAGCTGTTGAAAGTGTAATAATTTAAATCGATGTAGTTTCTAAACGACTCATTCGGTTTTTGTGAACTTTAGTTTGTATAGAAGAGAAGGTACGTACTTTTAATTTTCGTATCTATTGGTACACGATAGTTCCTAATAAAATTGCTAGAGGGCGTAACTTGTAATGATAACGGTTTTATTGATTTCATTCTAAACACTTAATCATACGGTATAGCTATGACATGATAATCGGACAATAAATTAAATTTGTAAAAAAAAAACTGAAAACCGCAGATCGAAATCTTTTTTGCTTTAAAGTACGAGAAAAACGCGTTTAAATGAACATACGCGATTTCGGTAGTAAGTTTTGTTAATGAGTTTTTGTTATGTTCATTTAAACGCGTTTTTCTCGAAAACGGTGAGATTTTGAGAACCTCAACAAGGGTACATTATTTGTTTGAAATAAAATTGTTAACCAGCAAAATGTGCAAAGAGAACAAAAAATCATTCTCAAAAAAGTTAAGGATAAAAGAAACGTCGAAAAATCGCGCAACCACCGCCCTCTACCGCATAATCTGAAAGTAACTAAAGCATCTTATTCGGCGTCCTCTGAAACCCCCGAGTACCTGATTTCAACGAAATATCTTTAACTGCACAGGAGCTACAGCAAAATTGCGTTAAAAAAAAATTAATTCAACGCCCGAAACGTATCTCCGAAACGAAAGAAGATAGGACCATAGTTTATATGAAAAATCTGATTATTTTTGTAAAATTTACCATCCCCTGCATTTAGGAAGGTGTTTCTGAAACAGCCTGTATATCAACCCCTTCCAGTATTTAGATTTTCACTAGAATATATTTGTCTACTTCATCAAGGGAATCGTTGTGAATTTGGCAACCTGAGAAAGGAACTAGTCTGGTTCAAATTTAACTGAAACATCATATTTCTGTACCCAATCCCAGAGAATCAATACTTTTTGTTTTTTAATACATTGTACGTTGTTATCCAGTTGCTATATGTTTCAGAGATATTGAATGGCAAGAATTCTGAATTCATGTACCATATTCAAAACATAAAATTGCCCTTATCCAATTGCATACACCCATAGTGAATTTGTTTTTACCTTTTTGACATATCTGGTGCTTCTTTAGCCCTAAATCGATTAGTTCCAAAATTAGCAATCCTCACTTCTGGTAATTCAGTCATCCATTCTTCCCTTACAGGGCAACTACTATCACTTTCTTGCAATTTGTCAAGTTTCAATTGCAAAGCTCTTTCCTCTAAAGCTATTTCAGCTTCTGTATTACTTTTAAAACCAGGAGGTAAGGGGCCAAATGTTTCTTCCTTATCTTCATCAACAAGCCCATGTTCATTTTCAGAGTCGACATGTTCTTTCAAACTTAGTTTTCTTTCTTTTAAATGTGGTGGGAGAGCCGGTCCAAAATAATCATTTTCTTCTTCCTTCTCCTCATGTTTTCTTATTGAAATATTTGAAGATGGTGTTTGGAGATCCACAGTAGAAGTGCATTCATCATCTGGTAAACAGGAACCAACTTGATTCTGCCTATTTAGGTTATAGAGTCCAGGTGGTAGGGCAGGTCCTATAAGTCTCTGATTCATGGGACTCTTATGCTTTAAATGTAACTCTGTTGAATCTGGCAAAGCCATTATAGATAATATATTTTCTGTTGATATGATTTATGAGAGTAAAACTGTAGGCATTTCTGGAAGTAGTTTGGTCATTGATTTCTGTGAAAATGTACAAAATGTCAATTAATCAATATTCAATCCCACTAATTACTTTTTATCTACACAGCTACATTTTTAGATGTTATGTAAACATTTTTGTTATTTTCCGACTACTATATTGTATACTTTTCACCAACCCAGCAGTAGCAATACTTTTCAAACTTTGTCTTACAGATGACTTCCACACAATATCGCTTATGCATTTGAGTACAATTTCATTACAATCAGGATCATAAGCTATAGCTCTCAACACATCTTCCGTATCTTGCCTCAAATTACCTCGATTCCAAAACCTAGTCAAAGCTTTTTGAGGCCATCTGGGTAACTGATTTAAATGGTGTAATCTTGCTAAAGGACTTATATCTTGCGAACAACACAAAGATATATTTTGTGGCATTTCATTGTTTTCCGATGTTATATATTTTAAACTTGGAAAATCTACATAATCTTGTACACTCGCCATAACAGGTCGATAAAGATTTCTAAAAGCAAGTAATTGTGGTTTTACAATATTTTCTACTTTGTTCTTCTGTTCTCCAAAAGTCATTCTGAAATCTCCAGCATAACTCAAATTGGAAATAGTATAATAAAACTCATATTCGGTAAAAGCTTCAGGTAATATTAATAACGCAGAGTGAACAGCAGATTGCAAATTAAGTTGTAATGCAGTTTGTACATTGGGACTTGATGAGTTTTTCAGTATTTCGACAGGTTTATGTAACCTTCCAGCCAAATACAAATCAGACCACTCAAGCAAATCTGTTACAAAATCATTAGTCGATATTACTCCATACTTGATAGTGACTCCTTCTAGATGAACCAACGTATTGAAATATATTTTTGCTCCAAAATTTTCTTGAAATTTTGAAACAAAACGATGTCCAAAATATTTCATGCCACTGTAATGTTTTGAGTTTTGCAACATATTCAACTCATGCCATTTGCTTGAGTTATCCACACAAAATATCAAGTCTATCATATTTTCTCTTTTTAAATTCATAAGTTGTTTTTTCACTGCCGAACCATAAGCAAAACAGAAATTGTAATTTACAGGGAATCTAGACAAGATTTTCTCATACACGTTAATTATTGTTTTTGCCATTATATTGACAAAGCTCAAAAATTTTAAAGAAGACTGTGTATCAAGGAGCAAATTTACTATTCATTGTTGATATTAGCCGTAAAATAACACTTCTACTAACCATGAAATAATGAAATTCTACAACCTAAGGATGACAGCCATGGCACAAAATGAAGGTTAATTAATAATCATAGAAAAATGTAGTTTAAATCAGTGATGAGCAATTTTATTCCCAGGTCAAAAAATATGAGTGCCTCGGTAGCCGATTGTTCTAATGAAACTTTAATATCAATTAATTTACAATCAGGCCCAATTCGATTCAAAATTACGTTCTACTGATATCTTTTTAACGTTTCTATGGAAAGCTTATCACTCTTGAAAAAGTAATGACAAACGTCTAGATAATTTAGAAGGGATAGAAATGTAAAGCGAAAAATTAATTGAATGAATTCAGATTTCTCCAGCTGATCGTAACCCGTTAAATACCCTACTAATTCCAAATAGCATTTAAACTGGCCCATTTTTATTTCTAATTTAGTTTACTCTAGTGATGGCTACTTGGTACCTGGAAAGTATATAAGTTTATAAGTTAATGATATCAAACCTTATATTTTTGAACTAAAATGTACCATTAATCGATTCAAATATTAATTAATAATTAAATTCATTTCATATGTTTTTTCAATTTCTAAGTCGAAATATATATCACTATAGTTTTAACAATTCATTCATTATAGTTTTCTATGGTGTATTTTTATTTTCAACATAATCCGTTTCCGATGAAAATGCCAGTAAAAAAATGAAGGCGTAGTGAGGGTTCGACCAATGATAAGCCTATATTTCAAAACTTCACTAACTACAGAGCAACTGCCAGATTTGTCTCTTCGGCGAAGTGAGTTGTTAACTATAATTTGACGAGCTGTTTGGCTGTTTCAATCCTCAAAGTATTCACAGTTGTAAAAAGTATTGTTCATAAGTTCATTAAAGATTTGTAAGTGTTGAAATGTCGAAAGAAGAAGATGTACAGCAAATCCCAGATGTTATGTATGATAGCAATACCAAAACTACTTATAAGAAAGGGAGATTTTTCGGAAAGGTGAGATGAATTGAAAAAGTTGTTCAAATTATAGTTAGCAAACATAACCTGTTATCTAAAGAATGGTTATGAGAGCAGCGTTGCTAGCTAAGCAGTGAAAACAGAAGGATTTTTTTGTGAGGGTTTACTTTGAAGCAGTGCTCACTGCTAATGAAAAGAAAACCTTGTATTTCCACTATTTCGTATCGATAAAAGTTATATTTGATTAGCTTTTGCAACCATCTTCACCGATGCTTTTGTACCTTTCATCACTAATGTAAAGGTTGCCCCTTATTATGAAGAACAACAGATGACTCCAGTGACTATTTAGCGAATTCATTTATTACAAAAATAGAATGATTTGTTACTGCAATGTCTTGTTTTCCTGTTATACATTTCAAATCACTTTATTGTCATTATAGTATTACACCATGACAGCGTCAAATAGGTATAGTACAGACTTCTATTTTAAAACGTAATCATTTAAGTGGCCTAAGTTATATATTACACATAGAATACAAACAAGCAAATATGAAACAATCATGTTGATGATAAGAAGTTTATTTATATTTAATAGATAAAATCAAATGCAAACGTATACATTTTTTTTGTAATAAGTCATCTTTAGAGACTTTAAAAAGTGCCTTATCGTCATATACATACAACTTTACAATTGCACAAACTCGTAGATCTAATCATGTTTCATAAATGTTATATTGAATGTATTATTATTATATTCTTTGAATAAATAAATGAAAAACGAAACAATTATTAGCATTTTGATGTGTATAAACATAAAATTGCATACCTATTGCTACATAATTCAGTAGGATACCAAACTAGCAACAATCAAGTTACTTGAAAATTCATTTTATGATTAAAAAGATGAGTTAATCTTGTGTTGTGCTCTTTTACAGCTGAATAATATTAACTTGAATATAAATATATCTCTTGAAGGTCAAAAGATTTGTAATAAAATCTCTTGATGTAGATTTCACTGGAATTCTTCAAAAATGCAATACCATTACAGCTGTGAAAATATACCAAGTGTAACATTTGACTCCTAAATTATATTCCTCACTTTTTTCATCCTGATCTGCTGCTCATTTCAATGATATGCGTGTTGAGATAAGGGTGCCAATTTGGTTTTGTAAAACTTAGAATTGTGTGTTAACCATATTTCTCCATTTATAATAGTCTGATCTTATTTGAAACATTTAGATGTACAAAATTAGTGTAAAACTATAACCACATGGATTTCAATGAACTTTGTATCAACTTATAGGAGATTTTAGTAATAGATTTTAAATTAAATTGCCTACTATACTTACAAAACTCTAAAGCATGGCTGGATCATATTTCTACTTTTTAATATTTCAGAGAGTAATATTGAGTTCTGCTCTCAAAAAATATTAGTTTGCTATTTACTTATCATTTCATTATATTTTATTATTATTTTTGTTTGTTTACTTTTCCTTAATATTACAACAAGAGTTTGATAACATAACCTAAACATCTAATTTCTAAGTTGATTTGGTTTTTCAATTTATTTAAAAATGTTCTTGTCACTAGAACTTCATTTCTCACCAGCTAATGCAATAAGTTTCAAACTGAGAAATGAAAAAGCAGTTTTTAACATTTATTTGATATAACATGTATAGATTTTAAAAAAATCAATGGTAGAACTGTTAATCTATAGTAATTTATCATGATTAAATAAAAGAACAATTATTTTGTAGTTATACCTCTTTTAATAATAACATGTAACCATTACTATGTTTATGTTATTATTAAAAATGGTATAAAAACAAAGTAATTGTTTTTTCATTTAATATATAGACTAATTTTCCTTGATACAAATATTAGGTATATTTACACATTTTTATTTATAAAAAGGGTGATATCAAGAAATTATTTGTACTTAATAGTTTTTCACCAATATATAAGGTTGAAATAACATTCAAGGATATTTCTGTGTGTATTTATATGTCATGAAACAAAAAATGCTTTAATGAAAAAATTCAAATGTTATTTATGTTCCGAAAATTTCTATAATTGTATTTCTTCTTAGGGTGGATTTGCCAAATGTTATGAGATAACAAACACTTTGAATAATCTAGCTTATGCTGGGAAGATTGTTTCGAAAAAGCTGATGGCCAAGGAAAATCAGCGTGAAAAAATGACGCAGGAAATTCAAATTCATCAGTCTTTGAGACACAAAAATGTAGTCGGTTTCTACGGATTCTTTGAAGACAGCTTTAACATTTATATCGTTCTTGAATTATGTAGGAAAAGAGTAAGTATGTCTGAAAATTTCCACACAGGATTTGATTTATGTTCACTTTCATTCTTTATTGTTTCCATACTACAGTTCACTGAGAGCGTTCAAATTATGCCAGAAATTAAGCTTGAAAAAATTGATTATTCGTTGCTTTAAAGTAATTATTCAAATGATTCTCTGACATTTTTCCCGACTTGCAAATACACTTGTTCTACTTTATCTTTCAAAAAATCTAAAGAAAGTCGAACGTTCAACGACCTTGTTCCATTATTTTCTCACCAATAAAATGAATATCAGAATTGACGTTTCCTCACGAATGGGTATCGATATTCTTCATTACTTTATATTTCTTTCTTATTGGGGAGAACTAAATGTTTGGCAAAGATTTTCGTTTCTAGCGATTTAAATCTGTCTCCAGAAAACTGATATCCTTTCTTTATTGACGGAATCATTTGTTCATTTAGTCCGGTCAAATTAGACGATTTTTTTTACCAACCCAGGAAATTTTCCGGACTCAACCAAATGAGATGCGTTTTTTTGCAAACTGTTCGGGAGGCCAAATAGATCATTTGAACAATATAACATATTGCCGCTGGGACGTTCTCTAGCTTTGGGAGCATAAATTGGCCAATTTTCATGTCCAATTTTTGGTAAAATTCGGGAAATCCTTGAATAGTTCTCAAAGTGGCCAAAAAATCCCACTCGGGGGTTTTAGAGGTCGCTGATCAAGATTCCGACGTCAGATTTTACATTTGACCACTTCCTGGGGAGTAATTGGCCAATTATTGCCCCAAAAATGGGGCAAATTGAAAAAAAGTTCGCAAAGTGGCCAAAAAATCCCACTCGGGGGTTTTCGAGGGCGCTGATCAAGATTTCGAAGTCAGATTTTACATTTAACTATTTCCTGGGGAGTAATTTTTGACCGAAAAATGACCAATTTCTAATTGAAAATAATAATGAACGTCAATTATTTTTTTTCATTTTATTAGATTAACTCAAAATAATATTTGTGAAATGTTTCACAATCATTTACATCAGCATCTTAATAGTATATAATAATATTTAAAACGCAAATAAAGATGAAAAATTATTATATACAATATATAATTATTGTACATTATATTATATAAGAGCAGGTTTTCTTTTATCTGTGAGGAGTCGAATAGGGCCCGATATTTTATAGGAGAGAATGTTATTTTTATTCTTACATTCTCCTGTCCGTCTTCACAACTGCTGTAGCATCTTTTGTATCATGCGCATCTTAACTACCCCTATCGGCGCACTTTTTGAATTTTTGGATGCGCGTCGTCTTGCATAGTAAGTATGTCGTCTGCAGACGCATAAAAAAAACGTTGATGCACATGGATGCTCGTGTGTTGTTATAAGACTTTGAAGTGTTAATATTACGTGTCCAAATATTTTGTTCCTTTAAATATAACAAATATTCTTGAATATAAAAAGATTTTATTCAAGTATTTTATAATAATATATATCTTGTGTTTTTTTGGTGTTAATGAGAGTTGAACCTGTGTATTTGCAATTGAAAATTTGCCATTTTTCAGGCAATAATAGGTCATTCATCCTCCAGAAAGTGGTAAATGTAAAATCTGAAGTCGGTATATTGAATTTTTTGACATCTTAAAAAATTTTGACAATTTGCCCCATTTTTGGGGCAATAATTGGTCAATTACTCCCCAGGAAATGGTCAAATGTAAAATCTGACTTCGGAATCTTGATCAGCGACCTTGAAAACCCCCGAGTGAAATTTTTTGACCACTTTGCGAACTATTTTGGGGCAATAATTGGCCAATTACTCCCCAGGAAATAGTCAAATGTAAAATCTGAAGTCGGAATCTTGATCAGCGACCTCGAAAACCCCCCGAATGGGATTTTTTGGCCACTTTGCGAACTATTTGTCGATTTGCCCCATTTTTGGGGCAATAATTGGCCAATTACTCCTCAGGAAGTGGTCAAATGTAAAATCTGACGTGGGAATCTTGATCAGCGACCTCGAAAACCTCCCGAGTGGGATTTTTTGGCCACTTTGCGAACTATGTATGGATTTCCCGAAATTTACCAAAAATTGGACATGAAAATTGGCTAGAGAATGTCCTAGCGGCAATATGTTACATTGTTCGAATGATCTATTTGGCCTCCCAAACAGTTTGCAAAAAAACGCATCTCATTTGGTTGAGTCCGGAAAATTTCCTGGGATAATTGGCTAATTTAACCAGAGTAATTCACTTTTTATTGTTATATCCAAATTTAAAGTGTCCAAGGAGATTTTCCACACTATTTAATTAGAAGAGGATATTTCTTTCCGTATTCATTGTTCTTAAATTAAATTTTTAAATACAAAAAATAAAAGAGGGATAATTGTTGTTAAAATTATGATCCATCTATTGCAGACATTTAATAGAAATTTGTTAATTTTAGTCTATGATGGAACTTCACAAACGGCGGAAAGCAATAACCGAACCTGAAACTAGATTTTATATGAAACAAATATTGAATGGTGTTCTTTATTTGCACGAACATAGGATTATCCACCGCGATTTGAAATTAGGTAACTTGTTTTTGAATGATGAGTTGCAAGTCAAAATAGGGGATTTTGGATTGGCTGCCAGAATTGAATATGATGGAGAAAGAAAGAGGACTCTTTGCGGAACGCCAAATTATATAGCTCCGGAAATATTGAACAAGAACGGCCATTCTTTCGAAGTTGATATCTGGTCTATTGGATGTATCATGTATACTCTATTAATTGGGCGTCCACCATTTGAAACTAGTACATTGAAAGAAACTTATTCTAGAATAAAAAAATGTGAATATAAGTGAGTAAATTCATATATTTTTCATTAAGAAATCAATTGTTCTACTGAAATTGTTTTGTCCATAATACAGCACTTAAGTCTTGGAATGAATTACTTTTTCTATTTGTATTCATTTTTGTACAGAATTACTCCCAATATTGCGCCAAGTGCAAAAAAGATGATAATGGCGATGTTGCAGCAAGATCCTAAGAGTAGGCCGAAAGTTCAACATTTATTACAACATGAATTTATCACTGGGGGATATTGCCCATCGTGTTTGCCCGTGAGTTGCCTCACAATGGCCCCTAGATTTGATAAGCAAACTGAACTGATTAATCGAAAACCTTTATCTGAGGTTAATACTGGTATGTTATTTACAATAATCATAATAAATCAATATTCAACCAAATGTGAATGGATTTATTCTATTAATGATGAATAATATTTTCTGTAGAATTTATTGTCATATCTCCACAAAAGGATGCTCAGAATTCAATAGCTGCTGGATTAGAAGGGGGTGGAGTTAATACTTTTGATGCAAGAGAAAACTTCCTCACGCTCAAGAGTATGCTTTTCAAGGTAGGATGTTGCAAACATGCCAATTAATGTTTATTAACAAGAATTGATATTTCAATTACTTTTGTGTCGAAAATTCATTAGTTTTGTTTATATAAGGTTTACAAACTTTTCTTTCTTCTAGGTACTTAAAACTAAACCAGCAAGAAAACGTAAGTTCCTCGATGAAATGTCCGATCCCGCAGCTCAGCCCATTATTTGGGTTTCAAAATGGGTTGATTATTCTGATAAATATGGATTTGGCTACCAGTTGTCTGATGAAGGCGTTGGAGTCATGTTCAATGATACTACCAAGTTGATCATGCTGCCCAACGGAATGTGAGTAAATTGTCAACATTTGATTGAATTGATTTTGCCATCATTGTACAATTTCTATTAGAACCGTCAGTCTGAGAAAGAGATATTGAGTATTTTTGTTTCATCAGTTGGAGGAACATCATGTTGAGATTTCTTAGTTGAAGATTAGTGAGCGATGCTGTTTGGCATCCACTCAAATGGGGCAATGCTTCATCCAGCTTTTCTCGGTCTTCTTTTAACCGATCAAATGATCTATAAAGAGTTCACACTGTCGATGTATTATTACACTTGATAAGAAATAATCACCCTTATCCACTAAATATACTATTAAAGTACTGAGGACCTTTCGGCTACCAAGTAGCCATCATCAGAGTAAACTAAATTATAAATCAAAATGTGCCTGTTTAAATACTATTTGGGGATAATAATGTGAACAAAGGGTTACCCTCAGCTGGAGATAAATCGGAATTTAATAAATTACTTTTTCGATTATACATTTCCATCCCGGGCATTTCTAACTTAAAGATACGGCCAAGAGGGGGGGGGGGGTCTGCGGAACTTGCCGGGGCAATTTTTTTCCGTTTCTACATCGTATTTGAACTCGTTTACCGGCAATTATAGATTAAAATACCCTTTTAGAAGAATTTATAAATTTTTGTAATTTTTTGGGTTGTTTTTCAACGAAAATGCCAAAAAACGGTTTTTGACCCCAGAAATCGACATTTTATAATGAATAAACGTCCAAGGAGTCATTTCTGATCGGAAATGGGCCGCTGGATCCGAAAATGGTGTCAGTTTCCTTACATAACCCATCATTTTGTATTCATTGGCTGATTTTCGGCAAAATACTTTTTTTTTTGGCGGCGTCATATCGGTTTGAGCAGTCACTTATTTTTTTTGCGAAATCTGCGTGTTTTTACCTCAGCTTTACGATAAAATAAGAATTCTTCTGACTAAATGGGTTTCACAGGTCGAAAAATCGAAAAAAAAAAACGATATTACTGTACAAAAATCTGCCGTCAGGTTGCTGACAAGTCTTTTTTTGAGACATATGACCCCGGAATCGGATTCAGCGGGAAATTTTACGATAAGAAAACAGTTCTCGAACGTCATCCAACAGTTTTTACACTCCAGTATACCATTAATTTTACGCCAAAAACCAGGTAAACGTAATTTTCTTCCAGTTTTTGACCTTTTTCGACCTCAAAGTTGCAGAATTTAGAATTGTAAGTAGGATATTCGGATTACTTGGACAATTTTCGATCGAAAACATGCTATTACATTATTTTTTTAAATATTTTGGTGCTTTGGAAAAGCAGTTTGAAAAAAGTTTTTTGTAGCTGCAAATCTAGAGACTTTTTGAAGTTTGTTTCTTAAAACTTTAAATAGACTAAAATCGTGATCAAAATGACTGATTTTGATGTAAAATTTCCCAAGCATTCTGATTCTGATAGTTTTTCAATCCCACATGATGACCCAAAGTCACAAAATTACTAAAGTACACTAATTTATATTAGGTTTCGTTGTTTTGCGCTTTGTTGAATTTTGTGGCTCTGTGTCATCATGTGGAATTGAAAAATTGTCAGAATCTGAATGCTTGGGAAATGTTGCATCAAAATCAGTCATTTTGATCGCGATTTTAGTCGATTTAAAGTTTTAAGAAACAAACTTCAAACATTACAAAAAACCGAAGTCTCTAGATTTGTAGCTACGAAAAACCTTTTGTCAAACTGCTTTTCCAAAGAACGAAAATATTAAAAAAAAATAATGTATTAGCATGTTTTCGATCGAAAATTGTCCAAGTAATCCAAATATCCTACATACAATTCTAAATTCTGCAACTTTGAGGTCGAAACAGGTAAAAAAACTGGAAGAAAATTACATTTACCTGGTTTTTTGGCTTCTCCTTTAATTTAGAATTGCCCCCCTTCTAAATTGCCTAAATGTTTGTCTGTACTGTGTTTTAAAAGTGATAAACTTTCTTGAGAAATGGTGTATTCAAAATATGTTCAGCTACCGCTGATTTTCACCATTATCTTCTCTATATGAGAAAATGTTCCCTATAATGAGTTAAAATGTTCCTTCTAGTTTGACCCACATAGCATTTTGAACACGACTCACAATTTTGTAAATTCCGGATTTGTCGAAACTGGTTGTATTGCAAATTTAGAAAACGAACTACGGAATTTATTAATTACTGAAGAATGATAAGTGAACTTTTGAATTTTTTATTGGAGTATTTGAAGGTAATGGCTCTAATTTGGTTGGTTGGCTACGTTCCAATTTCCTTTTTTGTCTCAAAATTGAATTATTGATCAAATATTTTTGATAACCATTGTCCAACGCAATTTGCTGAAGTTTCTCAACTTCGTTATAATTTTGCTGGCTCAAAGGGACGTTTAATAATCTATGACCTAGACTCAGGGGTGGGCACACATGAGGCCTAAGGGAGCCGCAATCCAATTTTTAATATTTTATAAAGAGCCAAACACAAATTAATTTTTTTTATTTAATATAATTGCATATTTTCAGAAGTCACAAAATGAAAAAAATTGAAACATATATAATATAACATGTAAAAATAGAACTATGAAAAAGAAAATAATTATTTCAAAATTTTAGTTATAAAATTCAAATTAATAAGAATCAAATATAACAGAAATCTATATCATAAAACTATATCTAATAATAAAATCTAAGAACAATCTTTAGTCAAATTTTTCAAATTTGGTGTAAAATTAATTAAACCTGTCCTCATAAATTCTGTAAGATGTTGATTGGTCAACTGTGAACGATGTTTTGACTTCACGAACTTCATTATGAAGTACAAAGATTCACAGTAATATGTTGTCCCAAAAATCGAAAAGAGACGGGGCCAGCAGCTCTCTTTAAGTTTGGATATTTTGATTCTGGCACTAGTTTCCAAAATTAACTGATTGAAGAAGCTTTGTGCAGCATTTGCTATGCCTGATCTTCTTTCATCTCTAATAACTTCAATTCTCCAGCCGCTTTTTAAGTATTATTTCAGATATTGGCAATCTATGTTATTACACATATGGAACGTTTATTATAACTATTTTTGTATATTTATAGTTATGTTGCAGTTTTTACAATTATTAAACATAGGCTGAACTCTACCTGAAAAGTCATTCTCTTTGTCACTTCCCCCTCTAAATTTATCTGTTATGTTACCTGAATAGTTATTGCTGTTTTCTTCTTCGGCAATAATACTAATAGTATTAGCAGATTTCTCATTGTCACTTCCCCGTCTAAATATTTTATCTGCTATGTCTACTTTATTATTTGTAAAAGATTCCTCTATATATCCTTCGGCAACGGTTGAAGATTTACATCCGAGAACTGCATGACTGAGTTTTGGGAAATAGCTGAGAAGATCCACATTAGCAGCTTTTGCCCCAAACCCCACTTTATGCCAATTGCTCCCATACACTGCCAAAAGATTGCTTATTTTTTATTATTAATAGGTTATTTTCGAGTTTATGTTTGGATGCAATAATTTTAAACATAACATGGTTACAATTATTAATTGACTTGTCATAAATGCAACAACAGCTAAAAATCAGTTTAGGCAATAATTTTGATATAGTTTCCGACTTCGACAAGTCTGGAATTGGCAAAATTGATTGTGACATTGTGAGTCGTTATCATCCGTTCCTGCGGGCCTAGTACACATATGACTTTCTATCTGGAAAAAATATTCTTCAATTCGGACAAAGTCTGCTATATCAGTTAGAAATATTATAAAGGTCCGAGTATCAACCCTTGCGAAACACATGTTGTCAATTCGAAAAAACTTTTAATGCAATGACATGAAGTAAAATTTGACGCCATTCTGCGACTATGTGTTTCTAATCGTTTGCAATATATTTCCGGTTCCTACGAGTGAGAGAAGTTAGTGGTCTATGTATCTCAGCATTTTGAAATGAATTTTTATCAAGTAAACGCCGTGGTGCTTGTCTCTATCCATTTGAAGCATAAAATGCAAGCTTCAGTTAAACTACTACAAGTAATGAAACCTCCCCTGAACTATAATTTTTGTTCCAGAAACGTTCATTATGTAGATACTCATGGTGAGGAGGCATACATGACTCTCGATAATTATCCTAAGCAGTATGATAAAAAAATGAAGTTGTTAACGTACTTCAGTCGCTATATGAGGGAACATCTGATCAAAACTGGAGCATCGATAGTCAAAGAGGCTGATACAATGTCGAGAACACCTCACTTACATCAATGGTGTAGATCGACCTCAGGAGTTTTGATGCAATTGAATAACGGTACTGTGCAGGTGAGAATAATTGTTCATAAGCGAGTAATGTTATCATCTAAATGGCGTTCAAAGTCGTGAATCTGTCTTGTGCAAATTCATTCATTCATTTTACACATTAATGTGTTACAATTTCAATTATTCGTGTTTTGTTCGTTGTTGCGACAGTACAATTAGTTTAAGAAATCCCGCGCTTTAGGCGATGTAAATAAGTTTTTAAACGTCTTCCGATGATGGTCGTAAGGCCGAAACGTACGTAAAGACATATAGATATAGTTGACGTATGTGTTAATGTGACCTATTTCCCAGGAATTTACACATAATACATTTATCTGAGTGAATCTATAAATCCTTTGTTAGAGTAGAAATTCTCGTGACCCATTTCGGAAGATATCACGAAATGCAAGTATTCCTGCACTGTCGAAAAACGGTCCATTACTAATTCCGACCCTGCGCAGATATAGTACAGGAAATGGGAATCAAACATCGAGATTGCCTTAGAGCATCAGCACCAACAGCCATACGACATCATTCGCATTCAGTCCATTGATTTATTCGAAAAGTCCATTTCTCTCATTCTCAGGCAACCGCTTTTTTTAGGCAGACCTTACTGGACTCCCTTTGAATAGGTGCTCAAGTGAATACTGCAAACGTCAACGTCAAGACCATTCACAAACACGCACACACTCATATCTCCTATCAGATCTTTCGACCTCACGGGAAATATTCTCGGCCTTTCAAGTACCGCCTTATGCATGATATTTATCTGAACCGGTTTCACGAAAGCAAACAAAAGGGGGCAATTGTGAATTCTATTTCTCTTTCTCATCTACGTTTGCGACCTAGCAAATCGTCTGAATCTTGAAAATTCCTTCCAGTTTGTTGATGATCTGTCTCCCATATTAGCATCGACAATATTTCCATTATCTCATAATGGGCATCGTTATCGTTTTGCATAAAAGATGTTGGCAGTCGCGTATTTCGATCCAAAGTAGAGCAATACCAGGAACATTTGCGGAAAACTGGAAAACCTGAAAAGAAAATCTTTCCACGTCATTGAAATTATCGTGTGATAAGTCGCCATAGGGTTTTTTGTGGTCGCTAATTACGAATTTGCTAATTAAAAAATTGAAAAATTATCATTTTCTGGAAAAAGAAGAAACTTTTTTATGAGATCTTAATTTTTCTTAAATGTAATTTTTTGAGTGTCGTGTTGATTAGTATTTGTGTTTTCGATGTGCATTTTAAATTACAAAAATTAAAGTTATGTAAAAAAAAACAATTGTTTGAAAATTCCGGAAAATCGAAGAAAATTACAAATTTCAATATTGTAGCTTTAAATAAACAGTTACAAACTTGCATAAATTACAACAAAGATGCTTGTATTTTTTTAATGTTGCTTCATTTTGCACATAATCCTAATGTTATTTTCAAACGTTTTAGATGTCAAATTCATAATTATCGACCACAAAAACCCCTATAGCGACTTATCCTACGATAATTTCAATGACGTGGAAATATTTTCTTTTCGGGTTTTCCAGTTTTCCCAAATTTTCCTAGTAGTCGAAGCAATACGGCATGAAATGAGTGATTTTTTGACATTAATACTACCTGAAAACCGACTGGGCCATTATGTTCAGGTAAGTGGAGACATTAATTGTATCATGTTTTCGACTCTCAAATGTGGTCACCCTATTTATTATAAACATTTTAAACAAAAAAAGGCACTTTTTTTAGTTTTTTGTTAATAACTCAACAAATAATGAACTAATCGAAATGGTATGAATAGACAAAATGTTGGTAATTGAATAACGAACTAAACAAGCTTTCGAGCGACTAGATCGGATAATTAGAAGCCAAGAAAACTACGGAAAAGCGGGAAATTCGACGTTTTTTTAAGAATTCATATCTCCGTTGTTTATTATTTTGTAGGATCGAATCTTTGCAAACATGTTCTAGTACTTATGCACTTCACGTGTGCAAAAAAACTGTCGCTGTGAATCAATTAGTTTGGGTGTAATTGTAATTCAAAGTTTTTTAAGCGATATTTTGCAAAATCGCTGGATGCGTCTGAGATAATCCGATTTTAAATTTTAAAACGGCTTTGAAAAATATAAGATCCGTACAACAAAACGTATATTCTCGTTATCAATTCAAATGATGGGAAGTGCCTTAAAAACGCTGGGAAAATCGGTTCGAAACGGCGGATCGCGCGGAAACGCTCGAGTAGTGGGGGAGAGGGAGCGAAGTAGAGGCACACATATATAAATTGTTTTAACTTTATTTTGATGATATGTGACTAAAGGGTTGTATGAATGTACAAAAGTGATGTTTACAGGTATTTACATTTATTTAAACATATATTTACGTATATTCTTCGCTCCCTCTCCCCCCACTACTCGAGCGTTTCCGCGCGATCCGCCGTTTCGAACCGACTTTCCCAGCGTTTTTAAGGCACTTCCCATCATTTAAATTGATAACGAGAATATACGTTTTGTTGTACGGATCTTATATTTTTCAAAACCGTTTTAAAATTTAAAATCGGATTATCTCAGACGCATCCAGCGATTTTGCAAAATATCGCTTAAAAAACGTTGAATTACAATTACACCCAAACTAATTGATTCACAGCAACATTTTTTTGCACACGTGAAGTGCATAAGTACTAGAATATTTTTGCAAAGATTCGATTCTACAAAATAATAAACAACGGAGATATGAATTTTTAAAAGAACGTCGAATTTCCCGCTTTTCCGTAGTTTTCTCGGCTTTTAATTATCCGATCTAGTCGCTCAAAAGCTTGTTTTGTTCGTAATTCAAATACCTACATTTTGTCTATTTATACCATTTCGACTACTTCATTATTTGTTGAGTTATCAACAAAAAACTAAAAAAAGTTCTTTTTTTTTTGTTTAAAATGTTGATAATAAATAGGGTGACCACATTTGAGAGTCGAAAACATGATACAATTAATGTCTCCACTTACCTGAACATAATGGCACAGTCGGTTTTCAGGTAGTATTAATGTCACAATTAAACCCCTATTGCTTCGCCTGTAGTTTTGGTCTACTTCTGATCGAATAACGCGACTGCCAACATCTTTTATGTATAAAACGATAGTGGCGTGAACCATGAGCAATTTTGTATAAAAATTACAAAATTTCCCTGATTATAAGCCCATTGAATGAATTTTCCGGGAAAATGACCTCGGATTCATGTTTGGCGACCCAAAAAACCCATTTTTTATAAATTCAAAGTTATCTTAAAAAAGAGGGTGAAAATAGGGTTATAGCGTTTAAGGGTGAATGGGAGGCCGTGTCTCCTTAGCTCAAATCGGCGACAGAACATTATGCTAAAAGAATTTTTTTGATACGACCTCTTGCTTTTTTTTAGAAAATCGGCCAAAATCCTCAGCTTATAGATTGAACTATTAGTCGCTTGGAGTGCGACTTACGGGGCAGTTCCCTTCAATAGGCACGGTGCTCTGACTCGAGCCATTTTGGGTTATAGATTTCGCTGTGGCATGAGTAATGCCACAGGTTGGCTCTGGTCCAATCAGGGGTTGTTCCGCCCCCGCTTTCAGTCCCATCGGGTCTGTTTTGCTCCCAAACGAGTGTCACTTTATTGGGGTTCTTTACAAGTGCCGTTAGTTGTTTTACAAAATCGAGTACACATTGTGAGGTGATTGTGTATGACTCCAGTGTCTTAAGCACTGTTAGGTTGCTCACTATGATTGTGATTTGTCTATTCTCATAGGCTCTGTCCATCATAATTCGAGCACATGTTGTAATTGCTACTATTTTTGCTTCGAATTCTGTCGCAAGTGTACCTAGGTTGAAATAAATTATTTTTCCTTGGTCCGTTGTCTCGACTATTCTAGCACCTGTGCATTTTTCGGTCATGGTGTCTTCCGTAAACCATACGGAATCCCCTGGTATCATATTTGGATTGTCCTCGGCGTTCTCCCGCCCATTCAGGGTTCGAATTCTGAATTGTACGGAAGTTCTGTGAACCTTGATCCTGTCGGATCTCATCCCCAATGACCCAGGTGCTTCAAGCAATTCAAGAATTCCTTCTCCAATAAAGATCAAATCGATACGCTCCTCTTATGGCTTCTGCCTGAACGGCGAGGTGCAGTGGCTCCAACCCCAACAGCCTTTCCATCGCAGTCGTTGGGGTGGTCGACATTGCACCTGTTATTCTTAAGCACGCCAGCCTCTGAACTCCGTTCAGGGAATGCTGGGACGTTTTTGTTTCTGGTCACACACGATTTCGGCCTAAGTTTAATCTTGGTATTCAGCTAATTCATTAAACTTCAATGAACATAAACTGGATTTCTGATCTTCGGTAAAACACAAACTCGGTTTGAATCAGTCATCATAAGACATAAGAAGTCAACCAGAATAGACAATTTTAAATTCTTCGAGTTTTCTTCATTGAACTTATCACATATCGCATCTTAAATCCAGACTAAACCGCGTGGCTGAGTAATACTTTACCTATGGTATCAGATGGATAGCAATTAAAAAAACTGTGTTACTACCCGGTATAATTTGATACCCACATGTAGACCAATCCTTTTAGAATGTTTTTTAGTACATAGTGCCATTATCGAGCAAAAAATGGGATTCATTTTAACAACCCCTTTTGAACGCCCATCAAGTTGATAAAAAAACAGTAGTACGCACTGTTAATGACAATCAAAAATAAATATATTTATTATTAATGATTGAACAAGGATAAATTGTTCCAAGTGGTGTCCTTCATACTATTCACATAGCTGCAACCTTCGAGCCAAATTGAAATTTACACTAAGCAGCACTTGAACCGAATTTTTTATTTCATTTTAAATTCTTCGTTGTAGATGTTCTAATAATAATAATAATCTTTATTTGAAAAAAAAAAATAGGTAACCCTAATATACAATAACAATACATAAGTACATTAACATTTATATTATAGGTATTATAAATAAATGTAAAAAAAAAAATATTTATTAATTATGAAAAAAAATGTAGGTACAACTCCAATTTCACTTTGAAAATCAACACATGCATATACCATTGAAAATCACAACATTACAGTATAAATCAATATGAAAGATATATCTAACGTTTTGGATCGATTCCAACAACTGGTTTTTTATTTGATTAATAATGATGGACTAGATTTAACTATATTGTAGAATAGAACTTTATTAAATAAATAAATAGGAAACCCTAATATACAAACATGATAAGCATCATAATTACAAGTTTAGATTTTTGTACACTTTATAATTATAATTTAAGATCGCTAAAAAATTACAAACTTTAAAATGAAGAATGAAAAATTGGACTATAGAATCACAGACAACAGCAATACAACACTATTATTTATTTTCTCTCACAAAGTCTGCTAGTTGTTGTTTAAAAATCCTTAAGGATGAACTCGTTTTGACAATATTAGGTAAATTGTTATAGTTCACAAAACCTTTAAAAAACAAAGAAATCATAGAGCACTTTTTTTTAGTTGTAGGAATGTAAAAATTGTTATTATGTCTTGTATCATAGTTATGAATATCAACATTGAAATTTATAAATTCATAAAAGTACGGTGGTGCCAAATTATGTAGAATTTTATATATAAAAATCATTGTTAGGTAGAACAACCTCTGAGAAACTGAGAACCACTGTAGAGATTGAAGCATATTTACAATTGGAGTATATCGGTTTGTTCGCAGAACAATCCTCATGCCCCTATTTTGTAGTTTTTGTAGTTGGGATACTTGATTTAAATTAAACAAATAGATAACGGAAGAGCAAAAATCAAAATGAGGCTGAATAATTAAATAAATAAATAAATAAATTTTATTTCTACAACAGAACAGAACTTATTTTGACAGTATTTTTGATGTGTACAATTTTAAGTGAAGTAGAAATAAAAGCAAAAGAGACCCCTTAAGCAAGCTTGTGTGGGGCTAAACAAATAAATAGAGGCATAATAGTAATATAAAATAGTAAAAGTTCAGGACATAGGAATTTAACTATTACTAACAAATATTCTCTTACATACTCATAAATCAATACACAACATACTCCTAGTGCACAATTTAAAATAGAAGATGTTTAATATACAAAAATATAACTATAACTAATAACAATTTTCATACATATTTCACAATTAGAATCACAACTGCTAATGTAAAGATAAGAACATATAAGAAGAGAAAAGGACATATAATAATAATACAGGTATATAGTACTAATAATAATACAGAGATCACGAAATTTTTGGAAAATCTTATATGAAAAATATATTTTGATCTGCTAAGCATTTAAATTGATTATATCATGTATGGTTGTCTTGGAATTATTAACGTAAATCTCTTCAATTCTCTTTTAAATGCATATGGAGAAGTAGTATTCTTTATTTCTCTTGGAAGTAGATTGTACAATTTCGGGCTTAAGTAAGCATTGCTCCTTTGACCTATTGATTTTGTCATGAATGGTGATATAAATGTATTATCTTTGTGACGTGTATTATAAGTATGCTCTGGTTTTTTTGCGTTTGTGACCGCTTTTCTTTGCCTAATATTTGAGAAGAAAAAATAGAGCTGTCGCGGATCAAGAAATTTACTTTCCTGATACAAATTGTCTGACGGATATCGATAGGGTTTCTTGAATATTACTTTAATTATTTTTTTTTTGAGTTACTTCTAGCTTTTTCAGAAAGGTTTTCGTTATACCACCCCATCCTAAAATTCCGTATGTGATATGAGATTCAACCAATGCATAATATATTTTTCTTAGTTGATGTAATTCTAGTATTTCTCTCAGAATTCGAAATTTGTATATGAGGTATTGAATTTTTTTTACTATATAATCAATATGTTTATTCCAACTCATTTGATAGTCGATAATAACACCTAAATACTTATACTCGAGACAAGAATTAATCGATATATCATTATCAATATTTAACTGATTGAAGTTTGGTTGATTGGAATTATTGAATTGAAAACTGTAACTCTGGACTGCAGTGATAAATTCCTGGATACTCTTGTAAAAAAATATATTTTTTTACAAAATTTTTTAAACATATAATCAAAATGATTACCAAATAACAAAAGATTGTCAATATAAAATCCAAGATATTTTATGGATGTTACAATTTCAATTTTTTCTCCATTTATTTTAAGATTAATTTCATTGATATTAAGACATTTGTACTTGTATTTAGTCGTTATTATCATAGCTTTGGTTTTTAGAGTATTTAACTTTAATTTATTTAATTTTAAATATTTATTTATTTTAGAAAGAGCAGAATTCATTTTATTTATAGCATTCCATAAATCTTCTGCAAAACAAGCTAATAAAGCATCGTCTGCGAACATATTTAGAAAATCAACGTCTGTAAAAAGATTCAAGTCGTTTAAATACAAAATGAACAGGAGGGGGCCTAGCACACTACCCTGGGGTACACCTACATGAATATTTATTACATTTGAGATAATATCGCAGACTTTGACTTTTTGTTTTCTATCCATTAGGTAGTGAGACAACCATTTGAACACCTCACCCTCAATACCATACCCCCCAAGTTTTCTTAAGAGAATGTCTCTATCTATGGTTTCAAAAGCCCTTTTTAGATCTATAAATACAGCCACTACATATTTATTATTATCTATTTCCTTTTTAAAAGTACATAATGCAAGCTGAAGTGCTGCTTCACAAGAACATTTTTTACGAAACCCTGATTGATTGTTAACTAAAATCTCATTATATTCAATGTGTTTTAAAATTTGATTATAAACTGCTATTTCAAGAATTTTTTCTAGAGGTGGCAAGGTATTAATAGGTCTAAACTCATTAGCCTTTATGGTATTACTAACTTTAGGTATGGGAACCACAGTACTAACTTTCAAAGCATCTGGCACTTTGCATGTCTTCAGTGACATGAGTTGACATCTGTAGCATAGACAATTTCTTTTATATTCCCGAATAAAAATATCTAGAGGGATCGGGTAAGGAGATCTTGGTGGCCAACTAATTGGTGCGTCTTTGCAACGGCCTTCGAAATTATGATTAAGCCACTTCCAGACAGCTAAACTAAAATGGGCAGTGACTCCATGGTGCATGTACCATAGATTTTGCCTTACTGTAAAGGCAAATCTAACAATTGTTGGTGAAGCACATTTTCTTGGAAATCAAGATACTCTTATCCGCCCGGATTTTTCTACAATATGTAGGGCCCAATTGAATGATCCCAACAATACCTATACCTATGTTCTCAGAAAAAGTATTCTACAACTGTCCCATCATAATAGCATGGAGGTTTGCAATCTGCCCACCTATGTATATTGTGAAAATTGAGTATTCCATTTCATGTGAACAAGGCATTCTGCGTCCGAGTCTTAGAGGACAATCTTGAGGTATTAATTCTTGGGTTCTCTTGAAATGATAAGGGTGCAGTCCATTCCTATTTAAAATCTTTGTCACTAGAATTTGGCGTACCTAAATGCCGTGAAGTCTCTCTAATGCTTCCTCTAGGTTTTTCTTGAAAGTGCTTTAAAACTTCTTCCTCTTGTTCACCTCATTCTGTCTTCCTGCATCCATTTCTTTCCTTTAAACGCTCCTATATCTCACAATCTCGTGTGTACAATGATTGGCCGTTAGGTAAGCGGCGATCAGGAAATGTGTTGTGATAGTGAAATCGGTTGGTCTGCTCATATATTTGTATTTTGTGATTTTGATCAATAATTCGATATTTATTGGATAGAGTTAAGGTTTCTCCAGGTTGAACAGTGACATCCCGTCTTATCAATGTGTTGTTATTCATCCCATCTCTGTCGTTTCTCTGAATCAAAGCATTGTATTGTGAATGACTCAGTGGGACATCTACCTTCCGGTATATGGCGTTTGAAACTAATAGGTTCTCTAACATCACCAAATGGGGTTTCCATACTCTGGCGGAGTTGGTCGAATAGAGACATCAGCGTCTAACTCGTTCCGCTGATGAGTTCGTGAGAGAGCGAAACAGCTGTCCGGAACTGATAAGGTGATGTAATTGTTCGACTTGGAGAGACCTTGACTCTACTAACACTAAAATATGTTTGTTATTCATCCAATGCATTAATATTTATGGTCATCAAAATTTATTTTTAGATGAACTTCAGTGATCATACCAAAATAATTATGTGCCCGTTGATGGCTGCAATAACTTATATAGATGAGGAAAAATCATTCCGTACATTCAGATTCTCATCAGTTGAAAAGAATGGCTGTTCTGTTGGACTCTATGAAAAGATGAAATATGCATTTGATAAAATCTCAGTGTTACTAGAATCTTGAAGGTATTTATTTGTAGAGGCGAATTAAGAACTTTTAAGTGTTATAGTCAATGTAAACAAGTGGATTGTTATAAGAACTTTGCAGTTTATGATATAAGAGATACTATTGTCAACTTTTTCATATTCGATTTGATCATTGATCATATATGAAAGATACTTTGGCTCTACTAATATTAACTGTATTGTTTATTTATTCATTTACATGGAATATAATTAAGTTTCTGTGTACGTTACTTTGTATTTTTATAAGATTTTACATAATACAGAACTTTTCTCAGGTATACCTGATACTGTATGTTTTTAATTTGATTGTTCAAAACTGCATCATGTGTGTAAGTACAAGTATAATTAATAGAAGTTCTACAAGCTAGCAGTGCCTTAAACACTTCAAAATTATAAGCAAATAATTAAATGAATTTTTTATTATTGAGACTATTTTTTTGCTTCCCTCACTATAAGTAGTATAAGGATGGTATTGTACTTGGGTAAAAAAATTATTTTCCCGGATATTTCCGTTTTGACCATTTCTGAATTGCTCTAGACTATTTTTGAGATGTCTGTCTGCGTGCGTGTGTAAAACTGTGGAGATGATTGCGCCGTTGCTATTCGTCATATAGATTTGAAATTTGAAAATCTCTCCAAGTGGTGGAAACAGGAACTGTATTGTTTTTGGGAGCGGTAGCCCCGTTTCAGGTGGTATTTTATGTATTACAAGTTGTAATAAAGTGTTTTTGGCTATGGGCCGCTAGCTTTTACCCGCTTCGTGTATATTTTAGTCGCGAGAAAATTCCCTTTGGTACGTCGCACGTTAGACGCGCGTAGCTGAGATCTGAGAATAGCTCAAACTGTTTTAATTAAATTTTCCTATTTAATGGACATTTATCGAAAAAAGAAGGGCCGTCGGGCACGGTCCGATACTAAATCTAACTACATGGAGCGAAAACGGCACGCGAAAAGTCGTCGTAAAGCCGTATTAGGTACAACCAGTTTGCACTTTTCTAACTCGCGTGCTACGGGCTTCTCACATGAACGTCATTCGATTTACGAAAAATTAACTATTTCAAAACAGTTTTTGACCCGGATTGTGGCTATCACGACCTCTGAAAAGGTTCAAAGTTCACATAATTATTTCATAATTTGTAGTTCATTGTTTTACAACTGAAATAAATAGGTACGAAATATGTAGGTTATCGATGATGTCAGTGTGACAGTGACATAATTATTTCAAACTTATAGTAAGACACACGTTTTAGATTCCACAACCACCCTTGACCAAGATGATTTTTGATATCCCGGTATAACTCACTTCCAGATAATATAAAAAATAAGTCGCTCTCAATCAAAACTTTTAAAATCAAAGTTAAAAAATATTTGCTTCGTAATGAACGGAGTAGGGTGCACGAATTAATCGACAATTAAATTAGAATTGTAAAATTTTTGTTATTTTGTTAATATAATTAAAATTACTTACATGCATTCTTCTGCTTCAAAATATAAGTGATTCGAGATTTTGTTGAGGATGTAATTTTGATAATATTTCGTCCGCCGACAAAAATTACGTATGACGAAAACCTCTTTCCATTTAGAAGATTGCGCTTCTCCTGAAGTAACTGTGATGCCACATTGGCTGACCGCCTCTACTATACTTAATCCATCTCGGATAGGTCAAGTTTCGTGAATATAACTTTAAATAATAAATGTCTTGAATTAGAAAATCGCTTCACTGATGGGATTTGAAGCTGCTTCAGGGGCGTTGAAGGGAAATCTTCAAACCATTGAACCTTGCAAATTATTTTCGCTAGTGTTTGAATTAAGTCGTACGTTAAATCGATAAAAATGCCAGTACTCTGAGTAAGTTCTGCTGTTCTGTTATATCAAGAGTATTAATGATTATTACCTACTGATCGATTGCGCCTCAAAAATGTAACGTTGAAACTAATGCTAAGGAAAGATATCCTAAAGACCAACTTTAAAGTGAACTTGTTTAATGTATCCGATTTGGATAATATGCAATCAAAGAGGTTGCAGTGGCGGCTGGTACTAAAAGGCACAAGGGCATCTGCCCACCTAGCTACCAAGATAAACGGAAAGAAATTCGCATGTAATTCAGTGCATTATTTTATTCCGCACGACAGGCGAATGCAATTCTAACGCTCAAAACTATGTTCCGGGGAACGTTCTGAAGTTACCTATTTCAAGTATGATTTGCTGACTTCGGTTATCTTCGCCATACGCGTTTATACCGTCGGTCCGGGGCACAAAGCAACGTCTCTTCTGTAAACGTCTTGTCTTCATAGTGTACAGTGTGTGAATTCAATTCGAAGACGTGAAATGATGATGGAAGTTAATTGCATACAAAATCTTTAAAAAAAAATCGCTATCATTTCCAGTAACAAATTAACTATTTTGTTTCATGTGTTTAATTTAAAAAAAAGAGGTTTGTGCGTGGAATAAACAAGGGTTGAATGATTTAAAACGCATCGCAGAGAGGACAAGAAACACGCACATGAATGCATACATGGATTTTAGTGTTCTAGACAAAGTGGACGTACGTACAGTTAGACAGTGTATATTTGCGACATTGAAGTAAGTACAACGACGTTGTGGAAATAAATCATCATATTTTGCGCCGGTTAATTGTGTATACAATTTTGCGGTGCCTTTGGATTGGCGTTACGAGGCCGATGAAACTAGACTCCTCCAATCATTAGCAAATGGTTGTTATTATAGGATACGTGTTTAAAGGACACATTTTTGAACGCTTTTGGTCTTTTTTTAAGCCGGGGACATAATGCTGATTTATTAGCAAAAGTATTGCTGAATGAATTGCAAAATATTTTAAATTCTCCTGGGTCTGATAATAATTAACTTTTCGCTCAAAGTTACGAATTTTGGAGGGAAAGTAGATGACTGACTCTATCTAAACCCAAAAGTGTGACCTTTTAGCCACAAAAAATGATGTGTGCATGATAATTTTTTTCTCTTTGACTCGCAATAGATTTTTTTCAATGATGACTGGGAGGTCGCATTTTTGGATCTACTTCCCATTGAATTTTGTTTTATACGCTGGGCCCACTACAGCTCAAACACATTTACACCAATATCTAGACTTATACTAAAGCAAAATTAATTTACAATAGCTCGAAAAGTGCGTATTGAAGAGCTTTTCGAATTTGTTTTTTTTTTAATATTCTAACTTTAAAATTTCTCCAATTTCCGAGGTCAAAAATTTTTAAAGTTCCGCCATAATTGGAATTTATAGCAAAATGTGATTTGATTGTTATTTTAGGTAATATTTGTCAAAATATACAAAATGCATTTTGATTTGAGTCAAAATATGCATTTTTCAGCGTGCAATCGCAATTTTACGGTTTTTCGCAAAATTCAAATTTTGGAGACAAAAAAATCTAGTAAAAAGTAGAATAAAAATGCCAACTTTCCACGCATACAAAATATTTGTACAATCTTTTTTCTATTTAAAAAAAAATATGTAAACCAAAAAAAAATCACAAAATAGGCCTTATCTCGGGCCCATAACCTTCAAATGACTTTTACCTTGGCTCATTCGACGCGTATTCAAATTATCTATGACTTTGATCACTTGTATTTTTTTGATCAGAGGCTTTATTTCAAAATTAATTTAACTAAATGGATAAACCTGGAAAAATTTTTCGACAAAATGGCCATAACTTTTCTAGCGGCATTTTCTAATAAAATAAAAGTGGTTTTTATCCATTGATCTGTAAAAAAAACGATTTGATAATTTTTCAGCCATATCAAATTTTGCCGAGTTCTTAGATAGTAAATAGTACTTAGATGTAGTCTGAGCGAGTTACTACACGGACTATTCTAGAGGTAGGGCTGTGGGATATCAGAACTCAATTCATCTTTATTCCATGTTTCCTATTCATTTATTTTAGTCCAGTAAATGAAGCATTTGATTCGGCGATTTTTTGCTCATGAAACGATTTTGACGTTTAAGGGCTTGTTTGATTCGTTATGATCCCTAGATCAAAGATGGACACTTTTGATTTCTGACAAATTGTTTATATTGTTAATAAACAATAAATAGTGTTAAATAATGGCTTCATCCAGGACGATCTTTAAAAAATTTAAAACTGCAGTTTTTATTGTTTTTAATCATCTAAATGTTGATTTTCATATGCCTAATCGGTAAACAAAGTGCTCTTAATGATCTAATTTGTTGATAAACTAATTGTTTATTAACAAATGCTCGAGAAAATCAAAGTTACCTAAATGTTCGATATTGGACTCGTTTTCGGATATTTTTTACTCAATAATCGCAATTTTGAATGCGAAATTACAATTAACCATTAATATAATTTATTTATTAACAAATTGTTAATTAACAATTGCTCAAAAAAATAAAAGTTATCGATATTACAGTTGTTTTCGGATATTTTTGAGTCAATAATCATGATTTCGCATGTAAAAATAAAATTTATTGTTAATATCATTTATTAATTAACAAATGCTTGAAAAAATCAAAATTATCTATGTTATTGGACTCGGTTTCGGATATTTTTTACTCAATAATCGCAATTTTGAATGCGAAATTACAATTAACCATTAAGATAATTTATTGATTAACAAATTGTTAATTAACAATTGCTCAAAAAATATAAGTTATCGATATTACAGTTGTTTTCGGATATTTTTGAGTTAATAATCATGATTTTTAATGTGAATCTCCAATTAATTGTTAATATAATTTGTTTATTAATTTATGCTCAACAAAATGAAGGTTATCTAAATGCTCGATATTACTGTCGTTTTCGGAAATTTTTGAGTCAAGAATCATGATTTTGAATGTGTAACTTGAATTAATTGTTAATAGAGTTTGTTAATTAATAAATTCTCGAAAAAATGAATTTTTAATAAAAAATAATGTTTCTTAATATAAAACTGAAATTAATTCTACAAATGCTCGAACAAAAAACCTGAAATCATGATTATTGACTCAAAAATATCCGAAAACTACTGTAATATCGATAACTTTTATTTTTTTGAGCAATTGTTAATTAACAATTTGTTAATAAATAAATTATATTAATGGTTAATTGTAATTTCGCATTCAAAATTGCGATTATTGAGTAAAAAATATCCGAAACCGAGTCCAATATCGAACATTTAGATAATTTTGATTTTTTCAAGCATTTGTTAATTAACAAATGATATTAACAATAAATTTTATTTTTACATGCGAAATCATGATTATTGACTCAAAAATATCCGAAAACAACTGTAATATCGATAACTTTTATTTTTTTGAGCAATTGTTAATTAACAATTTGTTAATAAATAAATTATATTAATGGTTAATTGTAATTTCGCATTCAAAATTGCGATTATTGAGTAAAAAATATCCGAAAACGAGTCCAATATCGAACATTTAGGTAACTTTGATTTTTTCGAGCATTTGTTAATAAACAATTAGTTTATCAACAAATTAGATCATTAACAGCACTTTGTTTACCTATTAGGCATATGAAAATCAACATTTAGATGATTAAAAACAATAAAAACTGCAGTTTTAAATTTTTTAAAGATCGTCCTGGATGAAGCCATTATTTAACACTATTTATTGTTTATTAACAATATAAACAATTTGTCAGAAATCAAAAGTGTCCATCTTTGATCTAGGGATCATAACGAATCAAACAAGCCCTTAAACGTCAAAATCGGTTCATGAGCAAAAATTCGCCGAAGTCGGGTCGATTTTGGGCTTCATTTACTGGACTATTTATACAATACATCTTCGATCAAGAACGGAAAATAAAAACAAACAAATCAACAATTATAAAACAACATCATTAACAAAAATTTTGAATCAAATAAATAACTGTTTTTATGAATTAGGCAACAATGAATTTAAAATATTATTACTGTAGTGTAAATTATAAACGACCACTACAATTAGTGGTTTCTCTTAGGCTACAACACCTCAGCAGCGCATACATGCCTGAGGCATACAAGACATCTGTCCATTCAGAATCCTAGCCTTCGGCGCTGCCTTAGGCCTCGGTTTAAGAATAGATTAAGCAGTATTATACATTAAGTAAGACTCATGTAACGATAAAGGACAAAACTAAGATAAGAAATATACAATAAAAAATTTAAGAAAAAATTCCGTTTCACTTGTTATTTCCATATATAAACTTCATGACACATGTAAAATTGTGAATTTCTCTGATCAGATGTCGATCGTAATTAGTATAATGCATTCTTTATTATAATTAAGGAAGAAGTATCGATGCGAAGAGGCGTACATTTTCTTTCAAGTTAATGAACATCATTTGCTGAGACTTCTGTTTTTATAGGAATAAAAGATTTTGGAAAGGTTACAATATTAGAGCAAAACCATCTTTAACATTTATTAAATTGTGCACTTAGAATGTTGATACATTTATTTTTTATTGCAATTTTATAGTGCATTTACTAATACTGACACCTTAATGGTATATTTTGACAAGTGAAATAAATATAAATCTTACAACATATAACAGTTATTGTCGAGTTGCTTGTAAAATGCGTAATATATAAATAAATAGATTTATAATGTCGAGATATAAATTAATTGTTGCTAATATATACTCTTCAGGTGATATATGTTTCATCATCATTTGTGTATCCACAACAATAAACAGTGAAAATAGGAATGCACCCCCTGCAGAAAGTACTATCTCGAATACCTTGGACTGAAGAAATATTTGTAAGAATCCTGCTATGATGAGTACACATATTCCGGCAAAAAGTCTATAAATAAATATATAAATTACATGCGGAAGACTATTTATTTCGAAATATATTTAACAATGCGGCAGCTCCATGAAAAAACACAGTAAGCCAAATTTTTTGCGAATTCCACCTTTATTTAAAACGAGATCTTTATATCTTCTCCGCCTTCTCGCATCTTTCTGGATACTCAAATTTGGACTATCTCATATGGATACCAAAATACAGTTATACATAAACACAGTATCTACATAGATTTTGACATTTGTCTGTTGAGAACCACAGCAGCCCACATTATACTTTGACGTTTACAACACCCCAGTCAGCGGAACCAGTATTGAGTCCAGACCCTTTTGCAGAAGTACTGGAAACAATCCATCAGAGCCCGGTGACTTGCAAGCCTCTAAGGAGTTGATAGCTCTTCTTACTTTTTCAAAGTTTACCACTTTTGGTGCCAGAGACCAGTTTCTCCCCCTAGGCCTCCCGGTGGAATGGGTGTCGCTATCATTCTCCCGAGAGCTAATATCCGGGAAACTGGCCTTCATCAACAGCTCAAGTGTCTCTTCTGGGGATTTAATGAAAACTCCGATGGAAGAGCTATTCACTTGAACCGAACCGTTGTAGAAAACACTTATGAGTGTGGATGATAAAATAGTACATCCCGATTTTGAGCATCATTTTACCAGAAGAAGGCAGATACCAGCGCGATAAAGGAAAACGTAAAAATATACAGGGTGTCCTCGAACTGCGTGGCCAAAATAAAACCGAAGATTCTTTGATTCGAAAAAAATTTGATGAGCCTTTTTACTTTTGCCTCAAGTGTCTTGTTTAGCCGGTAGAGGGCTTCAAAGTTGCAAAAATAATTTTGTTTTTTCGGTATAACTTGAGAACGTGATGAAGGACTTTTACAATATTTGGCAGGCGAGTTACTGTTAATAATAACCGTTTTTGACAGTGGAGCACAGAGCCTTAGAGACCATAGAAATGGCTCAAACTTGAGGATGTAACGGGAAAAGTGTCCAGAACTTTTTTGTGGTCAATGTAATTCACTCTATATTTTTTACGTATATAGCTTATTTTGTTTGAAAACTTTTTTTACTCTTAGAAAATTTTGATAAAATCAACGGATTAGCTTGAAAAAATTAATTTTTGAGTCTCTGCAATTTTGGCTTACTAATTTTACTTGATTAAAATACCTTAGTTGCCTTTGCTTTTCTAATGTCATTTTGGCATTTGGAGAATTTATTCTCAAAACTGTCAGTTTTTACTTTGCTTTCCATAAAAATTTTATAAAATTATGGCTCAAAATTTCACTAACACTGAAATGGTTGATATGTTATTGATTTATGGACTTTGTCGTTGCAATGGCCGGAGAAGTGTACAAGTTCATGGGGAAAGATATCCGCACCGCAGAATTCCAAATCGGCAAACCTTTGCTAATATCGAGAGGCGACTTCGCGAAACTGGCAGATTTGAAGCAAATCGCAGAGAAACTGAACGCAGACGGACAAGAAGGACGTTAGAGCTCGAAGAAGAGATACTGGAAGCGGTTGAAACTGAACCTAGGATAAGCACACGACGTTTGGGACTTCGTATTGGAGCCTCAACATCATTAGTTCATAATGTACTGAAAGAAGAACTGTTGTATCCCTATCATATTAAAACAGTTCAAGACTTATTGCCCATGGATCCAGGTCATCGGCTAGATTTCTGTCGGTTTATTGTCCAAAGACAAAACGCAAACCCCAATTTTTGTAGAAGAATTCTGTTCACGGACGAAGCTACTTTCACGAGATGTGGTCTTTTTAACCTCCATAATGAACATTTCTCTGCTGATGAAAATCCTCATGAAACGGAAGTTACACATTTTCAGAATCAGTAAATCCAGTAAACACACGGGAGAAATTGTTGCAACGAATTAATCATGAAGCGGATTTATTGAAGAATGATCCTGAAGTACTAGCCAGAGTTCAATTCAATTTCTTGAAACGAATTAATTTGTGTATTCAGGAAAATGGGCAACATTTCGAACAATTGATGCCTTAGCGATTTCCCAAAAAGTTTTGTTGTTTCTTTTAATTTAGCATTTAATTTTCCTAAATAATCACATCGTTTCCACATTTCTATTGTTTTTATTATTCGTGTTTTACCGAGATATTAACCATTTCAGTGTTAGTGAAATTTAGAGCCATAATTTCATTAAATTTGTACGTAAAGCAAAGTAAAAACTGACAGTTTTGAGAATAAATTCTCCAAATGCCAAAATGACATTAGAAAAGCAGAGGCAACTAAGGTATTTTAATCAAGTAAAATTAGTAAGCCAAAATTGCAGAAACTCGAAAATTAATTTTTTCAAGCTAATCCGTTGATTTTATCAAAATTTTCTAAGAGTAAGAAAAGTTTTCAAATTAGATAAGCTATCTACATAAAAAATATCGGGTGAATTACATTGACCACAAAAAAGTTCTGGACACTTTTCCCGTTACATCCTCAAGTTTGACCCATTTCTATGGTCTCTAAGGCTCTGTGCTCCACTCTCAAAAACGACTATTTTTGACAGTGACTCACCTGCCAAATATTGTAAAAGTCCTCCATCACGTTCTCAAGTTATACCGAAAAAACAAAATTATTTTTTCCGCCTACCTCTATTCAAAGTATAAATTTCCTGGCCTCATTGTAGGGAGCAAAGTCGTACTTTTCCTCCCTAGAGAGGAAAAGTACTTTTACTCCCTAGGGAGGAAAAGTAAAAGTGACGTCATGGTACTTCATCAATAAAATAACTTATACGGCATTGACGTCCTAAACTATATTCTATTATATAAGCATAAATTTTGCCGTTTATCTATAGAACACAGTGTATTTTGCAAAATGGTAGAAATCAGTAGATTGTTATTTTAATTTAACGATTTTTACATTAATAAGTTGACTTCAATTCATAGATTCATCCCGTTTTCGAATTTAGGACAGAAATATTATAGCATGCTATGGTCGATTGACAGATTAACAGTTTCAAAGTGTGTAACGCGCTATAATATATCTACAAAATAGAAAATAATATTTTAAAAATGGGTGATTCAAGCGAATTTGAAGATATAAATAATACACCACCGGATATTTTGGAACAAGTTAATGTAACAATACAATCTCTATTACCCAAAAAATCTAAAGAAAATACGAAAAATAGTATTTACATTTCAAGCAATGGGCCGGAGAAAATTATATTCGTACTTACTCAGAAAATGTTATTTTGGGGTATTTTTCGCTATTAGCAAATACATTAAAAGCCTCTACATTGTTGTTCAAGTATTCGATGCTACGTACGATGCTTCAAATGAAAGAAAATGTGGATATTAAATACCCAAAATTAATTGCTTTCTTGAAAAGACAAAACCAAGGATATAAACCTAATAAGGCAAAAACCTTCTCAAGAGAGGAAATGAATAAATCTTTAGTAGAAGCCCCCGATGATAATTATTTATTAATGAAGGTAAGATACTTTCAAGAAGTAAATATATCAAGAAAATAAAAGTTAAATGGCAAATATTATAATAGAGCTACAACAATACGCTATGTTCATGATTCCGCAGAAGTTGGACGTGAGTCCCGGTAGCGCAAAGAGTAGGTGCTCTGCTCTCAGTTCATGATAAGCTTGTAGCTGTTGGTTCAAATTCTGGCGTCGACAGCTTTTTTTTTAATTCTTTTTCCTTTGTTTTGTAGGTTCTCCTCATTTTCGGAATTTCAGGAGCATGCAGGTGTGACGAGCTCCTTAAAATGGCCACTACACATATTGAAGATAAAGGTTCAATTTTAATAGTAAATATACCAAATTCTAAAACAAATATACAGAGAACGTACTGCGTTGGCTCCAGCTCTAACTTCTAGTGGTATTCAAATAACCACTGCTCAAAAGTGCACGTTTAACATTAGTATGAATAATTACTCTACCACAAATTTGAAATATGTAGGATGCAAGAATGGAAATAACGTGCCTATAAGTTATACTGTACCTACTTCTTACTTTTACTTCTTTAATATTTTGTTTGTTAGTTTCATAAATAAATTATTTAAAAATAACTTGCTATTTGAGGGAGGCGGAAAAATCATATGTATAACATGGGAGTAAAGTGCCTTTTCCTCCCTTGAATGATTACTGCCCTCCGCTACGCGTCGGGCAGTAAACTTCATCCTCGGGAGGAAAAGTAGCACTTTCCTCCCTTGTTATACAAATAGCTATTGCAACTTTGAAGCCCTCTACCGGCTAAACAAGACACTTAAGGCAAAAGTGAAAAGGCTCATCGAATTTTTTTCGAGTCAAAGAATCTTCGGTTCCATTTTGGCCACGCAGTTCGAGGACATCCTGTATGTATCAATTTGACGACGAACAGCCGCCCCGATTATGTGGAACCTAATTTTTGCAGAAAAAATGTTGCTCAAGAGAATTAATCAAAAGATATAAATAAAATAATGAACGCCACTGACGCCTGCTAACAGAACACGAAAAAAATGTTGGAAACATTTTGAAACTAATTAATCTGTCAGAGATCTGATATTGATGTCAACGAGATTGCCGAAGAAGTACCAGATGAAATCTGATGATATTATGAGAGTGAAGAATTTAATTATTTTAATAATTTTAATTGCTAAAAAATAAAAAGATTTACGTACTGTTAATTTAATCATTTTATATAAGCTACCTACGTGAAATGTTTTCAAAATATAGAATTACAAAAATTTTGCTTCAACACAAAAGCAAGGGTCCGGGAATGATATTTAGTTAAGTAGGCAATTTCAGAGACTGGAAGTGTTCCTGCGTCTTCCACATTTTTATTAATTATCACATACTGTGTTTTTCGATGGAGCTGCCGAATAGTAGTTACTTAATGGTACTTACATAGCATAGGTTGCTGAAAAGTCACGTTTGGTTTGAAAAGTGTACAATGTCAGACCAACAACAACAGCTAGTGTTAGAAATAATGCTTGAATGACAACAGCTTGTTCATAGAATGTCACGATTATACCAACTGTATAAGCTTCCACCGCTGTCTGAAAATTAAACGAATTTATTTCAAAATATAAAATTAACTGTTAAAAATTACAATTAAAGTCAATTGTTTCCGCTTGAGTGACCCACAATTCGGTATTAACGCGTCCAAGACCGAGATATGCAATCGTTGATAAAATGTAATTGATGATTATGGATAATCATAACCAGTCTCCATCACTCTTCTGTGTGACTTGCTCTAACGTTGTCACGTTACTCTGTCTAAAGATAGCTGTAATAATCTGAACAGTTTCCGTTCGGAATTTTAGATTATTAAATTTGTAATGAGACTATGAGTGTCATCTATCTTTCAATAGATAATCGATTATTGATCTTGTCCGAAAACTCGTGAGAGGTCGTACGATTCGCGAGGAGAGGGTGGTCTGGAAAACGGAATCGAAATGACCCCATCTTAGTGTGGACAATACGCCGGGTAAGTTGATTCTCAATAGATCTTCTTTTCTAATATTAATTTGCTTTATTGAAAGATTATTGTCGACAGGGAACATAGTTAAAGAAATTTCAATGAAATTATAATCAACTTATCCAAGTGTTCACTTTTGTTTGATCGAATCTCTATTAGATAATCATTTACTATATTATTCTTCGATCTTTATTCAGAATGGTTAATGTCGTTCTCTGAGGCTTGTTCAACCTAGCAATTATCCGCGTCACTACGCAGCCGTGGTATTCCGTATCACCTTTCTTTGACCTTCCTCATATAAATTTGTAATGGTTATGTCTTTTTAGACTGGTTTTGGTGAGGTAACGGAATAATTATTGATCTGAGTGAACTTAAATAATGCCGAAATTCTCATTTACATTTAATTTTTATTAGAACCTCTGTTACTTCTTGATCAGAATATTCATTTAGATTTTACGAGCTTCATTTCAGTGTACTGTACTTGTGAACTATTATCTAATAGTTCTTTAGCAAATTTCAAATTAATTCAAACATAATTTTTTAAGATTACCTTTTATTTTGTATACCTTGTGGTATAAATTGTCATAACTGCAATAAGTAATTTAATATTCAAATATTCTTTCAGATTTTAATATTGTATTTATTTGTTCAAGATTTCAATCCTTTTAATAAATTTGTAGTTACAATTTGGGAAGATGGTATAATCAGTTGTGGAATTATATTGGTTATTCCTGCTGATTTAGTTATTTGTCCCTCGAACTTGTGGTCAAGGTATTGCTCGTATTGTCTGTATTACAGGGTTTGAACGATCAAGACGTCTCCTTCCTTTTTCCCGTGACGTGTTGTAGAGGGAATATCCTGGCAGAGCACAATATTTTTGCTGGAATAACCAAATTAATTGTTTGTGTTATCTAACTAAAATTGTTTCTATCTATACAATTTCTAAATTCGAACCTTTGGTTCAAAAATTATATTCTTTTTTAAATTAATAATAATTTCAATTTCAGTGATCAATTATTTAAGAATTATAGTTTGTTTCACCTTCAATTTGTCCGTATAGAACTTAATAATTTAACATACAAAGATTGTTATTATTTAAACTAATTTTGTTTAAATTATAATTCCTTCGAGGAATAAAACCTAATTGTTGAGTTGAAACTTGTCTTTATTTCTCTGATATAACCATCAACATTTATCCACATCGTAGTGCTAGAAATTCTTGATTGAGGATTCTATCTTATCTTTTTTGTGCTAAAGCAGTTGGCGCTCCGGGTAATCATTCAATCAAGAATCTAAGGACACCTTTTACTACGAGCCCTGAGTGTATATTATCTTAGTGAGCTAGTTGGGATCATTAAACACGAAAGGCCACTTTAAACCCTCACAGTTGCAATTCACATCTGAACTTTACAATGCAGGGATGACGAAGCTACATGAAGCAAAACCAAGCCATTATCGTTTCCACATACTACTTGTTGAAGGTGATTGGTTAATTAATTAAAATTGGAATGGAAGTGAGCTGTGGAAAATCGTCATATTAGTTGGAAACGGCAAAGGTCATGGAGCTACGTTTATGATCTTAGAAACGATAGTTTTCGATGAGTAGATTGCGCCCTGTCGTTTGTATGAGAAAACAAAAATTGTCATGAATTGAATATGCCCAATACCCCAAATGAACTACGTTATAATATTGGCAAGGTGTAGACGTACTCCTTGTAATAACTATCAATATTTGTCATAATATTGGTTAGTTCTTCCAGCAAGGAAACTTTTCCTTATGCCTATTGGTAATTGCCGTCAGTGTATTTGATAATTCAAGTTTCAACTTTTCATCAGAAGTCGAGTCATGCAGGCATGTCGGGTCATAAGAGAACGACTAGCAGAAGAATGCAAAAATGTGAGATCATAATATCTATTGAGTGATGAATATTCAGTTAACAATCCTGTCTGCGGTAATCATGGTTCAATACGACCGCTACAATATATCCGAATACTCAATGTTACCAGCCTCCCTTGTCGCACTAAAAACGAACTCTGAAGTGCCGTACTATAATTATCAATCTACGAAATATTTTTATATATTACTTACAAAAGCAGCAAGCAATATCAAATTTGTTGGAGATTCCTTCCTTTTGATATGTAATGCTATTATCAAAACAATCGAAGCAATCATGGAAACAAATACCAGCCAATCACTGAAACAAGAAAATACAATTTCAACCCCCTATTGGAATTAACAAACACCTTTCTATTTTGAATCCGCATATTTGTTCATGTTATATTGAGATAAGCTAGTTGCAAAGTTTGATCACTAGTATTGTGAGATGTTAACCAAGTGGTTATAGGCATTAAGAGTAGATTATTCCAAATCTGTCAGTGTGACAGTAGCATAATTATTTCAAACGTAAAGTAAGACACCCATTTTAGATTCCACAAGAACCACCCTTGACCAAGATAATTTTTGATATCCCGATATTATCAGATACAACCCATTTGGCACACTTATCACTGATGTTCTTTTGTATTTTTGGTCCCAATTTGACATAAATTTCCAAACATCTCTCAAATAATGACCCATGACTTTTTGCTTTATTTCTAAATTTTACAATTAAAGAACAAAAAACCTTCAAAAAAGCTTCTTGTTATATCAAGATAAAATGAGCTGTTTTCTGCATATATTCAAAACATGTAGTTTTGATAACATGTGTGTGAATATTAAATGAATGTAAAACCAAATTGCACCATATCGCTATTCAGAATTTATTATCATCTTCCCAAATTTTCCAGATTATTCCTATGTGAATTTGTAGGTGTATAAAACGAATGCCAAATTCAATGAATTAGTTTGAATTGAAACAAATAGTTTTCTGATATTTGAAATTGCATTATTTTTTTTCAGTTCTAATATACTTTCTTCGTTCAATATAGCAAAATTTTTATAATTAGATCAATCTAAAAATTAGAAATTATAAGTTTGAAACAGACAGGTCTTAAAACTGCATATGCTAGTGTTATCTAAAATCGAAAGTACCATGGGATGTAATAAAAAGAAAACATTGAAACTACATTCAAGTACTTAATCTTAATAAACATTTAACTGCTTGATAATAATGTTGCCATAAGCATTAACATTTTCCTAATACATGATTTCTTATCTAGTTAAACAGTTTATCAGGGATCTTTTGCATATGATATATACACTACATAATTATTATTGCACAATTACTTGGTAAAAAACGTAGTCACTATCATCTTCAAATATATTAGTACAATATTTCATATTTGTCATGCTCCAATTTCCACAGAAATTTAAATTAGGTCAATATGAACTCAAAGTATTTTGGAATAGTTTGTAGCATAATTATTCTTTATAAACTAGAAATGTTTGTGTATGGTAATGTGGCAGCTCTACAGCTTTATGGGTTCAGCCTCTCCCCTTATGGATGTTTATAGCAGAAATATATAATCACATATGAAGATGAGCAGGATAATGACAAAACCCTGGATCCCTTACTGAATGGCATCATATTATTTAATAGTTATTATTAAGATCAACACTGTAATAAATTGGAATACTAGAGTTTACAATACAATGATTTATGTATTATATCAAGAATGTTGATTAAAATTCTAGGGTGTTTTATAACTCAACTTAAGTTTTAACTTACTTGGAATGAACAAATGCTTTCAATGGAGGTGAATACATACAAACAGCAGCTACAGCAGCTGTGAGTAATAGTTGCATACTAAGTAATCCATACACTTTACGCATGAAACCTAAACGAATCTCTTTAGTAGCATTTGCTACATTATTACGATAAGAAAAATCATCCTCTATATCATTGTCACTTTCATATTCTTTGCCCCCTCTTTCATAGTCCTCCTGAAGCAGTAGATGTGTTGTCATATTCACTAGAAAATTAATCAAGTCAATCATTTACATTTTGCTAACAAAATTACACCTTATCTGGTACTTTACTTACAATATGATAATCAACTAAAAAGCAATCACTTGCGACGAAATAAGGAATTTGCTTGAAGACCGCAAAATATTTGTTGTGGTTACGTTTAATTTGATTTTCTAAGAATACTTCGTTAATAAGTTGATTGCGTTATATTTTCCACTTCGATTTTCATCATATGTTTGTATTTATATTGAACATGAAGTCACTGTCACTGTGACCCAGTTCTGTACATCATCATCATTACTATATGATCTCTATGGTTCTCTATTCTCTGTTTCGAAGCTTATAGTATTCATAGAATAATAAAAATGAGTACTTCTCACCCAAACAGTTATGTTATTATTATCTAGCGAATTAACAGATGATAAACCGAATTCAATGTTCAACCACAGCCGTACGACTGTGTTCAACCTGCATCAACGGTTGTGGCCGAGGTCGTAAGTCCTCCGGTAATACATTTTTATTTTGCTTCCTGATTTTGAAACTCAAGGAAGCAACGTTACTCTTTTTATATATTTTTGGTAATACTGGGTTAGTAGGTTATTTCAAAATGATTGATATTATTTCGTTGTAAAGATTAAATTTTCCTTGCACGTATTTTTGAATTGCATGTACACTCGGGTGGGGGTAGCATTCAAATTACCAAGTACGCCTGCGGGAAGCATTCTTGAAAATTCTGTGATCTGCACTTTTGTGCTTTTAAGCTTAGAATTGTTATGTTGTACTGTGGTTACAACACCACAACCAATGAATGAAACTTTCTAGTACAACGAGCGAATTAAAGCCATAGAGATCATATAGTATAGAGGAGTAAAGCTCCGTCTCCGAAGGTTTCAAAAACTTATCCGTTCCCCACTGACATTTGAAATATGAAAGTAACTATAGTTACACGCGGTCATCTAAGCGCGCGGTTGTAGGAGAGTAAGGGGAACGAGTTAAAATACAGCAGAGTGGGGTACGGATAACTCATCGCGTAAGATCGAACATGGTACGCAACGAATACATATAGGCTATATAGGGGCTTTACTCCTCTATACTATATGATCTCTATGATTAAAGTTGCGCTCAGCCATTGTAAACAAAGATAACTACTACGCTAGTAGAGTTATCTATGCATTGTGAACATTAATCAATTTACATGCACTTTAATAATACATACATGTACATGTGTTTATGCGTTCAAGGCTAAGAAAAAAACAAAAATATATTCCGCTTGGAGTTTCAAAATCGGGAACCGCAATGTGTTTTGTATCGAATATCCATTTCAAGCACTTCAATTTGATAACTAGCCATATAATACTTTTCGACACACTACCGATCCAATATTTTCTGCAGTTTTAATTGGATTCCAAAACACAAGTCGGCTGCAGACGCATTTCATTAATCAAATTTATCTATTCTTATCTAAATTACAAGGAAACACTAAATAACATAACAACAGACTGACTTGGAGATAGTAATAATAATATATCGGTCGGACGAGGATAGTAATTTTAATATCTCCGTTCCGGCGAGGAGCTAGACAGTCAGAAAAGGGGTAGAATACATCCACAAATTATCCTGTGTAATTTGTGAATACATTTCCATACCACAGATTACAAATTAGGGGTAGTCCGGACCACGGTCGTATACACCGACCGTGGTCCGAATAGTATGTAAGTTATGTTATTATGTAACCTTTGTCTAAACCGCAGAATGACATTAATGATTAGAGAATACTATAAATTCAGTAGTTCATCAATTCATTATACTATACAACAAATGCGACGATTTTTAAAGATTTTCAGTATTTTGTAAGTAATATTCGCAGATTTTGTCGCGCACAAAGTATTTTGTGCAATTTCTATTGGCAACACTGCCGTTATCTAAATTTATAAATCTCCTAGTCTCCTACGTTTACCACAGAGATAATCTTATCTCTGTGACGTTTACCTACATCAAGGTAACCTAATTCTTATTTTATTGAAGAATGAAGATATGACTTATTTATATTAGGATTTGGCCAAAATGGGAATCCGAGGTTTAACAACTTATATTTCAGTTCGCTCTTACATGTATATGGAGAAACATGAATTGCGTGACTGTAACATCGTTTTAGATGGTAATGGCATTGCGATACATTTATATCAATGGCATTGTAAGTCGAACGATTGTTTCGGAGGCGATTATGATAAATATGGAAATGTAGTCAAGAAATTTTTCAAAATATTGAACGAATGTAATGTCACGCCAATAATATTATTTGATGGAGGTTATGAAAATAGAAAAATGAAAACAGTTTACTCTCGCATGAAAAATAGAATACATTCAACTAGAGACCTGAATAGTGTAACTGAAGGGAGTATCAGTGTATTCCCATTATTTGTGAGAGAAGTATTTAAAGATATCGCAATATCTTCAAATATAAAGTGCCTCCGAACAATGTATGAATGTGACAGTGACATAGCTTGTGTTGCAAGAATTTTGAATTGTCCTATATTAGGATATGATTCAGATTTCTATTTTTTTGATGCCCTTTACATACCATTTTCTACATTCGACATGAAGGTATCTAAGAAGTTTTGCTCAAATTCGAAGACCCAACAAAATTATGTTATATGTGAAGTTTATAAGTTGGAAAAATTTTTGAAGTCCTTTGGAGGATTGAGGAAAGATAATTTGCCCATCTTGGCTGTGTTATTGGGTAATGATTATATCAAAAAGAATACTTTCTCAAGGTTTTATCAACATGTTAAAATACAAAAGTGTAAATCTGCAAATGAACAACAACGGTACATAAAATCAATTATCATGTGGCTACAGAATGAAACTTTTGATTCTGCTATTACAAAAATTTTGAGCAGATTCAAAGCATGTAAGAGAAAGCTCATCTACATCAAACTGGAGGAAGCAATAAGAGGATATTTTTTAGATACTAGTGAATTGATAAGATATTTGAATATAGATGGAATATCTACTACCAAAGGTATTGATTATAAGATAAATATTCCAAATATAAATGAAATTGAATCTGACATTGAAGATTCTAATGAAACTGGAGATGAGTCTGATTCTGCAGAAAAAGACACAGATTCTGAGGAACTTGTGGAGCCAAATGTATCTACTACTGAAGAGATAGTGAAGAAAAAGCGAACAGTAACAGAATTTTTCTTAGATAAATTTAGGAAATGTTTATATCCACCTTGTTTCTTAGATATGATATTACAAGATACATATTATTGCGTTCCTCAAGTGGAGGATCATTCCAATGAACATTCTCATTCTATAAGTCTGAATATATTATGCTGTATCCATAAAATATTGACATTACCTTTGTCTCAGAACTTGATATGTGTAGCTAGAGAAGGTCAGAAAAATATCAAAAAATATGTCTTACCTATTTACACTGAAGAAGTCCCAGATTTGAAGCAATTGCAAAAGCTGAGTGAATTGGGCCGTATAAATTTTTTATTGAAAAATTTGAATATCTCGGATGACTTCAATGATTTTTTGAAGACATGTCCTGAAACATGGCATTTATTCCTTATTTCGATGAAGTATTGGGTGCAGAATTCAAAAACGTTGGTGGAAGTATCTTTCGTTTATTCATTATTGTTAGGAGCAATAGTTCTTAACTTTGTAGATGATCAAATAGGATTTTGTAGGTCAAATAAAATGTTTATTTCTAAATTTAACAGCATTGTAGAAAATGTATTGAAAAACAAAAATAAAATTCCCTATGAAAGTGAAAAATCTATACTAGCAGCTTTTGATAAAATCAATTATGATGATTCTGTAATGTGCCTTAAAGAATTGATCCACTTGTTTCAAATGGATGCTAAAATGAAAAGTAATATTAAATTATATGATAAGCTTTCTGTAACAACATTGTCAGAATTTCAAAGTTGTTTATTACATGTAAAATATTTAAATTACTTGTTAAATTTACCATTTAAAGACATTTTAGTTTCTACAGTTTATGATGGAACATTTGCTTACAATATGACAGTTAATTTTAAGAAAAGGCAAAATATAAGAAATTATATTGAACTCTTATTGAATAATTCTCCGAGTATCCTAAATAGTTTGCAGTTGTTATTTGACAACATCGAGAGATTCCTACCACGTTTGAGTACAAAAGAATGTAAAAAAAGAAAAAGAAAACGAAAGAAAAAGGATCTGGAAGCACCACATGAACTTGTTGCAGATTCTGAAGAGGAACATTTTATTGATGACGATAATAGATTTTCATTGTTATCTTTGTTATGAATATATTCTAAATAAATCAGTAATTATATTCTGTGCATTTTCAAAACTATTCCGAATGAGGTTTCACTTTTAACAAAAACTACTATTATAAACAAACAAGCGGATATGCAATAGGTAATGCACTCTCCTTTTTTGGCCAATATTTTTCTAAGCGAACTCGAAGCCTTAAAATCAAAATTAAATCAGTTTTCAAAAGTTTGGTATAATGTTGATGATATTTTCGCGATTATAAGTAAATATTTTGATTTAGATGACTTTTTGAACACGCTTTGCTCAATTTGATTCACTGAAAGTTATTGCTGAAATAGAAACAGATAAGCAACTTTCCTTCCTTGATATTAACATTTATTTAGGAATTCGACATATACAGAAAACGCTCTCGAACAAATAGGTATTATCCGGCGGATTCAGCTATACCATAATTTAGTTATAAAATAGCTTAATTTAATAATCTTGTTCATAGATTATTGAACCTCGCTTTGAGGCAACAAAATTAAAACAACGAAGTTGAGAAACTTCAGCAAATAGCGTTAAATATGGTTACGACAAATCTGCTATTACAAAAATTTTGAGCAGATTCAAAGCATCTAAGAGAAAGTTCATCTACATCAAACTGGAGGAAGCAATAAGAGGATATTTTTTAGATACTAGTGAATTGATAAGATATTTGAATATAGATGGAATATCTACTACCAAAGGTATTGATTATAAGATAAATATTCCAAATATAAATGAAATTGAATCTGACATTGAAGATTCTAATGAAACTGGAGATGAGTCTGATTCTGCAGAAAAAGACAGATTCTGAGGAACTTGTGGAGCCAAATGTATCTACTACTGAAGAGATAGTGAAGAAAAAGCGAACAGTAACAGAATTTTTCTTAGATAAATTTAGGAAATGTTTATATCCACCTTGTTTCTTAGATATGATATTACAAGATACATATTATTGCGTTCCTCAAGTGGAGGATCATTCCAATGAACATTCTCATTGTATAAGTCAATATATTATGCTGTATTCATAAAATATTGACATTACCTTTGTCTCAGAACTTGATATGTGTAGCTAGAGAAGGTCAAAAAAATATCAAAAAATATGTCTTACCTATTTACACTGAAGAAGTCCCAGATTTGAAGCAATTGCAAAAGCTGAGTCAATTGGATCGTATACATTTTTTATTGAAAAATTTGAATATCTCGGATGACTTCAATGATTTTTTGAAAACATGTCCTGAAACATGGCATTTATTCCTTATTTCGATGAAGTATTGGGTGCAGAATTCAAAAACGTTGGTGGAAGTATCTTTCATTTATTCATTATTGTTAGGAGCAATAGTTCTGAACTTTGTAGATGATCAAATAGGATTTTGTAGGTCAAATAAAATGTTTATTTCTAAATTTCACAGCATTGTAGAATATGTATTAAAAAACAAAAATAAAATTCCCTATGAATGTGAAAAATCTGTATTATCAGCTTTTGATAAAATCAATTATGATGATTCTGTAATGTACCTTAAAGAATTGATCCACTTCTTTCAAATGGATGCTAAAATGAAAAGTAATGTTAAATTATATGATAAGCTTTCTGTAACAACATTGTTAGAATTTCAAAGCTGTTTATTACATGTAAAATATTTAAATTACTTGTTAAATTTACCATTTAAAGACATTTTAGTTTCTACAGTTTATGATGGAACATTTGCTTACAATATGACAGTTAATTTTAAGAAAAGGCAAAATATAAGAAATTATATTGAACTCTTATTGCATAATTCTTCGAGAATCCTAAATAGTTTGCAGTTGCTATTTGACAACATCGAGGGGTTCCTACCACGTTTGAGTACAAAAGAATGTAAAAAAGAAAAAGAAAACGAAAGAAAAAGGATCTGGAAGCACCACATGAACTTGTTGCACATTGTGAAGAGGAACATTTTATTGATGATGATAATAGATTTTCGTTCTTATCTTTGTTATGAATATATTCTAAATAAATCAGTAATTATATTATGTGCATTTTCTAAACCAGTTCGAATGAGGTTTCACTTTTAGCAATAACTATTATTATAAACAAACAAGCGGTTATGCAATAGGTAATGCACTCTCCTTTTTTGGCCAATATTTTTCTAAGCAAACTTGAAGCCTTAAAATCCAAATTAAATCAGTTTTCAAAAGTTTGGTATAATGTTGATGATATTTTCAGCGATTATAAGTAAATATTTTGATTTAGATGGCTTTTTGAACACGCTTTGCTCAATTTGATTCACTGAAATTTATAGCTGAAGTAGAAACAGCAACTTTCCTTGATATTAACATTTATTTACGAATTGGAAATATACAGAAAACGCACTCGAACAAATAGGTATGCTCCGGCGGATTCAGCTACACCATTTAATTATAAAATAGCTTAATTTAATAATGTTGTTCATAGATTATTGAACCTCCCTTTGAGGCAACAAAATTAAAACAACGAAGTTGAGAAACTTCAGCGAAACGCGTTGAATATGGCTACGACAAATCTTTGATCAATAATTTAATTTCTAAGCAAAGAGGAAATTGACACGCAACCAACTAAGCAAATTAGAGCCACTACCTTCAAATAGTTCAATAAAATTTGAGTTTCACTTATTTATCTTTCAGTAATTAATAAATTCCATAATTTTGTTTTCTAAATTTGTAATACAACCAGTTGTAAGAAGCTAGAAACCGTTTCGACAAATTAGTTTTAGTTTATTAATAGTTCTTATAAACATTGTTCAAGTCTACATCAGAGCAGTTTGCTAAATCACAACATATTCTCAATTTAAAGTGATGTGAAATTTGCAGATAGCTTCAGATAATCTAGTACTGCGCGGGCTGTGGTGCGTTGCGAATGTCTAAGATAATAAAGTTTAATTTATGTAGGTTCTTCAGTCTCCGGTCTTCAATTTGTCAAACAAAACAACTACAATGTAGTCCATTGATCTAATCAAATTGCAATGACGATCCTAGATAAAATCTAGGACGAAAGAGGCAATTTTCACATAAGCACTCATGTCACAGAGCTCAGCAAAGATTCATCCAATAATTATTATATGTACATTCTTGGGAAATTGGTCACATCAAAACATATGTTTAATACAATTTTGTCTTTAAGTAAGTTTCGGTCTTACGACCATCAGAAGACAATTATTTGTGATTCGTTCGTTGTTGGGAACTTACATTTTTGATTGAAATTGACTCTGTTCTTAGTGTAGTTTGTATGAGAAATCCAGCGCTTTAACGTACGTAAAGACGAAAATATATTAAAAATATGCGTTAATGTGACCTATTTCCCAAGAATTTACATATAATTCATACCTAGGTGGTAAAGAATTATTTACTTCCTATCTCTGTCTATGGACTTTTTGCTTCCTATCTTACGCAGTTACCTCCCACGTCTATGTTTTGACGTCAGTTGTGTGTCATAGAGGTTACATATAATATTTTCTATTTTGTATTTTCAAAATATCTTCGAGAAGAGACTATGAACAGGAACATCTATACGGTTTCTAGTAATATAAGAATTTCACATTATTCAGATTGAGTAATTCCAACGATCGTGCATTTTAACTCTTGAAATCTTTAAACATTTGACGTGTTTATCTTAATGAGAAAATGAAGTGGGCAAGTGAATACACAGTAAGTTCGCAAGAGGTCTGAAATTTTCAAAACTATATATGATTATGTATATATTCGAAAACTGAAGTAATCAATACATCTTTATCTGGACGTAAATGATGTAGAAAACACAGGAAACCTCCCTTGAATAATTTGTTGACTATAAAAATGGATGAACACATGGCTGGGTGTGAAGCAGCAATTGCAATACAAACCTTTCTTGGATCCTCTTTATTCATTTCCACAACATGTGTTATGAAAATGATTTATGGAGTAAGCTCATTATGGATTGATCTACTTATCCTAATCATTGCAACTCTCCTTATATTTACTTTGTTAAGAACTGTTTATAAGGATTATGCTTTTGAGGTAGGTAAAAATGTGAATTTTATATATTTATTGTAAACATTTTGATTGTTGTTGGATAATATGAAGTATTAAATGGAACATTGTTATATTTTCATAACAGGTATTTTATTAAGATTCCTAAACCAAAGTTATTGTTCCATAACCATGAGTCTAGTTCTCAATTTAAATCTGTTTATTAGTCTGAAAATTAATTAGAAACAATAGGAGAGTATTCTGGTCCACATTTACAAGACAAGTGGTGAAAGAAATAATTCAAATTATTGAACTATATCACTAATAAGTAACATTATTTAAATTTTGGTAAATTTTGTATAAATACAATATAATTTCGATATTTCGATTTAAGGACTAAGTACAGAAGAAGTCTTGTTGTGACATATAGCATTGAAAGATCCTAAAATAAAAATAAAAAAGCTTTAAGAATGTTCCTAGATTCAACTAAGGCTTTTTATAGTCTCACAGACTCATCTATTATATTAACTATTAGCAATTGCCATTAGGGGAATTGCCCATAACTTGTTCAAATCTTGAGTGACTGTCAGAGAACAATATGTCAAAATTAATAATAAGATGGGATCTAATGAGAAAATCAAATTTGGTGTACCACAGGGTTGAGTTCTAGGACCTATCTATCTAATAATATTTATGTTAAAATGGTAAATTTAGTAGAATTCTGTTTTAGATTTAATGGTCGTACTACTATTAGAAGGGGTTTCATCGGAATAGGTCCTCTATCAATCTAAACTTTATACAAAAAGTAGAATTTTGTCTAAATAACAATCTGCTTACTTTAAATGCTACTAAAACTAAATTTATTTGTTTTGCAATATGTAATGATTAAATTAAAAATAGTACACTACTTTTGTGGAATCAATAATTCTGTATGTTATCTCATGTTGGGGTTCAGTATATGAGAAACATATTAGGTATCTAATAATGCTTTTCAAAAATAAAGATCTAGAGAGTCGATAAGATTAAACATTTCACAACTACATTCTTTCGAGTGTTATTAAATATATGAATAAAAAAAGATAAAAGCTGCTAAACCATCTACAGAAAACTGATCCTCTAGTTGTACCTAAAGTTACAAGAATATTGCTATACAACATATATATTGGTACCAAAATATATACAACATGGTTGATATTAAAATAATACACAATGTACACCGAATACTTTTAATTACTTTATCAAGAATTTGATTTTACTCAACATTGATAAAATAATGAACATCTATAGGTAGAAACGTTTTACCTTTTATTGTTACAATGATTTATAATAACTTATTATGATTTATTATTATTTATTATTATCTCATTTATTACTATTTATTATTATCTTATCTGAAGGATATATACTAATTTCTGAATTTATGAGATGACATTTTTATTTTTATTCTTACTTTATGTTTTTATTTTATTTTCATGTATAACTCATTATTATTGCTATCACGAAGTTTAATAAACTTTCAATAGGGGCAAGCCTTATTAGGCTTAAGTATTTAATTTATTTGTGTAAATTTAACCTCTTTCTAATCTAGATACATTTCATTATATAAATTATTTAATATTCATAATTTTGTGTATCTTGTGTGCAATAGACGACTGTTATAAATTGTTCATTACAGGCAAAAGGTAAAAATTATGTTTTGCTGAATTGTTGAAAATTTTCCTTTTTGCCACTTACCTAAAAATTAAACTTAAGTTTCCCATATACATAATTCTATTTTGTTTCTAATGTTTTCCAGATAGCAATAAGGTCTTCATTTTTGGGAATTGTGTTTGCACTTGGATTATATGTAAGAATGAACACCATATCAGATGTTAAATTGTTTGGAACTTATATGTGTGTGATGGCAATCTTTCATTATACTGAATTTTTAGTTTTGGCTATCATAGATCCGAAACTAGTATCAGCAAGTTCTTTTGTAATAAATCATAGCCCACAATACATCACAGCAGCAGTTTCTTCATGGGTGGAATTTTTCGTTGAGGGTTATTTCTTTCCCAGTAAGTAAACATATTAGTTCAAGAGCAACTCATTTTAGGAATTCCATTTTTTAAATGTAGGTTTTTTCTGCTTCTAGGTATGAAAGAATTATTTTGGATATCAAATGTAGGGCTCATGATTTGTATTGCTGGGGAACTTTTGAGAAAATCTGCCATGATTAATGCCGGAACTAATTTCAATCATCTGGTAAATACTTCAAATATTACTAACACTGTTTGTAAACTATGATATAATTATTTAATTTTTACATCCAATCAGATTAGGTTGTTTGCGTAAGGTTAAGTTGGAGCGTTGTCTTCCCCACATTTTAACATTCAATTTGTAATGAAATGAAATTTTGGGATTATGGATATTCCAGCAGTAGATATATCAAAATTAATTTTTTCTAGTTGTAGGAGAATATTAGAGACATGCATCCTCCAACCCAGGATGCCATCAATAGCGCGTGTATCAACAACAAAAGCTTTTGTTGTTCTAAATTATCCTGAAGCATTCTACATTTTCAAATGGTGACATTTTAATATTCATGTGTTTCCAATTTTCTTAAGAGAAAATCTATCACATTGTGTAGTGAAAATGTCTTATGTGCATATAATTAAAAAACAGGTTGTGTTTCAGTAGCCTCTGGATAAAAGGTATTCCTGTTATTTATATTATTTAAACAATGGCCTCATGTTAATATGCAATAGAATGGTTAGTCATTTGCATTTTTGAAATGGATGGTCATGTAACTGTGATAGGTTTTCTATTAATTGGTTTTAATCGTTATTGTATTATTTGGATTATTAAAACAGTCAATCCACTATTTTATTTTTTATTCAATATTACCTAGTATTTAATCTGATTTAGTTTTGTTCACTGAAAACATTATCAATTTATTTCTGATTGTTATAGGTTCAGTTAGAAAAAGCGAGAGATCATAAGCTGGTAACTACTGGTACCTACAGCTGGTTCAGACATCCAAGCTATGTTGGATGGTTTTATTGGTCAATTGGAACTCAAGTAAGTAGTTAACAACCTAAAGCTCATTAGCACATTCTGCCTGCATGTTTCCGTTTTTGTCTTGGATGCCAAATTTGGCATACAGCGTGAGATTTCAGTTGAAAAAGAGCTTTATTGTTTCTTAAGCTTCATATTGAATAAATATGTAAATTATATGTTGCTTTGATGGTCGCAATATTATAAATGGTCACTCCAAATTAATATCCAACTGAAACAGGCCTTTTTTGTTTTTATCGAATATTGAATATTTACTTTCCTACATTAAGGAAAAATTACAGATGATAATTATACCTGGCCGATACCTATATATTATATCGGTCTATGGACCTATATAATCAAACATAACATATTTAATGATGACAACGTTGCATAGCTAATAATGATCTCAGTAAATACCCGACTCAATGGCTATGCTGGCGAGGCAGTCCCCGTACTTTGCCGAAAACCTGTCTCGCGTGAATCTACGTCGCGCAGAAAGCATATTTGGATTATACCGGGATATCAAAAATCTTGGTCAAGGGTGGTTGTGGAATCTAAAACGTGTGTCTTACTTTACGTTATCAAAACTTGTGTCAAATTAATTAATTTGAAGTTTCTAAAAGTGAGAAATTTCCCAATTTAACACTCAGAAGTCTCTAGCGCTTCAGACTTGATTGAATGAACGCCAGACGTCCTATGTAATTAGCTACTAACGTAATTATTTTGACATATGTCTCCAGGAGCTCGCTACGCGTCAGTTAGAGTTTATACTTTTTACCTCGATCTTGTTAATTTGGGGCCGTTTTATGCCCCGTGCGGCCGGCGCCAGTTGTAATAAAGTGTTTTCGGCTATAAGCCGCTAGCTTTTAACAGCTTTTGGGTATATTTTAGTAGCTAGAAAATTCCCTTTGGTACGTCGCACGTTAGACGCGCGTAGCTGAGACCTGAGAGTACCTGTTTCTATTTTAATTACATTTTCCTATTTAATCGACATTTTGGGGCACGAGACTATGCTATTTAGTTGGCCCCGTTCATAAACTAACGACATGGAGCGAAAACCGCATGCGAAAAGTCCCCGTAAAGACGTTCTATGTTCCGAAGATTTGCACTTTTCTAACTCGCGAGCTACGCGATCCACACGTGAACGTCATTCGATTTATCGAAAATTAACCAATTTTAAACAGTTTTCGACCCCGTTTGTGACTATTACGACCTTGTAAAAGGTTCAAAGTTAACATTTCGTTTTACATTCCACAACCACCCTTGACCAAGATAATTTTTAATTTGTAGTTCATTATTGTTTTACAACTGAAATAAATAGGTGTGAAATTTGTGGGTTATTGATGTCAGTGTGACAGTGACATAATTATTTCAAACGTAAAGTAAGACACACGTTTTAGATTCCACAACCACCCTTGACCAAGATAATTTTTGATATCTCGGTATGTGCCATTGACCAGTAACGTAGTGTTGTTTCTAACGAGTAGAGCAGAATGGCTCTTGTGAAAATAGTAGAGGAAATTAATGCATCAACCTCTCGTTTCTTGCAACAGGGTGCATTGAAATGCACCCTTCTAGATTTTGTCGCTCGCATCCCCTATAATTGCTACAGGGGGTAAGAGCACCCCTATTTTATATCGCTATGTTCTCAACCGAATTGGTTCAAATTTACATATAGGGGGTTTTACGGGTCGCTGAATACGAATCCGATGAGTGATTTGAAAATTCAAAATAGCGGGCTTAAATATAAAAATTCATTTTACGGCTAAACGGTTGATTGTACAGAAAAATTGCAAGAGTCAAATTTAGAATCCAATTTTGTATACCCTATTTTCACCCACGCTCATAATAGCACTCATCGTCTCCCTCCAACAAACTTGTTATTCACCCCCACTCCGCATTTGTAAAATTGCAATTGGCGGCCAGGCTTTTAGTTTTAGAGAAAAGTTTCAAGATACAAAAAGTGTTCCAAATTCGGTTCCTCGTAGAAATAGAGTATTTTCAAAATCACTCAAGCCCCCTCCACTTACCCCCACCACTCATATCTTAAAATGCATTGTGCAGCTAGGCTGTGGCTTTTAAGCAAAATTGTCAAGACAAAAAATATGTTTAGAATTAAGTTTTACATAATATTAGTACATTTACATAGTCGATTTCCAACCCCCCCTGCACTCTTAGATGGTGAACATCGCTATTTCCTAGCTTATTACGGCTTTCTGCATGAAAATATGTAAATTTTAATGAAAAATATTTGTGAAGAATATCCCTTCTTTCTGCATCTCATCAGATAATACTGCAAGGAGTGGGGGGGTGTAGTAACTAGCCCAATCAATACATACAAGATGCAATGAACGATTTAAAGATGGTGAGTAAATGTTAAATGTATATTAAAAAATTAATATTAAGGCATCTTAGAAATGGTCCTACCTTAAAAGTACTCTGTATAATGTTTTGTATTATAGGAAGAGAAGAATCTATTAAAATATAACAGATATTATCAAAGAGTTCTATATCTCTTTGGGTATAATACCTTTTTCATTTCGCGCGTTGTCAGGTAAGAAAACGCGTGATCTACTGTCGCTATTATAATCATAAACAGGCTCTCACAGAAGCTGCATTCGAACACGTGGCGGCTGAACACGTTACTACAATAATAATGATAATAATAGTCGACCCTCCAAATTATCATGCAGAAATCCGGCTTAAAAATCTACAAAAGTGGGGTGTTCACCCTTTAAGGGTGAAAAGGGATTAGAAAATGACCATATAAATATACTTACATTATTTAAAATATAATTCTAAATATATTTTGTGCCTGGGCAATTTTGTCTAAAACCAATAGTCCAGTTGCAAAATGCATTTTAACATATTCGTGGTGGAGGTAATTGGAGGGGGGAGGGTGTGAGGCATAATAATCAATTCCTATAAAAAATCGAATTTGGAATACTTTTTGTAATTTGAAATTTTTCTCTAAAACCAAAGGTCTGGCTCCATTTTCGATATGCGAGGTTCGGGTGATTAACGAGTCGGGTAAGGGGTAGATGTTGAATGGTATTAACTATAGGGTACCTATCCTCATACAAAGTTGGATTCTAAACACTATTTGACTCCTGAAAATGTTCTCTGCAATCAACCGTTTGGCCGTAAAATGAATTTTTATATTTAAACCCGCCGTTTTTCAGTCGCCATTTTGAATTTTAAAACTTTCTCATCGGATTCGTATTCAGCGACCCCTAAAACCCCCTATATGTAAATTTTAAACAATTTGGATGAGAACATAGCGAGATATAGAATAGGGGTGCTTTTAATCTCTGTAGCAGTTATAGGGGGTGCAAGCGACAAAATCTAAAGGGTGCATTATTATATTATTATAATTAAGCGAATGCAGAAGGTTTCATGTCAATACACCCTGTTGCAAAAAAACGAGAGCTTTGGGTCTTTTTATGCATTCATTTCCTCTACTAAAAGCATTTACTGAAAATATTTCATCAAGAATGAAGTATCTCAGACAGATAAGGCCTCTAGTGCTAAATGCAAATTGTGAAGCAATACTTTCTTTGTGTCGGAAAATATGTAAATACTTCAAATATGCAATCACACATACGGAAAAACCATACCCCGGAATTTTGTTGTATTTATGTAATGATTTATTTTAGCTTGTTCTTGTATTGATGATTCTCAATAAACACTATAAATGAGAAACAATCACCCGTATCCACTAAAAATACTGTTAAAGTACTGAGCACCTTTCAGCTTCAAAGTATCCATCAAAGTAAAATCAGCAAAAAAGTCCATAGAACCGATATACTAGTCTGACGGTTGATATGTATCGGCCAAACTCTAATTAAAATTTTGGAACAAATGTTCAACGTTGAATACTGTCATTATTATATCAATTTTGTTTGGGACAAAGATAAACTTCGATTATTAAAATATCATTGCTTGACAATTAAGTATGTCGAATGTATCATATTTGTAAAAAAATTCAATTGTGGAAGCCGTTACTTTGTGATAGTTTATCATTTTAACGAAATAATGAATAAAACTACTTTGTTTTACTACCACTGATATTTAATATAGTCGTTACTATGGTTTCAACACTAAACGTGTCATCTTCAGACGAAAAATGAATTTAACAAATATTAAATCTACTATAAATAGGTTAAAGAACCTATATATAGTAGATTTAATATTTGTTAAATTCATTTTTCGTCTGAAGATGACACGTTTAGTGTTGAAACTATAGTAACGACTATATTAAATATCAGTGGTAGTAAAACAAAGTAGTTTTATTTATTATTTCGTTATCATATTTGTACTATTGCTGTAACAAAACAAGGGAGACTGCAGCAATATTCGTCCCTATCTATACATATTATTTATATTTCCTTTTAGATAATACTTCTCAATCCAGTGTGCATAATAGCGTATGGAGCAGCAAGTTGGTACTTCTTCAAACAGAGAATATATGTGGAAGAAATAACTCTACTTAATTTCTTCGGTCAACAGTATTGTGATTATCAAGCCAAAGTTGGTACAGGAATACCTTTTATTGAAGGATACTTAATTTAACCAGTTACATTTTTTTTTAACACGTTAATTTATTGATTATATTTTTATGTTAATATGTATGTATTGAATATACTATATAATATTTACTAACTGAATATATTTCAATTTATTTTTATAGGTACTTTTGCTAAAATTTTAAAATGAATTGTTTACTTTTCTGTATTATTAGAATAAAGATATCGTTTTAGAAAAAAGGACAGTATGATGAAACTGACCAAAACATTACCCATGTTTACATTTCACAACCTAGTTGTGTTACGGGGCCAAATATCGGGGTTTCATTGGTTAACGCCCCTAGCGTCAAACGCATTGACATTCGATATACCGAATTCAATGTTCAACCTGCATCGGTGGTCTTGACTCAGGCGGTAAGTATTTTACTTCTTTTAGCGAAGTAGGTTCTAAACTCCAAGCGACAAGGTCATCACAGGATAGTTTATTAAATTTGGACAGGTCGGTTTTTCAATTTTTTATATAATTTTGGGAATAGGATAGTAGGTTATTTGATAGTTTGTTTTTAAACCTAATTGATTGAGTTTCCTCACCCTCTTCAACACATATATTGATGGAAATCATTCGAGAGTAGGGCATATGTTCATGTGAACTTTTACACTACTATAATATGCATTTATTCATTTACACAATCAACAGATTCAATAAAATTACTCATTGGGGCTAGTTTTAGTTGAGAGTACATATTAAAATATTTTATAGATATGATCGAGTTCTGTAGAAGTTATAGTTGTGTCAGTCAACTTGAAGCGTCATTAAATTAGAAATAAGAAAATAATCAACCTTATCCACTAAAAATACTCTTAGATCTTTCGACTAGAAAGAGTAAACTAAATTATAAATCAAAATGTGCCTGTTTAAATACTATTTGGGGATAATAATGCAAAATCTCGATCAGCTCGAGATAAATCTGAATTTAATAAATTGCTTTTTCATTTATAAATTTCCATCCCTTCTAAATTACCTAGATATTTGTCCGTACTGTGTTTTAAAAGTTATAAACTTCCTTGAGAAATGGTGTGACCTATGTTTAAAATATGTTCGGCTAACGCTGATTTTTCTTTATATGTGCATAACGTTCTTAATAAAATGTCCCTTCTAGTTTCACCCACATAGCATTTTGAACACGACTCGCAATCTTTGTAAATCCCCGATTGGTCGAAGTCGGAAACTATCAAAGGTGGTTGCCTAAACTGTTTTTCCACCTTGTTCTTACATCTATAAACGGGATGTATTGCAAATTGAGATAACAAATTCTGGAATTTATTAATTACTGAAGGATGATAAGTGAAATATTTGAATTTTATTAAACAATTTATGTAAGAGGCTCCAATTTGGTTATTTCTTATTTATAGTGTGTGCATCCAGTGTGAACTCTTATAGTTTATCTCTCATTATATTGTTTTTCATAACGTCGAACAATTTGAATTTATTCATTCTACTTGAAAAGATTTCGAAATGATGTTGATACTGATTATAATTAGTGCACATTGTAATAACTAGGTGATCTGAGTACAAATCTTTGCTTCGGTATGGTATATATAAACGTCCTATAAAAGCTAGTTTCTTCTAATAATATATTAAATTCAATCTTATTCGATACAATATGATTACTGAGATAAGAATTGATGTGCTTGAATGCAAATACTAAACCACAATAACACTCGCCTTTGATGAAGTGTTAGTAGGGAGTTAGCGACCATAGACCTATTATCCTAAGGAGACAGAATTGTTTACATTTAAACACAATCAGACATTGCCAAAATTTCGGGCCACTCAGACCGCTGTATATTACAAGTATGGCCGTATGGAATGTGTTGTTGCCAGATTAGTTGTTCTGTGTGCCGGATAGAGATTTGTAATTATTATAAAAACGTCCATAGCATTATTTATTGGTTATATTAGAAGCAATAGTGTTGAAATGTCGTTTTCTCTCAAAAATATTGCATAATGTATGGTAACCTGGAATATACAATCGAATTGTAGAATATTTAAATATAGAACTATTCCATTTCACTGCATCATTTGTTCAGAAGGCGACAACGCCGCGCAACTTTTATGAATGGGGACTTTGTTCTGTACTATGCAATTTGACAACTTCCGTATTTCTCGTAGCTATATCGAAGTGGTGTTGCCTTACAAGTGGTACCAAGTTTTCAATCATAGTTACAGCGTTTCCAATAAGGAGTAATCACGGTCGTATAATACAGGTCTGGGAACTCGAGGTTTCCTATGTAAGAAGTGAGTCCGCTAAGCGTCATCTGTTGCATAGTACCAAAAGGGTGGCGCATGAGTCGAGGAATGATCTCTGGCACGTATACGACCGTGTTCTCTGACAACTGTCATTCTTGACTTGTAATCTTGTAAACACAAGGAATACCGGCGTTTTAGGAAAAAAATTACGAAACCGTGCATTATGCCGAAATGTAAAACAAAAGTGTAAAGCAAGAAACTTCTGTTTTTAGTGTAGTAAGTGCCGAAAGATGCGGAAATGCGAAAAAAGTGGATGCTTGCGATTAGGGATAGAAATCGTTTTAACGAGGTCTTTTATGTGTGCGAGCATGTATAACGAAGAAGGGGAAGTTATTTTTAAGGTGAGTAATACATTTTGACAAGTGTAACAGTTCTATTCCTCTCTCAAATCAGAATAGTAAATATTGCTTTACGAGAAAAATTATTTTACTTAATAATGTGATTGTTGCCATACTTCGATCCAAACGCTAGCTGGTGGCTGAGCGAGGGACTACGAGTTTAGCGACATGTAAGAGACTCATGTCAAACATAGAGTCCCAGACCTGTATGTAAGACCGTGAGAGTAATTATGACTCGACGACAAAGAGGTTCGTTGGTTTTCTTTGTCATACTTCATGTAATCATTGCGACAAGTCAAATTGAGTTTTATGAATGAGATGTTTCGTCTCCTCAAGATAATAGGTCTATGGTAGGGACAGAAGGGTAGTTTAGATTAGTTCAAGTATGCGGCGAGTGAAGATAAGCATATCAATTCGACCGTTGTAAACAGTTGGTCGAGTAAAAAGTGGAATAAACAATAGGCGAATATTAGACGAGTCGAGTGGTAGAGCCGGGCAGCATAGTAACTCCATCTTCCCCGCCACACTATTTTACTAACTCGCCGAATATAAACAACCTCAGGGGAAATATGATAGTGATCAGCGGCTAGTCTAGTAGCAAGCGATTCACAGCAGATTCTTCTATAATACTGTCATACTATGAGTACGGTGTGCATATGCCCGAAGGGTTAAGACGGAGTGAGTAAGTGAGCCGAAGAGAGGAAATTAAATTAGTGAAAATCAAACTCTTATATTTATTCTACTGTTCGCTACGCTCATTCATTCCTTTTACCTAGTCTTAGATCAGTTATACATACGGATTCGAGATTATCAGGATTGAAAGTAGTCGTGTGTTAGTACTAGTCCTTCGTCGGGTGCAGTCGGGTATTTCAACGGACAGCTCTGCTCAATAACTCGAAAAGTGCTTAAGGTAGGACATTGCATTTTTATGCCAGTAGTACATTTCGAGCATGATTTCTCTTAATTTCAAGTAGATTCCATTTACCCTTAAGCTGCTACACGAGAACATACATTTGCCAAATAACCCTACTGAATCAAGAAACGACTTCGTTCGCTAACGCTCGCTCCGTCTTAATTAAAATGTTGCAGTGTGAACGCTAGTAGAAAACAATGACAGTGGAGTGCTTACTCGAGTAACTGGACACATCAACTCGACAAAGTTATTCTAAAAATGTAAAACACCAACAAAAAAATAGGGGAAGCCATGTACTGCTCCGAATTACTGGGCCTAGTTTATTAGGCCGAGTTACTCTACCAATGTTTTTATTCTATAAAGCTGGACTTTTCTATCTGTTATTTGCTCGTTACATAAAATGGATACCACACAAGACTGCAATATTCCAGCTTACTTTGGATGAAGGTATCATGGAGTATTAAGTAGATAATAACAAATTTATTTAAATTTAAAAAAAATTGAAAGGTGGCTTCGCCCAATAACCCCCAGATTACGTTGCAAATTCCCCATAAATTCGAAATAAACTATTAAATCTAAAAATAATATACACATTATAAAATGTGAGTCTTAAACTTGCTGCTTGTGATTCGTGACACACGTTTCCAGGGAATGGTGTGTCGCCCTGTACTTATCTAGGGTTATGACGCAGATAACCGCGCATATTTGAATGACGGAAATGATGTTATGCTTCTTACACTCTTGTAAATATTGTTATTGCAAAAGAAAATATCCAAATAAAACCCTCAACAAAAACCTCAAAATAAATTTCCCCTAAAATACCCACGAAAGCCAAAAAAAACACAATTTTAGGGGGAAAACCCCTAACCTGGTAACACTGGTCCGCACGCGCGGTCTTCAAAATATAGCCACAATCATAGGCTACCTAGATGGTTAGGCCACATAGTAGGTATATAACTCTGTGGTTAGGCCACGATGCAGTATTTGTCACGTGACCAACTAGGCCGACATTTCTACTCAAAGCGCGTCGAGTTCAAATAGTTGGTATTTGGGAAAAGTTGAAACTCCAGACTCGAGACTCCAATAAAAGTTTTCATGCAACATTGCTAGATGTACTTTTACTTTTGAATGGGTCAAACCTACTCTGTTGAGCAGGCAAATCCAAACAAAACATAACATCCTAGTTTATTGTGCCAGCGAATCATTCGCTGAATCGCTCGAATATACAAATTCAAGTATTGTTCAATCTTCATAATGCGAGTGCTGATTTGAGGAGTAAACATTCCCATTCGGAACCACCAAATCACTTTAATAGTGTTCAAAATATCTCGAAAAATTTCGATAATCGAATAATTATAATAATAAATAATGATAGTTACTAATTCGAATTATCTCAGCTGTCAGCCATGTTCATTTTATAGAATACTATCGCAGACGGCAGTGAAGCCCGAGTTGGAGGTGCATTTTTGTTCTTTCGTGCTATTGTTTTGGTTTTTTGAATTGTACTATGGGTAATTATTGAAAGAATAATTAATAAGTTATGTAATATATTTATATCATAAATATGTTAGTAAATAGTAACATTAAAAGTTTTAATATGAATAAAGACAAAGGTACAAAACGAGTAAAAACATTCTCGACAATGGTTGTAAATCGTTAAAATTCGAAATGAAATGAATATATAAAAAAGATAAGCTACGATATTCTTGATGTGATATTGTCATGGAAACATGAAAACTACAATAAAAACAGGTTTTGTATTCTAGAAACACGCTTCAGAATCCAGAAATAACATTGGATCATTGTTTTCTCAAAATTATGAAAATCAAGTACTTTACTAAAAAAAAATTGACTATTTGGGTATATTTTTTGATTGAATAGAAAATTAATATGCATACTTAGAAAGACATGAAAGGCTAATGCAATATCTATATTACTTTTGATATCAGTTTCCTTTTAGGAAAATTAGGTACCTATATCTTCATGTGGGGTTTTGATTCATATAATGAATGAAACATCCCTGGGGGGTTTTCAGGAGTCATCCTAATGACAATATCACAATCTGTAATATTGAATCATTTCAAGTAATACTATAATAATACTAGTGATATACGGGGTAATAACATAAATTGCAGTAAGTACTTGGCTCTTAATTACAAAAGGCATCTTGCGAAATAAATAATATTATTAAATTAAAAATGCAGTTGAAACCTATATTTTCATTATTCGAGTATATTGACTATAAAATCATGTTATATGATTTGAACATCATACAAAGTGATATGCTTATATGTTTGTTTAGACATGTGCCAGGTTACGACATTGAATGTTATTGCAATAAGCACTGATTCCTTTGCAGCTAATTTCTCAAGACCCAAAATATCCATTTTAATGTAAATATTAACCAAATCTTATTTGACAAGGGTATGGATGGGGGTAGCAAGAATTTGAGGCATTTGCCATCAGAATGTTAAAAAAAAACTAGCACTTGAAATCAATAAGAGACTTGTTTAAAAATTTCAAGGGCTGCAATGATCCACTTAGAATTGGAAATCTAAACTTTTTTAACTGATGAATACGTTCTTTTCGAATTTGTTTCAAAATTAATATCATTTTCAAAAGTACAAAGAAATAGTTTGAAAATACCTCAATTTTTAAAATAATTATGAAATAAAATTCGCAAATAATAGATTTGGTAAAGTTTCACAATATGAAATTATTATCCTAAGTTTCAGTTATTCTATATATCTATGGTTTCGGCGTTTACGTAGTGTAAATTCATAATACTTCGGAAGTTGGAGAATAAAACTCAAATTTTACACAAAACTTTTAACATTTAATTTAAAAATGCTGACAAATTGTTTCACCACACTGTGGCATTTTCAAAGCAAGGAGTTATCAACTAAAAGTATGTCCTTAAATATTAGGGATGAGAATGTGGTACAAATTGAGGGATGGGGGTGGATAATGGTGGGAGTGTATTTGTAAAATTGTTAACAAGTGGTGTATTATATGTATCGATTTGATCATTTAATATTACATTATTATTGTTTTTTGAGTGTTTCAATATTTCTATGGATTCTAGTATATTAAGTTTATGATCCTTTTTCCTGAATGTGTAGAATATCGGGATTTAGGGTGAAATTGTGGTTATGTTCTATCAGATGATTCGCATAATTAGAGTCCTCTTTTTTGAGCCTGTAACTTCTCAAATGTTCGTTGAACCTTACGCTTAAACTGCGTCCAGTTTGTCCTATGTACAAAGCACTACAGTCATCACATAACAGTCTGTAAGCTCCAGATTTCTTTAATTTATCTTCTTTAGATTTCGGGATATTTGAGATATTTTAAGTGAATGTTTATCTAAATATGTTAGACATGTGAAATTTGATTTGGTATTATTATTAATCTGCGGATAAATTACGTTTAAGGCTTTTTATTGAGTTTATTTTGGAGTATTTTATTAATTATCTTGACAATAAAGAAGCCTTAAACGTAATTTATCCGCAGATTAATAATACTAAATCAAATTTCACATGTCTTACCATATTTAGGTAAACATTCACTTAAAATATCTCAATTCCTTAAAAAACAGAATAAAAACGTCGCCTTTAAAACAACAAATAACCTATGCTCGTATATTAATAACTCGAAATCTAAAAAATATAAATTAAAGAAATCTAGAGCTCACAGACTGATATGTAATGACTGTAGTGCATTGTACATAGGACAAACTGGACGCAGTTTACGCTTAAGGTTCAACGAACATTTGAGAAGTTACAGGCTCAAAAAAGAGGACTCTAATCATGCGAATCACCTGTTAGAACATAACCACAATTTCACCCTAAATCCCGATATTCTACACATTCAGGAAAAAGGACATAAACTTAATATACTAGAATCTATAGAAATATTGAAACACTCAAAAAACAATAATAATGTAATATTAAATGATCAAATCGATACATATAATTCACCGCTTGTTAACAATTTTGTAAACACACTCCCACCATTATCCACCCCCATCCCTCAATTTGTACCACATTCTGATCCCTACTATTTAAGGACATACTTTTAGATTTAGCTTTAGTTGATAACTCCTTGGTTTGAAAATGCCACAGTGTGGTGAAACAATTTGTCAGCATTTTTAAATTAAATATTAAAAGTTTTGTGTAAAATTTGAGTTTTATTCTCCAACTTCCTAAGTATTCAGTTATTCTTTTGATAACACTGGAAGGAGAAATGTACATTGAATACATTCGATATTGTGAAACCTTACCAAGTGTCTTATTGTGTATTTTATTTTCTTATTTTTAATAAATGTTGAATAACAATAAAACACAACATTCAATTTATATGGTGGCATTTTGAAGAGCTGGTTATAAATTGTACAACATAACAATTGTCAGCAATAATTAATTTAAATTTGTTTTATTTCATAATTCTCCATTTAAAAAAAATATTTATTTACATCAAGTAAATGCAGAATCCATAGATACTCTTATTATTGTTTTGTATCTGATTTCAAGTCATGACTTTTATACAAAATGTAGAGGTATAATTAATGAAAAAAGTGTAGAAGTACTTTACTACTAGTACTACGAAGTTTGAACAAATATTCATTTGAAATACATATTATTTTCACCTTGTAAAACAAGCGAAATTAAATCATTTTCCACTGTAAAGAAAGAATAATTTCTACGGCGAATTCGTTTGGGGCATTCTAAGATAATTGATTCTAATATAATAAAGATTCTTGACCCAGGTATGAATTATATATAAATTCTCGGGAAATAGGGCACATTAACACTTATGCTTTATATTTTCGTCTTTACGTACGTTTCGGTCTCACGACCATCACCAGAAGACTTATTATTTCAATAACCTGATTACTTAGAACTAATTGTATTAACACTAAATCGAAATTGTAACACAACGCTTAGTGTTAATACAATTAGTTCTAAGTAATCAGGTTATTGAAATAATAAGTCTTCTGATGATGGTCGTGAGACCGAAACGTACGTAAAGACGAAAATATAAAGCATAAGTGTTAATGTAACCTATTTCCCGATAATTTATATATAATTGATTCTGATATGGCAAATCTTATTATCAACATTTAGAAGCGAAACTTCCCAGTAACCCATGTAGAAGTAAATTCTCATAAATTTTCATCATACCAACGAAGTTTTGTGCGCCGCAATATTAGCTTGTTCAGAAACGTATTTTTTCATAGTTACAAATCCATTGCCAATGAACAAATTGACCGCAACAGTTTTGAATTTTCTGGATTTATTGAGGAATTCACCCCAAAACAAATAGGAACAGGGTCATTTAAAACAAGAAAACATTCTGATGCTGCAGATTTTTCTGCAATTGTGTGACAGATTCCAACAAAAGCCTTGCTACCCAAATCAATAAATTCTGCATTTTTCAAGTTAACATGAGATCAAAATTGATCCCTACCTACAATAATAAAGCTGGTAGCATTTGACAGAAAGAATGTTATAAAATGATTATCTAGGGAATCATGTTGATTAAGCATTGAGGGACGTTGAATACAAACCCAATAAGATTGATAACGTGATAGGCACAAAGTTCATATAAATCTTGTGATTTTGACTTAATCACAATTTCCACAGGTAGTGCTCCATATAAAAAGACGTTTATTACCGTCACATAAAACTCCGAATTAGAAAATGAAACCTATGGCAAGATAAAAAAGAAATTGTAAAGTATATATATATATAAATACTTAACACATATTAGAGATTCTGCAAAATATTACACTTGAGTTACTTCTCCATCTTGTAGCAAAATGTATTGAGCTCCTTTGGTAACATCCCATGTGGAATTTTCTAAAGCGTTGAAACAAATGCCTAAGTCGGCACTAACAACGTTTTGTAATTTTAGAATTTTGATCGCCTTCATCACATCCCAATTCGAATGATCTAATGCCTCCAAACACTTTTCAGTCGTCATCTGAAATTGACAATACAGCTAGTTTATGTAAAATGTTTACATGAGATTTTAACAAATGCAATTACACTTATTTCAGGAAATGTAATAACTGAATATATTCGTCTATAGTGTGAAAAAATAATGTTATTTGATATTCAACCAAAGGCATGTTGGAAGGATTAGAAGGTTAAACATATTGTTATTTGAATAATATAAGTGGATATTTTAGATTAATAAAATTAATAAAGAAGTAATCTCATAGTTTTTGAAATGAAGGTTACAATTGATTTCCGTTCCTGAGAAAAAGGTAGGAAAATAGAAATGCATTCAGAGGTTGAGCGCGAACTCACTGCGCGGGCTCATGTTCTACCCGATATTTTTGGAACATCTCCACTTCACGCATGGTTTCTCGCATACCTTCATCAAATAGCGTCAGTATGAGCAGTACTTAGTTAGAATCAAGTTGGTGTATACGTCAAGTCGCTAGGAAACTTTGCGGGGTCAGAGTTCGCATGCGACCAGAGGCAAACAAATATAAATTTCTCATCTTTTGAAAAAAAAACGTGTTTTATTGTTATTTTTATTCCTGACTGATCCATTTCATTGTTATTTACTTGAAATGTATTCATATGAACAAGAACAAGCACCGTTGGAGTATTCAAATCTGATGATGAAGGAGAGAAGGGAGTTTGTGATAGTTCAGACAATGAGGAACAGGAAGATTCAGTAGTAGTTGATATCCATGACTGAGGTACTGAGCAACTTATATATTTGAAGATGAAAAATAGACCAACGAAATTATTATTAGCAAAAATGTTAAAAACTTTTTCGAATCTTTGGTCTTTGGGTGTACACCACCATAGTGAGACCCATTGTAACATACGCCGCAATCGTGTGGTGGCCAAAAACAAAAACGAAAGTATCCCATCATTCCCTGAGGCTGGCGTGCTTAGGAATAACAGGTGCAATATCGATCACCCCAACGGCTGCGATGAAAAGGCTGTTGGGGTTGGAGTCACTGCAACTCGCCGTTCAAGCAGAAGCCATAAGAGGACAAGGAAAGTCCGAAGCTTTCTTGGAATGCTTGGATCACCTGAGATCCGACAGGATTGGACATAATTCCAAGCAAAAACCAACCTCATGGGGGAGGGACAGGTTTTAGTCGGTAAGAATCCGGAACACCCGGGGGCACGGGCCTCCGAGACGTCTATGCAAGATTTCCCCTCCACTACGCAAAAAAAGTCTCGAGTCTTTAGCATGCAACAATAGTATGTTCTGAATGTTTAGAACATGGTACAAAGAAAGAATAATGCATGGTTTACTATACACTTTATCTACTCTTCATAACTCCCAGATTTTATCTGTTCATACATTTATCTATATTTACTTCTCATCTATCCATAACACACGAATATGATTTATGATGTTATTGATGTTATGATTATTGTTAGCATTCTATATTGTTTTTAATGCGTAAATAGGTACTCCACTCCTGTTATAAAATTCGCGCGAATACTGAAAGAATAATTCTATAATTTTCTGGAGAATTGATGAAGCCATTCATGATTTTGATTTCAAATGTTTACTCATTAGGCCATTATACGGTCTAATGTCGAAGGTTGACATTTATAAGATTATATTCTAGGAGTTACTACTGCACGGTAAAACTATATTTTTTCGTGCCACTTGGAGTTAATATATATTCAAAGCGTGTACAAGGACAAGGAAAATCAATCGATTACAAAACAATCTGTCATATAACCTACTAACTTAGTATTACCAAAAATATTCTAAAATTTAACAAACTAATCTGCGATAACGTTACCAAAATTGGAACCCCCGCTGTTATTGAAAGAAATAGTATATGAAGTCGGGGATCTTACCAACTGGGTTACAATCGCTAATACAGAATCAATATTGAATTCGGTAATAAATTACACTATAAATAAGAAACAATCACCTTTATTCACTAAAAATACTGTTAAAGAACTGAGGATCTTTCAGCTACCAAGCAGCCGTCATCAGAGTAAACTCGAGGCGATTGTTTCTTATTTAAAGTATTGAATTCGGTATATCATCAACTGTATACGATGGTCGGACCGGGTACAAAGAAAACTTTTCGACACGGTCCGACCGAGCAACAGTTACGAATTCAATGTTGAACCTGCATCGGTAATAATAGTTCAACCGGTAAAGCCCCCGGTCAATATATTTTTGCATCTAATAGCGTAGGTTCGAAACTTCAAGCGGCAAGGTCATCACAAGTTAGTTTGTTAAATTATTGGCAGTTTAGTTTTTTACTTTTATATATTTTGGGAATACTTGCTGGTATGAGAACACACAATAAAAAGCTAGTTTACTATAATAATTAAGTACAAGTCATTCTGTAGTTGGATCGGGCACGAAAAAATGTTTGCTACACGGTCGGAGCGTGCAGTAGTCATTCCTTATATCTTTGAAATATAGGTTATATTTGTGACATTAAAGTTTGACATTAAAGTACATGTTCTAATATATTGACGTGTTGACCTGGTATGATGACGATTTGAGAAAATTGGGTAAATTAGAGAAAAAATGGAACTTATCACCTTTATTATCTTCCAGGAAGAATAATGCACCAGGTAGATGTGATCCTTGTAGAATTCCAGATAAAGCATAGAACGTAATTGACAATTTTTAACTTCAACCTGAAACCTAAATAGGAATTGGCCAGCCATTTTTCTTATTTTCCGTCCAAATACATTTGAAATGTCTACATAGAAAGAAGTTCCTCTATTCACACATGGTTAATTAAACAATAATAAAAATCACTGGGCCGCAATTTAGAAGTAAAATTTTTGTTTTCGAATAATTTCAGATGCAGTTTACTTATGAGCTTTATCTTCAAATTACTGCCATTTGGGAGTTAAAATTATGGATATGTGATGTTAATATGTCTTCCAAGCAAAGTTTACGACAGGAACGTCTGAGTATGTTAAAGCTATTCAGAAGCTTCCATAGAAGTGCCATATCATGTTAGAATTACATAAGATTTTTTTGCAATCATAACTTTCGATTTGACCTGATTTCATGGAATGTGTTTTCAAACCAATGGATATTGTATCAATAAGACAATTTTCAGGTTATTATAGGGTATTCCCAAACCAGCTTGGAGTTTATTTGAGATTAGGTTATGTCAGAGGATATGGATGGGGTTATTGTATAGTTTCTTCCATACACGAGCCAAGATTGCGTAGAATTCTGGTTGGGTTCATCCCATCGATGCAGACAAGATTCAAAGGCAGACTCCTTTTGTTCTGGTTATTTTTCCTACACAACTAAAAAGTTGAAAGGGTAGCAATAGCGACGAATACTGGCTCAATGAAATAAATGATAAACAATGCATATATACAAACTATCAAGTCACTTACATCTTTACCAAGGACCTTGGACATAATCCGAACCTCATCAGAATCATTGCCTCTAGTACGGGAACTTGGTTTCGCATTAGCAAATTTCAATAAGTCTTCACAGCTCACATGATGGCTCAATTCCACTTCAACAGCGGTTTTACACTTATTAAAATCTTCACAAAGCCCTTCTGCATCTTGCTCTTGTGGTATCTCATCAAGGGCGTTCAAGTTTGATTCTATTTGAGCTTCGAAGTGAATTGATTCTGGATTTTTTTCCACAATATTAGTTACACTATTAGTATATACTGGTTCTGTTGGAGTCTGAAAATGATTCGTAACCGGCAGAGGTGGAGGACTTATATTATTAACTTTATCTAAAGTTCTTTGTACACTTGATGGCGGTATTATAAGAGGATGTTTCCTAATATGTCGAGGTTTCACAGTCAATAACGCTTTATTTTTATCTCGAGGTGGTAAAGGTATTGGATTTTCCTCTCCAGAATGTTGACTTTGTGGGTCGGTGTTGCTATGAACTAGATTACGAGTATGTCGTCCTAATGTAGAAGTTTGTACGAATGAATCTGGAAAGAAGTAATAAACATTTCACAAGGAATAAGAAGTCTACATTACATTTTTGAATGTTACTATAGTTTTTTCATAACCAACTGGTAGTAAATGTAAACAAAGACACGTGCACAGTGGTATTATCCAGGGGCGGTGGTAATATTAGATGGGTATTCACTATTTGATAAAAATAGTTTGGTAAAACAAATAAGTACTCAAACAAAACACGGTTACATAATGTCATTAAATTTTCAAAAACTCACATCAGATAAATACAATAAAGCTCGGCTGTGCAGAATTACACTAACAGCAAACTCCGTCTCGGAAGTTATATTGCGAAACGTTCATCAGGCGATTTTAGGCAGATAATTCAATGGTGGTGCGAATACCATTCGAACATACATCGACCACGCATTGATCACGGTTTACATCCTGACAGTTGGATTTGAATAGAGTTTAGAGTAAAATTGGATTTTAATATATAAAAAATCACATATTTATAAAGTAATTTATTCTTGGAATTATCTAAAACGTTTCTTATTCATCTATTATTCCCTAAAAAGTACAGGTCTTCGTACATGAAATTTTTTTAAATCAAATTATCTACTCTATTTGAGGCTGAACATTGAAAATGACCGACTTAAGGATGAGCGCGGTGTAATTTTCGACTAGCGCTCACTCAAGCACACAAACAATCCCGTCAGAATTTAACAAGGGAGAACTTATGCAACTTTGTCTAGCGCTGGCAAATGTTAGTTGGCTAGTCAAACCAGCGGCGAGTTTCGTGTTCACACATCGCTGCTAGGTAGGGTCCGGTACCCAGACTAATCGGTCCCAGGTTTAATAGATAAGTTTATATCAACAATAAATCCATCAATTTATGGATAATTAAACTGATGGACAGATTTGTAAAGTAAAAACGAACTGTATTTATAAAGCTGTTACATCTAATAGTTGATATGAACTACTGGATATATTTAGGAAATAAATATTGTATCATTTACTTATTCGGCAATACTTTTGTGTTTATGTCAGTGACGGCCTGTATTAAGGGGTACAAGGCCACATGCCCACCAAGATAAACAGAAAGGAATTCGCATGTAATTCAGTGCATTATTTTATTCCGCACGTCAGACGCATGCAATTCTAATGCTCAAAACTATGTCCCCGCGAACGTTCTGAAGTGTACCTATTTCAAGTATGATTCGGCTGACCACGGTTATCGTCGCCATACGCGCTTATACCGTCGCCGTCGGTTTGGGGCCAAAGAGTTCAATATATAGAGTAGACTACTAAGCCTTTCACTGGTAAAGTTGATGGACATACTGCGCTCTCACTCGCACGATGTGCGCGCGTTATACTTATTCTTGTATTCTTATACTCTTTGTGATAGAAGAGGAGACCGTGCGAGTGAGAGCGCACTAACATGTGCGAGAAGGACAGAATGTTCGACTACTTCCCAGCGCTTCCCTATGCTTAACACACTACTTGTCTACTCTATATATAGAACTCTTTGTTTGGGGCACAAATCAACGTCTCTCCAGTAAACATCTTGCCTTCATAGTGTACAGTGTGTGAATTCAATTCGAAGACGTGACGTGAAGTTAATTGTGTGCAAAATCTTTGGAGAAACTCTCTATCATTTCCAGTAACAAATAAAGTATTTTGTTTTATGTGCTTGATTTTTAAGAAAGAGGTTAGTGCGTGGAATAAACAAGAGTTGAATGATTTAAAACAGATCGCAGAGAGGGCAAAGAAACACGAAAATTACGTTTCTCACATAAATTTATTTATGTAGTCTTAATCAACTTTGCAGCCGAATTAAACGCTGTGCTTGCAATACATATGGAACGTTCCGGTTCACAAGTGTTTAAAGGCGTCTCAAAAACTATTCAGAACGAATTGCTAGATGCAATGTTGCAAATTTACAAGCAGGAAATATTAAAAGAAATTAAATCTGTAATTTCATTGCTTTGGAGGCTGATGAAACTACAGACTCCTCTAATCATCAGCAAAGGGTTGTTATTATGAGATACGTGTTTAATGGACAAATTTTGGTCTACATTTGGACATATGCTGATGTATTAGGAAAAACATTGCTGAATGAATTGTAAACTATTTTAAATTCTCCTTCTGGGTCTGATAACAATAAAATAATCGCTCAAAGTTACGATGGGGCGTCCGTGATGAGTGGTAAGACAAATGATGTCCAAGCCATTATCAAAAGAACCTTCCACATTCAATTTTCTTTGCAAATTTGCATTCATTTTCAAACTTTTTTTCTCGATCGCCAAAACGATCGGTAATTCTTGATGAAATAGTCAAACGTAGATTACCACGCGCTGTTCTTTCACGCTGGATTTTCAAAAGTAGAATTGAGAACCCATTATTTGAACACCAGGACTCTTTCAAAGAATGTTTAGAAAAAATTATTGACGAAGATGGGATAGATTCAGTTACTATTAGTGAAGCAAGTGGTTTATTGAAACATTTGAATTGCCCGGAATTTCTCTACAGGTTGAAAATATTTCATTTCATCATGCCATATGTTGAAATATTATTTAATCACACTCAAATGCGCGGGATTGACAGTGCTCAACTGCAAAAGGCAATTAAACAATTCCAACAGCAAATTATTCGAATTAGAAATTCTACTGACAATGACAATCAAGAACGCAATAATGAAGAACCTGTTAGGAAAAGATGAAAAACGACAGCTGGAGATAACAGAGCTGTTATTGCAAAGGAAGTATGTGACACTATTTTAAGCCAAATTAGCAATTTTTTCTTGTGTCCACCCTCTTTCAAAACTCACGATCCGCCACTGGTTTATACCCCAAGTTAAAAACATTAATCATCGGGTTTGGAAACTTGCAATTTAGGCTGTAATTATTCATAGTCTGAAAAATTCTTTTGATTAATGCCAGCTAAAACATTTCTTAAGCTACCCCTGAGAAGATTCAACTAGTCTCGCAAAAAATTTAGGCTAGCCTACGAAAATTGCAAAATTTACATGCTTATTCTGTTGAAAACATTTTCTTAACAAATATTTACCTCTATGACCTTCATGTGTTGATCTTCTTGAAGGTTCGTGTATCCTAGGTGGAAGACTACTAGCAACACTAGCAGACCTTGTTCTGGTCATAGGAAAATGAGATGGTCTTACCATTTTCGGTGGTTTCAACAACTGATAACAATCAATATTATAGAATAACAAATAATATACATCAGCAAGAGCATACTCACATGTGAAACATCAGCCATTGGATTTTCAACTAATTCTTGATATGCGATTTGAGCTTCTTGCGTTACTTTTGACTAGAGGAAAAACAAACCAAATAGAAACTAAAAAAGGTTCAAACTAAATGGAAGAGCAAAAGAAAAAATAAATAATCATGTGGACGTGATTTTGGACTTTGAAATATTTCCTGATATAAATAGTATTAAATATTATTACATTATATATTAATTATAATTAAATTGTAATTGTATATAAGGAGGGATTGTTACATTCTAATTATTAGAGTATAACAAAGTATTAAATTTTATATATAAATAGTACCTTAAATATTCTGAATATATTAACATCCAATTACAAAGTTTATTTTCAAATGTTATGTTTGCGTTAATTTGCATATTGTTATTTTTGAAATGCCTTCAAAATATAATTATATAGATTTTGTAATCTTCACCAATCTTTAAAGTTATTCTTATTCCAATAAATTATGCTTCAACTATGGAACTTAATCGCAAAAATAGGCTGAGACATAATGAAAATAGACACAAGTTTTGGTTCTCCAGGTTGAACCGTGAAAACCCAGACATTTCAACCTGGAGAACCAAAAACTTTGTCTATTGATTTCTAACACGAGACGTGTTTGTAATTCACTTACAATGTAATGAAAAGTTCAAATGATTTCAAACATATGTAAATAGCTTGGAGAAGTAAGTAATACAAAGATGTAAATTTGAATTTAGTTTACATTTTGCAACTACTATATTTCTTAAGATTTAATAATTTAAATAATTATCTTCAGAATGGTGGTTATTTGTACTGATCTTTATTAATAAAAGGTTTCGAATAGCATCGAGCGATAATAATCTTGAATTATTATCGGCATGAATAGTCAATTAAAAGGAAATTTTTGTCTAAATTTTGGGTTAGAAATATTATTATGGTTTTTATTATATACAATAGAGTTATGTAATCTCTACCTACTTTGAATGGAATGTCGCTTAGAATTTTTGGAAGAATAAATTGATAAAATCTTCATTGTATACAGTTATAATCTAGGGGTTCAATAATTAGTGGACTCTCTGCAAAATCTATACTAATACTCAATGTACAATTCTGCAGTATTCATTGTTACAGGCAACTTTAGATCTATGTAATTTGTAATAGATTATTTGAGTATTCTTATTCATTTTTTTTTTAATTTTTAATGAAAATAGTTGTACACTCGTTAAACTGTTAGCATCAATAAACTTTGTAATACATGTTAGCAAAATAGTTTTTGATGCACTAGATGTATGTATGTATGTATCATCTTATAAGACTTTAGATACCAAAGCTGATTTATAAATTTATTAATAGGGATATAGGTTATAGGTACAAAATTGGCCATAATTTGAACATACTTAATGTTTAATTAAACAATATTACAGAAAGAAACATAATTTGTTTCTTGTAGCATCGCAAATATGTACTAACTTTCATAATTATTGTATTGCATCCTGTATTATTTATTTCTAGGTTGCCTGTTAAAAAACTGAGTTAATCTCATGGGATCTATATCCGAACTGCTGTTACTAAATAAAAGTAAGTTTAAAAAATAAAATTCTAAATTCATATATTTTTGAACAACACAAACGTTTTGAAAAATTCACCATTTTCAGTCAATTTTGAAAATCTCAAAATAGAAGTTGATGCATCATTAAATATCTAAGCATTGAATAACAAAATTTTGGATATTCCTTGATAAAATATAACATATATATTTCCTTTTGAATCAGAACTCGGGAAAATAAATTGGAGAATATAATTTCGACAATCCTGTGATTATGTGTTCGTTCTAATAAAAACAAGTTTCATCATCAATTCATAACAACATTTGAGAATATTTACTCATTTAAAGAAAAATACACATCACACAATGTTCTAACTCTTATAAGATGACAAATAACATATAAGTGGCATCCAGTAGCTTTAGCAAATATACACTGAATGCCAACAAAATGCAAAACCCCAATAGATGAAATTTTCGTGAATGAATTGACTGCTGGAGATTCATTCTTGTATCTACATAATATGCTCCAGCATTTAGCTGCAATCTAGTTAACAGGCCATTACTTTTCTTTTTCATGTCCTTTGAACTTAGAATTTGGTGAGTTGACAACATACAATTTTTGAATGAATGTTACCTAACCTAACTATTCCGACTCATGATTTTTTGCTAGTGCCATTGTTTAAATTCCATCAGGATTTACTAATAAATCACCTACATTTCACTACAAATAAAGTAATTTTGGATATTTGTTAACTAATCGTAACATAGACAAAATATAACTACATTAATTCATATTGCTCGACAGACTAACATAGTGAAGAAATGTATGAGATTGCTGTCAGATTTAGACCTCACGCCTTTTGAACATGGGCGCCCGCGGTTCTGGTCAATTCAAAAGAATGAGAATTGTGGGAAATCCTCATATTTTCTCTCTAAATGTTGCTACTAATTCATTTGTTATTGATTATTGATAACATTATGAGGTATTGAATAAGATATGTGTTATAATTTTATTGATCTAAGTTTATTTAGCAGGTCATGGCTAGGAATGTGATCATTATACATACTTTTAATACTTCTTTCGAAAAAATTTTATTGTTTCACCCTTTATAAATATGAAATTTTATCCATGTTGGAAAATTAAACACTACTATGTTTATACACTTTCATTTTTAACTTCCGTTATTCGAATTTCATTGTTATTACACCATCTTTAAACGGTATTTAAATACAACACAAGAGAAGTTACAAACAAAAGTGATAGCAACATAGTAGTGTTTAATTTTACAATATAGATTTCTAATACTAATTTAAAATCGCAAATGGATCTTTTATGGTAAATTTATCATCTTAATCATTAGATCTCGGACCTATTCCAAACCGTAGGTTGTATTAAAACCAGTTCGCTGTACTGGCTTCCTATACTTAGTCATATAGAACCAACCTTCCCCAGAAGTACGCAGAAAATAAGCTTTGATGAAGGAACATCTTAAAATTCTGTTAAATTTCCAATTGTCTATCCATGACGACATTCCCTAATCAGACATCAATAGACATCGGTCTAGGAGTCCGCCCCTGCGGCTTGCTCAACAAGTGACAGCTGATAATGTTAATACCAGCCAAAGATGACTTAATTAGCTTATTCAATTTGACCAATGAGCAAACCTCAGGGTTTATAATGCCCTAAACATAAATGAAAGAGCCTAAACACGATTCGAACAGAACATTGTGTTAGTGCATACAGTCCACACAAATGGGGAAAATATCTAGCACTAACTGTGATTGCGGTGCCGAAAATCAAACCATAAAGCATATTGCTAAATAATGTGAGAGTAGAGCTTCTAATGAAAGATATGACTGATTTGATGGACGCCCTACCTTCATGCTTTAAATGAACTGAACTGGATGTTAGAATTTAGATTCATGCTAAATGTATGTTAGTTTTTTTTATTGTACATGTTATCAGTTTATTCAGATATTAAAATTTATCTTATTACTACATGTGTAAAGCCATACGCTATACAGGATGATTCCTAAGTTGATGCTTTTTTCAACTGTGTGAGAAATTGAAATAAATAACATCTCCAAACAACTAATAAATAAGCGATATAGCTTTCGCAAAATATTTATAAATCCAAAACCAGCCCTGTGCATGGAAACGTCGGCTGATAACCGATTCCCTTATTACCTGGTACAGAGCATAGACCTATTATCCTAAGGAGACGAAACACTCCATTTGACTTGTCGCAATGATTACATGAAGTATGACAAAGAAAACCAACGGACCTCTGTGTCGTCGAGTCATAATTACTCCTTATTGGCAACGCTGTAGCTATGATTGAAAACTTGGACCACTTGTAAGGCAACACCGCTTCGAAATAGCTACGAAAAATACAGAAGCTGTCAAATTGCGTAGTACAGAACAAAGTCCCCATTCACTAAAGGTGCGCGACATTGATATGATCTTTACATAAGCGTCTAGCCCGCTTAGGCTATGAGTTGCCGCATGCGCTACTTAAAGCGTCCAGCGAGTTAACGGTTGATATACCAGATTGAATATTGAATCGCATCAGCGGTTCTAGACCCCGGCTCCATTTTCTTTTAAGCCCAACAGCGTAGGAACGAAACTCCAAGTGGCAACGTTATCGTTGGTTAGTTTGTTGAATTTTTATATATTTTTAGGTTAGTGGGCTATTCAAAAGTTTATTTTTGTAATTAATTGATTTTGTAATATTAAAGCGCATGCGGCGGCTAAAAAAACCTAAGTAGAATGGTACGGGTAGACGCTTGTGATCTTCACTAATTAAAAACTATATATTAGATAGAATTAAATTAAAAATTAGATTTTCACTGATTTAATACATTAAATGCGACTAGTTCTAGTTCAAATTCTGATTTTATTTTAGTTAAGTTCGAACTTAACTTTTTTATATTACTCATCTTCAGGTACGTTTTTTACAAAGCATGAAACATAGAATGAACTACCCTACATATTTTTTTCGAAAAATTAAATTTTGTTTAATGTTCTATCTTTTGACATTATTGCAAAATAGAATTGCGTACTACTTTTTTTTTCATATTTAAGTGAGATTGTTATTGAGAAAAGGGTGCGGATAAAATGAAGTGATTAAACTTTTTTTTTTCAATATCAAGTTTAAGTTTTTTTCTATTGACTATAAACTAAAATGGACACATTTGTTTACAGGTATGTGCGAGTCGTCAACTCGTCACATACTAAGCGGAAACCAGGTGGCAAACAATATCCCACCTCACTCTTCTCTTGATAATTTAAATAATAATTTATTGTTAACCTCTCAGATATATGTAAAGATATAAATGATAGTAAAATAGATGTTTACAATAAGAAAATAATAAAAGATAACAAATATTTCGCCCACACCCTCACGATATTGGCCACAAACACTGCTTTAGTAAGGTATAGCCGATGTTATGTCTATTTATATTTATTGTCTTTGGTTTTTCTCGTTTTATGAAAGTATAGTTGTTTTCAGAGTTATGTAGATGTCACTAAAAATAATCAATAAAGTAATACATAGGAAACTAAATAACAAAAATGGCCTATTTGAGGTCTATTTTGAATGTGGTGATCCAATAAAGCACCCACGAAAATTTCATCACAATTGGTTTGGATCACGTTTTCAGCGTTTAGATCTAGTGGCATTTGCATTTGTTAATTAAATCGAATATCGCATTAAATGCTAGAATCTGAAGAAGAGTTGGATGAATGTTGGCAACGAGCAGCAGATGTTGGTGACAAACCACTTAATATACTGTTACTCGGAGGCGGTGATTTGCCAATCATTTTCAATCCAAATGAAGGCTTCAGAAACGGGTTTGTTGATTTTTTAACCATTTCGGATCGAATACTACTATTAGATATAGAATTTCTGGACAACCTTCTGCGTCTTTGCCAATCTAAATCTACGGACCCTATGCTTATGCAATCACTGTCACTCGAACTGGTTTCGTAAACCTTCGGATTATAAGATTGTCTTCTTCGATTACGATCACGTACACTACGTGCATTCCTTCTGGGAAAATTATTATCCTGAGTTTCATTAAAACTGAGAGTACGATGTCTAAAATTATTATCTTTTGACTTCTGCCTCTCATATTTGACTAGTTTATCAAAATTATTTTCCAACATATTATCAGTCTTATAATAAACGTAAGATGTCTCAAAATATTCTGAACCATTAGCGTTATAAGCTATTGGATCATGGACGCTTTCGTGGAAGTTTTCATGAAAAAAACCATAATTTCCACCGTTTCTGTATCTGCTATCAGGCACATAAGTTTTACGTGACATATTCTCAGACTTGGTCAACGTTCTATCACGGTAATTGAAATGAGGCTTATAATAATCATCTTCGAATGAAATATTTTCAAAACGATTTTCGAAACCTAGGTTCTCGTGTACAAAATGATTTTCGGATTCATTCGATAGATTTCTACAAGAGTTATGGGGAACTTTATTGATTAAAGGGAATGGTCTGGAGAGTAATTCTCTAGATTTGGCAAAATAAAATTCGGCAGAGGCTTTGTCCCAAAGAGGTAAACGTAAACTTGTTTGGGAGAGTTCATCGAGGAAGGACGGGGAATTCATAAATAGCTAAAATAAAAATAAAGGGATAACCAATAAAATCAAAGCAAAAAGAAGGTGAAACAACATTTGTGTTAGTATGTGTAAGAAGTTTTCAATTGACAATCATGCAAATGTGATAATGGTAAAACAACTGTTATTGCCACTTCTAGCAATAAAAGTTATTGAAATACATATTTCATAATTACAATTTCTTCATGCAATATATAGATGTGAAGAAATAACTATTATTCTAAATGGAGTTTTACCCCGATTCCGGATTTCGAAATGTATGACGTACTGAAATGTTTGCATTGATTTATTTGCCTTGTGACCTATTTATCAAATAAAAGAAATCATAAGTGAAAACAAGAAATTTAAAATTATGTTTAGGCGAGGAAATAAAGCAGAAAAGGTCGAAAAAAAAATCGGATGAACCGATTTTGATAATTTTTTTTTAAATCGATTCCGGAAGTCATTTAGAAAAAATGTTACCATTTTTTTTTCTTCTAATGTGCATTTTAGCATTTCTACAGAGGAAAATGCCCTTTGAATGCACTTTCAGGAGATAATATTAAAAATGTCCAAATATAGCCAACATTTCTCACTCGCGGGTTTTTGGAGCCTTTGAACACGATTCCGGTGTAAGATTTAAACTACGGCGCACCTGGATCTCAGAACTTCCTGGTACTATCGTCGCCTCCAGAGAATTCGCAGAAATATCTTCTGCAAAGGAATGAAACCTGTTAGAGAGGTTCTCTTGAGCATAAGGGTCACGACCATGATACTCAAGTCACCTGGTGCTCAGGATACTCTGATGACCTAGGTCATCTCCATGGATTGATTTTTAATATTCTCTAAAATGCAATCAAATTTGTATCTCGCGGGGTATTTGGGTCTCTGAACACAATTCCGATGCCAGATTTGAACTACAACGCACCTGAGACTCAGGACATTCTGGTACTATCGTCCTCTCCAGGGAATTCGCAGAAATACCTCCTGCAAAGGAATGGAACCTGCTAGGGAGGTTCTCCTCAGCATACGGTTCATGACCATGACACTCAATAGTCACCTGGTGGTCAGGATGCCCTGATGACCTAGGTCATCTCCATGGATTGAATTTCAATATGCTCTGAAATGCAACCAAATTCGTCTCTCGGGGGTTTTCGGGACGGCGGAATGCGATTCCGTTGCTAGATTCGATCTACGATAATAACATTGTTGACATTAAAATAGAAAATATTTCAGTATTACTTTTTTCGCATTAGAAAAAAACAGTAAAGTGTCATTGTAGTGCAAACGGTATTTTTTGAATTCTTTGTTGTCGATATCACAGATCTGTTCACCAGATGCTTTGGTGATTGGTCTGAACTCCAGAAAAGTTATCAGCGATCCGATAAACCCCGGAGATACGAATTTGGTTTTATTTCAGAGCATATTAAAAATAAATCCATGGAGATAATCTAGGTCATCAGAGTATCCTGACTACCAGGTGACTTTTGGAGGTCATGGTCACAACCGGCAACCTCAAAAGAACCTCCCTCACAAGTTTCATCCCATTCCAAAAGATAATTTCACGAATTCACTGGAGACGACGATAGTACCAGGATGTCCTGAGCCCCAGGTGCGTCGTAGTTTAAATCTGGCACCGGAATCGTGTTCAGCGGTTCCTAAAACCCCCGGTAGACGAATTTGGTTGCATTTCAGAGTATATTAAAAATCGGTCCATGGAGATCACCTACCTAGATGATCAGGATATCTTGAGCACCAGGTGACTATTGAGTATCATGGTCATGACCCGTATGCTCAAGAGAACCTCCATAACAGGTTCCATTCCTTTGCAGAAGGCATTTCTGTGAATTCCCTGGAGACGTCGATAGTACCAGGATGTCCTGAGTTCCAGGTGCGTCGTAGTTCAAATCTGACACCGGAATCGTGATCAGCGACCCCAAAAACCCCCGCGTGAGAAATGTTGGCTATATTTGGACATTTTTTCAACATCCTTAATATTATCTCCTCAAAGTGCATTCAAAGAGAAGCATTTTCCTCTGTAGAAATGCTAAAATGCACATTACAAGAAAAAAAATTGGTAACATTTTTCTAAATGACTTCGTGAATCGATTAAAAAAAATTATCAAAATCAGTTCATCCGATTTTTTTTTTACTTTGGCCTTTTCTGTGCATTATTTCCTCGACTATGTTATCTTAGCTTAGATATCAATTTTACACTAAGCTTTGTTTTTGTCTTTCTTTTATCAGCCTCAGATGTGATGTCACAATCTATTTTATTCGTTCACTCTGTGAGAGCAGGTATATAAAACATTGTTTTAAAATGTAGACCAGTGGCGGCTGGTACCAAAGAGCACAAGGGCACGTGCCCACCACCACCAACGTGCCTAATCAACCACTAATATAAACACAGGAAGAAATTCGCATGTAATTCAGTGCATTACTTTATTCCGCGCATGCATTGATAACGCTCAAAACTATGTTCCGGGGAATGTTCTGAAGTGTACCTATTTCAAGTATGATTCGACTGACTACTGTTATCTTCGCCATACGCGCTTATACCGTCGGTTTGAGGCACAAAGCATCGTATCTCCAGTAAACGTCTTGCCGTAATAGTGTACAGTGTGTGAATTCAATTCGAAGACGTGAAGTCTGAAGTGAACCTTTGAATTGGCGTTACGAGGCGTGATAAGACATTGACGTCGAAAAATCCAGGTATTTATGTAGGCTTAATCAACTTTGGAGCTGAAGTAGACGCTGTGCTTGCAATACATACGCGCATCAATTTAATTTAATTATTGAACGAGCGGCACAGTGCAAATTTGCAGTCATTTTCAAGATTTTTTCTCGATCGCCAAAACGAACGGTAATTCTTGATGAAATAGTCAAACGTACATTACCACGCGCTGTTCCGACACGCTGGATTAAAGTCGAACTGTCAAGATATTATTTGAACGCCAGGATTCATTCAAATAATGTTTAGACAAAATTATTGACGAAGTTGGGATTCAGTTACTATTAGTGAAGCAACGTGCTTTATTGAAACATTTGGATTGTCCGGAATTTCTCTACTGGTTGAAAATATTTCATTTCATCATGTCACATGTTGAAATATTATTTAATCAGACTTAAATGCGCGGGATTGACAGTACTCAACTGCAAAAGGCAATTGAACAATTCCAACAGTAAATTATTCGAATTAGACATTCTACTGACAATGACAATCAAGAACGCAATAATGAAGAACCTGCTAGGAGAAGACAAAAAACGATAGCTGGAGATAACAGAGATGTTATTACAAAGGAAGTATGTGACACTATTTTAAGCCAAATTAGCGACCTACTTGATTTTCGGGGGCAAAATTATTTAATTTTCAAAATTTTAAAACTTATAGAGATGGATTTCCACAAAAACTTCTAATGAAACTGAGAAATCTTACCCAATGTTGAACAGTGTAAAATTAAAATGTAAACTTTCAGCAATTTATGAGCGCGATGACATGAGGTGGTATTTTGCCAGTTTTAGTGTTCATAACAGACAACAACCTAAAAAAGGTTTTGACGGAAACATACAAGCTGTTGGAAATTATTTGTACAACGCCCATGTCGACATACAGAATGTGAACGATGTTTTTCCACCCTTCTGAGAAGCACAATGTCAGAAGATAGACTGAACGCATTGGCGGTCCTGTCAATAGAAAAGAAGTTCGTCCAGTTTATCTCGGATTTTGACAACAAAGTCAAAGACGTTTTTTCCAGCATGAAAAATAGCAGGATGGATTTTATGTACAAAAAATAGGTAATTTTTTCTGGTGTCCACCCTCTTTCATAACTCACGGGCCCCCACTGATGTAGACCATTTGAATAAGATTTAAATATAACATGAGTATAATTTGAAGTCTTTCATTAGCTGTTTCTAAATCATTTCCAATATATTTTCTGCCCCTACAATTATACATTTGACCTGCAGAAGTGCTCAAAAGCAGATAATTGATCGATTGATCACAGGGTTAGTGAACCAGAACTAAGGATATAGGTTTTTTTAATGTATTGTGTCAAATTGATGTGATCTGTATTAATCCATCCAATTAATGATGATCATATGAATTTTACACATGTAAAATAAACTTTGTTTTTTAGCTGCCTGCTTTTATATATTTCTATCACCTTCAGGAGAGGATTGAGGGTCTATTCCATTATGTTCTTTCTTTATAGCCTCATTTTGGTTCACTTAAAATGTGGAAAAAAACCGTGCCAGAGTCGGACATTGCAACTTTTCACTGAGGTTGATAAAAAAAGGCAAGATGCCTATCAACTGTTCTTGTCTATTAATGCGTCACGTTTAGAGTAATAATTATATTTTTCACTCATTTCAAATCTAAAGTATATTTAGAAAAAGTACCTGTAGATCAGAAGTGGATAAGGCTTCCTCTGAATAATTTCGTCGCTCCACATGTTTTTCTTGATCGGTTACAGAGGGAAATCGAAAGCTAAATTTTTTTTTGCTAGGAGAAGAGGGAGTAGTCGGAGTGGGAGCAGACATTGATCGAGTTGTGATTTCGTTCGCAAGGGCAATCGCGGTATCCAACGTTTTCGAATCGTGGGCCGATATTGGTTTGATCGTCGCCTGTTTTCTTTTGCAGTTCATTTTTTCCCTCAACTCATTGCTACGATTTGAACCTTCGTGATCTATGGAATTATTTTGTTGTCCATAAGAATTAAGCATCATCTCCATTTCCGCTAACAGAGATGGACCTAAATCAAGGCGAGGACTGTTTGTGGTTTCTTCATCACTAATTTCGTGATATTCGTGATCTTGCAAAGGAACAGGTGAAAAAATTTGATCTTCTAATAAAGGTGCTGCTTCCAGGTCTTTGTGAGGTCTGTAAGGTGCCACCACCTGAGTTGGCACGGATCCATACTAGGAAAGATTGGAACAATTAGCAAGTTTCAATTGATTCTGACTTGATATTTTGAAAGTATGATATTCAACAAATTACATTTGGAATATTCAAAGCAAAATGGTATTCGATAATTTAATATACAGAGTGTTTCATAATATATGCGCAGGACTTCAGGATGTGATAGCTCGTCCAAAAATTTGAAAAAAAGTTTCTATTAACCTACCCTCTAGAATGCACAATTTTCGAGATACTGTTGAAATTGAAAACAAATTTTCGTTTTTTGCGAATATCTCCGCTTATCGTACAGAAAACAGCTTTTGCAAGCATTTTCTACTCATAGTAGGCTATGTTTTGTGCGATAAAATTTTTTTTTTATACATAATTGGTGAAGATTTTGAAGGGGTAGTGGGTGTTTTTCTCCCCAACTTCTACGCCACTGGAAAAAGTACGGTTTTGAACCGCCAATATTTTCTACACAAAAAAGGTACTCTTGGTCATAAGCTCTAAAGTTGATCGTTTTCGAGAAAAATCAACTTTTATGTTGAAAAACATGGTCAATTTTTTGAAATACATTTTTTTTACTAATTTAACAAAATTTATTTAAACGTTAAAACAAGTAACAAAACCGAACGTTAATTACATAATTGAAAAATTAAAAAAAAATTAAAAAATGATACAAAAGTTGTCTGCGAAATTCTCCAAACCGTAAAGGTAAAGCATTTCGCACATTTCAGCGTTTGTGTACAAAAACTTATAATTTTTTTTATCAAGTACACTTTAAATTTTAAATCAAAAGCTACCTCCTGTCAAAATAACAATTAGTTTGTACCTAGTTTGTACCTGTAAAAAGTAAATTTGTATTACAAAATTAAAAAGATATAGTTTCCACGAAAACAAAATGCGTAGAATACGTTTTTAGTTTGAAATTGTTAAAATAGACATATTGACCTACAGCATAGGTTAGACAAGCACACGGAACGTGTTTGGAACATTTGTAGCGCATTTTCATCTATAATTGTTAACCAACTGACCAAATGACGTTATTGGCGGGGTTGGCCACATGACATTATTGGCGAGAATGACGCAGCTGACCAACGCTTACACGGTTATCACTTGAAAGAACGCCAGCTACTGAGGAATGGCTCCACGTACCACAAGCGCATGCGTGTGTCGATTTACGCGTGACGATTTCGTCTAGTAGGATGCCTCTGTAAAAACGTATTCTACGTTAAAATGAATTACACAAACGCTGAAATGTGCGAAATACATTATCTTTACGGAATGGCGAGCGGTAATTCGGCAGAAGCAAGGCGGTTGTATCAAGAAAGACATCCTGATCGTCAAGTACCACACCATAACTTGTTTCAACGCATTCATCAACGACTATGGGAACATGGAAGTTTTAAATAGAATACTGCTGATAATGAGCGACCAATAGAAGTTGCAAATCCCCAATTAGAAGAGGCTGTCCTCAACGAAATTGAAGAAATTCCGACCACAACTAACAGAAAAATCGCTCACAACTTAAACTTACCTCACTCGACGGTTTGGAGAATTGTGAAAAGACAACTTTTGTATCCCTACCATATCCAAAGAGTACAAGCCTTATTGCCAAGAGATTTTCCGCCAAAATTGACTTTGTAGATGGATGTAAGACAAAATAGCTCAAAATCCTCAGTTTGGAGCCGAAGTTCTGTTTACTGATGAAGCATCTTTCTCGAGAGACGGTATTTTCAATTTTCAGATTAACCGCATATGGGCTGAAGAAGATCCACATGAAATTGCAGAAGGCCATCATCAGCAACAATCGCGGTGATCATTTGATAGGCCCACATTTTTTACCGAACAGATTAAACGGTGCAGATTATCGACAATTTCTAGAAGAAGTACTGCCGGAACTGCTGGAAGATGTACCGCTTGAAGTAAGACAAAACATGTACTTTATGCATGATGGAGCTCCGCCCCACTTTAGGTTGGTGGCTCGCCAATACTTGGAGGACGAATACCAAGACCGTTGGATCGGTCGAGGAATTCCGCACCCTTGGCCCCCGCGATCTCCCGAACTTAATGGTTTAGACTTTTTCTTTTGGGGTCATCTCAAAATCCTAGTCTACGCTACTCCAGTTGAAAATGTTGATCAATTAAGAGAACGCATTGTTGCGACATAATTCGGAACACTCCGGGAATTTTCCTGCGTGTTAGACAGTCAATGCGGCGAAGAATTGCTGCGTGCATTGAAGCTAACGGAGGACATTTCCAACATTTAATTCAACTGTGTACGATTTGTTATTTTTTTTTTATTTTGTAATTATGAAGTTAACGTTTGGTTTTGTTACTTGTTCTAACGTTTAAATAATTTTTCAAACAATTGACCATGTTTTTCAACATGATTTTTCTCGAAAACGGTCAACTTTAGAGCTTATGACCAAGAGTACCTTTTTTGTGTAGAAAACATTGGCGGTTCAAAAGGACGTCTCAAAATCGTACTTTTTCCAGTGGCGTAGAATTTGGGGAGAAAAACACCCACTACCCCTTCAAAATCTTCATCAATTATGACTTTTTGGACGAGCTATCACATCCTGAAGTCCAGCGCATATATTAAGAAACAGCCTGTATAAATAGCGTACTGAAAGTAAACAGTATATAACTTACATTGCCTTTGGAGCCATCCAGAAAGCTAAGATCTCCAAAAAATGCCCCATCCAGACCAACATGCCCAGTATGCTTAAAATCTCCCTGAGGTGCACTTATCATTTCACTCCTAAGTTTTCTGCGTGCTGAAGACCTTGTGCTATCTGCCCTCAAAAATGAAGAACTGGGTAGATCACTTCCTATATAAGTCACTACATTAACTGGATCAAATAAACCAGTTTTTCCACTGGCAGTGACTCCTTTCCAAAGAGGATTATTTGTCCTTGAATGAGAATTTTAAATTAAAACAATTACTCCAGAAACTCTATAAATCTATTACTTTTTATCCAAGACTGTGACGACATCGCCTACTCTAAATGCCAGCATATGTGGTCCATCTGTTGTAGATGTTTTCGTTTGAACCTGTTCAGGTCGGTAATCGGCTAACATCGGTCCAATATCAGAAAATCTAGGCCGGGTCGCAGCATCGTGATGCCAACAATCTAGCATCAGATTATAATGATCTAGAGGACAACAGTCTGGCTGTTCCAACCTTTGAAAATTAGGTTCGTCAATTGCTTCTAGTATTTGTTGTCCTGTTAATGCCGCCCAAGGTTGAAATCCATAGGAAAACATTTCCCACAGTGTCACACCAAATGCCCAAACATCACTTGCTGTTGTGAATCTCAAATAACTTATACACTCAGGAGCGCACCAAGCTATTGGTAGTTTCAAGTTAACGTTGAAATTAGTTTGATAGTAGTCTTTACCTTGACCTAAGGCACGACTGAGGCCAAAATCCGATATTTTCACTTTGTTTTTGGAAAATACCAATATATTTCGTGCTGCCAAATCCCTAAAAAATTATGTATGAAGACGGAATATTTAATAATTAGATATTCTATTCTAAAATTAGGAGTTATGGTATACTTCATTTCAAGAATTGGTACACAAAATTATCGACATACCTGTGTATGAGTCTGTTTGCTTCAAGGTACTGCATGCCATCAACAATTTGATAAGCAAAGTCACATAAAGTGAGAACAGGAAAACTTGATCTTAATGAAGGTTCTTTCAAACACTCTAAAAGAGATCTTAGAGGTGCTAATTCTGTTACTAACATCAGGCTCCCGTCTATGTTTGGTAAGACAACACCAAAAAATCTAACTATATTCGGGTGATCAATATTATGCATGATTGAAGCCTCTTTCAAAAATTCAACCATATTACTTTGCATCCTATCTCTTGATAAACATTTTATGGCAACCTAAAACATTTCCTTACAACATTGTAACAGCAAAATAGATGAGAATAATAAAAAATGTTAATTTCAAGCTCTATCTTGAGACATTATTCTAGAGCCTTGCGAGTTAGAGCGAGTCAGACGAATTGTATTGTTTTACAAGAGAAACAAGTAAAGCGCCATATTGGGTTGTATCTAACAATAAACGATGCGCGCAAGCCGACTGACTCACTTTACTCACTGCAATAATTCGCGATACAAACCGGTCATACATTTTCAATATCTAGTAAATCAGTTCTATGAATAATAAAATAAATTTACAGTACTGCTGCAATTATTCAATTGTGCTTACCACTCAAAATACATAATTCTGGTCTAGCTAGGCGTCTGACAGGCGAGTTATGTATAAAACACCCATATATCTCCATCTTTGTCGATTCTCGCTCGCATTTATTAAATCATTATACACCGCGATAACTCAATCTTTATATTTTTCCTTTCACTCATGTATTGTTTGTTGTTACGTGAAAAATTTTTGCATCCTCATCCAGCTAAATCTTTCATTATACAAATGGACACCATTTTGTTTTTCTTAATTTCGAGTAAAAGATAAAAGAGGCAATACAGTTTTGCAAAACTAATAATTATATAGAAATTGTTCTAGCAAATATACTTTTTCAAATATTTCTTAATTTTTTCTGAGGTCTCCGGAATGTATGGTAAAGTTATATAACTGTCTGTATTACCTGTTATATAATTTATATAACAGGTAATACAGACTGTTATATAATGAAAAAATTAAGAAATGTTTGAAAAAGTACGATATAAATGTTGCGCATAAACCTACTAACTGTGTTGGGAAATATTTCTCAAATCTAAAACCTGTAATACCTAAAGATAAACAAACCCACACAGTATATAAATTGAATTGTTTAGATTGTGATGAAACTTATACTGGAATCTCTGAACAATATTTACAAAAAAGAATGTACAACACAAGAAATAATAACTTAGAAAATTCCACCGCCCTTGCTAAGCACTGTTTTGATTATAACCATCAATTTGATTACAAAAATGTTAATATTTTAACTAAAGAAACCAATTATTATAAAAGATCTATCCTGGAGATGATTCACATAAAAAGGGATTCAAATTCTGTAAATCATAGGAATGATATTCAGGGATTGAGTCAGATTTATACTAACTTGATTAATTAAAACTCTTGCAAATTCCTACATACGTCTTTATAATGTTAAAAGTATATTTTAGGAAGAACGCTTAAAGTAAACTAAATTCCAATGCAGGTCTAAAACCTTTTCAAGTACGTCATAAATCTACATCTGGGTCGAGTTATTACAAACAAATAGCTTCGAACACCAGTTGCTTTGAGACCATAGCAATATGCGTTTGTACATTATGAGAATATTACTTAACAGTGGTTTCTTGTTACAAAAAAATCTATACTTTAATATTAACGATACAATTTTCGGTTATTCGTGGTTCTGTTCGTTTCGACGGCGTGAGCTTTTTGATTGAAAATTGTGCGATATGGACGCTTTTGCTAATTAGTTTTAGTTAACCCCTTTTTAACAAAATAAGTCTTCTGATGATGGTCGTGAGACCGAAACGTACGTAAAGACGAACATTTATAACAGAGTGTTAGTGTGACCTAATTCCCGAGAATTTTTTATATAATAATTAACAAATATGAATAAAAGTTCAAATTATTGATGTATTATTTATAGTATTTTTATATATTTAATTTTAATGTCATTATAGTCATTCATTGTTTATTTCACCAATTTTTTAAATAATGGATGCAAAGAACTATATAGTTTTGATTTATGTTTATATTATCCTCATTTATATAGATTTTTATTTGATGTAATTCTTAGGATAAATCAATTCTTAATGAATGTAATTTATCAACTACAATTTAATGAACATTAAGAGTTGAATGAATTTTCTTTTTTATTTTATATACATTTATTTATTTTTTTTTCTTTTTTTAAATTTAATTTTCTTCAGGCCTGCGCACAGACACCTAGTAGTGTCTTTTGCAGGGGTGGTATATGTGTAATATATATAATTTTGTTACTTTATACCAATGTATTTTACATTTTACACCTGAATAAACATTATTATTATTATTATTTACATGGTTTAATTCTCACAATCCATTTTACCAGGTTTCGAAGTCAATTATTATACCTCATCTTCAGATATATATAAAAAATAGATTCAATATATAAAATTTATTTCCAAATCATATGGTTTCATTTAACAATTTCAAGTTTATCTGTAAAATTTCATTTTATGAGTTAATAACCAGTAATATTCATCTTTTGAAATGCATATCACATAACGATCTTTAGTATTTCTTATTTTGGACAGGCAGCATTTAATTACCACAGCTTCAAATAACAGTGACCACACTAGAAAGGTAATCAAAATTCTGAGCTCACAAAATGAATCTGGCTCACATTGAAAGATGGGGGGTATTTCAATTTGATATCCAGCAATGTGAAATAGTAATATATCACAAAGAAAGCCATCTTTTATAGAATCATTTTCATAAAGGTGAAGTTGATAAAATAGCATTTCCTGAAGATGTGACAAACACACATACACACATATCATTTTTGTTGTTTAATGAGTAATCCTTTGTAGACAACCATGTATATTCTGTTAAACTCACAGATAAGAATACTTTGCGGCATGAAGTTCACTGAACTTGTTTCATGAACCTTATCTATTAAAAATTCAAAGTAAATATGGAATCTGTTATTTAGGTGTTGTTGTGAAAATTATTTTCAAAATCGACACTTCTCATGAAAAATACCAATCACATTTTGATAATCAAGTTCAAAATGTTATATTACATGTTCGAAATTATAGAAACGTTATGTTTTCAGAACTTTTTCTGAATTTTATTATTTAATTTAAATTGGAATTTGCATCATGCATAACATGTGAAATTATATCATCTAAATTCACCGATTAATTTATCAATTATTCTTTCATTCTGCATTTTTTACTGTAATACACAGATGAATAATTAACAACTTGATACTGCAAATCAATTTTTGAAATAACTCAAATCTAAATAATATTGATTAATTGAAAAAATTATTTTACTTGTATTCTCTCTCCTTCATTGCACCAAACTCCTTGTTGAACAATACCAAATTCTCCCATTCCCAGTTCTTTATTGACAGATATACTTGCAAAAGGTATAATATGTTTACTTGAAACTTTCGGAGTTTTTGCCATAGACATCGAGTGTGTGCTGTTCCACAAACAAGATTCATTTCCAGAATATTCGTGTTTACGGGGAGTCAGCAACTTTTTAAATTTAGATAAATAGTTATGTGGAAAATGTTTTTCATAATATTTCCTTAATCTCCTTATTTCAGGTTTAGACATACCCATTTCTATAAGATCACCTTCAATTGTAAATTTAAGTTGTGAAGGATGTGTAACTTTTAAAGTGTTCCTAGAAAAAAGAACAGTATAGTAATAGAAAAATATCTATAAATAAGTAATAATACTTAAAGCTATTGAAGTAATGTTGCAATTCTGCTTCCACCAGGAACTCATAAAGCCCAGGCCCTTTCTTGATAGTGGCATTGATCCCTTCTAAAATTATAGTAAGCAGTTAGTTAGAATGTGGGTGATATTAAAAGTTAAAATTAAATTAAATAGACTTAGATAAAGATCATACCCATTCTGCTAATCTAGGAAAATACTGAACAACAAACGATACACAACAATTAGACGACTTTCATTTATAACATCAACTACATTCTACCTGGTAACATATCCATTTTAATTATATTATTTATTATTTTTGTTTATAACATATCTGCTGTTCGTCATTTCTTGTAGCTGACATTCGATATTCGATTCGTTGACATTTGACTTTTTAGGAGTTCTTTGCTTTTGCTAGACACGCTCATCAGTACACAAAGAAATCTAAAGATTCTGTAGTGGTGACTATAGAATTTAAGACCTTTATATTCAAAGAGTGGTGACAGAAGACAGCGTAGCATGAAGTATGTTTTTGTCATAGATATTATATACAATAATTTCTATGCTTTTAGTCTATAATCTAGTATGCTATGAAGAAGAAGAAGAAGATAACCTATCCTGGGAATTCAGCAGTTTCAATTTTCATAAACAGCGGCGTTGTATCGAGTTCATAAGTAGAATTTCGTCTATATTAGATAGATAAAACAATGGTGTTCACAACAATTGTAAACTGTGTTAGATCAAGAGGACCTGACGAGTTTTGGAAAAAGCGTAAAATTTTTAAATTAGCTGCTGTAAGTAGGCATCTTCCCAGCGAGAAACCAGTATTATTTTTAATTTTATTTTTAGCACTTTGTGGGTAGAAGACGAAATTGTTATAGTATTGCGATCAGATACGTCAATCGTGCACTCGTTTATGCAACAAAGGGTAGGAAGTTGAAAAAAGTTGACATGGCCAGTGTAAGTTTATGTTCCATTATATAAAATATATTCTCCATTGAATCAATATTTCTATAGCTATGGGAAACCAGGGTGAAAGCTGGTTGTGAGCAACATATGGTTCAGTATGACACATTCCGAGAAGGTTTAGTAAGGTCAGATGTCATGTTAAATAGAAAGACACTGGCTGACTTGGCATGTTGGGAGCCCTACACATTCAAAGCTCTAACTGATATTGCTCAAAATAAAGCAGCAAATGATGGACTGAATGGCATTTCTGATTCAAGTATCTCTGATCGAGTTATAACAAGAGGTTTATTGAAGTGAATTAATTAGAATATCTTAGATTTAGTGACAGTGATTGTTAATACATGCTTTAATTATATTTCATTTTTTTATTAAATCAAAAGCTAATGTGGGTCCTTTCAGGTCATTAGATGTTCATTTATGTATTGCATTATTTTTAAAGATTGATATTGGTTACGTAATATCTCGCATAATATTGTAATTGAAACAAATTCCAAAATATGCACGTGATACAAATACAAAGAGTTATTTAATATCCAGTAGTGTTGCAATTTGCATTAAGGAATAATTATCAATTTATTTAATGCTATTATCAATATAATGAACATTCTAACTAATCCCAAACGTTAGGAGATGATAAAGCTAGTTTCCAACTACTTAATGTGATACATGCATTTGCCTATAGCATAATTTTTTAAACAAAGATGGTTAACAGATCTTCAAAATATGACTAACTGATTAACAGCTTAACTCAATTATTCATTTTGGATGCATCTGTTCCAAACTGGCAACCTTATCTGTGGTGTTCCTGGGGACTGACATAGTAGGGTAGTTGCTACATGAATTTCTCTTCCCATTTAGAACTATTTGATGGATTTGACTTTATGCAAATCCATAATATTGTCAGTTATTGTTATAGTAAGATTTGTCCCATTCTGCTCACCACTATACAATTTTGGCTCATGTGCTTTTATTATTACCAGCATTATCTTGCTCCTTATTGCCATTACCCAAGGACAATGCTACTAGAGGTACCAAATCTCAGAAAATATTTATTTTTCAGATAAATTCGCGCAAGAGTATAAACATCTTATTTTGGGCCAAAAAAGGTAAGTATCAGTCGAAGAATGATCTCTGGCAACTGTTCTTGTTGCCTTGTAAACACAAGAAATACCGACGTTTTTAGAAAAAACGGGGTACAAAAGTGTAAAGCAAGAAACTTCTGTTTTTAAAGTGCCGAAAGATGCGGAAATGCGAAAAAAGTGGATGCTTGCGATTCCCGATAGAAATCGTTTTAACGAGGTCTTTTATGTGTGCGAGCATATATTACGAAAAAGGGGAAGTTATTTTTAAGGTGAGTAATACATTTTCACAAGAGTAACAGTTCTATTCCTCTCTCATATCAGAATAGTAAATATTGCGTTACGAGAAAAATTATTTTACTTAATGTGATTGTTGCCATACTTCGTTCCAAGCGCTAGCTGGTGGCTGAGCGAGGGACTACGAGTTTGGCGACATGTAAGAGACTCATGTCAAACAATAGAGTTCCCAGCCTGTATGTACGACCGTGAACTGGAGTAATACCTGAAACAAAGAAACCTATGAGTATTATAGCATCCAATTACAGAGATCTTTGCGGCTGGAACGAGAAATTCTTGTCAAGTTTTAAGGGATAGTATTACCATCTCTAATACCTTGGTAGAAGGGAACTGTTTTAATCAAGATTACAGATCCATGAGTAGTGAATTACAGAATCAAATTGGGCATTTAGCAGAAGACTCGGGTTTGGAATACATCTAATAGGTGCCGCTATAAAATAGATAATTTTCAAGTACAGGTATCTGTTTTTCGTGGTTCAGGAACCATCACTTTATTAAATTCACAATTAAAAATGACAGGAGCTTGCCGTATATAAAATTGCAATTTTTAGGTAACATATAATTACTTCCATTTTGTCGAAATCAGGTCTCAAATTTTTGCCGCCTTAAGTTATCGCGAAAGTTTTTTTTCGTTAATTGCCAAACATTTTGCGGGGTTGAAAAGGGTAGGGAGAATATTGTTCGACATTCACAATAAATAAGTATGTATAGGTCATCTAAACTGAATTCAAGCAGTACACCATAACTTATTATAAAATTGTGGCACATAATATCAACAGAGGCGGATAGTATAAATGATTAAGCCTTCTTGGGAATCTCCCGTCATATGGTTTGCCGCCTTACTTTGTCGCTTGCTATCGAGTTTTCTCTCAGACAGATCACTCCATGTGGTGGTTGACGGAGTATCCTACGATACAGTGGCTATCAACTCTGGTGTTCTACAGGGATGTGTCTTGGCACAAACTTTGTTTCTGCTCCATATAAACGATCTGCTGGAAGTTACCGCCGGTCCCATCCACAGTTTTGCAGATGATGGTACGCTTCATACCACGTTCACATCTAGAGCCACTATACCATCCAGAGGAGCGGGACAGAGACAAGTTAACGCAATTAATGGAGATCTGGCAAAGATTTTGAAATAGGAAGCTGATAATCTAGCAGGATTTAATGCAATCAAACACAAGCTTGCGTCTTTTCCAGGAAGGCAGATCCCACAATCTTAGGAAGTCTTCCATATCCATGCTCGGGATCACCACCAACTGCACCCTTTCATGGGACGATCATGTGAGGTCCATTACGAAAAACGCTTCACAAAAACTTGGTTTTCTATTCCGTACCAAGAGCTACTTTTCATTCTAGCAGCTCCTGATAATCTACAAAGCACAGATTCGTCTCGGAGTACTGTACACATGTTTACGAGTTCAACTCTTAAACATACAGTGAAGCTCTTAAATCATTCAGAAGAGAGCTACTCGTCTGATTAATGATGTCACACTTACGAGTTCATTGACCTTTCTAGAACATAATAGAAAGGTGTGAGATCTCTCCCTTTTCTATAGGTCATGGTCGGTGTTCATCAGAAATCTCGTCTATTGTTCCACTACGAGAGATTCCAGATGGGCGGATTAGACGAGGTCAAACTAGTCACCTCTTCATTGTCAACTTCGAGACCTGTCGAACTTCTTCCTACCAGACTTCAATTTTCTATCGAACAGCGAAGTTGTGTAACTATTTGCCTAGTGAAGTCTTTCCCTTTGCCTAGAACCTCCAAACCTTCAAGAAAAATTCGAATGTCTCTTCTCCCAACATTCCACCGCTGGCTGACAAGATGTTTTTCGAACGTTAGAGAAATTCGGCATAAAAATGAAGTTGTGAATCTTGGATTCATGAAGTCCATGGCAGTGGAATAATTTTGTTTTAGAAACCACAAGGCGTTTTATGATTTATGTGATGATTTTTTTATTTAAAGAAGATTTTTGCTGGGAGCATTTATTAAGTATATGGGGGGGGGGGGAGCACGGCGCTTGCCTATTAGGAACCCGTCTATTGACTGATGGGACCGTATCTTCAACGCTCTGTCAACAGTGCAACGCCAAATAAATGGTGGTTGACCGCTCACTTACCGGAAGTTGGCCAAACTACGAAACGAACTACAGAGTTCGACAAATCGCTTGTTTGTAAAACTAATATCCGCTTGCGGCGTTCCGCAACGTAGCTAATTTCCTTAGATTAAATATAATATCTAGCAAATATGCTAGAGTGTAGAATTACTTGGACACAAAACACCAACTAATTCGTTTCAAACACTTTTATTCTTCTAAAACCTCAGATTACAAAGATATTTTTATTATTTTCTAACTAACGTCTTCCTATCTTATATTATGACATCTGTCTTCCCTCTTTTTTCTATGCGTTCTATGACATCTAAATCTAAAACAATGTGCGCCAGATTTTAGCATCCTACAAGTTCGGCCATCCTACACCTTGTACGTCTCGTACAAAAGATTAGACCATGGCTTCATATATTCAGCACATGTACTCGTACTTGATGGTTCATCACTCACACCTACACATGTTACATCATAAGTGTCGTTCGATTTAACTCTTTCCATACGATACGGACCCAGATACTTGGCTCTAATTTTCCGACCCGGTCCAAGTTGAGTTCTTTTCATTGCAACTAAACTACCTACAGCATACTCATTGGCAAGTCGTCGTCGTAGATTGCACGTCCTACGATTTTCATTTTGAATCTTGCAAATCTGCTGTTTTGCCCTTTGCCTGACTTCATCCCGTGTCTCAAGAAACTCTTTTTCTAATTCTTCATCAATGAGCTCTCTCATAATTTCTTCAATCGCCTTTATTGCACTGTCTTCTTCTTGAGCACGTCGTATCTGAGGTGCTACATCTTGTGTCACAGTTATCATAATTGGATATCTACTCAAAGCATCAACATGTTTCATCTTAACACCAGCTCTGTGTCCAATTATGTAGTTATAATCTTCCAAGAGTAAAGCCCATCTTTCAATCCTAGTTGATAGATCTCTTTTCTTCATTGTTTGTTCAAAATCAGAACAATCGGTTAGAATCTTAAGATATATTCCCAAAAGATACACTCGAAACTTCTTCAGAGAATATATAATTGCCAAAATCTCAAGCTCATAGCTGGAGTAATTCTGCTGTGCATTTGTCGTCTTCCTGCTCATGAAATGTACAGGATGGAACTGCTCATCTACAGGTGACTTTTGGATCAACGTAGCTACATAACCATCTTTACAAGCATCAGTGTGCAACTTTGTCTCACGTCCTTGATGGTAAATATGAAGAACTGGTTCCTGCGTCAAGGCCCCTTTAAGTTGTCTGAAAGCTGTTCTTTCCTCTTCATAAAACTGAAATTTCTTGTCTTTTCGCAATAAATCACTCAACGGATTTTCAATTTGTGAAAATCCACCAATGAATTTTCGGAAATAGCCAGTCAAACCCAGGAAACTTTGTACATCCTTTACATTCTGAGGTTCAGCAAAACTCAAAACCGCGCTCACTTCATCTGGCGACGGAAAAACCTTACCATCTTCAATGACCTGACCAAGGAATTCAATCCTTTTTCGCAAAAAATGACATTTCTTCATATTTATTTGTAAACCATTCTTTTGTGCAACTTCAAAAACGGTTTTCAGACGTTCAAAAGCTTCCCATTCAGTACTCGCGGGTACAACCAAGTCATCAAGATATGGTCGTTTTATTATTCCTGTTTTTATCAAATCTCGGAAAACATAATTTATGAATCTTTGAAACACTGACGGAGAATTACACAAATCAAATGGAACCCTCGTAAATTCAAATTGACCACTCTCAATAACAAAAGCAGTGTGCTTTCTACTATTCTTCTCAACACCAACGTGAAAGAAACCATTTTTCAAATCAATCGTACTGAAAACACTCGCATCTTTAAGTTCGTCGCTCTGATCTTCAATCAGAGGTAAGGGATATCTATCCTTTATGATGAGTTTATTTATCTTACGATAATCAACACAAACTCTCGAAGAACCATCTTTCTTTTTCACAACGACAACAGGACTAGCGTAATTGGAACTGCTCGGTTCAACTATACCCTCTTCCAACCACTCATCTACCTGTTTCTCAACAATTTCACGCTCAGATATAGGCAATCTACGTGGACTATGGAAAACTGGAATATCACTCTCAACTACAATCTTCATTTCAATGGCATTACTTCTAACATATTATTAACTTTGCTCTTTTAGGAGTTTATTTTATTTGAATTTTGTTATTTATTCTTCCGGCTAGCTTTTTTATTTATTTATTTTGAATAATAATGATCCTTCTCTTTTTATATTATTTTATGGAATTAAACACAATATTCTTTGAATGTTAAAAAGTTTCTATATTTAAATCTCTATGACTCTATTTATCTCGGGTTTCTAATTTACAATTTTATTTTATGTTCTAAGCATAGAACTAGCTTTAACCTCAAAACTATTCAATATTAATAGTTGTTTACAAAATTACAAACGACAATCTTTCTTTCAGATTTATAAATAACACTACAATGGAAATATAATAAACAAACTTACTTTTAGTTTATATCCAAAAGTGTGTTTAACTATGTTGGCAATTTTCAATTTAATTCTTTTATAATTTCGTTGATGATTCACTTTTACACAATACTATGCTTTTTCACAATAATCACAGGTAACTAATTTGGATTACTTCTTCTTGAGACTCAGGAACTGTTGATAATACTTTGTTCTATCCTTTTAGATAAAACATGAAATTTTTCGATGCTTTGTTGAAATTATTGATGAATGGCAATCGTTGGAAATTTCTTCTTAATTGGAGGTTATTACAGCCTTTTTACTGGATTCAGATACTTGGATAATCGTTGACTTTATATAAAACTTATTAACTTTGGTTTCTTTGAACCTATCGAAGTTTGGAATACTTTCGTTCACTGGTTTTTTATAGGTTATGAAATTTTGGTGAGTTGCAGGAGTACTTTCAGTCTACAGATGTAATGGCAAACTAAACTTCTTTACTTTCAGATTCGTTTTTATAGGCCTCCAAAACCGACGCTACTTTATGTCATAAACAACCTATGAGATGATTGCTTTTCAAATCAAGCATGCCAAGTTAATTGTTGTGAAACTGACACAAGTCTTCATTGTTACCAGATTGACATTGGAAATTCCTATTGACCAATCAGAATTTAGTATTCTTTACTTTTTGAATTATTTGAGATTTTCAACTTATTTTAATTGTTAGTGATTCCTTCTTTTTAAATTAATATTGCCTACATTTTTCCCCACACTTTGGTATAATATAACCTATGATTGGGTTATTATTAATATGATTATTCCCATATTTATGGTTTTCTTGACAGTTACTTATTCTTAAATCTAATACATACCATATTATATCAATAACAGTCTTTTAACATTACATAACTCAAATTTACTAATCCTAACTTACATCTATAACATTATTCAATGTTTTGTACTATCTCATGATAGTTTTGTAATCACTTTACTTATGATTTATGATTTCGTTACACTGAACGTTTCTTCACTTTCACTGCAGTTCTTGTTTATCACTTCTTATTCTATTACATCGTTGTTTATTATGTTTTACATTGTTAATATTAATATCCTAACTATTATTTAGCTTTTATTATTGTTTTTAATTCCATAAAATATTTTTTTATTTGATCTTTTCTTATTTTCATAGTTCGGTAAGTTATTATTTTTAAATTTTTATTGTCTATGAAATGAAATCATAACAAATTCCCCTAAATCAATTTTAACATTTTAATCACATTAATATTTAAAATTTATTTATCTTTTGATTTTATTTTCATGAACTAAATTTATTAATAATTATACTTGTATATTTGATCAATATTAAATATTCCCCTTATCTTTCCGTTTTCAGGATTCATTAATTCATAACTATTTTCAGCATTTTCATTCATGACTACATATGGACCTTCAAAAGCAAAACATAATTTTCCACATATATTCTTTTTATTATTAGTTACTCTCATTGCTCTTACTATTACTAATTCACCTATTTCAAATTTAATTAACCTTCCTCTTTTTCTCATTTCCCTATTCATATACTTTCTTGCATTTCTTTCTAACCTATTACTGATATCTTTCAAAATTTCATTTCGCTCTACTGAATTTTCATCTAACCATTTTCTATCTGGTTCTTCGCCTTTCATTATTAATACAGGTGTTTTCTCTGTTGTAGTATTTGGACAATGATTTAAACATTTTTCTACTCTGGATATTGATTCATCCCATTGACGATGTTTACCCTCACAAGATATTCTCAGATATTTTATTACTTCCTGTATATAACGTTCTGATGGATTGGATTGAGGATGTCTGATGCTTGTTAATTGATGAAAAATTAAATTCCTTTTGCAAAAATACTTGAAACGTATGTTTTTGAAATATGTTGCGTTATCTGTAATTAACTTTCTTGGCCTACCAATTTCTTCAAAATAGTTTTCTAACTTATGCATTACTTCTCTACTTTTTGTCGTTTTGCAAGCATATAATTTTATATATTTAGAAAATAAATCTACTACAACCAAAATATGTCTATTTCCTTTTTCTGTTACTATTAACTCACTTAAAAAATCTATTGCTACTATTTCTAAACATTCCTTTACTATAATACTCTTTGCTAAATTGTGGTTAATTATATTTTTAGGCTTTGCTCTTTGACATATGTCACATTTCTTTGTGATTTCTTTTGCAATTTGGTAATCTCCTTTACCTATATAATTTTCTCTGAATATGAGCCACATTTTCCTTGCTCCTATGTGATTGAATTCACTATGTAAATGATTTAAAATTTTTAAAGTTAGGTCTTGATTTATTCTGTATAATTCTTTCCTACCTATATCTTGTAAATAAACTCCCTCTTTGATTTTACATTTCTTTTTATCCTTCTCTGATAAAGTACTTTGATTGTTTTTAATGCTCTCTAATGAAAATAAACCCCTTACTTCTAATAAAATATTTGCTCCTACTTTGTATTTCCTTTTATCAATTTTTAAATTCCCCTCTTCTCTTGTTAAAGTATCAGCTATTATATTTAATTTTCCTGGAATATGTTTTATTTCAAAATCATATTCCTGCAATAACAAAATCCATCTTTGAATCCTACTGTTTACAAATTTGTTTTTAAATATACTTGTTAATGCACTATGATCAGTTTCTACCCTTACTTTATTCCCTAACAAATAAAATCTTAATTTCTTTACACAAAAAACTATACTTGCTAATTCTAATTCAGTAACGCTGTAATTTTTTTCATGAACTTTTGTCATTCTTGACACAAAACTTATGGGCACTTCTTCATTATTTTGTTTTTGTAATAAAACACCACTGAATCTTTGTTTAGAAGCATCTGTTCTTAATATGAAAGGTTTATCATATTGTGCATGATAGACTTTTAATTTTTTAATGAAAATATCTTTTAAATTTTGGAAAGCTTCGTGTCTTTCATTATCCCATTTCCATTTTACCCCTTTTTTAAGTAATTCTACTAATGGAATCTCCTTCTGACTTAAATCAGGAATGAGCCTTTTGAAATAATTTATTAGACCTAAGAATCCCCTCAAAGTTTTAAGATTAGTGGGTCTTTTGAAATTTTTAATTACATCTAATCTATCTTCATCCATTTCTAAACCTTCCCTCGTTAATTTATAACCCAAAAATTTAATTTCTGTTTTATAGAATTCACATTTCTCAATATTTATTTTTAAACCTGCTATATCTAATTCGTTCAAAACTAATTTTATGTGATCTTTATGTTCTTCTACTGTTCTAGAAAATATTAATATGTCATCGATATAATGAACTACAAAAATTTCAAATTTATTTAATATTTGATTCATACTTCTAACTAACGCACTGCATGCACTTTGAATACCAAAAGGCGTAACTTTAAAACGATACACTTCTCCATCTATCATAAAACCAGTGTAATCTCTACAACTTTCATGTAAAGGAATCAACCAGAAACTATGTCTTAAATCAACTTTACTAAAAATTTGTGCCTTTATTATTCTACCAAAAATTGACTCTATATTTTTAGGAGCTTCATATTGTGGTACTGACAATCTATTCAATGTTCGAGCATCTAAACATAACCTAATATCACCATTTGACTTTTTTGCTATAACAATAGGGTTTATATATTTTGTTTTACTTCTTTCTATTATGTCTTGTTCTAGCATTTCACCGATTTTTTTCCTAACATCTTCTATGTACTTGTATGGGATTGGATAGTTCTTGGATTTAAAATTTTCAATTTCTTTGACTTGGAATTTATGAATATAATTACTAGCTATACGAGTTTCATCAATTATTAAACCTTTATGTTGTGAAATTATTTCTGATATTATTCCCCTATATTTCTCGGATATTTTCATCTGCGAGATTATTTCATTTAAATTTCTGCTTGAGTCTTTTCTTTCGACCGCATTTATTATATTGCAACCTTCATTTGGTCTGTCAATATTTTCATTTTCCCCTTTCCCTATCTTTATAATTTCATCTAACAACTTTATTTCCTTTTCCTCGTAATCTATAATAATTCCATGCTTTTCTAATTCATCAGTTCCCATAACAATATCCAATTTCATATTCGGCACTACAAATAATTGCATCTCTAGACTTGACTTCCCTATTATAATATGCTCAGTAATCATTTTTGATACTTCAGTAATTTTCTTTCCACTAATATTTACTAATTCTACTTTTGGTATTTTCAATTGATTTGTTAATTTTATTTCAGACAATAGCTCTTCCCTTATTAATGATAGTTCTGATCCTGTATCACACATAATTTCTACTTCTTTCCCTTTTAAAAAACCTTTTAATTTAATTAAACCTATACTTTCATTTTCTTCCCTTTGCTGTTCGTAGTCAATGTATTCCCTCTGATGTTCATATAATACATTAACGTGGTATTCGTGCTTTCTTAAAAATCCTGATTTTGTTGATTATTTTGACTTGAAGAGTCTTCCCTTTCCATATTACTTTCTATCCTACTACAGTTTACTTCCCTTTGATTGTTTTCATTTCTACTATTATTTCTATTATTATTATTATTTTGACTTCTATTATCCCTATATCTATTTCTATTTTGATTAGTATTATTTCCATTATATCTATTTTCCCTATTATAATAATTTTGGTTTCTATTATCTCTACTTTCTTCAACATGTTGTCTTATTTCCTTTTTTTCAGTTTCAACTATTCTCATAATTTCCTCAGTTCTTTTATCAAATTTATCATTCACTCTCTTAATTTCATCTCTTATATCACTCATACCTTGTTCAATTCTAGCATTAGTTTCATTCTTACATTGTTCAATTTTTTTATTTGTTTCATTAGCTTTTAAATTTAAACTTTCAAGCAATATCATTATTTGTGATTGACTATCTATTATTGGTGGTCTTTCTGCACTAATCATTTCACCCTCTTGATCAAATCCTATTAATTCTGGAGTACTTTGTCTATCTCCTTCCATTTTTACTTTCTTATTAATTAATCTAGTTCTTTAAATTATTTTGATACGCGGTTCTATTCCTTTTTTCAAATGGCCTCACGTTTGAGCGACAATTATTAACTTTGCTCTTTTAGGAGTTTATTTTATTTGAATTTTGTTATTTATTCTTCCGGCTAGCTTTTTTATTTATTTATTTTGAATAATAATGATTCCTTCTCTTTTTATATTATTTTATGGAATTAAACACAATATTCTTTGAATGTTAAAAAGTTTCTATATTTAAATCTCTATGACTCTATTTATCTCGGGTTTCTAATTTACAATTTTATTTTATGTTCTAAGCATAGAACTAGCTTTAACCTCAAAACTATTCAATATTAATAGTTGTTTACAAAATTACAAACGACAATCTTTCTTTCAGATTTACAAATAACACTACAATGGAAATATAATAAACAAACTTACTTTTAGTTTATATCCAAAAGTGTGTTTAACTATGTTGGCAATTTTCAATTTAATTCTTTTATAATTTCGTTGATGATTCACTTTTACACAATACTATGCTTTTTCACAATAATCACAGGTAACTAATTTGGATTACTTCTTCTTGAGACTCAGGAACTGTTGATAATACTTTGTTCTATCCTTTTAGATAAAACATGAAATTTTTCGATGCTTTGTTGAAATTATTGATGAATGGCAATCGTTGGAAATTTCTTCTTAATTGGAGGTTATTACAGCCTTTTTACTGGATTCAGATACTTGGATAATCGTTGACTTTATATAAAACTTATTAACTTTGGTTTCTTTGAACCTATCGAAGTTTGGAATACTTTCGTTCACTGGTTTTTTATAGGTTATGAAATTTTGGTGAGTTGCAGGAGTACTTTCAGTCTACAGATGTAATGGCAAACTAAACTTCTTTACTTTCAGATTCGTTTTTATAGGCCTCCAAAACCGACGCTACTTTATGTCATAAACAACCTATGAGATGATTGCTTTTCAAATCAAGCATGCCAAGTTAATTGTTGTGAAACTGACACAAGTCTTCATTGTTACCAGATTGACATTGGAAATTCCTATTGACCAATCAGAATTTAGTATTCTTTACTTTTTGAATTATTTGAGATTTTCAACTTATTTTAATTGTTAGTGATTCCTTCTTTTTAAATTAATATTGCCTACATTTTTCCCCACACTTTGGTATAATATAACCTATGATTGGGTTATTATTAATATGATTATTCCCATATTTATGGTTTTCTTGACAGTTACTTATTCTTAAATCTAATACATACCATATTATATCAATAACAGTCTTTTAACATTACATAACTCAAATTTACTAATCCTAACTTACATCTATAACATTATTCAATGTTTTGTACTATCTCATGATAGTTTTGTAATCACTTTACTTATGATTTATGATTTCGTTACACTGAACGTTTCTTCACTTTCACTGCAGTTCTTGTTTATCACTTCTTATTCTATTACATCGTTGTTTATTATGTTTTACATTGTTAATATTAATATCCTAACTATTATTTAGCTTTTATTATTGTTTTTAATTCCATAAAATATTTTTTTATTTGATCTTTTCTTATTTTCATAGTTCGGTAAGTTATTATTTTTAAATTTTTATTGTCTATGAAATGAAATCATAACAATATATTGGTTCATACGATGCAACAAGATCTAAAGTTTTCTTACGAACACTTCTATCCTCAATATGCCCGAGAGATAAATAATTTGGGTCCTCCTCAACACCAAACTGAGTCAAGAACACAGATAGGGTTGTTTTCTTTATCTTAACACCTTCTGAACTAATTACAATTTCAGCTTGACCTAATAAATCATCTCCCAAAATCATCCCCAATGACATTGATCCTCTTGGAACAACATAAACAGTACTAGGAAATTCATCGTCATCAACTTTTATTATTGTCTGGAATAAACCTAAAGCTCTGATCTCACTCTGCCCAAAACCAATCAATAAAACATCGGACTTTTCCAAAACCGGACTACCAATTTTCTGATGAATATCATCCCGCATCAAATTTACTTGTGAACCTGTATCAACCAAAGCATGCACATCTTCATTATTAACACTAACAACTTTGAGCATTTTGCTTTTAGATGACATGGCAATACTGTTGACCGAAGGTCCTATCATTTTACCAGCAACATTTTCACCTGTTTTACACTCTGAAGCCTTGTGGCCAAATTTATTACATTTGAAACATTTCGTACCAAGAGATTTCGAATTACAGTACCTGGAAACGTGCCCCTTCAAACCACAATTGAAGCAGCGTCTCTCATCAGCATTACTTGATGAACTCAATGGAATCTTCGGTATACTTGACTTCATGAGTGACTCTTCTTTTTCTTTTTGTCTAGAACCTGTCAACTTTTTCTTCTGTATCATCTCATAGACGTCAATCTTCTTCTTGAAGTCTCTGAGATTCGTGGCACCATACAGAACAATTTTGTTGGAAACATCATCTGGAATACCGTCTATGACATACTGCATTAGTCCCTCGTCTTCTATGTTTCCTCTTGAAGCAAGTTGTTCCATGATATGGAAATGTTCCTGCACGGTCTCATCCTTCCACTTCTTGCGGTTGACCAGCATTTCGTGAAGTTGAGCACTGTTTATCTTCGTTGAGAATTCCTCGAGCATCAGTTCCTTGAATTTTTTCCAGGAATTAGTAAAATGTTCACTTTGTACTACAGTCTTAGCTACACCAATCAGTGACTTCTTAGCAAAAACAACTCTTTCGAGCTCGCTCCATTCGAAAATTTCAGCTAAATCTTCAAATTCAGAAATCCAGCGTTCAACTGGATAGACATCTGTACCATCAAATGGGCGAATTGAATCTTGGACGTCCTTGAAATTCATGGCAAACTTCACTTGCTGGGATTTATCCCTACGTCTTATAAAATTGGAACGTCGTCTCGGAGTTGGTTCATAATCATCTTCAGTGGAGCTTTCATCAAAATCATCATATTTATTTGATTTTGAATTGAGTATCTTTAATTTCTGCATCTCAACATGCTTGTCGTTGTTTTTAAACTGATTTTCACGTTTTACTTTTGCGTCATTACTTTTTTCATCGCTAGAAATGTCATCCATGAGCAAATTTATATTATTAAGAGCGGTACATATCTGACTCGCAGTTTCCTCAGTCGTATTTGGACACTCAAGACCAAGAATATCACAAATTAAAACAAGGTCACGAATCGATAATCTAGCCGCGAATGACAACTTGTCATTCAGTTCAATCGAATTTTCCTCAAAACTGAAACCACTAAATTCACGAAGTCTTTTGCGATTGTCACGATCGCCATCATTTTCAAAAATCAAATTATGAAGCGCTCTTATTCCTGCGGCAGAAGCATCATGCAATCTTTTATTTATGGCACGAATTTGCGACAAATTTTCCATTGTAGCAACTTTGACAGCTGATAACTTATTACTACTTTACTTACGTCGTCAAATTTCACATAAAGAAAAAGCAAATTCGAAAAAGTCGTCTTCTTGATCGAATCCAACACCTTCGTCGTCTCAAAGTGATGCGATGTACCTTCTCTTGATGTGCGTCTTCCGTCGTCAATATCTCTTAAATCAGCGTCGTTCTACGTCTTACTTGTTCCTCTTGTCGTTTAGATCTCGGTTGAGCCCCCAATTTGTAGAATTACTTGGACACAAAACACCAACTAATTCGTTTCAAACACTTTTATTCTTCTAAAACCTCAGATTACAAAGATATTTTTATTATTTTCTAACTAACGTCTTCCTATCTTATATTATGACATCTGTCTTCCCTCTTTTTTTCTATGTGTTCTATCACATCTAAATCTAAAACAATGCGCGCCAGATTTTAGCATCCTACAAGAGCATATAATCTAATCCAGTTTCGGCCCGAAATATGAAGTCCAGTATTCGGTTTACCGGTAAGTATCCGAAAAAAATGTCGTTGTCAAATAATAAAGAACGCCTTACCATAAATTGACCACGGACGGACCGAATCACAGTTATTTGTCCACTACAATACCGTATGTGCCCGCAAGCGGCCGCTAATTTGCCGCCGGCGTTTGGTTTGCTGGGAGTTTACTTTTTATTTTATCTGCACTATAACTTTAAATTATATGAAGACGTTGAAATTAGAACGAAAATTAATTGACATTGTTAGAAATTGTTGTCAAAATAAAATTTTTATTTATGAAATGGGCTTATTGAGAACATCACTACATAGTATAAAACAAAGTCGCTTTCTCTGTCTCTATATCCCTATGTATGCTTAAATCTTTAAAACTATGCAACGGATTTTGATGGGGTTTTTATTAATAGATAGAGTGATTGAATAGGAAGGTTTATATGTATAATAACATCCATTAAATAGTGGAGAAATACTGTTATTTTTGAGGTTTCTAATGTGATGTCGTAAATAATTACATTTTTTTCGCTTACATTGCAAACGCAGGCTGAACCCTACGAGATATATCAAAATAATGTACTAAGGATTGTACACATTGAAAAGGTCTACAGAAAACTCTGCGATGGTATATGTCTATCTCTTATGGTTATCCCACAATAATAAATAATAACCAATACAGCATTAATCCTTATCCAATTAAATACCTTAAATACATTGTTGATTTAATATAGATCTATATGGCCCTTTACAGCATATGATTTAAATGAATATTTTCGAAGATATTACAGATTTAAAAATTGCGGGACGTGGCGTTTGCGGCGGTACCGGCCGGCCGGGCGGGAGCGTGCCTATAAATAGCGCGTCGGAGGCCGCGGTTCTCCCTATAGCACTTTGAATTTATCAGCATTGCACCCGTGTGAAGCCGGGGCGGGTCGCTAGTAATAGTATATTAAAGAATTAATTTCATTAGGCGTGCTTTTAGCAAACTAGTTCAAGTTTGGGAAATGACAGCGAAGCGGGTACGTTAAAATGCCTAATGAACCGAGTTTTTGTATAAATTTTTAATAAATTTCAAATTAATGTTTTCTCTGATTGAAAACAAATACATCCATTACATTTAAAGTATTCATTTGAAATTTTTATTAATTTGACAGATGTCAAATGGTTGAACGACCGCAAAGCGAGGGTTAATTTAAGCTCGTGCGCCAAAATACCTAACGAAGCGAATTCTCTATACTATTTTTTCTATTCCTAGTTTTCAAAATGTATTCTTAACAAATTTTAAGCTTAGTGAATTTTTAGTTTGGGGTTTGTCTCTTTATTTGAAAACAGATATATTCCAATTTAACAAATTAATTTGACAAATGTGAAGTTATTATTTTAATTTTGAACACATTAACTCGCTCATTGGGGAACTCTCGCTTTGCGGTCGTTCCACAAACTTGAGCTCGTGCGCCAAAATGCCTAATGAAGCGAATTTATACTGTTTTTTCTATTCCGAGTTTTCAAAATGTATTTTTAACCAATTTTAAGCTTAATTTTGAACACATTAACTCGCTTATTGGGGAACCTCTCGCTTTGCGGTCGTTCCCCAAACTTGAGCTTGTGCGCCAAAATGCCTAATGGAGTTCTATATCCTATTTTTCTATTCCGAGTTTACAAAATATATTTTTAACAAATTTTAAACTTAGTGAATCTTTAGTTTGGGGTTTGTCTCTTTGGTTGAAAACAGACATATTCCATTGGAAGTATCCATTCGAAATTTTTATTAATCTGACAGATTTCGTGCGCTTATTTCGAAGTTATTTCAATTTTGATCAAATTTTGTAATAACATGATCAAAAATGTTTCGATGGGTACTCCTGCCAAGTTGAGGAAAATCTCTCTATAACTTGTTTCCACAAAAATCCCGTCTGTCGTATTTTTATAAATTTGCCTAAGGTTATGGTGATTCTTAAATGCACTACAATTCGGTTATCGTTATAGCGACTTTATAACCATACGCATTTGCGTATAGCTATAAGGTCATAAGCATTGCGGAATAGAAGAAATATATTATTATTTTTCAATATAATACTATAATCCCACTTGAAAAATTGACGATGTAAGTCAAAAATACCACGAAACGGAGCTACTGCGCCCAAAAACTGTACAATTCATATTTTCACCACTTTAAAAGGATTTGTAAGATTTCAGATTCGTACGACCAATAGGCGTAGAAGGCTCAAAAAGATGAAGGGCTATTCACGCTTCCGAAAATGTTCACGAGTTTTGTTCGTCATCTGATATCATTCAACCAACGCAGTTAATATCTAATAGTCTTTAATTATTAATTCCCCCTTTTGATTAAATTAATCAAAGGTAGTGAGTACTTAATACAAATGTTATCTTATGATAAATTGGTATTTCATTTCAATATTTATATTGAACGATTTAATTTGATTTTAGCAGTTAAGCCGGGGAAGTTGTAGGTGGATTTCACGGGTCATGGACAGCTGAATACATAATATGTTTGTTAAATCTGTAGCGGCGAGTAAAACTTCAAATTTAGTTCAGGTCTATTGCACATACTATAGTCACAGTGGGTAACGTAACGTGTAGGTGTAGGATTTATGTTACACAAGGATAGACACAGGGACGCTGACAGAGAACAGGTTGGCCGATAAATGAGCAATAATAAAGCTGGGTAGCGTCGAGACGGTACTGGTGCTGCAATGTGGACGGACGTCGTGGCGCGTGTCTGACGCGTCGCGTCTCTAACAAGCAACCCACTCGGCGCCCCGCTATAACCGCACTACGATGATTCTAAAACGGTGTGCAATTCGTTTTCGCATTTATATCAAAACTAGTTGTTGTCCGCGTGCTATGCCCTAAGAAAACGCTGATACCCGTGGAAATATCTATTAATGCGTCGGCTCCACCGCTGCTATGTCATTCCCCAAGTTTCAAGACTTAATGCATATTTCAAATGGGTAAAAAATAGTAAATTATACTCTTTGTCATGTGACAATTCATTTGGTCTTGTAAATAATTACCAAAATTCCGAATGTATTTGCTTAATCGTTTCGTAAAACAAGTTATACGAACTACATTTTGGCCATAGATTACCCCCATATTTATTTCGCGACACAGTTGCTTATATTTTCGAGTGAATAAACAAATTATGTCAATTATTTATTACCATATAAAAGACTTTCAATAAAAATTGATCTAATTCTGCCCAATTGTTGGTATTGAGTTCAACTACAACTACTTTCTACAACAATTTATTAAAATGTCCTTAGTGAACAAAAATCTCGGCGACCAAATGTCGGGTCGCAACAGGGCTTACCCTATTTGAAAGGTTTCTCGAAAAGTCATATTTTGGTCCAAAATTTATTGCGTGTAGAATCCGAGATATCGTACCGGATGTGTTTGTAGCCAGAAATCCGCCATTTTGTGGTTTTTGAAACAATTTTGATTTATTGTGAAGGGTAAAGCCGTACTAGACTTATGTTCAAAATATGTTATGCTAAATCATGTTCTGGAAAGATTAGATAAGAGAGATAGCAAGTGTTCATATTGTTGAACGAAATAATTTCGAGTGTTGTGTCTGGTTGAGGTATGGGGTTGAGGCTTCTCTAAAAAAAATTCGTCAAAATCTTCAGCGTTGTAGTCTACTCCATGTTGACAAAATTCATAAATTGATGTTTGGTCGTTTTCGTTGGTGTAATTCTCATCCAAATTTGAATCAGTTTGGTTATTAAAAATTTCGATGTTGAAGAGTTCTTCAGAGACAAACTTTTTGACTTTTCGTTTGATTGAAAAGTGTTTCATCCATTAGAATTATTGGGATTGATGGTCCTAATATTTTCGGAGTTCATGCTTATTGGTGTTGGCTGAAGAAAAACTCTGCTCAGGTTTGGTCTAAATACACTTTGTTGTGTTGAAATTAGTGAGGTAGTTGTTTGAAAACTCGCGCATTGGTTAAGAAACGTTGAGGTTGTTGGTTTATTTTTGGTTGAATATTTACGGGTTGAGAAGGAAAGGCGTTACGTGGTCTGAAGGAATTGTTTGCATAGTTAGTTTGAGATGACCTGAAATAATTAGGTGCTAAATTTTTATTTTTGAGGACTAAACGTGAAATAATGATGTTTTGTTGATATATCCGCGGCTTGATTTGGTTATGTTCTTTCATCGGGTTACGTTGTGTGTAGCTTTAGAAATATTGGACGTTCTCTTCTTGAATAACAAATTGCATTGTTATGTTGAGATTTTTGAATATATCGATAGATATGTATAAATAAAAAGATATGGGGAGTATGAAAAGATGTAATATATTATCCAATGCGCACTCTGCTTTTTTCAGTTGTTTTCACTGAGCTATGGTTTTTTTGAGTGTCATCGAGCAGCTGTAGATAATAGTCTAGAAGCTAGAACGATATGGTGAGCCTGAATGAATACACCTTGACACTACTGTATATTGGTGGAGAAAGGTTCAATGTACAATAGCTCTCACAGGCCCAATCATGTATTGTCAGGCGTTTCCAAGCTACAGCCACCTCAAATTTTGGACTGTATTGCATGAACTCTTATACATTTGCACCTAGTGCCAAGGATTTTTATCGGAGCAATTTCTTGGAGATGACCAACTGGAATACATGAACACAGTTTCTAGCCTGGTGGAAAAGGTTTGTTATTATTGCCAGTTGTTGAAAAACACGTGCCAAGGTTTTCTATCTGGGCATTTCCGAGCAATTGGCCATTATTTGGACCAAAAATGGAATTCTTGACCACTTTACAGCTAAAACGGTTGCATTGCGACAAAATACCTTGGCACCACGTCAAATTATATATGTGTTTTTTCAACAGCTGGCAATAATAACAAACATGTTCCACCAGGTTAGAAACTGTGTTCGTGCATTCCATTTAGCTTACTAAATTAACTGGCCAGCTCCAAGAAATTGCCTCGATAAAAAATCTTGGCACTAGGTGCAAATGTATAAGAATTACATGCTTTTCAAAATACAACAACTCTAAAAAGGGTTCGTGCAATAAAAAAGTCCAAAATTTGAGATGGCTGTAGCTTGGAAATGCCTGACAATACACGATACGGCCTGTGAGACTTATTGTACATTGAACCTTTCTCCATCAAAATACAATAGTGCTAAGGTGTATTCATCGAGGCCCACCATACCGCTCTAGCTCCTAGACTATACTGAATGTTAAATTTTTAATTATATCAAAACCTGGAATTTATTCAATTAAAGTTATTTTTCGATAATTGATTGTGTGGAAAAAGAATTTTATATATAGCATCTTATTCATTATTGTATAATTGTTAACTACAAGAAACAGTACACTGTCATCAATGGAACCTCCTCGGAACATTGTGAGGTTGTCAGTGGAGTCCCAAAGGGATCTGTCCTTGGTCCGCTACTGTTCCTTATTTACATCAATGATCTGGTTCAGGCGGTGGGAGCGGCTGATCTCCTGCTCTTTGCTGATGAAACCAGTATGGTTCGAAGCGAGAATAATAGAAGGGATTTGGTGGCTTGCTTGAGTGTTTCTCAAGAAAGTCTTCTTGAATGGTTTTGTGCAAATGAGCTGTCCGTAAACCTTTACAAAACTGGTGTAATGTAATTCACACACAGAAACATTACTTTTGAAATCTCTGACTATATAAAGTTTTTGGGTATCTTATTTGATCCAGTCGTCAGTTGGGAATGTCATGTTGATAGTGTAGCTAACAAAATCTCAAAGAATATTTTCGTGATAAGAAATTTAGTAAACTACTTGCCTGAGGAGGCGATGCGCATGGCATACTTCTCCCTTATTCAGTCGCATATGTATGCCCTGACAGGCTGGGGTAATTCACCTCATTCGGATAGGATTTTTCGCCTTCAAAGAAAAGTGTTGAGAATCTTAACGAAGAAACGTTTTAGAGATGACGTTAGAAACAGTTTTATTGATTTCAAAATTATGACTTTTCCGTCACTATATATTTATAATTGCATACTAATGGGTATGTCGTCTGATACACAAGTTACCCAAGAAGCTAAAAGAGTGCTCACTCAATGTTTCTAAGCCCACATTAAAAAAATTCTTTCTTAATCATGCATTTTACTCGATAAAATAATTTTTGTTGCCCCAGTGGCCAATTGATTGTTTTAAATAGTTTGAAATGGGTTTACATAAATTTTTTATGGCATGTCATACATGTCCACTCAGATTTGTTAAGTCCATTCTGTGTTCCATATAAATTATTAACTACATTTACTTACGAACATTTTAAATCTTTTTTTATATACATATCTTAGTATATAATGTTCATGTTTTATTTGACAAATGTAAACAATAGTTTATACATGCAATAAATACTCTTACTCTCTCTTACTCTTACAAAAAAGAGTTAACACTGTGGATACACTAGCACTATAAATAAAAATAATCGTCCTCATCCACTAAAAATACTGTTGAAGTACTGATGAACTTTTGGCCACCAAATACCCATCATCAGAGTTTACTCTGATGATGGCTACTTGGTAGACTTAGATATTCGAAGACGCATATGATTTATGGATGACGGAGATTCCAGGCTCCCACTCATTTCTGCCTAATGAGAGATTCACCCAATTTCATAAAAAAAGCTCAACGAGTTTAGAAGAATTATCATTTTCCCCTTCTCTGCAACGAAGCTGCCAAGGATCATTATTCACAGTAACTTTTTGTCTTAAATGAGACCAGAAATCACCTCCTGCAATTTGTCAAAGTATTTTTAATGACCCTGTATATCAGTCTCATTACTCCATTTGGGGCTATGTTAAAAAAACTAAAGGTTGCCTACGTCGTATAAGGAACCTATCTGCCAAGTTTCAAGTCTAAAGTCACCTGCCCCTCATATTTTTAGAACCATAAACTTAAATTGATAATCTTTTGACCAACAACTAACGTACACAAAACTTTTCTATGTTAGTCGGTGACGTAAATCATTCAAATGGGAGCATATGGCCTACAATAATCCTTTTCAACGACCCCAATATGAGTATTTCTATTTATTCGTGACTTATCACACAAAAACTCCAAAATATTAATTTCAAGCCTTATCATCAGTTAATCAGTTGCCGCTTTATAACTGATGTGTAATTCGTACCATCCAAACTTCCCTTCCCAATGTATTTTCATCATAAACTTCCATAAATACAATATTTAATTGGAAGTTTAGATATTTTCGTCGAAAATTAAATGATTTTTCCGAAGATTTTGAGGTCCACCGATCGGATTTGTTGGTGTGATGTGGCGGTGTCGGCACGCGACTAAAGCATCTCCCTCGTCCCTCAGAGCCCGCTACCGCACGCGCCGCCCTTACTGCACCGCCCGCACCACCCGCTATCACGCCAACATCTCTCGCCCACTTGCCTCATTGCCCGCGATCCTTTGACTCGACCGCACGCGTCTCTCTAACTCTAAATTCGACCCGATTAGATACCGAGAGATGATCTAGTAGTAAGCATGACCGCAAAAAATAAAAGACAAGCTGAACCTCGCCGCGCGAATAAACCTCTTATGGAAAAACGTCGTCGTGCTCGTATCAATCAGAGCCTAGCTGCTCTAAAAACACTCATCCTAGATAGTGCTAAAGCAGATAACACGAAACATTCAAAGTTGGAAAAGGCGGATATCCTGGAATTGACGGTTCGCCACTTCCAAAGGCATCGAAGTTTGGACGTCAAGGGTGTCAACCAATACAAAGCCGGATATTCTGACTGTGTACGGGAAGTCCAACGATACATGGAAACCCCCGACGCACAAACAATGACTGTTTTAGACTGTGGAGTCCAACAACGGCTAATGCGACATTTGGATAATTGCGTCTCAGAAGTAGATATGGATATTCAAAAATCAACTCAACCAGTCGTAGAAGGCAGGCTTCAACCTATCAATAACACTGTAAATAATTCCAAAGAAGTAAATAATAATCAAAACACACCTAATTTACCACCTGAAGAAACTTCTTCGAATGTGCAATTATTAACAACTAAAAATAAAGTAACGAAAAATTGTGATGGGAATTTTGTACTACTTTTGCCTGAACATTATTTGCAACTAGCAAATGCATTGGGTGTTAACATAAGAACACAGAACCAGAACGAGCATCCGTCCACAAATCCGCCGTTAGTCAGAATCAGTGATGGTCAAAGTCAACAGAAGATCGTTGAGAAGCCCTTGGACTTTAGTAAAAATCAGGAGAACGATATGTGGCGGCCTTGGTGATATGAATTGTGATTTTGGTTACTTATGTACTTGGATATTGTTGTTACTAGAAAATATATTTAATAATTATGTATCTACTATTCAACAGTATATACGACCTTTTGTTGTTCGAAATATGTTATTGATGAAAATTTGTTCGTTTGGGCAGAAGATAATAAATTGATTTAAAGTGCAGTTGTAATTCACTAATTCAAATCTGATTCACATACATTTTTGCCTTCGAATCTGAATTTTTTGGAATAATAAATGCGTACGGAAAATATTTTTTTCTTGTTCAATTTATTCGAAAATACAAAATGTTATTGATACATACTTGTGAGATTGGGTAGATGATAATAAATTGATTTAAGTATTGGTTGAAATACAATATTTCTATCTAATATAATATTAGCCAATAAATAACAAAATTCCGCATTTACGAAGATATGAATTTGAACTAGTTGTGAAAGAAAATGTACATTTTATTTCATGTTTGGTAGTTCCATTATAAAAGTAATAATAGTAATTCGTTTAAAAATGTAGTAATACCTATGTTGTTCATAAAAAGTCAATAATTATTATATTTAATGTAAATGCTATGGTAAAACCCAATTCATTCTTAACTTTCGAAAGTTGGAGAATTAAACTAAAATTTACACAAAACTTGTAACATTTTCTTTAGAATTAATGCTGACAAATTATTTCACCATACTGTGGCATTCTTATAGCTCTAAGCTCACCACAGTTTGATCAAACAATGTGCATTAATTCTGAATTGTAAATTTGACTTTCATTCTCCAACTTCCGAAAGTATAAGTATGTTATTGATACAAAATCGTGTGTTTGAGCATATGGTGTTAATTGATCGTAACTATAGTTGATATTCAATGGTTCATAAAATATCCCTTGATAATGATGATGATGATAGACCACTATATTTACAGTATATTTGATGATACAAATTTGGACTTTTGATTAAGTAAATACATCGTCAAAACCCATTTGATTTCATTCTCCAATTATTTTCAGTTCTTAACATTTAAAATAAATAGTCTTATAACTTCACCAATTAAATCACAAATATAAGTACGAATAATAATTATCCTAGAATGCTGTTGAAGTACTGAGGACCTTTCGTCTACCAATAAGCCATCATCAGAGTAAGCTAAATTATAAATCAAAATTGTCCTGTTTAAATACTATTTGGGAATAAACAAGGAGATCCTACTCATAACAGACTTATTCATTTCTGAAGGCGAGTACAAAATCCTTACATGCTTTACTCCAGCTTATGTTGCATAATATTGTTCTTCTTCCATGAAGGAATGTTGAAGCCTCCCCTATCCCCCCAACCCCCACCCACTTTTGAGAAAATAAAAAATTCTAATTCCTGGGTCACTTCGAAAACCATTGGAAAATGTTTAAATAAGCTCAGATACGGAAACCACACTTCTGTATCATAATTGCGTCCGTTATCAACATTTAGAAGAGGTCTGTTTTCCACATTTCGTCAGATAACTGCTATTTCACGTTTATTCATTCTTGATACTTGCGCTGGCCGAATAGATCTCTCGCATACGTAACAATCCCCACGATTTAGGTACGTCATTAATTTTAGTAACCACAACCCGTAAATAAAACTACAATAATGCAGAAAAGCACAACAATAATTACTACTAATAAACAAGATGACAAGACGCAGTGCATAAGTTTGACAGTTCTTAGGACAAGATAAAAGATTGCTCATAGCCGTCTCTAAATTAATTGCAATTGATAAACGTGCGTTCATTAGAATGAAGAAGCGAATGTAGTTCAAGCAAGCGTAGAAATTGAAGGAGTCGTAAGAAGTGCCGCATGCGTCCATTTCAATCGAGATCATTTGAAGCCATCTTCCCGCCTTACAAAAATGCAAATAAACGTCAAATAGCTATATAAATAGTTATCCGGCAAAATGTGGATAACAGACGCAATTATGATACAGAAGTGTGGTTTCCGTATCTGAGCTTATTTAAACATTTTCCAATGGTTTTCGAAGTGACCCAGGAATTAGAATTTTTTATTTTCTCAAAAGTGGGGGTTGGGGGATAGGGGAGGCTTCAACATTCCTTCATGGAAGAAGAACAATATTATGCAACATAAGCTGGAGTAAAGCATGTAAGGATTTTGTACTCGCCTTTAGAAATGAATAAGTCTGTTATGAGTAAAATGTAAATATAACTCCCCCTAGCGGAAAAACTGTTCATTTCTCGGGGTTTGCGCATGAATAAAATTTGTTCAGAATTACATGGACTACATCATATCAAAAATTCAGAAAAATCCACCAAAATTTTGTGTGCATCGCCCATTTGTTGGGCGAGTTGATTTTTGAAATACAAGTGCGGATTCCGTATTTAAGCTAATTAACACATTTCACAATGATTTTTGAAGGGGGGTTTAGGGGTGGGGGAGGGGGGGTGGCTTCAAAAAAATTTTATGGGAGAAGAACCATATTAAGCAACATAGACTAGAATGAAGCATGTTGAAATATTGTTCCCGTCTTCAGAAATAAATAGTCTATTAAGAGTAAAATGTAAATATAACCCCCCCTAGCAGAGAATCTGTTCATTTTTGGGGGTTGGCGCAATGATAACATTTGTTCAGAATCACATGGACTACATCATATCAAAAATGTAGAAATATCCACCGAGACCCAATTCCCGTAAGGAATTTGCGGGGTCCTTTATTAAGTACTGAACGATAAGTGAGATTTTTGAATTTTATGGAAGTATTTGAAGGTAATGGCTCTAATTTGGTTTGTTGGTTGCGTTCCAATTTTCTATTTTGTTTAGAAATTAAATTATTAATCAAAAATTTGTTCAATGAACAAGATTATTAAATGGAACTATTTTATAAATAAATGGTGTAGCTGAATCCGCCGGAGAATACTTATTTGTTTGAGTGGGCTTTCTGTATATGTTGAAATCCAAGTGATTACTATCAGAAAATGAAGCTGTTTCTATTTCGACAGTGAATTTCAGTGAGTCAAATTAGCTTTTAAGCCTGTTCAAAAAGTCAAGTAAATCAAAATCTTTATCTTTATAATCGCGAAAATATCATCAACATATCTATGCAAGCTAAAAAATCGTTTACACCCTGGTAAACTTCCGACTTCAAAAAATCCTGAATTTACAAAATCGATTGTGAGTCGTATTCAAAATGCTATGTGGGTCAAACTATAAGGAACCAATTTAACTCGGTATAAAGAACATTTTGCCCATATAAAAAAAAGGGAAAAATCAGCGTTAGGCGAACATGTTTTGAAAACAGATCACACAATTTCTCAAGAAAGTTTATCGAAAACACAGAACGGACAAATATCTAGGTAATTAGAAGGGATGGAAATATATAAACTAAAAAGCAATGTAATAAATTACGATTTATCTCCAGCTTAGGAGCTATCATTTTCGATACATACTTGTTCAGTTGGTCATAATGATAGTTTTTCCATATACCGGATAATATTATTTTAATTCCTTAGAAGGTAGCTGCGAAATAAACGTATTATTTTCATTTATTTTTAAATAATAGTTGGCATTTAATAATGTTTTAAATATTGCTCAATAATACTATTTTGATATTACCATATAACAAAATCAATGTAGCCCAAAATTGTAAATATGATGAGTTCGATACTATGAGTAGGTATGTTTAATTAATTAAAAATTATAATATTAAATACTTGAATATTTTTCAATAACTTTTGCTAAATTAATTTAAAAACTTACAAATACGTACTCATTTTTGATTGATTATCAAAATGTAATAGTAATAAATCGGCAGAAAAGATTGTTGAATTTGACTAATTCATATAAAATAAAATAATCAGACTTCAAAATATGATGCATTTTCTGTATTTTAGATGATGCGACTCTGATTCTTAAAACGTGACTTCTGCTCATTGTATCTAATATAAATAATAATAGAATGGAATATTTTATAAGTCCGATCAAGTTTATATGTAATTACGACTTATGAAGAAATGGCATATTCAATTTCCTCCCACTCACAACTGATTCAAACAATGGTTTGTGTTGTCGTTGTGGTGAGAAAATCATAATTCTCTTATTTAAAAAAAAATTGGAATGAAATAGATTGCACGGTTTCGATGTAATTAGCGGTTGGTAAACCGATCATCAATTTCAGGACACTGTCTTGATATTCGTGTATGGGGCTATTTACGGAACGAATAGCTGAGCTGGATCTGAAACTGAATACTACGTTCATAACTTACAGAAACTAGTTCAACTAGTTAACGCTAGGGGTAGGTAGTAGAGTAGGTAGCTGGTAGCATTACAAACTCATCCCTCACTATTAATTTTATGCAGAGCAGAATGAAATAAATTCTCAATCTACTTTTTGTCAGTGAACCGCAACCCTTTGTGAAAAGGAAACTATGAATCTGGGGCCATTACAGTTATCTTCAAAACAATGAACAAATTACTAGAAATTATAGAATATCTTTTGGAATTTTAATTCTTGATACCTACCGGCGAATAGCTTTTTATCGATCAGGAATGCTATCCATATCCAAATCAAATAATACTTTGGTCCAGATGTTTCACTGGTTATATTTATGTGTAACATCAAAATATACTGGAAGATCAGTTCTCGATAGGAGAAGAATGAAGTAAGTTGGTAATTTAGTGCAACTAATTCATCTGAATAATTTCACTAAATAAGTCCCGCTCTAGCTTCGCAAAACCAGGATAGTTCGATGGACAGAGAAGTAAATTATAGTTGGGACTCTGTGGTGTGGGTATGGGATGAGAAAGCAAAGAGCTATATAAATAGAGTAGACAAGTAGTGTGTTAAGCATAGGAAAGCGCTGGTAACTAGTCGGACATTCCGTCCTTCTCGCACATGTTAGTGCGCTCTCACTCGCAAGGTCTCCCCTTCTATCACAAAGAGTATAAGAATAAAAGAATAAGTATAACGCGCACTCATCGTGCGAGTGAGAACGCAGTACATGTACGAGAAGGACAGAATGTCCGTTAAGATACCAGTGAAAGGCTTGGTTGTCTACTCTATATATAGAACTCTTTGTGAGAAAGACGTGTGTGGATTGAGTTTTGGGGTTGTTATAATACGATTATCTTATTAATATCATTATCAGTATTCTGTATCATGTGAAAATATAAAATCATTGACGGGAAGTTAGTTTCAATGAATATTTCAATTTAACAGTCGGTAACACTTTCCAGTGTTGCCTGAAAAGTAAAAATCAGCCTTATTGGATTAGATTAGAATAAATTCCAATTCTTGTGCAATTATTGATTTTTGTCATCGACATAATACATATGGACTGCGCGTGGCAATGATAAGTGCGGGTAGTGCCGGCGTAAGAGAGGGCAAAACGAAGAGGACTAATACTGTCTTTATCTATCGGCTCGGGACGTAAACATACTAGCTACAGTCATGTTGCATTTCCATGGCAACGCAGCGGCCAATAGAAACGCGATAGATAAAGTAGATAAAGACATTATTAGTCCTCTTCGTTTTCCCCTCTCTCCGGCCGGCACTACCCGCGCTTATCATTGCCACGCGCAGTCCATATGTATATGTCGATGATTTTTGTATGGTTTTGTGTAGCCCTTGATCCTAACAAAGCCGTCGTGACTTCTATGACTACGGAAGATCTATTTAGTCAATATTATCCACATTGCGTTGGATTTTTTTATTAAGCATATCGACTCGCGGACAGATGACGGTAGTTTCTCATTACCTTTTCTGTGATTCCGCTGATGAGCCAGAGAAGGCGCGATGCAGCCGTCCGGAACTATTTAGCACTGATCGATCTAGAGAAATCTATACCAGTAATTCCCTGTCTATACTATTACTACATTTTTGGATTAGATTAATTTCTAACACCTAATAAACTATAAGAGTTCACACTATGGATACACTACAACACTATAAATGATTAAATTCACTAAAAATACTTCAACTGTGTTTTGAGTGTAAGTAAACTCGGTTCACATCAATACCAGTTTTGTTGGGATATTTTTAGATATATTTTTGGCCACAGTTGGGTTCGAAACAACATTTGCAACTACTTATTTTCTAATTTGAACTTACTAATGAATCCGTATATTACGTTATTATTATTCATATTGTCAAAGGTGGTATAGAACCATGTCACAGCACTTTCCAAACACTCGCGTTTTTTCCTCTGCGCGTGCTCATTATATTCAAATCTTATTTTTTATTGAATATAAATTAAAAAGAATAGCTTTAAAACAAATAGGTCAGTGCCTAATTATATGGTTTTCATGTCCATGGGTTCAGCTTTGTGAATGATTAAATAAGTTCAAAGCAAGGATTAGCTAAATTTATTACTTTTTTAAATTTTTATTCTTCATCACTTATTCAGATACATTTCTGGAGAATTAAGTCATGGCAACGTTGTTCCTCTTTCAAATTGTTTGAATCAGCTAAATTCTATGTTATCTTGGATAGATACTTATTTTACAAGCAACTCAAGTATTTGCAACACAATAATTATTGGTAAGGAATACATTCCTATTTTAGCTAGACAATGTTATGCTTCAAGTAGTGTGTTTTATCAGCGGTATGCATTATACATTGTCTTATAAATAGAATATTTTCACTAAGTACGTTATCTCAAGTTATTAATCTAATAATGTATACTTTTAAGTATATAGTTACAGAACTTTTGGAAATGCTGTGACAGATATAATTCATTGGAAAATATACACAAACTTTAAATTTGACCGATATTGTACTAAATAGATGATGTAACCAAAATTGCTACCTTGTTCAATTACTTATTCTTGTCTTTATTTAGGAATAAATGCTTTGCCACTGAAATACTAGTACATCTTTATTTTTGATTAAAACCTACATGAATATGACACTTCTCAATTCTGCTATTATTTCAATCCCATTGCCAAACTTTACCAGGTACTCGAACTATATTAGATTTTGGTGGTTCACCAGCTTCCAACTGTTTCGTAGATTCTAACACTTCAGGTTGGCATACCAGATCTCTAGCATCTCTAGAATAATAGTAATTAGCACTTAATACATGGCTTGGACCATCAGGTAATTCTGGTAACGGTGGTGATCTAGTAGCAACTTTATCTTCAAATCTCAGTGCTAGAGTATGATTTCTACCTAACAATATATTTCTCAGAATCTGTAAAACGGGAGATACATCCCGAATTCCAATTTTAGACATTTCAATTTACTTTATTTTTAAGTAGTATTTTGGTAATATCAATTTCTGTTGTGTAACCTCAATTTATTTTATTTATATAATTAGCGAATCATAGAATCGCAGAGAAAACACACCATAGAGGTATTATATATACTACCTGTATGACGCAGACTAAGTGAAATATTTGATTTCTTCATATTCACGAGTTCAGTCAGTTTTAGTGGATGAAGCGATGAGGGAGAATTAAATCGAACTTATCAGTATTATAGTGTATCCACAGTTGTGAACTCTGTTATAATTTATTACTTTCTACATTATTGTCGCAATCCATAGGTAACTCTACTACCGGTACCCGTAGTCTATGTCGCAATCTATGTAGTATTGGGTGAATACCACGTTCGTATGTATGACCGTGGTGAATACTTGTTGGCTCCTTACTATCTATTTGGAATGACATTGAAAGAATCACAAAGCATAATCTACTAGTCTATGCTCTACAACTATTGATAATGCTACAGACTACATACATGGAACAAATGTAACTGGACTTAACGACCTTCGAATGTTGATATTTAGCATATATTATATAGTATAGCTGTTCTGTTATATAGTTATATATGATAAACAAATTCTATGAATGGGGGAAAACTGCATAAAAACTCGTTTAAGACAATCGATTCCATTAAATTTGACTCATGAATTCATGGGTTGAAACTGAATAATTGTTTAAACATTTCCAAATTATATGAAACATGTTCTAATTAACATATTATCATGAAATAATTGAATCAGGTTCAGAAAGTATGTACCACAGTGAAGATGCTTCAAACTTCACAATTTTGAATGCATATTCACTCAAGTGAATCGCTATTCTGTTGCTTTATTAGAAAAGAATCTTCCAGATATATTATCATATTCTACTGTTACCTCATGAATAAGATTTCCACTTTAAATAGATTGTGATTGCATCACTTTTTAACTATATCAAAGGTAAATAATGATCAAAACCAAACTACATTGAAAATAACTTGTATTAAACATATACTACAATAACAATGAATGTTTTATGTTCCAATACTAAAGAACATTCATGAAACATCCACCTATAATTTTCAATTATCAATCAGATCAATATAAGAAAAACTGGAAAGTTATTGATAATTGAAAAATTATGGGTTACCTTCTCACAGAGAAATGAAAATGCATTAAAACTATCCATAGTAGTCCCTCCTATTGCTCGATTTTAGCTAGAATGTCTGACTCTCTGAACAAATGATACTCCTGGTTTTCTTCCACTTGAACTTTGGTACCACCATATTCTGGTAACAATACACTATCTCCAATCTTAACACTGAGAGGAATATGATCTCCATTCTAAAATGTGAAATTAAATATTACCTATACATATATAGCCAACCAGTATTGCAATTGTTCTTCAAAAAGTGTTTGATAACACTTACTTTGTTTCTGGCACCAGGGCCAACTGCTACAACAGTTCCTTTCAAAACCTTTTCCTGAGCTTTTTCTGGTATGACTATACCCCCTTTTGATTTTGTAATTGCTTCAGCACGTTTGATTAATACTCTGTCTAGCAGAGGAAGGAGGCGTTTCGCAGCAGCAGACTAGAAAAATTTTAACAAAAATTAAACGCTTGGTTGGTTCACAATCAATGATATAACTTAAATTTTGAATGAGTAAAATTAAAATAAACTCATATATTACGGGGATAGAACTAAAGAATTTCGTTCTAAATCTCCATTGGTTCATAAGCATATGAAACCATTTTTTAATAAATAAGTTTAAACGTCTTACCATATTGAATATCAAAGATTCTTTTCCAAATCGAGTTATATTGGAGATCAGTGCAGCAACAGCAACACCGTATGAATTTGAAGAGATTGTGAAGAATTTAAGAAGATTCTAGAAACGTGCTGACCGGTTCAGTCTAATTTGCACAAAGTGTAAATATTCTATGTTCTGTTATGAGCATGCAGTTAAACAGGTTATCTTATAGAGTAATATATAATATCTATGGGTATCAAATGAAAAAGACCCACTTTCAGTGAATATGTTTCAAAATTAAGTTCAGTGCCTACCTCAGTACTTATCACAAAGCTAACTAAATGGGAAGGGAAGTTATGTTGAGAATTTAAGAAACTGTTCTCTAATCGGCGCCATATTGAATCTGCATAAGACCTTATAAGATAGGAAGTAAAGTGAATTATTATTTCCTTTCAATCGAAGATATTTTTATATGAGCTAATAATACATACCTCACAAGAAAAATTATGACGATAGCCCCGAATCAGCTCAGAAGTGTGGTTTTTCCATCATTTCTAGTAGGAAGTTATTATTGCACCTCAATATTACCGCAATTATTTATTACAAAATTAACTCCGACTCAATCCCACTTACGTTCGTTTACCGTATAAAATAATTTTTCTACGTGCATTATCATTGATTAATGGCAAATTGGCAATTATTAAATTTATTATACGTTTGGTGGGACATATCCAATTTCGAAAATTGAGAGATTTACTTTGTGAACAAACCTAAAGGAAGAGTTTGTCGAGTTTAAAAACTGAAAACTTCATTAACAATCTTAATCAAATCAAATGCATGAAATGTACAAAAAAGCTTACATCTTTGTGAACTTCCTGCTCCAGGAAAACTACTATACATGTTCTCATGTTTCATTAGATCCAACTGTGTGAACTATACCTGGCAGTCCTGGCACCAGAGATGCAATATGGAAATACATTGTAAATTTTGGAAAACTGCTCTAGATAATTTATAGGTTCTGGTATATTGATAACTCGTTAATCCATTCAAACGACTTCATCAAGCAATCAATATGTGCATATCGCTTTTGAGGTCGGTAGGTAACCGTTAATTCCATCAAAAAGCAAAACCTTCAAGCTGAAACTATGGGAATTCGATAATCAAAGCAAACAACGTGAAATACAGGAAAGAAAAAAGTCGATAAGAAACATATTGTTCGAGTCAAAAAAATTGGGATCAAACATATAATTTGGTTTGAAGTACACATGCTCGCTGATATGTGCGATAAGTTTGCATGTTTTCGAATAAAAATAAACCCTTAACGATACTTCGAAATATGTTTGATTCTTTGTTGAATTAAATTATTGTATGGTTTGTGTCTTTCATGTAGTTATTTAGTGAATTGAATGAATTCTTTGGATATTTGTTTCCAGTCAGTCTGCTATCGATATATTGAGCAGATGTTTTATGTTGTCAGAAGTTAATTTTGTCTTTAGTTTTGTAAAAATGCCATTATGATTCAAATACCTTTTGAGGCAGATATTCAGATTATAAGATTTTTGATTTTACTGTGTTGGTGAATTTCTCTGAAATTTATTTTTATTTGGTAATGATATGTACTATTTTTTCTACTGAATCATTATTATTGTTTTTTGTTATGGTAGAAGAGACATAACATTTTCACTTTTTATCACTAGTTGTAGAATTAACTAAATCGATATGATAACCATTCCTTATTAGAGCTTCTTTTGTTTTAGTAGTGGATATTGCTCTTAGTTCAGGAGATGTGAGTTTTATAAGCTCTATATTAAATTTGTAATGATATTTTTATTGTATTTTTTGTATATGTGAATAATTGAAATTGATATAATGGTAATGATTCATTAGAAAAACTCTCTCTAACAATGTTGATTTGAAGGTCATCAATATTATCGTATTCGCTCTGGCCATGAACTCTATGTTTAGTGTACCTACTCCATAAAACTGTGTCTGCCACATTACTGGCCCATTAATCCCTATCTATCCCTCACTAAACCTCTAAGTACATGAGATTTGAGATACTTGTCTTGTATTGAGTGGCGGAGCAACATAGTGTCAAAACCAAACACTGTTGTAGTTAGCCAGAGGTATATCATCCAAATGGTCTCCAATAAACGAAAACAAAAACGATAGGTTTCTCCATTCAGGGTTCCGTTGAAGAAATGAAGACCCATAATTTTATCCTTGCGAAGCTCTGCCCAACCGTTAGTTCCGAATCGCACTTGCGGTCGAATTTGTCGGAAACGTCTGTGGTTGTTTTTGCTCCTAATAAGCTCATTGTTTCGGTTGAATATTCCACAATTGTAAACGTGCTTTCACCTGTCCAAATCACATTTTCTGAGAAACAGGCGAATCAGGTTTTCTCATTAGCCGATCACAATATTATAATTTCTTTTCTGGATCATCTGGATACAATTTTTGGTATACGTAGATCCTGTAACATATGAAACCACTTTTTCTAAGTTATCTCCAAGCACTAGTTTTAAAGCATCCACATCGGATGAAATTTGGCCTTGTAGATTTTTCCGGGTTAGTACTTAACTGAAAAGTTTTTTTTTTATTCAACAAAGCAATGTCTTAACTGTTTGTGTGTCTTTTGTCAATTTTTCTCGTCCTTTCTAACTGTGTATATATTTTTTGGTTTTTCATATGAACAAAAATCAGCGAGATTTTCGTCCAATCATTTAAACATAGTTCGATGAGGTTGTCATCTTTCGGGATACCATGTTTAAATACATTTCTGATGTCGTTTTGTTTTGTATGATACACTGGATTTCCACGTTATCTTCCGCGTAGTAGTCTGGTCCCTGGTGGAACCACACTGCTCTTGACAACGTTTTGGCAGAATCACATCTACCATCTTCAGGTCTTACTTGACAATAGCTTGTTATGGCTTCTTGTCACTTACTAATCTTACCAAAGCGTAGGACTATTTACGGAAGAATTTAATCTCAAATTCAATTGTTACTGGTACTAGCCCAGCTATAAAACGCCTTTAAAATTCAACAGTTTTGCAGAGTAGACTATGGAGACAAATGAACTAGGTAGTCAATATCAACAATTTCATATTAAGCATTGTTTGACATTCAAATATGTGGTTTAACACATTTGAAGCAGAGAAATTTAAGAATGTTATCTGTACAAGAAAAAAATTGAGGTTATTTAAATTTGTGCGAAAAATACACTCCATCGACAAGTCGCTGAAAATTTGAATGTACCATCCGGAAAGGAATGTATAATCAGTCGACTGTAAGTAGAATTTTGGCAAAATTCAAATGTAGAGGTTTAGTATTCACTGATTTTAAGGTAACCATCCGAAGAATATTGAGGAAGTGCAACTAAATGTTTGTTTAGACGTGATAGAGTACGGAAACCTCAGTATTTGTCAGATTAGCAGAAGAACGAATGTTAGCGAAAGCTATTATGAATTCTGAAAAAAATAGATTCAGGCCTCACAAGCCGAAATTTATTAAACCTACGTTGAAAGAAAGGAGGGACTATGATGTTCGATATAGGTTCTCATCGTAGTTTCGAGGAGAATATGAAGAAGATTTCATATATCCATATAATATTTTGTGAACCGTTGGAGCTACGTTCACTTCAAACGAAACTGTTCGACCAATACCAAAATAAAAAAATTCAAGATGGCAAGAGTTTTGTGATTATGACGTACGACTGTTTTCGAGGTAGGAGATCATGATTTTTTAGTCAAAATTAAAAAAATTTAAGATGGATGACGAGTTAGATGATTATGGTCTGATTCTTTTCAAAATGGGTATGTAGGGGTTTTTGTGGTCGGACATTATAATGTTTTAATCAAAATTTGAAAATTCAATATGGAGGCCAAGATGGTGGACGAGTTTTATCATTATGTTCAGATTGTATTCAAAATTGGTATATGGGGTGGGAAATCATGATTGTTTATTTCTTTTAGTACACTTTAAAATAAAGCTTATCTTTGAAAATTTTTTTTTTCTTTCAATTTTGTTTTCTGAAATATTTTCTGTTCCTACAATCATATACAACTTTTGCGAAGAAAAGAGAGGGAAGTACGTGATCAATGGATCAAAGATTTCTTCATGTTGAACTTGATCGTGTTTGTATAGGATAATGTTGGTAATTGAAAATGGTGTCCTACATCAATTTAAATCTTTAACTGGCTGGGATTTTAAAGCAATAGCGGCGTTTATTTAACGATGTTACTTATCCAGATAGAGTTTGTTAAGAATTTACTATTAAAAATATCACATAATATATGCACCAAATATGTATAAAAATATCTGACCAGCAAATTCTATATATGGATTTTTGCGTAATAAAATTTCTTGTACAAATAAGTTATTTCATCATTCAGTTCCACTATGAAAAACAATTCGAGCAATGATAATTTTATCTGTTGTATGTATGATACTGCTTTAAATAACTTCACTTTTGTGTTTCGTCATACGTTTTAAATATAGTTGAAAACTATGAATGTTTCAGATTTAAAAGTACCTATCAAGACATCTTTTGACGTAAATATAATTATCTAAATGTTTGACCATTATGTTACGAATTGTTGAATGGTAGCAAACAATTCCAGAAAAACAAGAATTTATTGATCCAATTATTAATTTAGTCTTTACGTTAAATCATTGTTCATACAAATGTACCAAGTGGCGCGTCATAGGTTCAAGGTTACATATCTCTATTAAAGCGTTTCGAAGACTGTATAGATACCATTTGGTTTGATCGCTGTTTTAATTACGAGTATTGTGTTGTGTTCTTCAGTTAAAAATTCATTTATATTTACTGCGATGGACATAAAAACGATATTAGTAGCTGATGCAGTGGATAAAGCCTGTATTAAACTTCTAGAAAAGAATAATATTAAAACGGACACAAAGTACAAACTATCAAAACAACAACTTATTGCTGAAATAAAGGTAATTATGCGTTAGAATATGGGAAATATCCAAATATCATATTGATCAATAACTTTTTCATCACTGATCCATTTCGAAAGCATCCCTATCGTCTCCAAAGAAAGATATGGCACCAAAATTCATGTTGTTTGTGGATGATGATTTGCGTACTGATTTTCTTATCATACCTGGAAATTGAATTCGCATCTCAACAGTAATAAAATCTTTTCCAATTTTTGTCGGAATAGGAAAGGTTTATTTAAATAAATTTTAATGTTTGAATTGGGAACTTTTGCGAATGTAGGTTAACTCCAATATCATTAATAGTGCAGGTATACTTCTTTACTATTTCGATCTCACAGTTTCAATAACACAAATATTTGCAAACCCACTTTATAAATAATTTTCGTACCAGTCAGTTGGTGGTCAGTCTATGATTCTTGAGTCTATATAGACAAAACATTACAAATGAAAATGTACATTGAATGAATTATTCGTAAAATTTTCAAGAAACGAAAGATTTGAATGTTCAAATGCTACCTTTGATGTTAGAAAGAAATCATTTTCTTTCTTAATTTCTCAGAACAATTAGAAATGATAATTGTAACACCAAGAAATTTCGAATACCGCATCATATTCGAAATACATATACAGACACTACATTAAATTACCACGAAATTTCCAAAAGAGTTCCAGAATTTGTTTATATTAAAATATAGACCAGTCAATCTATCTAAAAAACAATGTTAAATTTAAAAATGTGTTTTATCTGATATTTTACCTTTCCGTTGAGATATTTTTGGGTGTAGATTACGAAGAAAAATTCACTCAAACATACCCAAAAATGTAGAAAAACTTTTCACTTTTTGGACGTTCTATCTAATCTGATTTCATAAAAAAATTTGAACATTTTTGGGACTATTTTGTGATATAGGGATAAAATAGTCCATATGTGATTAAAATAGAACATTTCTATCATTAAGCTTTAATTTTGTTTTTCATAATACCTCCCAATTGTAGTACCAAACATTGTCGAATTATTTTCCAGATAAACATACACATATCCAGTCCTATTAATTTTCAGAAAACGTGAATTTTTTTAGTTATAATTGAATACAAATTTTTGTTTTTATGCACTGATTTTATTTCCCTCATAATACACCCAAAAGGGGAAAGAAGCCGAGAATAGCGCGAAAATTGAGGGCCATATTTCGAATGAGCACATAATTTTCAGAAAACGTGAATTTTCTTAGTTATAATTGAATAAAAACCAAACGAAGCAATTAGATCAAATCAACTAATCTGGCATTGTCTGTCAAAGCTAACTATTACAAGAAAATGTTTTTATTTGGTGACGTCATCAGGATTTGGTTAACTTGCAGTAATTTCCAGTAACTACATAGTATGTGAACATTTTTCCAATGCCAGATTCGAAGTATTATCTATCTATTCGAATTAAAAGAATTAAGTGGTTTAATATTGGCAGCCCTTTCTTCACATCAACTCAATATTGAGTTATGGTCAAGGTTGTATGTCTAGGAATTTACAGAATTCAAAGTTTCCTGTTATCTCTAATCTTATTTAATATCCAAAATAGAAATTTACTACAATAATAAACGGAAGAGCCCTACAAACTCACTTTATATTATAGTGATGTCTCAAAAAAACGGATTAGCAAGCCACGATATTTTGTAATTAATTAATTAATTTGTATTTTTCCTGATAACACACAATCGAATTATACATCTAGTCTAAACCAGTGGAAAATTAATTTTTTCATATTTTTATGAATAATTCACAATTCCAGTTCTGGTTGTTCTATAGGTTGGAGCGATTCGTACTGCGATTTCCCAATTCTTATCAGTTTTCATCATAAACCAGAAACCGCTTCTACATGATTCGACTCCTAAATCTCAGTCAAAAGTTAACCAAATTGGATATAATTTTTGTAAAAATTTTTGTTGTTATGCACTGGTTTTATGAGAGCAAAACACCCAAAATGGGAAAGAACCCGAAAATTGAGGACTTTTTTCGAATGAGCGCATAATTTTTCTTGTAAACTATCCTCAGAGATAAAAAATATGTTTAAAATCAGGTAAATCCAATTTGTCCAAAATTACAGATTGACCGAAATAATATGATCTGGAGGAAGGGAACATTATTAAAATGTCATTAATCGTTAGTTCGGAAACATGCCAAAATAATCCTATCATCCGCGAAAACTGACCATTTACCACCACAACGAACTTTTAATCAATTAGTCATTGATTAATAATAATAAAGGGAATAGGAGATTCTGAATTACGATGATTTTCTAACAAGTCTTAAAATTGATTGTGTTCTCATTATGTTCCTATGTGGTTATCGTAATCTTCTAAATGTTACTGGATTACCTAATTATTTCAATAGTGGTTTATTCCACAGTATATAATAATGTTACACAACATTATTATTACAATCATACAAACAGCACGATAACAACGAGCTCTAGCACTACGCGTAAACCGATAAATTGTTGTAATGTGGAAATAACTTTCATTACTATAAGAATACCTAAATAACAAATGTGTAAAGCAACTTTATGCTGCTATATACAAAATCTTTTTTAATATGACAATAAACGCTATAAGAGCTAAAGCTTCTGCAAATGTGTAATATAGTCCATCGTATAGCGAATAATAATAATCATTACTAATATTTTTAGCTTGCTTTTCAAAAATTATCTATGTTCATTTTGACAATGTTCTGTATTGAATTATCAATAATATTTGACATTGAATCAGCCGATATGTATTTCATGTATGGTCATGCTACTGAGAATCCCAGAGAAGCGCTACTTCTTTATGTTGAAGGTCTTCCCAATCGCCATATCCCTTCAGTTCGTATTTTGGTAAGAATGTATCAAAGATTGCGTGCGTAAGATCCACAGACCATTCTGTGGCTAAACCAGAATCCGAAAACGATTTTGCAGAGAACATCACCCAATATACGAATTTTTAACAGAGGAAAGCCGAAAATGAAAAACCAAACACGAGAGGTCCAATTAAGGCCAAACTTAGCTTCCTTGCATTATGGAAAATGGCCGCCGTTACGTCATCGATATCATTTTTCCCAGAAACATACCAAATTTTTCTGCAGTTGCATAGAACTTGTGAGTGGGAGCTACTTTTATGCAAAAATTTTCCCCGTTCAAAAGCTGGATGTGAAATCTGTTAAAAATTGCTCGAATATTTTTCACCTTAGCATTTACTCAATCGAGTTAACAACAAGTTACTATATTTATTTAAACAACAAAATTAAAAATCTAAATCTTATAAATTTTCAGTATGGTGCTCCAACAGCCAAAACTAAATCTCACCTATATTTAACTTCTGTAGTTGTGGATTTATTAACATTTCCCTTGTGAAATCGTTGCATGCATGCATCTCTGATTTTTTCTTTCAGGTGTTCTATATTTCGTGTTGACGTTACGGAAACACTTTCGCCGTGTCATAGCTTATACGTTGACACATTTCTGGACCTATGTGGAGGAGCACCGTCGTGTTGAAACCAGTGAAACCACATATTCCGTCTTAATTGTAGCGGGATATTTTCTAAAAGTTCTGGTAACATCTCTTGTAGAAATTGTTAATAACTTGCCCCATTTAAGATATTTTTGTAAAAAAAAAGTGACCATTGATGATCCCACATCAAACACTTATCCCAAAGTGGCCTTGATTTTGAATCACATGCACATAGTGGTAATTTTCTGAGGCCCAGTATTGTTCGTTTTTGCGGTTTGATTTGTCATTTCTGACAAATCTTCTTTCGTCTGTCCATGAAATAGGTTTGAAAAAGTCTAGGATTAGATATTTCCAACGCTGTTAATATTTGCGCAATAAAGTTGATTCTTTTTTCAATAGATATATAATTCTCCACCGGAATTATACAAAAGGTCGAAGTTAATAGTACAGCAATGTGACCTATACCAAATTGAAGGTAATTACATGCGATATAAATCTGTTTAAACCCGAAGTAAAAAAGAGGTGATTTCCGAGAAGTATCAAAATTCATCTGCTTTTGTTTTTTCACATTTTTCCCTGAAAATATGCATTTTAGAGAAGAAACACAAGGGGTAAAAATTCTAGAGCGGAAAATTTCCGATCGATATGAGCCATTTAAATTTTCATTTAGCTTACAAAAGCGCGCTAAATTAAATATATATATATATGTTTTTTGCATTTTTTCATGTTATGAAAATTAATAATTCTCCTCGTTGATAGAAAAATAGATTATCAGTCATATCAAATTAAGGGTTTCCATAAAAGAGATAAATCTGTTGCAATTCAAAGTTCAAAGAAAGGATTATTTCCGAGAAATAAATATATGTCAGTTTTTCACGTGTTTTCGTTTTTTGAAAAAATGACAGGAGTAAAAAATTGTAGAGCGGAAAATCCGATCGATATGGTGCTTTTAAATTTTCTTTTAGTACGAAATTTTCCCTCTACAGTGTGCCAAATTGTGTCTATATAGATTTTTTTGGACAATTTTATGACATTTCAGGAGAACATTTTCTGATTCCATCGGAAAATGTCTTGTGAGCTTAATCTGTCATAACCCTTTTTTTTCCTGAACTATAGATGTATATATATCTCACTTTTTACGTTTTTCGCTTTTTTTCGCATTTTCCTAGGAAAATATGTGTTTTAGAGAAAAAATACAGAAGCCAAGTATACCAATTACCAAATTGACAATTGTTATAAAAAAGTAAACCTGACACAACTCAAAGTTGAAGAAAAGAAATTGGATTTTTGCCTTTGTTGCTTCTTTATTTGTGTGAACGAAGTGCAAAATATTTTCCCGAAACTATCGATTATGCTGTATCATGTTCATTAAGATATTTTTCCTATTTTGGACCATACTGCAAGTCCCCTTCCCTTCCAAAGTTTGTGAATCATTTCTTAACATTTAAAGAACCATGCCTCAGTGAGCAAAACCGCCTAAATAAAAGGAATTTAGTCACTGTCGCTATATGATCTCTTGCTGAATTTCTCATCTTTCTTTTTCCAGAATTATGATGCTCTCATTGTAAGGTCAGACACAAAAGTAACATCCGATGTGATCAAAGCTGCAAAAAACTTGAAAGTAATTGGAAGAGCAGGAGCTGGTGTCGACAACATCGACGTTGATGCAGCAACGGAAAGTGGCATCCTTGTCTTAAAGTGAGTTTCCCTTCTACTAAAATCTTAGCATTTCTTAATGATACAAATTGTTATAGCACTCCTGGAGGAAATGCTATCAGTGCGTGTGAGTTGACATGCTCATTAATAACAACACTAGCCAGAAATGTCATTCCTGCAGCAATTTCTCTAAAAGCTGGAAGATGGGATAGAAAACTGTATGCTGGTCATGAGTTACAAGGAAAAGTATTAGCTATTTTAGGATTAGGAAGAATTGGACGAGAAGTTGCCATAAGAATGCAATCCTGGGGAATGAAAGTAAAATATCCGAATGTGTTCCACAAAATCCAAATCATTATATTATGTTATTTCTTGTTCTAGACCATTGGCTATGATCCTATCGTAACACCAGAACAATCTAAAGAATTTAATGTAGAACAGCTCAGTTTGGAAAAAATATGGCCACTTGCTGATTATATTACAGTGCACACACCTCTTATCCCAGCAACAAAGAGTGAGTTTTATAACTGTATTTTTGAAATTTCACAATGAGTAACTGGGGTCATAGTACAATCGAATAAAGATTTGAAACAGATAGACTTCAATAAGTTCTAAATCTTCTGACTATCCATGGGATCTAGAATAAAGATCTTGAGAGTTCTCAGCCATCCTGTGGGACATCTTTTTCTTCGGATAATCACCTTCCGTCAATACCTTCGGTTTTTGGTTTTTCTCCTGGAATAATCGGGCCATAGCATTTGAAGTTCAAAGTGAAGGATAACGTTTTTGTAGGTTTAAATTGGAAACAAGCAGATTTCGACACTAGATTTGAGTTCTTGTCTTCATAATTAATGTTTTTCTTCATAATAGTTTCCTTTGGGGTATATTGCACTGAGATCACAAAGTCGACTTTGGTCGAGTCTTCGTTGATTAAGTTTAATTCTCATTGTTAACGGAAATTGAGATAAGTGGTTCACAAGCGTGTAGTTTCAAGCATTTTTTTGCAAGTGGAACTAGTTGAAAACTGAAGTGGTTGGAATTCTTACTGGCGTAATGCTACAGTCGTTGCTGATATCCCTGATAAAATAACGATAGGATTTTTCTGGTCTATAGACTTGTTGAATTCAACAAATTTGTGTCACTTTTTGTAGCCTATGAACCTATTGATAAGAAATAATCACCCTTATCAACTGAAAAAAAATTTGCTGAAGTTTCTCAACTTGGTTGTTATAATTTTGCTGGCTCAAAGGGAAGTTCAATAATCTATGAGCTAGACTATTAAAGGGAGTTATTTTATACCTAAATGGTGTAGCTGAATCCTATTTAGTTGAGTGGATTTTCTATGTATATCAAGGAAAGGAAGCCGATTATCTGTTTCTATTTCGACAGTGAATCACGCTAATAAGCGTGTTCAAAAAGCCATGTAAATCAAAATCTTTACTTATAATCGCGAAAATATCGTCAACATATATATACCAAATTTTTGGAAACTAATTCAATTTTGATTTGAAGGAGGTTTCAAGTTCGCTTAGGAAAATAATAGCTTAAAAAGGAGAGAGTGGGTTACCAATTGTACATCCGCTTGTTAGTTTATAGCAGTTTTGGTTAAAAGTGAAATAATTTTGGTTCATACATAAAGAGGTAAGGATCATGCATTCTGTGCAGTTTCTATCAGGGATATTCATGTTTGAAAGCCATTTCTTCAGAACGTTTATCGTCTCAGGGATTGGAGTATTTGTAAATAGTGAAACAATATCAAATGAAACGAAAGTGTCACCAGGTTCAAATTTAAATCTTTCAATTTTGCAATTATGTAGTTCCAAAGAATTTTACACAGACAAACTTGGTGCGGCTTGGAAGCTGCTAAAATCCTTAACTAACCATTGTGCTATGTTATACGTAGGACTATTTAATGTTTGAAATGATTGCTTTCATGGATTTACCCGGTTTATAAATCTTAAGTAAGCGAAGTGGCGATCCTGGCGGATTTTCGTTGTAACTAAATGTAATAGACGTTCAAAAATAAGTAATCATAATAGTAAATATAATAACACAATATAATATATTTGTATTTAGATATATTTATTTACATACTAATTATTCTTCTAATTTCTTTTTTCTTTCTACTAGATAATCAATCATGTGTACAAAATATACATATTTTAGTTTTGCTAAGCATTCATTTACAAAATTTTCTTTAAAGTTCACTTATACCACTACATATGAATTATCGAATGAGAAATAAATAATAAAGTCACACTTTTTTAAGTTTGTTACAACTGTGCTTATCTTTTAGACTAATATTGTTTGGATTGCTGTTATCCAAAAATTACAATTCGAATATCAATTCTGCAGCAGTCTTTTTTTCCTCCTATGGGGCATTTTATCTCAATAATATGTTGATTCACCACAATTTCATCCAAACGGCATCCAAGCCAAGCGATGACTGGGTTTACTATCAACCCTAGTTCAAAGACTTCATAACCAGTTTGCTTTGTATAGGTCTTCAGGCAACATTTTCCATACGAGTACCATATACTGTAGCTGGATTGCCTTGAAGCTTGTCGTTAAGATAATTCTCAACTTTTTCGGCCAATCTGGTCTTTCATTATCCAAATAGGTGACCAAGCTGTAAGCTTTGCTGATGGCTGTTATGCGCTTTTGTCTCTCTGATCTCCAACTGGCTGATCTCTGACCCTCAGGATCCAAACATAAGTCCAGAGCTTGTCATAATATTCTTGCTGAACTTTGGACAAATTATGAAATTTAAATGGTATCTTTTCATTGTGGTGGAATAGGTGGAATAAAATTGAATCCTGAGTGATGCAATTTTAATATGCAAAATATTCTTGTATTTGTCATGTGGAATGTATAAGGCGTTTTTCTCTGAGATAAACTGAGATCGATAAGCATTTTTATGTGAGCAAGTTCACTGTCCTGGTGTGCAGATATCAAAAGATCCAGTGCTTCGTTAAGAGTCTCATTGGGCGCAGATTTGCAAGAGTATTTTGGATTTTTGCTGGCGCCATGGCAAAACTTTTTCACTGGCGTGGTCTTGTACAAGTCTTTTACACTTCTTTTCAACTTCCCTCATTTTTGCTTCACTTCAGTAGGTACAAGTGGAAACTTCAATATCACTCTCTTTGACGCTGATGGAAAATATAAAAATAAATATGTTATTGAAACTAATAATTCTTACAAGAAATAAAATTATTAAACTTACGTTATCATATGATTCAATAAGGCCATTAAGTGCTCACATTGACCCTATGATCCAGCCGCAAAAGAACAATTTAATGAGCTAATTTTTTTAACATTTTGTTTTTCAATTGTTAAATTTAACTCATGGGGCATATTAAATAAATTACATGTTTGCATACATAATGCAACAATTTTTGCTGCATTTTCATCACTTTGTCGCAAACCATCTCCAAAATAGGAATAAATGTCCAGAAAACTTAATAAATATTCACCACTCATTTAATTATTCAGTTGAATTTGAATTGACAACGCGGCATCCTTTCAAACGATGCTACTAATTTTATTTTACATAAAATATGGTAGCTTTTAACGCCGAATAGCTTAGGAAGATTAGGATTTTAAATTATCGGAGATTACAGCTGTACACGATTTTAATGAATTATTGACTAGTTTAACGTATTTTGACCAAGGATTCCCGGTAATCTGTTCATACGGACCATCAAATTGAGATAATCCTCTTTGCCCATAACATCACCAGAGAATTTTCCTGCTTTCAAGTAATAACAGCCTTTTTCTTTCGAAGATTTATAGATATTATTGAAGTTACTGACTGTACTTTTATATGATTTATTTGAATGTTCAGAATTGTATAGCACTTGTTAAGAATAACAGTTTTATCTTGAAAGTTGAGAGATCAAATCGTATTTTCAATATCATTAATTAAATCCTCCGTAGGAAATTTCTTAGAATCAATTGCAAAATTTAAACCTTTATTTAACAAACTCATTTCCATTTCATTGAAATTTATATCGGTTTTATTGTGAATAATGATTATATTCTTAGTTTCTTCCCTAGGAGTTTTTGGTAACAATTGTTGTAATTTATTGTTGATTGATTTAACCAATATTTTTACCGAAAGTGTGCTAAATAACTTTGAATAAAAGAGGTCGAATTTGTATGATGTTGTTTCAAACGCAAGTTTTAAATGTAAATAATAAGTCAAAAGTAGTTCACTTCAATGATGGTAAATACGAATAATTTCTGAGCGCTGTTGAATTGTCCATATTGACTTGACAAAATTTACTGAACATATTTGTTATCGAGATTAGACATTTACATATCAAAGAAATCTTATTCGTAAATGTGGAAACCATTTAGTTGTAATAAGCATTAATTAAAAAAAATAAAATCTGGTCAGTTCAGTATTTTTATGTTCACTTTGTGTGCTTTTATGTTGACGTCATGGTTTTTTAAAATATGTATCATTACAGGTTTAATTTGCGACAGGGTGTTCACGCTGTGTAAAAGGGACGTGCGCATAGTCAACGTTGCTAGAGGGGGTATCATCAACGAAATTGATTTGTTGAATGCATTGAACGATGGAAGATGTGGAGGTGCTGCATTAGACGTATTCGAACAAGAACCACCAACAAGTTCAGTCACGTTAGAACTTATCCAACATCCCAAAGTTGTAGCTACACCACATCTTGGGGCCAGTACATCCGAAGCTCAGATTCGTGTTGCTGTTGAAATTGCAGAACAACTTATCGCTTTGACAGGGAAAAACAAAGAATTCACCAATATCTCAGGGATTGTGAATCCATCTGTGAAACAAACTGCCATATGATTAATACATGCCATATAACACTCGAATTAATTACAGACTGTTACTATATTAGGAAGCGATTCATTTTATATAAATTTATTAATATATAATTTATAACAAAATGTAGATATAGGTATTTAATTATTTAGCCTAGATCCCAAAATCTATAATTATTCTTGTTCCCGCCAATATTGAAAGAAAATGTATTCAGCAAAATGGATTTCGTTCCTGAAAATCTAACATTCTGAACTTCTTTACGAACACAGTTTGCTAATTTGGAAAATGTTTTATATAACACCGGCAATAGTTTTCCATATCGCAGAAAATATTGGAATATTTATTTACTTAATAATTGATCTACTGAAACCATATATACCAGATAATTAATAATGATTCTTAGCCCAGGTATGAATTATAATATAAATTCTCTGGAAATAGGTCACACTAACACATATGCTTATTATTTTCGTCATTACGTACGTTTCGGCCCAACGACCATCATCAAAAGACTTATCAAAGTCTATAGCGGGATTTCTTAGAACTAATTGTATCATCACAAAGTGTCTTTATCGCACCAATTACAATCAAAAATGCCCAAGTCGCTGAAATGAACAGAAACATGAGTAATCGAAATTGTAACACATTAATGTTTTAAGTATATGAATTTGTATAATAATCTACTACTTAGCAGTTTTCTTATGAAATTCGAAGTCATATCAAAGCACCGTTTGAAATACGATTGAAACTAAAAAACGTAACTCTCAACTATCTACTTTCGAATCAGATGTTGAAGATGTGTGAGGGAATAGAAAAAGGTTGTCAGACCTTATTAGAAATATTGCTATTTAAGCATTCTACCTAAAATATACTCTTAACATTATAAAGAAGCTTGTAGGAAATTGCTAGGGTTTTAATTAATTAAGTTAGTATAAATCTGACTTAATGAATGAATATCTGTTCTATGATTTACAGACTTGGAGTCACGTTTTATGTGAATCATCTCCAAAATAGATCTTTTATACTAATTTGTTTCTTTAGTTTAAATATTACATTGATTTGAAAAAACCTTATATCTATGGGCTTCCGAAACTATATTAAAGTGATACTTCTTTAAGACCCATTATGAGTAATATTGGAGCGCCTACCTACAATTTATCAAAATTTTTATCAAAATCTATCAACAATATAATATGAAAAAAACGGGCAGTCACCGAGCACTGCTGACAGAAGTGAAAACTGACAAGCCAATTTATTTTATGTTATCTTTGAATTATTGTAGCATCCGAAATTACAATTTTATTATTTTTAAATGAAAATTAATATAATTAGTTTTTCTTTAGTTTTCACAACTGTCAGCATTTCAATCAACAATTATATACATTTTTATATTTAATAATAAAAAACGTATAATGGGCGGTACAATCCCTGTAATGAGTATGAATGTAACCCGATAGCCATTATAATAAATACACATTATTTCATTTTCAAAACATATTATTTATTGATATTTACATCGATGTAAATGAAAGTAATGTTGAACAGCATTTTCATCATTTGCGTCGACATTATCGGTAACTTCGACGATACTTAAATTATTAGATTAAATCCAAGCATGAAACATCCTGTGGAATCATCAGGTGTGTTCATATATAAAAACAGGCGATCACACCGATCACACATAATTTAATTATTACTTTTTACTCTGTAATAATTAAGGTATGAGTTGTTTTGCGAAAAAAGGTCAATTTTTTCAGGTAGCATAAAAATATTACTTTCGTCTGCACGACGATGGAGGATTGTCTGTCCTGTATACCGTAATCGAAAGCATTGGCTCACACAGACAGGCTCACCAACACCGACTCAGATATGCACACGTGTGTAAGCGTATAGAGAGACTGCCTGACGCCTGATCAGAGTCCCGCACGGCCGCAGTATACATAATACTAATATATATAGCTACAGCGTGACGTAACGGACTCATGGTTTTACCCCTCATCTGAAATAGCCCAACGCGCCTAAAGAAGTTTTCACTTCAAAAATGAATTTTATGTGAAGCACGCATGGCATTTTAATGAGTTTATAAAAAATCAATCCGTATCCGTAGATCATTTATTAATTTCTTCGGACGTTGTTTCTTTATTTACAATTATACCAGTCGTTTTGGCATGGAGTATCAAAAAACGTTGGGCAGAGATTAAAAACCACACACCTCTAGCTCAATCTGGATTTATAAATGCAGTAAAGTTTTCTTTACAATGCACTTATTTTCAATACGGTGAGCAATATTTTGGACAAATATTCGGCACAGCAATGGGATCGCCTATTCCAGCTACTATTTCTAATCTGTTATGGAATGCTCAGAGGAATGTGTAATAAATTCATTAGATTTAAAACTCCTATTCTTTAAACGATGATTGCCTAATGTGTGTTCCGAATGATAACATTCAGTACGTGACTAATAAATTTAACAATTTTCACCGTAGACTTCAATTTACTTGTCAACAAAAACATAAAGTTCCTAGATATGAACACTAAGCATGAGTCAGATGGAAAAATAAAAACGTCATGGTTTACTAAAGAAGTTTGGTCTCTGCGATATGTTAATTTCAATTCTATTGTACCATCAAGTTATAAAAAAGTGTTATAAACAGCTTTACAGATCGCGCTGTTAAATTGTCACATCCACAGGACCGTCCCAAAAATTTGAAAATTATTCGTATTACACTGGAAATGAATGGCTACCCAAAAACATTTTGCAACCCCTTCATTAAATAAAGAATAAACAAAATCTATAAATATAAATAACATAAACGGTAATCAGATAATTTTACCATACATTCCGGAGACCTCAGAGAAAATTAAGAAATGTCTAAAAAAGTATGATATAAATGTTACGCATAAACCTACTAACTGTGTTGGTAAATACGTTTTGAATCTAAATCTTTAATACCTAAAGATAAACAAACACACACAGAATACAAATTAAATTGTTTAGATTGCGACGGGACTCATACATAAATATCTAAACAATATTTACAAAAAATAATGTATGGCCATGAGTATAGTACTGGAAATGAAAACTTAGAAATTTCCACCGCCCTTGCTAAGCATTGTTTTGATTATAACCATCAATTTGTTCATAGAGCAGACGTTCAATCATTAAGTCAGATTTATATTAATTTAATTAATTAAAACCCTTGCAAATTCCTACATGTGTCTTTATAATGTTAAAAGTATATTTTAGGTAGAATGCTCAAATAGCAATATTTCTAATAAGGTCTGACTAACCTTTTTCTATCACCTCATAAATCTTCAACATCTGGTTCGAAAGTGGATACTTGAGCGTTAAATTTTTTGGTTTCAGTCATATTTCAAACGGTGCTTTGAAATTACCTCGAACTTTATAAGAAAATTGTTGAGCAGGGGATTCTTGATTCCCATACTTAAAACATTAATGTGTTACAATTTCGATTACTCCAGTCTTAGACATCGATACGTCTTCTGATGATGGTCATAGACCGAAACGTACGTAATGAGGAAAATAATAAGCATATGTGTTAGTGTGACCCATTTTCCGAAAACTTATATATAATACCAGATAATAACATTTTATTGGTTACGATCACACAATGGATGCGATAGCAAGATTATGTTTTAACATAGAATATATTTTTACGGAGGACCTAATTGATAGAAACCGTAACACGGAAACGTTAAATAGAGACCTTAACAGGTCTGGTTGATCGAAATGACATGATCACTACTAGGCTCCTCCTTCGCCAGTAATTATTGTTATACATATCATACCAGCGCCTAGGGAGCGTAGAAAAGTGCATGTGATAGACATGAGAGTTCACAGGTGCGGCAAAGGAGAGGTAATAGTAGCGTATCAGGTTATATTGCAGCAGTCGTATTTGAACATGATTTCAGGAAACACAGTAGTTGAAAGGATGTTTACCGCTCGACAGATATTAAGAAACTATAGATAAGAAATAATCACCCTTATCCACTGAAAATACTGTTAAAGTACTGAGGACCTTTCAGTTACCAAGTAGCTATCATTAGAGTAAACTCTTTTACAGTTTATTAGATTTTATGATATTATGACTACGACTCACATTCTTCTAGTAGGCGATCTCTTATGTCCCGAACTATACGTGGCTGTGTCCACAATCCACATGAGACAATCCACAGAAGATATTACATGTTATATGTTTTTATATAAAAAAAACTCTTTATATATTTTTGACTACCCGAGCGGAAAACCTATAATGTTCGTGTAAGATCGTGTAAGCCAGTGACGGAATGTTCCAATTTACGTTAAAAATACCGCCTGTGGAAATATGTATAGAAAAAGTAACGATCGTTCACCTTTCTAAGAGGTTCTAAAGAGATCAATGAGTTCGTAAGTTTGACTAACCAGCGTATGTTTGGGAATTAAACTCTAAACATGTGTGTAGTACTCCGAATCTGTGCTTTGTAGATTATCAGGAGGTGCTGAGGTCTAGGGTAGTTCTTGGCATGGAATAGAAATCCAAGTTTATTTTCAGTAGTTTTCGCATTGGACCTCAGATGATCGTACCTGATTGTAGATTTGCCTGCCTGGAGGAAATACAATCATGAGTTATGGTTGAATCAAATCCTTAAATTCTTGCCAGATATTCATTTAATGCGTCGAGCTGCCTCTGTTTTGCACGTCTGGCTATATAAGATGATTTAGGGACCCTAGAGGAGAAAGCGGTGAGAAGTTTACCATCATCTGGAGGTCACTTCCAACGATGGTACAGAAGCAAAGATGGTGCCATGACAGATCGGACAAATCGGAGGAGACTCCGTCAACTACCACATAGAGTGACGACAAAGTTGGGGTAGCAAACCATATGACGGAAGTTTCCCAAGAAAGAATTGGTGCCAGACCAATACCCTCTACGTGGCCTGAGCGCTAACTAGAAACGTAAGTGAGACGTCATCAACAAAAGACTTGGGGTAGAGACATAGCTTACGGCAGTACCGTATAGTCTTATCGGCGTATGGTCAGCATACAGTGAAAAACATAAAAAATTTTTAACCTGTTTCTCGTGTAAAATTATATGTTAAACCTGTTTCTGAAGTGCCCTTGTGTGGTTGGAAAGTATTTTTTTCTGTAAATAATCGCGTGAAACAGTGTTATGACTGAATAAAGTGCTTTGCAAAATTAAAAACATCTAAAATAGAATACACTATCATGTTTTGCTCGGATTCAAATAATAAGAATGAAAGGATACTTTTTATATAAATGTTTATTATTAAAATAATATATAAATTATAAAATCATAATTATTACATGCTAAGGGAGAAGCAACTATTCACATGCGAAGGGATGGGTAAATGAAAAGGGAAATGTATTTAAGGATAAACAGATTGATGCCTCCATAGACGAAATCTATTCCGATGGTAAAAGGTACATTAATTTATAGTCTAATGCCGGGATTTCTAGACGCTACGAAGTTCAATAATTCTTCGCTGTCTTCACAAACGAATGGTTTCACGTGATGACAAGCTACATCGTGCCATTTAAGACCATCATTATAGAAATTGTTGAGGATTGAGAGACACGATTCATCGTTACCCTGAAAGAAAATAAAAATTAGTTGTTTCATATATTACTACAGTGAGATAAAGAATTTTTGGAGCATGAATAAATCATTCTTCATAGCACATTACGATAATGGGCAAAGTATCCTAATAGGTAAACCAAAGTCTATAGAAAAGGCACCTAGTATATTTTTTTTTTATTTTGAGTATAACTATAATGTTCATGGAATATGGTGTGAGCCAGGGGTGGAAAATTGGAAGACGAGGTAGGTTCTGGAATTTTTCTTAAAAGTTTCCTGACAAGAAAGACCTTACTAGGACAAGAGCCGTTCGATAGCTGTTAATGAAGTCTGGTAGATAGAAGTTAAGCATATCTGAAATCTGATCCTGACAGGGAGGAGTGGCCAGGCTAGTCTTGTCTAGTCTGCCTGTCTGCAAGTGTCCATGGTGCAATAACAGGCGAGATTTTCGAGTACAAACCATGGAAATAAGTATAGAAAACTTCTTCTAGTGGAAGGACAGGCTGGAAAATATGGAGTATGAGTATGTATGTGCACGTTTGGGCTGAATATAATCAGACAATGACAGTAAAAGTCGTAACTCGCCATTGAGGTGATTGCTCGTTTTGAATTGTGGATATATTTGAACAGATTGCGCCGTATTTGAGGATTTGAAACCTTAAAAGAAAGGTAGTTTATTACATTCAATCAAGGTATATACTACTAAAGCACGTGAATAAATATAAGTAACTTTGGAAAAAAAATAGTTACCTCTATGATAGATAATCAGGGTGAGGGTATGTAAGTAAGTATCAATCAATCAATCACAGTGGGTGCGGACAAGTCCAAAGCACTTAAACCATTTCATCGGATTTATTGTTTTTTTAATACTTTGGTCACACGAGAGGTGAACCTATAATTTTAGAACATCGAATCCGTAGTGGAATGTAGGCAGAGGAGATAGGCATTCGTATTTTTCTTGAAGGTTTGGAGATTATAGGCATAGGGAAATACTTCACTCGGTAAAGAGAACTTCGCTGCTCGATAAAGAAATGAAGTCTGGTAGAAAGAAGTTCGGCAGGTCTCGAGCTTGACAGTGAAGGGGTGACTAGTCCGGTCCGCCCATCTGGAAATCTCGTGGTGGAATAACATACGAGATGTCTGATGAGCACCAACCAAAGAAATATCTATAGAATATAATATTCCTTTAAACAAGACTCAGTTCAGCAAGTCTGAGACAACGCGAAGGAGCGAATACTCTCCGCTAAGGAGAGTTGCTTCAAATTCAAATGTTGCTGGGCTGCAACTCAAAATATGTGTTAGGCCATCTATCACATATTAATTATTACCAGAAATCCACTCAAATTTTGAAAAAAGTAAAACTGATTCATTATGAAAAAATCTGATTTAAGTGAACATATAATTTTAAATCCACAACTAATGACTGTATAAGAAGATACAACATCGATTTGATTAAACAGTAGCTGTGTACGTCCTTTTTTTCGATTAGAAGGAAGGACTTCGTTTGATAGGATAATTGGTTGGGGAAAATTATGGCAATTGCGTCATCAATATGTTCGGGAAATTTTCGAGGAACAACTAAAAGTGAACCGACAAGTTTTGTGTATTTGAATCAGCGAAATGTAAAATGCGGACTAGAATGTTTTTGAACACTGAAGCTCCTTTCTTCATGTATCGCCGGAAACCATTGTTTCTTCCTTTCAGGATCGTTTGGAAAACGAAAATACGAAGTATTATTTGAATTGTAGTTATGATTGCATCCAAGAACACAACAGCAAGGAGCTATCTTGGAAAATAACTCAGCTTATTTTTAAATCCAGAGTACAATCTGATGAAAATGTAGACCTACAACCATACATAGCTTTCACTCACATACAACAGCTTCACTCAAATATAATCTTGAACAGAGCTACGATTTCACGTACGATATGCCTCGTGATTTACTTTGTCCTCTCGCCAAACACCAAAAAATGGAATGAACTTACGTAGATAATACTTGTTAATAGTTTATCAGGAAACTTCCGCTTAAAATGCTTTTTAAACACAAAATAACAAAAAATATCTGGTTTTCAAACGGAGACCCGCGTATTGTATGGAGCTAATTCTGTCATCAGTATTGCGCCATGTTATTAGAATAGACTATTGCTTTGAATTGCCTCATAATTCATTGACCACTTCCAAATTTCATGATTGCACTACGTTTTCATGAGGGTATTGATTGGGCAGATCTAGAACAATTAAAATTATACTTGAACAGCTTAAACTTTAATGGAAATGGGTAAATTTCGTTGACACCTGAATTTTACAAAATGCACTATGCTGATCTAGTCGTTGAACATTTCTGTTTATAAACGCTTTGAAGTAGTAGTTTCGAACTATTAGAGCCTTCTTTTATATATCTTTTAATTATCAGAATTTAATAGTACAGACACAGAATAAAGATATCTACTCAGTGGTACAGGTACGTTTTTACTTATTACAACTAGTTGTGTACACTACGACTCCATGAAAGATGTCTTCTACCTCAGCAATTCCAGTTAATTATGTTATGGGAGTTGGCTTGCATTTATAAGTTCTCAGTTGATGATTTCTCCATTTCTCATGAAGCTAATTCGATGAGAACAATGCCCTCGCGTTAAACTTGGCTTTAGTGGAACTTCCCACAAGTGAATGAATTAACATGAAACAAATAATTCGCCTTTCAACGGAGCATTTAATTACACGAAGCAAATTGATTTTCTCATTAACGATCATGAATGCACCTGCGGCTTAAATCTCCATTAACGTTCCTAAATAATGAATTAAACATTCATCTGCTGAAGGATTTGGAATTTTTCGCAGAAGAAATCAAACACGAGATTCGACTTACTTTATTATTTAACATTTTCCAGTTCCAAGAAGTCGCTGGTTTTAGTGATACAAGGTCGCTATTATATGTATATAAACAGTCAAATATCTCGAGACCGGAAGACCTTTTTGCCATTTATCGTAATATATTTTGGAAAATAACATATAATATTTATTTAGGTATTTTAAATCGCCAAGAAATTTTCTTTCAAAAATGCATATTTCAAGAACTGCTGTCATTAAAAAAATTAAGTTAGCCTAGGATTTCAAATATGGGACAAGAAACAAAAATTACAATTTGTACAGCCAAAAAGTACCAACCATTTCCCTATGTTAGTTAGGATAAAAAACTGAGGCCATGAGAACGACGTATAGGTTGAAGGGCCTAGGCCACTGGACCAAAACGCACTACTCTCGTGGACATCGATTTTAAGTGAGAAAATCTCTAAATGCCCCATACTAGAAATGAAGCAAGATAGCATGATCCCAGCTATATGTCTCACTTCTCCCGTTATCCTCATTACGGATAGAGGAGATTGGAGTATCGAAACTCTCACCTTACGGCCACCAGACGGGCTCGTATGGTTCACAGATGGGTCCAAGGTAGGTCAGGCTTCTAAGGCGGGAGTGTACCTAAAAAGGCCAAATATCACTATCTCAGTGACTCTAGGCGCTTACTGCACGGTTTTTCGGCGGAGATTTAGGCAATATAGACTTGTGCCATGGAAAACCTGCGAAGAAGCTATGTAAATAGGCGCATATATAATTGAACAGACAGCCGGTTGGCTCTGGGAGCTCTCAAATCACACAGAGTCACATCAAGGCTTGTCAAAGAATGCAGGGATACACTGGCTGAACTAGCCAGGAGGAATGAAGTTCAACTCATCTGGGTCCCTGGACACGGTGGAGATGTAGGAAACGAAATGGCCGACTCCGTCGGTCCGGAATCAATGGTCACTTTATCAATACGCGTGGGGGTCTCGCCCTTCTGGGCCAACTGAATAAAGAGTGGTCTGAACTGTGACGAGAATCACCATACATGAGGCAGGCCAAGCTCTTTATCATAGAGCCTATGTCTAGGCTATCAAAGAAACTCCTTTCTCTTAGCAGAAGGGACATCAGAGAGATGACTGGCATCCTAACCGATCACTGTCGACTTAACAAACACCTCCACACTATGGGCATCACAGAATATGTAGCAAATGCAGAGAGGCGGAAGAAACTGCCTCTCACATACTATTGGAATGCCTAGCATTAGCATCCCTCAGGCAACCGACACTCCGGAGAATCGAAACTGCTCCCAGAAGAACTTATGGAAGCCACCATTGACAATATTCTGGATTTCTGGCGGGCCACAAACCTGCTAGAATAGAATAGGCTTCTGACCACGCAGCGCACAATGGGCCCAACTTAGTGTCCTAAGCGCATCTGGGGGCTAAGTTCCCTCTCCTCAAATGATGATGATTATGATAGTACAAAATTTCATCAAAAGATATCAAACCTGTTTTGAGATATTGAACTGGTTCCATACATAATAGCGACCCTTTATAACATTCAAAGGCTTCAGTTATCTTTTCAATAGCTGCGCGCATCCTTTTCTTGCAATTGTTAAATATAATATGAATGGTTTTGAAAGAATACTCACTTGAGCAGCTTCGCGATTATCAGGTTGTGCTTGACCAAATCCTCCTGTGTGACTCCAATCTCCTGAATTCCTCTGAGATGTCGAGCCAATCTTTGCTCCGGATCCGGACCAGAACCATCCGTTGACGTTTGGAGGTTGTAGATCTGATCTATCACATCCGGCGAAGTTGCATTTCCTACCAGAAGTCCAAATGTATCTCACATTGCCACGAGATAGTCTTTGTTTAATGAATTCATTTTCTTGTGGAGTTTCTAACGATACTGCGTCCATGCAATGTCTCCTGCAAATGTTTCTAGAGTCTAACCAGTCTACTTCTAAGCTTCTTGTTGGTGCATGTTCCCAACTGAAGAAATAGGAATGTGTGACTCCACGAGCGTCTCTGTATGTTGCATGACGCACCCCTGATAACAAACAAATTGTAGTTACCTAGGAATTTAGCAAACAATAAATTTGGCATCCAATAAATAAATAATAAAAATCTCTGTATTGATGTGCAGTGTGTACAAATAATTTTGATATACATACATATTTTCATATTTATATCATTTAATATGATACATGCTTAAAGAAAATGAAAATTTAATTATTAAACAAATTACAACTAACTTTTAATTCATTTACTTAACCCCATACTGAAAATGAATAAAGAACCTAACCTGATATTGATGATGAGAAGTAAAAAAGATAAAAAAAGATAAATTTTAGATATAACGTTATAAGAAATACTAAAAATACTAAAAAATAATAATTGTCTGGATAACAGACATTCTGTTGAATCGATTTGATCGATAGTGCAAGGTATATTGATGCAAAATGTGACATTAAAAAGCTCTCTTGGTGTTGAAAGGTAAGTATACACTTATTTAAATTACCTTGAGAAAATTGTGTGTCATCAGGTTGTTAGCTTTCTGGTATGAGTTCTATTGTTGTCCAAGTATGATGAAGAGTAATTGTAGAGTACAATTTGATTGTACGAAAGTTTCATAAGTTGATTACAAAGTAATAACAACTATTTGCAAATATAATATAATTAACATATTGGGCAACTGGTAAGAAAGCATGTGTTATAAGAGTGCTTCTCAGTGTAATTTTATTAAACTGTATAACGCAACCATGTTGTAAAACATCAAATAATTGCAGATAATTTTAGTTTCCTAGAATAATCTAACAACCGAAAGGTATTACAGACGATTATGTAGTGTTTTTATTCCTATTTTTAGCATAGCAGAGAATTATTACTATTATTTGCAGATTATTATTTCACATTTATAGTCTAAAGTCTATACAAACAATATATTCCCTTTTAGGTTGGAGTCAATAATGTGTTCTTCACAGAAACAGTTGTCCTGGATACACTAATGGTAGTACTTTTCTAAAGTTCTACAGTTGACCTATTCACTACAATAAAATTTTGTTGGTATCAGCTATAATAAAACCCGCCAGTGTTGCAACAATTGTAAAAAGGAGAGTGTCTAATTTAATAAACTAAAAGACTTTAGAACTGTGTGTGTGTTATAACACTAAAAAGTACGGAATAATCACGCTTATCGACTAAAAAGACTATTGAAGTACTAAGGACCTATCTATCTAGGTAATTTAGAGGGATGTCAATGTGTAAGCGAAAAAGCAAATTATTAAATTCAGATTTAACTCCAGCTAAGGAAAATCCCTTATTTGCATTACTAATCTCGAATAGTATTTAAACAGGCACATTTTGTTTTTTAATTTAGTTTATTCTGGTCCTCAGTACTTTAATAGAACTTTTAGTGGATAAGGGTGATTATTTCTTACTTATTAGTGTAACAGGTAGAAAGATAAATGAACTTTATATCTATAATACAAAATGTGCCTAAGAACAGTGCAATTATTGTATAATTGTGAACGTTGACTTGAGTCCTAATCTTTTTATCACGAACTGCGCACCCTACAGAAGAGGTTCCAAATTCAAAGTATATAAATAGAACACCAGATGATTCTTGAAATTATAGGATATATGATAGAAAGATTAGAAAGAGGAATAAAATCTTGTCTTCCGGATGGATTCCGCGTTCAAGCCTCAAGCCTGCACTGAAGATGCCACCTGTAATGGTTGGCGAAACGTCGGCATCAAGTCGAGCTATTGTGACGCGGAATTCATCCGGAAGACAAGATTTTTCAAGATTAGCTGTCCGCGGAAGTCTACTATCCAAGATAAGAGGAATAAAATTGAAGAGATTTATTAATATTTATAAAAATACAAGGTAAAACACTTATTGTTTATAACATTTTATATATTATAACCTGCCTATCTGCGAATACTGGTTTATTTTTTGAATTCAAAATTCGTGGGGACGTCTTGTCACAGGAACTTTAATTCAAGAAGCCTGTATACTTTATAACTTCATATATGTTTCAGTTTGAATTTCATTTGAAACATTCATAAATAAGTATAAAGATGGGTGGGTTTTATAAAAATTCTCATTAAATTTTGAGTGAAAGAAGGATTCAGAGCAATTTGTTGTCCTATTTATACTGGCAGTAAAAATTGCAGAAGCATTTTCGTCAATGTATGCATGTCAATTTGGAGTTTACTGACTGAGATGTGATGATTGTAGTGCTTTGTACATAGGACAAACTGGACGCAGTTTCAGTGTAAGATTCAACGAACATTTGAGAAGTCATAGGCTCAAAAAAGAGGACTCTAATTACCCAAATCACCTGTTAAAACATAACCACAATTTCACCCTTAATCCCGATATTCTACATATTCAGGAAAAAGGACATACACTTAATATACTAGAATCCATAGAAATATTGGAACACTAGAAAAAAAAATAATAATGTAATATTGAATAATCAAATCGATACATATAATTCACCACTTGCTAACAATTTTGTACACACTCCCACCATTTTCCACCCCCATCCCTCAATTTGTACCACATTCTGATCCCTGATATTTAAGGACATACTTCTAGATTTAGCTTTAGTTGATAACTCCTTGCTTTGAGAATGCCACAGTGTGGTGAAATAATTTGTCAGCATTTTTAAATTAAATGTTAAAAGTTTTGTGTAAAATTTGAGTTTTATTCTCCAACTTCTGAAGTAAAATGTAACTATAGTTTCGCTACCACCATAGAAGTACAGTGTTAGTGAAATTATATTTACATTTATTTATTAAACTAGTAAAAATTGAACTTTAATAGTTGCCTATTTTGTTTAGAATGGATTTTCGTTACAATGCCTGATTCTATTCAATTATTTCTTATATATAGAATCACAGTATTTGGTTAATCTAGCGTCATTTTCTTGTATACTAAATAGGTCCATAACAATACAGTACGAAAAAGATTTAAAAGGGATAGACCAAAAGCGAAACCGAATCGAATCTGTAATAAAATTTAAGTAATACTTTTTTATTGTACTAATAAATGAAGCAAATAAATCGAATAACATAAACCAATAAAATATGTTGTATCCAAAATTAACCACTTCGAAACACAGTTTATTGCAGTGAATATAAATAGGTATTGTTATTGTTGATTATCTCATTATAATTATGCTTTTGACATATAGATAATTTATTTTACTATAACATTAATGAGAAAATAACGGATTTACTACTGTATAGGTGCAAACTAATCTACTCATTGTATTTTCTCAATTTTTAATCAATTGTTTTCTATCAAAAAACACGAAGAATCTGAGTGGAATCAATGAATTATCCATGTTTATGATATACCCGGTCGCCTATTGGTGTTATCTCTTTTGAGAAGACGCATCCCCATGAAATTGTATCACGGGAGACAATGTACCACGATTTGGTATTTTTACGCTGGACATTGTCTCCTGAGCTAGGAAAGCATTACGTGGTCAAGATTCAAGCATCTGAATGCTTATATAAGAGACAATGTCCTTTATAAATTGGAGTTATCTATTATAAAAATTACCTTATTTAGCAACCATTCACCGACAGACATTTATTTCAAAATGTACCTATTATGTTTTCCCGAGTTAATAGCCATCATTATACCTATACTTACTAATGTTGCTTATTGCATGTTGAAACTGATTGGGCATTTGAAGCCAATACAAATTGAGTCAGGTCGAGCGGTGTATAGGAGAAACAAGTAAAGAGCTACAGTGGGTTGTACCATCTTACGATATGCGATGGGCTGACACTCTAGACACTCACTCCACTGTCCACTTACTGCTCGAGAGAGAACTACCTGGCCGGCAGACACCGGTAGTAGCTTCAGCAAGCAATATCCTTTCCGCGGGTCTCGAGATAAGTAAGTCCCTCGGGGCGATACTAACAGTTGCTACTGCAAAAGATCCGGTGAACTGGTCACCACATACATTTCACCACTAATACCACGATACCGTGCCTTGTTATTCCAGAGTGCTGGTCGGAACGGATTCACGAACGTGGTAGACATATGCGGAAGGCCAAACTTGAACGAGGCTGGTGATGGCTCGTAAACGTAGCTTAGTCTGACATGAGTAAGCGAGTGGGACGATGATTACTACGCCAAAATGTATGTAGGTTCTCGCTTAAAGTAGCCTTTGCAGACCGAGCGGGGCGAAAAAAAAGTGCCTCTTCGAAAGTCAGGTAAACGGTGCCTCACATAACATTCATCCATGAAAACCACGCTGTGCCTTCCTATCCCAGACGACTGGTCGCAAAGGATTCACGGCCGTGGTACACATATGCGGTAGGCTATTTGAACGATGCCGAACGGCTACTGGTTCACGTTCCTGGTAAAACAGGTAACACAAGGAGGTGAGAGTTGACTATAGCCCAGAAGGGGCAATAATATAGTCTAGCAAGCAGTGTCCATAGTGGGTCCACTTAAAATAGTCCTTCCACGGTGAGGCCGAAAAAACAGCTGCCTCTGCGTGGATAAATGCTGCACCACATGGCTTTACTCCTAAAGTCCGCTGTCTGTGCTTCCTATCCCAGGTTTCTGGGTGACGGATTCGCGGTCAGGGCAATGATATGTGATAGGCCGATGATATGTCAAACGGAAGCTGTTTTAACACTTCACGAGTAGGCAGGAGTAGAGGGGCCTAGATGGTTCAAAATACCGTCTCCTCTCCAATTAAGGCGTTGGTCTCTGCCGGGTAATGGCGTGCTGTTTGATAATAGGAGAGGGCAAGTAGGAACGCTTAGAGTCTACTGGACGGACAAGCGGGGGGCTAGACCCCCAAACTTAATATCTGGTAAATCCGTTCTATGAATAATGAAATGAATTTACAGTAGGTACCAACTTCAATTCAATTCTAGTTACAGCAACGTCTTTGGATAAATAATTTATGGTTACCACAGCTTGGAATAAAAGAAAGTATTTGGGAACTCTCGCTCGTACTTATTAAATTACTATATACCGCTCGATCTGACTTAAGCTGTATGTAATTACTTAATGGTAGTTGAAGAGTAAAATAAAGTGTTAAAATAAAACTGCAAGTGCAATTTATTAGCTTTTTTAATATACTTTTTGCGTTTTTTATTTGTTACTATATATGAATGCCTCTTCCTTTTTGGTCATTCGTATAGATTCATTCTTCGAGGGTCTAGCTGAATGGATACTCTTTGACCTAGATGTCATCCAACAATGTTGAATTTTCCGTCTGGAGTGGGATGTCGGTTGCAATACAATTTGCCATCTCCACTGTTGTAACAATATTCTTCTAGATTTGCAATTGGCGCAGATAAAACTGCACTTGTGTAACAGTTGTCAATCGGCGGAGATAAGATTAATTTTAAACGTTGCTTTGGTCAGGTTGGTATTTGGATTTTCAATTGCAATTTCAGAAATTCGATTTTAAGATAGTAACTTCACGTCCTCCAGTGGATAGTTTCTTCTTCAATATATATTGATAATTTCATTGGTTCAAATTACCACTGATGTTGTTAGTTGATAAATCCATATTCATATAGATATTCACAGCCAATTCATCCAACATTATTCTGTTCTCGAAGCTTAGTGAAGGCTCTCGTAATTTATATTGAATGCAAATTGCATTAATCTAGAACTATTGTTATTGCAAAATTGTGTTAACATACTCTCAACGTTGAACTTGCGATGTGTATTGTAGTTATTAAACCCGATTCACGATGGCGTTGAACTGCAGAAGACATAATACACTACATATAGGTAGATGCTTGGATGTTCGGCACATGTTGGCCTAGCGCAGAATAGAATGTCCAACGGAGTAATTCCAAAGCGTACAACATTGTACCCCATGATTCAGCATACAATTTCCTGAGGATGCGTCGTCCCATACGAGATAATGAGAATACGCTACCCGGTCCTAGAAAGTTTATCATTGAATAGATATCAACCAAGGTTGTACAACAATAATTACTTTGTCACCCATTGTCTTCCTTATAGGTAGGCACAGTTTGAGTTTCACAAATCGGTATATACGAGTCTTTTTAGTTGGAGCAAGCCAAATGTATTGTATTGTTTTACATCTTGACAAGATAGGTAAGTAAAACGCTACCAAATATTTAGGAGGTTGGACCAAGTCCATGTGCGGTGCTCACTCCCATTGTACAAGCTGAGGCAGGATGAAGTATCCATTGTCAAAGTTAATTAATTTAATAATAATAATGAGCTTTCGCGATGAATGTAAATTCAAGACAGTTATCAAAGCGTGTATGAGAAATGTTTGTGTAGTTATGCTTATATACAGGGTGTCCCAATATTGCTGGGACACAGAGCTACCACGTATTCTAGAGGTCAAAATAAGTCGATTGAGCCCAATTTACCTGTATACCAAAATGTACCGTTTGTCCGTGAGAAGAGTTCAAAGTTTACTAAAAAAAATACATTTTTGTATGTTGTTCCGAAGTGCTTTATACAAATTTAATGAAATTTGGTAAATGTGTATTCTAGATGATTAGCTTACTTTTAGTAATCAAAAAAACCCAAAGAAAATTGTAGAGGGGTTGGAACCACCCTCACCCCTTGGCATTTTTTCCCCCATTTTTGTAGGGGTGGGAATACGGTTTTAAGACTTTTTTATCTGGAAGGCCTACTCATTATCTTCATTTTCTTACTCTTGTAAAAACTCCGTATTTTGCGTAGTTTTCAAGAAAAAAAATGTTTTCGCAAACACTGATAACCGATTTTCGGGTATAGGTTTAATAAAATTATTAGACACAAATTACACAATACATTTACACAAGACAAACAATAATTTTTATAACAAGTGTTCAATGTGACCTCCACCTTCATTAATACAGAGGTCAATTCGACGTAAAAAATTGAAATGCACTCTTCTTAAAACATCGTCATTTTCTCGTAGCGCATTTACAGCATTTTGAATTCTATTCCACAGTTGTTCGATGTTATTTATTTGAACCTCGTACACTTGTCTTTTTAATTCTCCCCAGATGAAGAAGTCACAAGGGTTTAAATCTGGAGACCGCGGAGGCCATTGAATGGGTGCTTCTTGTCCCCTACCTATCCACCTGCCACCAAATTGTTCACCAAGATATTCTCTTACTGCACGTGCAAAATGAGGTGGTGCACCATCATGCATGAAGAACGTATTTCTACGCAAGTTAAGAGGCAAGTCTTCTAATAATTCTGGCAAATTTTGTTGAAGGAAACGGAGGTAACTATCGCCATTCAGACGATCAGGTAATCGTAACGGTCCGACTATAAATTCGCCAATAATTCCGACCCAGACATTAATTTTAAATTCACGTTGATAATGTCTACTTTTAATGGCATGTGGATTTTCATCTGCATAAACATGATCGTTGTGTAGGTTTGTCATACCGCGACGTGTAAAACAAGACTCATCAGTAAACAAGATCTTAGTATGGAATCCGTTGTCGACTACTCTGCGCTCCCGAATAGTTTGTAAAAAACTTAAACGTAATTCGTAGTCAGGTGGCAACAATTCTTGCACTGGCTGGATGTGAAATGGCCGAATTAATTGATCTCTAATGATTCGACTTACAGTGCTTTTTGGAATTCCAGCTTCTCGTTGCAATCTTCTAGTACTGGTATTAGGATTGTTATCAATCATTTGAAGAACAGCTTCTTCCGCAATAGGTGTTCGAGCTTGTCGAGGTCTTCCAGCGTTAACTCTTACTGGGGTCAACCTCCCCGTTTCTCGAAGACGTCTTTCGATTCGGGCAAAAGTTTTATGGTTTGGAATTCTCCGGTTTGGATACCTCTCTTGATACACGCGAACACTTTCGCGGCAGTTACCTTGACAATATCCAAGAACTAATAACATGTCGGTCTGTTCATTAAAAGGAAAATTCATAATTGTGGGACGTCAAAGGAACAGCAACAACAGCAATAACAATTAAACAAAAACAGTGATGACAATAAGAAATAATAAAAAAACAAGCAAAAGAGAACAAATAACTGACACATTTACTGTTAACAATAAACTATGTTTCCTGTCAAAATCATAACATTTGGTTTTGTCTTTGTGTCCGCGGCCAACTAAATTTTGTATTACAATTTTATTAAACCTATACCCGAAAATCGGTTATCAGTGTTTGCGAAAACATTTTTTTTCTTGAAAACTACGCAAAATACGGAGTTTTTACAAGAGTAAGAAAATGAAGATAATGAGTAGGCCTTCCAGATAAAAAAGTCTTAAAACCGTATTCCCACCCCTACAAAAATGGGGGAAAAAATGCCAAGGGGTGAGGGTGGTTCCAACCCCTCTACAATTTTCTTTGGGTTTTTTTGATTACTAAAAGTAAGCTAATCATCTAGAATACACATTTACCAAATTTCATTAAATTTGTATAAAGCACTTCGGAACAACATACAAAAATGTATTTTTTTTAGTAAACTTTGAACTCTTCTCACGGACAAACGGTACATTTTGGTATACAGGTAAATTGGGCTCAATCGACTTATTTTGACCTCTAGAATACGTGGTAGCTCTGTGTCCCAGCAATATTGGGACACCCTGTATATGGAACATTGATTCCATATTCAAAGATTCCAGATTTGATAGCTATCCTGGCGTACCTAGATTACCAAAGACTATGAAGCAGTATTTAGTAAATATGAGTTTTGGGTTCGAATTGCGGAGTACCAAATTCACGTTACCATTCTAATATTGATGATGAAATTATTGTAATAGTATGTAGTCGAGGAAATAAAGCACTAAAATAGGCCAAACCTTTGCGATGCGGTTTTCTTCATTCGATTCAGAAAATGATTTAGCAATTTTGTGCAGGGTTAGTTTTTTGCGGAAAAAATTTAATGCATTTCTACAGCCAAAAAATGCATTTTTCTGACTGCACTTTTTCAGGTGAATAAAAAAACGGAGTCGAATTGGTTTCTCGGGTGTTTTTGGGGTCGCTGAATACGAATATGCTATCAAAAAAAGTCCCTGAGGTCCCCTTAGACCATCCCCGGTGTATCCGGGGTCCCGACACCCTGAATATCGATGAATTTCATTAGAAAATTATTTTTAATGTTTGTTAACTGTTCGAGAGATTATTTAAAGGTTGCTATTGATGAATACGACCTGAAAAAATTCTTTTGCAATACCTGGTGGTACCCTGAGACCGGACAACCACGTCATCTTCCAGGAATTAATTAATTTTTCTTCATGAAATGTAACAAATTCTGTCTCTCGGGGGTTTCAAAGTCGCCGATCACCCCTATGACACTCACAATGTTCTGGAAATTACCTGGGGGTGTTTCCGGGGTCTCTGGAGCCCTGCGTATCTACGTCATCTTTTAGGCATAATAGTGATCGGCGACTTCGAAAACCCCCGAGAGCCAGAATTTGTTACATTTTACGAAGAAAAATGAACAAATTCCTAGAAGATGACGTAGATACACAGATACCCGGAAACACCCCCAGGTAATTTGCAGAACAATGTGTCATAGTCGAGATCGGCGACTTTGAAAACTCCCGGGAGTCAGAATTTGTTACATTTTATGAAGAAAAATTAACAAATTCCTAGAAGATGACGTGAGTACTCAGGGTACCACCAGGTATTGCAGAAGAGTTTTTTCACGTCGTAATCATCACTAGCAACCTTTATATCACCTCTCGAACAGTTAACAAACATTAAAAATAATTTTCTAATGAAATTCATCGATTTCCAGGGTGTCAGGACACCGGATACCTCTGGGATGGTCCAAGGGATTCAGCGACCCCAAAAACCCCCGAGAAACCAATTTGGTTATGTTTTTTTTATTCACCTCAAAAAGTGCACTCAGAAAAATGCATTTTTTGGCTGTAGAAATGCATTACATTTTTTCCACAAAAAACAAACTCCCCACAAAATTTCTAAATCATTTTCTGAATCTAATGCAGAAGACCGCATCTCACTCCATCCAGCTGCGCCAAATTTGGAATGTGGAATGCTTTATTTCCTCGACTGACATGTTACGTCGCCTTTGGTAGTCGACTAGGCAAGTTTTCTTTGACAGTAGTAGCATTAAGGCCAACCCATAAATTATTATATCAGGAAAATATGTATTAAGCATTTGGAAGGCTCTGGTGTTTTAGTTACCATTTTAGTTCTTACACCCAATTCTATAATTATACCATGTATGCAGTAATTCAAATATTTGTATTTGTTCATCTTTTTTATTTACTAACATCGAAAATCCGGATTCGATTCCTATTCGATTGTACCCACCGGCATTAGTTTTCCAATGTGTCCGAATGAAGTTTTTGGGGAATTGAAACGCAACGTCTTCAGGTAGGGTCAACACTGCTTGATGTTTCTCCAATGATTGAATTAATAATGTAATTTCAATCAGAATGGAACCGTGTTCCGCTTGAAATGTCTAGCAATATGAATTGAGTTGTAGTAAATTTAGTAATTAAGAGCTAAAATAAACAAAATTTAGTACACTGACTCGTACCTTTAAGATGAAATGTAAACTATTACACCAAATATTATGTAGAGCAGGAAATTGTGTTGTGTTGGGTCAGGTCACGGACTAAAAAATATATTTTAACATATTTTGCCATAATGTCAATATTAATTTTCTCATGTTTATATTTCTGTCAAATATAGCAAAATGTATCTAGTCAGTCCTCATGTAATATAGAAACACATTGAACCTCGTGTTGGATGATATAGAACGAAAATATTGTCAACCCTTATTTAGCATAGTTATCTTAGTTTGAGCATATGTAAAATTTGTTCTGATCTGTTATAGCTGAACGGTGACAACGTGCCCTATATTCTCAGACAGCTGTTTCGCCCTTCTCATGGACTCGTCAGTGAGACGAGGCTGACGTGAAGTCACTGATCGACAGTGGCGGTACCAACTCTGTCGGGGCCCTAGTATAACAACATAGTAGGGGGCCCCTTCAACAATTTAATAGCAAAAAAAAGTCACATATGAAAATTTTGTCTGTGTTTTCTATGTTATCTATGTTTAATTTCAATCTCGCTATCCATCTTGTAATCTTACAATCAATATTACAATCCATAGTCTCACAACCTATAATATATACGCTTATATCTTGGTAACAATCTTTAAAATCTCGCACTGTGGACTTTCGCCTTGACAAATTTTTCGATTATTGCATCCATATTTCCTCTTAACGAGTTCGTCACATTACTCTCTATCGACAATACACTTAGGTCCGCCAGTCTCTGTTGCCCTATCGGATTTCGCAGATAATTTTTTATCATTTTCAATTTTGAAAAAGAGCGCTCTTCTGTTGCAACGGTCACTGGAATGGTCGAAAACAGTAAAATTACTGAGCAGACGTCCGGAAAGCTAGTCGAAAGAGTAGAATACTCGATCAATATTAAGTTAGCCAATTCCCTGATGGAACTTATCTTAGAAATTTGATCTTTTAGACAACTACGCAGGGACAACATCTTAATGAAAAGTTGATCAGTTTCGTCTTGTTTTTTTCGAGAAATTTTTTGTATTCCTTCGCAACAGGGTCCCGTTTCATGACATGAAAGCAAGATAACAACTACAGTTTTCCGAAACCACAATATCAATTTCGTTGTCAATCTTTTTAAAAACAAATGATGGAATTTCACGATTCGGGATTCTCAAATTTGGTGAAATTGTAAAATATTGGGGCCAAAATGTCAAATATTTTGACAAAGATCTCTCATTGACAAAGAGGCTCTCATTGTAAAGTATTTAAATCCAATTTTTATTAAAATAATTAATTAGTAGTTTTGTCACACAATTACAATGTACCAGAAAGTGTGGAATAATATCATAACAATAAAAAAAACCCTCGGTTGGGGCCTCCGATACCCGGGAGCCCAGTCAATTGCATCGGCTGGACCAGCGGTAGTTACACCACTGCTGATCGACCATCTTCGAAAGTGATATAATAAAACACCCCAAAGTGTTTGGCAAACCTAGAAATTCCAACACCATCAGCCGGAATGCAGATGCCCACTGAGAATGCAATTCTCTACGCAGTGACAGAGAAGTTCTCGCCATTCAAAGAATCGACAAGGAAACAGTTGGAAATACTGCCGCCTGGTGACGATCCCGTAACAATGCATAGTGAAATACAAACACATTTCGTGTTAGCAGTCAATAGTCAACGTTTTTGTTCATCAAGTTGAACAGTGACGACATGCCCTATAGTCTCAGACAGCTGTTTCGCCCTTCTCAGTCAGTGACGTCTGTATTTCACTATGCTCTGTTTATAGTTATTGCCCATGGTGATTTATATTCGGAAAAAATAATATATGCAATCCACACTGGGCTAAACTAAAATAATAGATTGGTTAGCTTCTACCTGAAGCTTTTTCATGATAATCTATGTTGGAAAACAAAAACTATCAAAGCACGAAAGCAGAACTCCCGAATGATGATACAATGAGCAAATTTGGAAAATTTACATTCAGTCGGATCTAACTATAGCATTCAAGAGACCATTTTATTATATTCTTCGTAATATAATCTTATTTAGTAAGATAATCATTCCGGGTTGTCATTGATGCTGTAAGTAACATTAAACCAGGCAATAATAATAATAAAATCAGTACAAACTAGGAGAAATCACTACACTAAAGTCAATTATACACCGGCAAAGCTATCAAACATGATGCAACAATCCCTTTCGGGTAGAAAGCAATTGAACCTGGTTAAAATGATTGATAACTTTGACAGACTATGATTATCTTCTGTAGAATTCAATACAAAATCGTTTCCACTGATTTTATTGTCTATTGTTCACAATAGTTGCCTTCATTAGTTTTAAGAGTCTCGTGTTGATCGGGAAGTTAACACAATTCGGAAGTGCCTGGGAAAGCATGATTCGCTGAAGTAAGGAGGTGTAGTACTTGGAAATAATTATGTAGGTATTAAGTTCCACACAATTTAATTACAGTCCGTCCAAGCAATCGAACCCGAGGGCTAGTGAGTTGGAAGTAACTGTTGATTCGTAGAAAGCAGTGAGAGCGCGCTAAGATTATAGATTAGGTACTTTGATGGACTGTAATGAATAATGATATTTGAGATTGTTATTATTCAACATAGTGTCTTATGGGAAATATTAGAGATTCCTGAAGTTGGGAATAGTTGGTAGAATTTTGATACCGAGAAAATTACAAAACAATGTAAAGACCGCGAGAAAAATAAATGAATTCACGCTAATTCAACTAAATTTCGCCTTCCATATCAGATTTTCAAATAATCCTAATATGATACAAAATTTTAAACTAAGACCTTCCTAAGTTTTTTTAGCTAATTGTACTACATGTTCTGTCAAATTGCAATAAATAATGCATTGAAAATATTTCTATAATAATATACAAAATCAGTTGTTCTAAAATGCTCCCGGCATCTTTAGTCATTTTCAAAATCATCGTGTTTCAGACGTAATTAAGACCTGTTCGGTGAATTTTTATTCTTCCAAACTGCACCTTTGGTAAATTATTATGGATTGAAACCTTCGTCAAAGGAATTGCATCAGATTTTTATTGATGTCTGCTTACCAATGAGTCATGAATCATCTTGTATATGAGATTCATTAAGTTTAGTTCATTTCACTTACTGTTGGAACAACTCCTAGGGTCTGGTAGAGCTAATCTTCTTTGGGCTAAGATCACGGTGGCTCCTATGACTAGAAGCGCCAAATGTTTCAACATTTTTATCTGAAATTAAAATAATATATATAATAATCATCAGTTCCTCTGGCATTCAATATTTTAGCCCAGTCAATGAAGCATTGCAAGAATCAATTCTCGTTAACAAGACGGATTTTTATGAAATTTGGGGGGGGGGGTTGGTTCATTAGAGGTCGAGGGAGGTTTGTGGGAAGTGGAAACAACTGCTACTGGTGTTATGTGACGCTCCCATATTTATTCCTTATCGGAAATGGAAAATACCTATAATCACGGAGAATTGTAGGAAAGAAATTTGGGCTGTCAAAACTAGTACTACAGTTGAACGTCCGCGACATGATATTGTATTTTTCCAAACCGACAAGCGGAACAACGCAAATATGGATTCCAGCATTTTTAATCAAGTATCAGATTATGGTTAAATTCAAGTATTGGCCCAATGCTCTCATGCAGTTGGACTTGATAAAAACGATTATGCTCTCGCCCACTTCAACTATATCGAATTCAGTCATAGTTATATGAAAGTACAGGGTGTCCCATTTTAGGTACTTTTGCGGGTTATCTCCTTTATTTTTAAAGATAGAGAGTTGCGGTTTTCGCGACACTGTGCTACTTTTTCGTAAAACTCAAGATGCCGTCAACAGAATTTTCATAGCCCTTTTAGTTTTTAAGATACAGGGCATTTCTGAAAATGTTGCATTTTGTGACCCCCCTCGTATCTCCGTTATCCTTCAACTTATCGAGAAGGTAAAATAACATTCTAATAGTTTTTTTTCCGTAGAATGCAGTGGTGTAGATAACTTTTGTTACATATTTACTGTTTTTGAGTTATAAAGCAAACTTATGTTTTTTTAAATGGAACACCCTGTATATTTATAGACTATAAAATTTGTCTTTTTTTTACCTTTTCAAAAATATATGATAGTATAAACTTTTTTCAGAAACACGCAAATATTTGACAATTTTCAGAAATTAAATACATATTTTAATAGTAGGCCATTGATATTGTTTATGACAAGAAACAGAAATAAACGTCAAATCTCTATCGCATTTAAGCTGTTTATTTTCGTTCTTTTGGTATCATTATTCAATAGATATTTATCAATTTTTCCGAATAATGGCAGTTTACGAAAATTATGAGAAATATGATATGATGGTATGTTTTATACAGAGTAATGAAAATTCTGAAGAAGCTTCGGAATTATACTTCCAAAGGTGAGTAAGCTATTATGGCTATGAAAATCTCTATTATCAATTTTTGCTTGTTAGATATCCAGAAAGAAGGCAACCGTTTTTTGGGATATTTGCCCGTTTAAAAGCAAATTTAGTTGAGCACGGATCATTTGTTCACCCGCGCCCTAAAACATACAACAAAGAGAACAGGGAAAGAAAAGAGATAGATACTTTAGGATATATAGAAGCAACACCTTCGTCCTCATGTAGAAAAATTGAGAAGGAAATTGGTGTGCCAAAAACTAACGCTCAGAGGATCTTGAAGAAATATAAGTATCATCCATACAAATTTAATATACTACAACATTTGCATCCTGGCGATGCCGAGCGCCGGGCACTGTTTTGCCAGTGGTATTTGCAACAAATCGATGCTAACGATTCATTTGGCAGACTTGTTATCTGGTCAGACGAATGCTTTATTTCAAGTGCTGGCATTTTCAATCGTCACAATACCAGGAACTGGCGTAGTGAAAATCTGCATTTAATGTTTGAAAGGGCACAACAAGGACGCTTTGGAGTTGGGGTTTCATGTTTTATTTTGGGTAGACATATAGTTTATAGGATTTTTGAAGGAGGTCTTACAGCACGTAAATACCTAGAAATTCTTGAGGAAGTTATTCCAGAACTGCTCGAAAACATTCCATTAGCCCAGTATAATGCTGTTTACCTACAGCAAGATGGTGCCCCAAGTCATAACTCTAGGCTCTTAAGGGCCTTTCTTAATAATAACTTCCCTCAAAGATGGATAGGTACCAACGGACCTGTTAGATGGCCTCCACGATCACCAGATCTCTCAATTTTAGATTTTTTTTATGGGGCTATATACAAAATGAAGTATATAAAACTCGATATGACGGCATTGCAGAACTTCGAGAGGCAATTCATTTAGCTTTTCGAAATCTGCGAATGAGAACAATGGTTCTTTTGAACGCTATTCAAAGAATCTCGAAGATGTGCCAATTTTGCATTAGAGAAAATGGTGGTCAATTTGAACATCACATTTGATTTTTTTTAATAATGTTATTTTTTTGTGTTTTTGTTATATTGTCACTTTACGCCACAAAACTGTTGTTACAAACTTACTGTTAGAAAAAAGATCTATGGGAATTTTTTTTAATAGATACCTATATACAAGGTATCCAATTATTTGTTAGTAATATGTAAGTTGCACTTGTTTATTATTGTTATCCATAGCCTACTATTAAAATATGTATTTAATTTCTGAAAATTGTCAATTATTTGCGTGTTTCTGAAAAAAAGTTTATACTATCATATATTTTTGAAAAGGAAAAAAAAAGACAAATTTTATAGTCTATAAATATACAGGGTGTTCCATTTAAAAAAACATAAGTTTACTCTATAGCTCAAAAACAATGAATATGTAACAAAAGTTATCTACACCACTGCATTCTACGGAAAAAAATCTATTAGAATGTTATTTTACCTTTTCGATAAGTTGAAGGATAACGGAGATACGAGGGGGGTCACAAAATGCAACATTTTCAGAAATGCCCTGTATCTTAAAAACTAAAAGGGCTATGAGAATTCTGTTGACGGCATCTTGAGTTTTACGAAAAAGTAGCACAGTGTCGCGAAAACCGCAACTCTCTATCTTTAAAAATAAAGGAGATACCCCGCAAAAGTACCCAAAATGGGACACCCTGTACATCGATTGTGTTGAAGAGTCCCCTATTGAGTTATGAAAGTTGTACGTCATCGACTGTTCGAAACAGTAAGAAGTTATGACATCGTCCACCGTTGACGTACGACTTGCAATTGAAGCTGATACAGGATTTTAATGAAATTTACTGTATGATGGTTCTTTGAGTTGCAGATCACGAATCGGTTACACTCTCAAGAGTTAACTTTTTTTTGCATTATTGGGCATTTCGTTTAGACCCCTTATTTTTATAAGGCCTCTAACACGAGGGGTGCATTTTTTCAACCTGGGCACCCAACCATTATTATAGTGTGGCACAGTCAGTTCTTCTATCATAGTCTATCTAGACATCATGCCGACAAATAAAACAAACGAAATGCCGATAAACACTTTCTGCGCAAGTTCTGCTGCGTCAGCATGCATGTGGGTTTATTTAGACCGTATAATGCTAGGATAAGATTGCTAACCTGTCATCAAGAGCTGTAATATTATGAAAATGTTTCATATTTGGACCAGATCATTACGTCATTTTAAACAAAAATGTATATTTTTCATTGCAATTTTAGATACTTCGTAGTTTTTTGAGATGATCTCCATGAGCCTAAACGTTTTCGAAATATCGGGACTTTTTGAGTTTTCACTTGTTTGAAAATCAATGACTGTCATATTTTAATATTTCGAAATCGTTTTCGAGCATCAAAAAAAAGATGGATTTTTTGCTGTGCTTATTATTGGGGAAAAAAATAGCGTTGGGGAAGTTCGAGGAACCATAACTCACTTTTTCTAAAAGGAATGCCAATTTTTTGCTTCTACTAAATGAAGGAGAATTAAATTCCGCATCGATTTGTATCATTGTTCACTATACCCTTTGAATAGATTCCAAGTTATGGTGACTTTTTGTTGACATTAAGAGAAATATGATTTTCAAAGTTGTCAGGGTTATTGTTGTGTAGTGTTACAAGAAGTTACAAAATGTGGACAATCAAAGTTACCCAAATCTAGGTTTAATGAATTTATTTGGAAAAATGAGTTATGGGTACTTGAACTTTGTTAGCTCTAATCTAAGCTGAAGAAAGTTACTGTACAAGATTTTAATAACCCTAGAGCGTGGAATTTATTAAGATTGTTGTGATTGTGTCAAATAAGCGTGCCAAATCGAAAAAGATACCTGAAGCATTTTTACTTTCTCTTACCCGTATGTAAGAAAAGTAGTGTAGTCGTCCCGAGAATTTAAACTCGATTTTTCAACGGATTTCAGTCGATAAATTATCTATTTGTTATTATCTAATATTGGGGTGAAGTCGAAAAGCAATTTTTTATTGCATTTTCAAAAAATCATTGAAATGAATCAAAATTTGACTAAAGTTAGGCCAAGTTATTTACTCGGGGATTTTCGAGGTCACTCATCAAGCATATGACGTTAACAAGACGCCATAATGTTATGCAAATTTCATAGCAATTGCTATGAAATGCAATGAAACTTGTTATTCGAGGGTCTTTGAGACCTGTGATGACGAATACGACTTTAAAAATATTTGAATGCATAATGTTTGTGAAGAGTACTATGTCTATATTTCGGGAATACATTGGTGAACATGCACATGATACAAGATTTAAAACTAATCTGAGAGGAGAGAAGAACAATTTTTCTTATTTGCAAAAAAATGTTCACCACTCTACAATGAAAAATATTCAATAAAATTCCATCGGAATACAGAAATCTGCAAATTCACATTCTAAAATGCAGATTAAAATACTTTTTAATATTTTAAAACGAATGTAATGACTATTTGTAAGTTTTAAAGTGTATGTGAACATCTGATCAATTTTATATTTATATGTATGTGTTTGTGTTTGGTAAATTTTTATTGTTATAATATGTATGGTATGTATTACCCTATCATTAATTTTATTATTGTTTTTTGCATGTTCTACACCTTATTTGATTAGGCTTAGGTTACTGCATTACTTGTAGAAAGAACAAATAAAATGATGTATCTATCTATCTATCATTGAATGAAAATTAAATTGATAAATAAAAATGTTACTACATGGATGTATGGGATGGAAGAATGAAGATAAGTAGAACAATGAAGACTTTTATATTATGTGAATGTTTTAATTTTTGGTCGGTAATAAAAGATTCATTTACAACTAACATAATATTTTGCATGTTTTTTATTTAATTATTTTAATAACAAACTACGGTAAAATTAATTAAGTATTAATTGACATTTCGTTTGTCCTATTTTAAATTTTGAAAATTATTTATTCACAAATACATCATTTTTATTCTATTTGATATAATCAATGATACTTTAACAACACTTTCATTTGATATTTCGTTGATATTTTCTAATATCATCCGTCTTCTCAAGCATATAAATCTTTAGTTACTTATTTTGGCACGTTAGTGCAGTCAGATCCCGGACAAACCGTTTCCTACAACCACATGCGTTACCATAGCCACTTTTGCAACCATAGAATATTATATCCATAATATCTTGAGGACCAGCAGGTTGCGTTGAAATACTTTATTAATTATAAAACACTACACGTAGTCGGGTCAAATTAGACGTAAAAAGTACCAAAGGTCTTATTTTGAGCGATTACCACTCATCGACTTGCGGTTTTTTGCAAACGTATTTAGAAGAAACCCGAAAGTCAAGTAATACGTGCTTTTCCATTTTTCAATTGTTATTGTGGTATAACAATTTCATGGCCAAATAATTTGAAAATTTCCAAAATTTTGAAATCTTGCCAAAAATGGCTAGAAACTCCCACTTGGGGTTTTCAAGGTCGCTGATCACGATTCCGCAGTCAGATTTTTCATTTGCCCCTTTATCGGCCAGATATTGGCCAAAGCTTATAGCTAAAAACTGGAAGATCTACAAATTTCAACGAAAATGGCTAGAAATTCACACTCGGGGATTTTCGAGGTCGCTGATCACGATTCCGCAGTCACTATAGTGCATTGATATGGTTGGTTGCCATTTTTTAAAGAAATTGAATATAAATATCCTATAGCTTTCGAGGTTGCTGATGAAGGTTCTGTTTTTGAGTATGTTACCGACAAATTGGCAATATTTTCGCAAAAATATGATAAAATATTTACTTTCAAATGTTATTGACCATGAAATTGGCCAATTTCTGGTATAACAATTGAAAAATGTAAAAGCACATATTACTTGATTTTCGGGTTTTTCTAAATACGTTCAGGAACGATTTGCAAAAAACCGTAGGTCGATAAGTGGTGCTCGTTCAAAATAAGACCTTTTTAGCCAATTTGACCCGACTAACGTGAGCTACAAAGAAACGTGTGCAGTCTCAACAAAATTTAAAGTCACATCAAATTAAAATATATGGTACATAATCGAATGCAACAAGAATTACATTTTTTGCATGCAATAAAGCAAGTTCAACTTTAACCCAATATTAAAGATTAAGATTTTTTCTACAACAAAATGCCGCAAGCCGTATCAAAATCCATCTGGCCACACAAAAAATTCGAGATTTTAGTTTAGCTTATTTTGAACTATATTTCCTCTAATAATAGTTGGTACGTGTTAATAGTACATCAAACCTCTCTAGGGGGCAATCATGTTTATGACGCTTTTTACAATAAATTGCTTCATTCGCAAAGGACTGGCAACTGGCATGATCTAAAATTCTTGTGGAAATAGTTGGAATATAACACAAAGTACAAGTACACAATGAATCAATAGAGACCAGGTACATCGTGTGAGGAAGAGAGGAACCCAATTTACACAAGATCATTTAGCGAAGATAGGTGGGACGAGAATTATTTTTATTTAATTTGTTTAATTGAGTTTTAATGTAGTATTTTGTCAAATCTGTATTCTTATGGAAATGAAATTGTATTTTTTCTTAGCATGTTTTATTTATGGAAAGTAAATATGAATGAATGTTCTGTTATAAATCACCAACATCATTTTTGTTGAATGGGATTCAAAATGTGTCTTCAGACCTTATTGAAACAGAAAATTCGTCATTATTACATACTAGATAAATTACTATTGATCATTAATGGACTGGCAAGGTTAACATATTCTCCATGACAAACAGATGGTTAATATTCCGTGCCAAGTGTAGGTCTGGTATTCGATTGTCCCGGATAAAGCATATAGTTTCCGGACAATCTGGGTCATCCATTGACCCGCGGCTGATCGCTTTCACGGTCACCCAGCCGGAGATGACCACCAAGTGCTTGCGTCGTCTGGTAGTTAATATTTGAAGAAACCGTTGTTGTTCTCTTCCTTTATTAGGTACCAAATATTGTGAACAACAGCTTATGATCTCGTAAAATAGATTAGATATCATTTCTGTTCCCATGTGCCCAATTATTTAGTTACTGAACTGTCAAAAAGAAAATATTCACAAGCGAATCATAACTTTCTATGTATCTACTTTAACGTCCTGAGGGCACTATTGAATACCTACGTTGGGTGGGCCAGAACATATCGGAAGAATTTATTATCACTCAAGTTTTTGCTGTAGCAATGGTTATGAACCTGTATTAAGCTATTTTTTTTGTAATTGCAGACCGAATGATTTCTTATATGTATGATGACTTTAATTTATTTTTTATTGCGTTCATTATTATATTTTGGCTAATTTAATATTTAATTTACTCAGATACATGGATAGATTTTTCTGGAGCTGTTACTCATTATGACTTTGCAAACTGATTTTAATCAGAATTCAGAGTACAAAAGAATATATCAGCTTTAAATAGGTTCACGAGAAAATAATTCAATTTATATTAATAAGATTCTTGACCCAGTATGAATTATATATAAAAATTCTCGGGAAATAGGTCACAATAACACTTTGTTTTAACTATTCGTCTTTACGTACGTTTCGGTCTCACGACCATCATCAGAAGACTCACTATGTCCAAAAAGGGGGTTTATTAAAACTAATTATAGCACAAGCGTCCAAATCGCACAATTTAACTTCAATTAAAAGAGCCCACGCCGTCGAAACGAACAGAACCACGAATAATCGAAAATTGTATCGTCAGAATTAATGTATAAAAAATTATTTTTTTTGTAGTAAGAATCCGCTATTCAGTAATATTATTAAAATATATGAGTGCATATTGATTGGTATTCTCACAACAAATGAGAAGAACGAAGTTATTTGTCAAGTATCTACTTTCGAAACCAGATGTGTAGGATTTATGACAAGGCCCTTAAGAACGGTTTCAGACCTGTACTGGGAAATAACTATTACGAATTCTTCCTAAAAACATTTTCTACACTTATAAAGACGTATGTAAGAATTTGCAAGAGATTATTTAATCAAATTAGTATAAATATGACTTAGATTTTGTGTGTCTACCCTATGATTTACAGATTTGGGGTCCCGTTTTATGTGAATCATCTCCAGGATAGATCTTTTATAATAATTGGTTTCCTTAGTTAAGATATTAACATTTTTGTAATCAAATTGATGGTTATAATCAAAGCAATGCTTAGCAAGGGCGGTGGAATTTTCTAAGTTGTTATTTCTTGTGCTATATTTATGGCCGTACATTCTTTTTTGTAAATATTGTTTAGAGATTCCAGTATAGGTTCCATCACAATTTAAACAATTCAATTTATACACTGTGTGGGTTTGTTTATCTTTGGGTATTAACGGTTTTAGATTTGAGAAATATTTCCCAACACAGTTAGTAGGTTTATGCGCAACATTTATATCATACTTTTTCAAACATTTTTTGATTTTCTCTGAGGTCTCCGGAATGTAAGGTAGAGTTATAAAATTGTCTGTATTACCTTTTATGTTATTTTTATTAGACGAACCATTATAGATTTTGTTTATTCTTTCTTTAATGATAGGATTGAAAAAAGTTTTTGGGTAGCCATTCAATTCTAGTGTAGTACGAACAATTTTTAAATTTTTGGGGCGGTCATCTGCGTGGGACAATTTTATCGCGCGATCTGTAAGGCTGTTTATGACACTTTTTTTATTTTATAACAAGCTGGTGCAACAGAATTGAAGTGAAGATAACGTTGAGATCATACTTCTTTAGTAAACCAAGAGGTTTTTATTTTTCCATCAGCATCATGCCTAATGTTCATATCAAGGAAATTTATGTTATTGTTTAATTCTATTTCACAAGTGAATTGAAGTTTACAGTGAAAATTGTTAAATTTATCAATTACATATTGAATTTTATCATTGGGAACACACATTAGGCAATCGTCTACATACCGTTTAAAGAAAATTTGTAGAAAATCCAATGAATTTATTACAGATTCCTCAAGGCACTCCATAACGAGGTTAGCAATGGTAGCTGAAATAGGAGATCCCATTGCTGTGCCGAATATTTGTCCAAAAAATTGCTCACCATACTGAAAGTATGTGCACGGGACCCCAAATCTGTAAATCATAGGGTAGACACACAAAATCTAAGTCATATTTATACTAATTTGATTAAATAATCTCTTGCAAATTCTTACATACGTCTTTATAAGTGTAGAAAATGTTTTTAGGAAGAATTCGTAATAGTTATTTCCCAGTACAGGTCTGAAACCGTTCTTAAGGGCCTTGTCATAAATCCTACACATCTGGTTTCGAAAGTAGATACTTGACAAATAACTTCGTTCTTCTCATTTGTTGTGAGAATACCTATCAATATGCACTCATATATTTTAATAATATTACTGAATAGCGGATTCTTACTACAAAAAAAATAATTTTTTATACATTAATTCTGACGATACAATTTCGATTATTCGTGGTTCTGTTCGTTTCGACGGCGTGGGCTCTTTTAATTGAAGTTAAATTGTGCGATTTGGACGCTTGTGCTATAATTAGTTTTAATAAACCCCCTTTTTGGACATAGTGAGTCTTCTGATGATGGTCGTGAGACCGAAACGTACGTAAAGACGAATAGTTAAAACAAAGTGTTATTGTGACCTATTTCCCGAGAATTTTTATATATCAATTTATATTCATAATTACACTTTAAGTTATTTATATATGCAGGTTTTACATATAAAAATTAATTTTTTTTTCATTCCGATACTCGTATAATATGTCTTATTAATTTGAAAAAATGTATTACTTGTTAAACAATGTAAATCAATAGAAATAAATTTCTAAAGAAGGCGGTTACATTTCCGCATTTCCATTCTTGCCATTTCAACGCTGTATAGACTACAGCTTCATTATTTCATCTTCAACTTAATCAAGGGAGTATCTAGGAAATATTTCTTAGTTATCATTTCGACTAATATAATGAAAAAGCTATGGTAAGTATATATTATATTTTACCGTGAAATCATATACGTACGCACAGAAATGCAAATGTTACTATGAAAAAAGAATATGTTCCTTATGATCACATTTCGGAAGGGGAAGTTTCAAACCTCCAAAACTCTCCGACTTTTTTAATTCTTTGACCATACGAGAGGAAAACTTATAATGGTTCGAAGAAAATCATATGAGCCAGTGGTGGAATGTTGGGAGATGGGCATTCGAATTTTTCTTGAAAGTTTGGAGGTTATAGGCATAAGGATAGACCACGTACGTACAGGTCTGGGAACTCGTATGTTTGACATGAGTCTCTTACGCGTCGCCAAACTCGTAGTCTCTCGCTCAGCCACCAGCTAGCGCTTGGATCGAAGTGGTAAAACGATTTCTTTCCGGAATCGCAAGCATCCACTTTTTTTCGCATTTCCGCATCTTTCGGCACTTCAAAAACAGAAGTTTTTTGCTTTACATTTTTGGACCTCGTTTTGCATTTCGGCACAATGCACGGTTTCGTCATTTTTTCCTAAAAACGCAGGTATTCCTTGTGTTTACAAGTCAAAAATGACAGTTGTCAGAGAACACGGCGTATAGTGTCAGAGATCACTCTTCGCATACTGCGCCACCCTTTTTGGTACTACGCGACAGTTGACACTTAGCGGAGTCACTTCTCACATAGGAACCAGCCTCGAGTTCCCAGACCTGAATGTACGACCGTGGAATAGACCTTACTAGGCAGAGTGTGGGAAGAAGTTCGGCAGGTCTCGAGCTTGATAATGAAGGAATGACTAGCTTGAGCTACCTGGAATCACTCGTGGTAGAATAATAGAGGAAGAGATCGCCCACCCTTCTACGATCGTCATGTAGAGGGCGCAATGAATTCGTGTGACTATGGCCTTGAACTTAATTGATTATTGTATTCTCTAAAATGTGTCTTACCGGGAATAACATTCTTATGCAGTTTATCTCTTTTAATTTCTAACCTTCGAACAGTCTATCAGATATTATTCACGCTTGCAATAATTGACGATCAACTTTTCATCCAAATAGAATCGGAAACATATCAAAGCTGAGCCCATCAATATTATTTGGTTAAATTTGATTGTTGGAAGGTCACCATTCTTCTCAAACGATGTTTTTTACTCCATTTACTCTACTGTGATATCCATACTGATTTTACTACTTAATTTGAAAAGAGTGGAGAAGAGGAATGTGTACACTGTTAGTACAGGAGAAATCTGTTGGTAAACAGATGGGTCCAGAACAGTTGAAGGTATCTGGCCTGAGAAACATATACTCGGAACATATGAGTAAATACAACAGTCTCTTTCAAGCAGAATCCAAGCAATTGAGAGATGTGCACAACTCAATCTGGGCAAAGGATACATATCCATCGTGTCTGGGCATAAGCATAAGTCAAGCAGTCCTAAAAGCGCTGAGTTCCAACATCATCATTAGGTCAAGGATGGTTCTCACCTGCAAAACCAAAACAAAACACCTTGGAGTGCGGTATAGAAAAACACACCATATAGAAAATTCACAGATCAAAAGACAAAGAACTCATAAGCCCTGGAGTTCTCATCCGAGATATTCGAAGATCTTCCTAGATACATTTTGGAAAAAGGACGACTTGGAAACCATAAGAGGAAGCAGAAATGATCTAAAATAATAACAGGGTTCATGATGGGATACTAGAAACTCAACGAGCATATGAGAAAAATTGGCCTAGCCAATTATGGGACGTGTAGATTCTGCAGAGAATCGAGAGAAACATCGATACTGGCAGCGGAGCTACACTTCTTCGCAGAAGAAAAATCTGTCTTTTTGAAATATCTAAAGCTCACCGGGTACTAATATAAAACAATTGTGAGTGGACGCGGCTTGAACAACACCCCTTATGTGATCTAATCTGATATATATTTCGTAGTTATTCTTAGTGTTAAGGTTCTTCAGTACTACTAGGAATAAAATGGATATTTCCCCTGACGTTTCGATTTTATTTTCTTTCTTTTATATCAGTAGTTATTTTGTTGATAAATGTTTCCAAGTAATGTAGAAAAGTATGGATGACTATGATTAATAAAATATCTGCCTGCAGGTTTCTGGAACGAATCAGCCAAATTGCTCAGTTATCTAAATGAAACACTTAACTTCTGGCTTCTCAAGAAAATAAGCACTGCCGTTGAAGCCTCAATTTGGATTATATATTTAGTAACATGATATGTTTATAATTATATTCGTTATTTGGATTGGTTAATTCAGGCCAAAAGAAAAATAAGTGAAACAAGTAGAAAGTACTGGGTTCACTGTCACCGTATTAATTCTGATTAAACGCGTGCTAAACGATACGAATGGTTCATAAAAGGTGGAGAAAATTGTAAAATTGTAATCGGATAGAATATAAATTAGTTGTGAATACAATAGTAAAATTGATGAGAAAGGAGAAAATTAATTCCCTTCTATTCAAGCGTGATGATAATAGAGGAAAACCTCGGAGGGTATTGTTTTCGCGAGAAGAAACGAAATGTACATGGAATATAATTTCATAACGTTATAACGATAATTCTAACTAATAATTATGAATGTGATTACTAGACATTTTCACAATAATTATCACTTAGTAAGTCACACAAGTGCAGCCAGCCAATAGAAAGTACATACGGCTTGTTTGGACACATTGATACACCCTGAGATTTTTTCTTTTTGTACCGGGATGTAGATTAAAATAAGTACAATAGTAGATGTTGGCCATTTTTTTAAGCAAATAATATTTATCAATTGCGAAAAATACATATTTTTTTTACATTCGAATAATTGAACACAATTAGCAAAATTGAGAGATTACATTTTTAGAAATGAAGATATTGAAATGATCGTCACAAGAAATATCGCTTTCCGTTATTATTTTTGACATGTTTATTTTCAATGTGTTTTAACAGATAATTGTAAGAACTTAATAACTTTTATGTTCTTTAGTCGTGATCAAGAAATAAATATATCGTCAGGTTATTGAACTAAATATGAATTATGATTATGATCTTCAATTGAAGTATTGAATAATTTACCAGGTTCATGTCCAGATGGTTTTTTCCAAAGTGAGTAACCGATGGAATAAAATTTGATGAAATTGTATTGAAAATTATTTCTATTTAAGCTGAGAGCAATCGATATTTACATTCTTCAAGATTATATAACTATATAATACATATCATTTCCGATTTAAAATGTGTAAATTTGAGATATTTGGGAAGACCTGAAAAAAATATCTGCAAAAACAGCTTAAATACTTGAAAGATTGGTTAGATCGTAATAAACTAGCACTTAATATCACTAAAACGGTATGTCTTACTGTAACAAATTATAATGATACACAACCACAACTTTTTGATCTGGAATTGAATGGAGAGGTAATTAGAGTCAATGATACCATATATCTCAGGTTTATATTATAGCGTGGTCACATGTGGTATTCTGGTATCATTGCTTAGGGAACAGCTAATATTATAGTAAAAAATCAATATTTAACATTCATGAAAGGATTATCAGAATACCGAAAAGAGAAGATGATAATATGGCTATGCCACTTGAACTAGATAAGAAATACATGCTTGAAGCACTGACTACTACAAATATCTATCAGAAAAATTCATAAGTAATTTATCAAAAACAAGAAACAAAGATATAGTATTGCCCAAAGCAATTTTGGAAGTTGGGAGAAAGAATTCAAAATATTCAGCTATAAAGACTTTTAATAATTTGCCGAATAGCCACAAAGCAATTAAAAAGAGTGATTACAAGATAGAACTACAAAGATATATAAAAAACAAACTACACATTAAGTTGATTAATTTCCACAATAATTATTATTAATATTTTCTTTTCATTGCCATTTTTGGTTTCACTATAAATTATTAAGGTTCTTATTATTTTTCTTATGTATAGGTATTGTTCTTTATTCATTTATTTGTTATTCAGTTTTTTCTTTTATTATTTTTTTTGTAAGATTATAACTATCCTGCATACAGGTACCTGATTTTAATTATACTTTATACTTATACTTTAGAAGCTGACATCCAAGAGTGCTTTCACTCAACACCACAACATTACTGTCATCTTCCTTTGGCGAATGAATGGTACTTTTTATGCATAACATGGCTCATTTTCTCACTATTAGAATTCAATAATTTTGTACAATCTCTATCATAAGGTCATTTTTAATTTCACACTTATAGGATGAAAGTACATCTACGTCCATCTTAAATTGTCTTGCGTAATACCATAGCCTACATAACATAAAATAGTTGTGGATTATGCAAGAACTGTATTATATATTGCAATAAATACGAGATCATCTGATGCTTCCTGGAGATTGTATTTATTATGATTGCTTTGTTGATTATGTATCGAATGAGGTTTGAAAGGAACTATTATCGCAATCTAATTACTCCATTTTATATGGCTTTCATAGATAAGTAGTAATTTAGGTCAAAGGTGAGTGATGCGAGAAGGTGTATCATTTACCTTTCTACCTAATAAAAATTAATTGCTGAAATAAGTATGAATGCACATTAAGAAAAGCAATTCATCATTTAAGTTTATACAATCTTACGCGTCCCTCTATGTACGTATGTTCAAATCAATTCTTCAACCAAACGACTTATAACCAAGATTTTTCTCACAACACAAGATTCTGAAAAATGGGTATACTGTTGATCTCAGTATAATATTCAGTAGACCTTTGAATATAGTGTCTCTCATTCTTTTTTCGTTCAAAAACAATTATTCATGGACATTGGACATATTCTAATAAAATTCATACGATCCAATGTCAGGAATTTGAAACATAACGTTGGTTAAATAAAAAGAACATTAAATCAGATATAAAGACGTTTTTCGGCATAAAAATAATAAAAAAAGAAAATCAGCTGTAAGTTATTATATTTGATCTCCAGGCTACAGAACTTCATGAAATAACTCCTTTCTCAGAAAACAACTTCTGATAAATTTACACTAGAATGGCGATGACGATTCTACCGAATGTATTGTTCAGATCGCATCTAACGAAATACTACTGTTCAGACAATTTAGGATAGTTCATGTAATATAAAAAGTGAAGGTTATAAACTCTAACCAAAGAAATAATCCCCAAGTCGTTTTCGCATCCAATTTGCTTCACTCAATTTGGATCAAAAGCTATCGAAGGATATGCAATTTTGCAAAACCATTGCTCATGTGCTTTGAGAAATATTATTTTGCTGTACAAAACACTATTCCTTAATATCTTCTATTTCGAGAATGGTGTAATGAGGCATGTAATGAAGATTAGGATAAATTAGATGGGAATATATAATTAAACGTTGTTTTCAGGTTTCTAGTAAATCCGGTGTCTTGGGCAGAAAACAGCGGCGCATCAGCAGCTGAATATATTATTGCAAAAGACGAGTCAAATTCATTGGCAATGATATTTTAATGTTTTTTATAAATAAATCTACCAATGTATTTTTATTTAGTACTCTGACTACACGAGAGGGAAACCTATACTGTTCGAAAAACATCGTGTGAGCCAGCGGTGGAATATTGGGCTATATGCATAGGGAAAAGCTTCACTAGGTAAAGAGCTACATAACTTCGCTGTTTGAGAAAAAAATTAAGTCCGGTAGGAAGAAGTTCGGTAGGTATCGAGCTTGACAATGAAGGGGTGACCAGTTTGACCTCATCTAGTCCGTCTATCTGGAATCTCTCGTTGTGGAATAATAGACGAGATTTCTGATGAACTACTGTGAAAATATCTATAGAAAAGGGAGAGACCTCTCACCTGTCTACGATGTTCTAGAGAGGTCAATGAACTCTTAAGTGTGACATCATCAATCAAACGAATAGCTCTTCTGGTCAAATCTGTGCTTTGTAGAATATGAGGAGCGGCTGGGATGAAAGTAGCTCTTGGCACGGAATAGAAAACCAAGTTTTTGTGGAGCGGTTTTCGCAATGGAACTCACATGATCGTACCATGAGAAAGTACTGTTGGTGGTGATCCCGGCATGGTTATTTGCTTAAATTGTTACACAATTTTGAATTCATTTCCTATTTAATATTTTGGGACCAATTATTGACAAAACTGAATTTAGTCAATCTTAGCTTGCAGCAGAAGCAAATCAATGTATCTGCAGGTGCTAGTTTAATAAGGGGAATGCTTCAAAATATGGGATTCGATTGAAAATATTTATACTGCCCTAACAATGTTCCTAACATTTCCGGTATCCACGGCTACGTGCTAAAGCTCTTTTTGCAAACTGAAGCTGATTAAGCCGTATTTAAGATCATCGATAAGACAAGAAAGACTGTCAGAGATGGCCTTCATCTCTATATATCAAGTAAATTAAACTTCGATGACATCACAATTTTATTTGAGGTATCAAAACCCTGGAAAGGTATAATTTATAATAGAAAATATTTACGAAAGATTTTTTAGAATAAGGTTTTAGTTTGGAGATTTATTTACATTTTCACCTTTTTTGTGAAAGATTTCATTGTTACTTATTAGTGATTTATTGTGATTCTTATATAGATATTTTTTTTTTGCGTTTCCTAACACACAATAGAAAATATTTACTCATGCGATTTTGTTTTATTTTTAAACTTATCATATTTTGATAAGGTGATATCCGTGATACACCAAAAACATTTTCAAAATTTTAAATCCTTCTATTCTCTTTGAGGAGGGGTCGTTACGTAACCTTTGCCTCAGGCGCGGTATACCCTAGTTACGTCTCTGATGTGAATCGTCTTGAATTTCGAGAAGAAATAACTGGATCTAGTCGGAAGATCCGTTTCCAGTTAGGCAGGTAGGTTAGACAACGGCTGCTATAAACTGAGTTGCAATCGACCAACAATATCATTTAATTAACATATCTCATATTAATGCAGTTAAATGGGTATAAAAATAGTCCAAACCCGTACATCCTTGGGAAATGGATCGATTTTGATGGAACTAAGTGCATTCCCTTCAGAATGTCATCAGAAAAAAGTTGACCACAAATAAAGTTGCGCAAATTGTTTATATTGTTTATAAACCATAAATAAACAATTAAAATGCAAAATTTGACCTTTTTTGATCGTATAAACACTATTTTTGGTCAGTGAACATGTGAAACTAGTTAAACAAATAGTTATAAACAATTTATTTATCAACAAAATATATGAATTCGACGAAAACTCCTAGTTTAGAGTAGTTTTAGGATAATTCTTTTATTCTGAGTTCGATTTTATCGTCAATATCGTCAAATATATATCCCCAATTTCACTAATTTGTTATAAAAAAATTATATTCATTATTAAATATACGAATTTGACCAAAATGTCGAGTTTATAGTCGTTGTCGGATAATTTTGTCCTCCTGAGTACGATTTTATTGCTATTATGGTCTTTAAGTGCATACATACATTTTTGAATTGTTATAAACAAATTATTTATGAACGAATTGTGCCAAAATTCGAAGTGTAATGTGTATTTAAAATTAATCTATATTAATAATCAATTAAATTATATCAAAAAAATCAAAACAAATAGATATGTATGTTACTAGAAAAATCTCAATTTTGAATATAAATATCGAATAAAGTTTCAGAGAAGCAGATTTTTCAAATTTTTTTCTAGTTCGTTTTAAAAAATTTCCACGAGAATAAAATATTTAAAAAAGTCGCAACCCTCTATCCACTTTAATGGTAAAATAAACACGTGGAAGATATTGTGACATAGTCTGTTTGTTGACTTAATTTCATTAATATATTACGCACACAGATTCGATATTTTTACTAATCAACGATTAATCACAATTTATTAGATTGTCAATTAAAATTACTGATAAGACACAAAACAAGAAAAATAATAAGAATATACGTTTGAAATATCAATCAGAATACCAAAATTATTCGAAAACTACCCTAAACTCGAAGTTTTGGTCGAATTCATCTATTTTGTAAGTAAATAAATTATTTATAGCAAATGAAGTTGATTCAACAATTTGTTTAACTAGTTTCATATGTTCATTGACCAAAAATACGATCTTTATACGATCAAAAACGGTCAAAATTTGCATTTTGATTGCTTATTTATTGTTTATGAACAATATAAACATTTTGGGCAACTTTATTTGTGGTCAACTTTTTTTCTGATGACATTCTAAAGAGAATGCACTTTGACTCATCAAAATCGATCCATTTCCCAAGGATTTACTGGTCTAATACTCATTTGACTGCACTATATAAAATATTATTTAATTTGTATATGGTTCTACAGAATGAGTCTCTGTGAAAAGTTATACTTTGTTTGTTCTAAAATGATCATAAATTCACTTTTATCTCTCACTCGTTAGATAAGTGGGTACGATTCAGCCGTTGAACCCGTTGTGTCTAGTTTGTAAATGTTAGAATTAAGATTCCGCGGATTGTTTATGCTATTTTTATTTATCACTTATGCAAATAATATTAGGTTTTTACTGTTCTATCCACAACAATAAATGATATATGAATCAAGGCTTCATGCGAATTAATTCAAAACTGTTTATTTACGTAATGAATAATATTCAGTAATCAGTAAAAGTACCAGCATTCGAACAATGTGTGTTACATGCATTCAAACTCTGTAGATTAGAAATTACGAAATCCATGAGTTCTATAGAAGCTTTTGATGCTACTGCAGTCATTGACATTATGTGAAAGAGGAATTCAAAGTTAAATCATTGAAATACCCAATAAATAGTTTATATATTGCCTCATTCATTAAATCCGTTGAAACAAATATTTATGGGATAGTCATTCGAATTTAGGTCCTTTCTCACGAATTTATAAGTGCAGTCAAATGGGTATAAAAACAGGCCAAGCCCGTAAATCCTTGGGAAATGGATTGATTTTGATGGGACAAAGTGCATTCTCTTCAGAATGTCATCAGAAAAATTTGACCACAAATAAAGTTGCGCAAATTGTTTATATTGCTTATAAACAATGAATAAACGATTAAAATGCAAAATTTGACTGTTTTTGATAGGATAAAGACTATTTTTGGTCAGTGAACATGAGAAACTAGTTGAACAAATGATTGAATTGACTTCATTTGTTATAAACAATGTATTTATCAACAAAATAGATGAATTCGACCAAAACACCGAGTTTAGGGTCGTTCTCGGATAATTCTGGTACTCTGAGTTCGATTTTATCGTCAATATCATCGAATGTATTCGCACAAATTTTCTTATTTGTTATAAATAAATTATATTTATTAATAAAAATACGAATTTGACCAAAATGTCCAGTTTATAGTTGTTTTCGTATAATTTTGGCCTCCTGAGTACGATTTTATTGCTATTATGATCTTTAAGTGCATACATACATTTTTAAATTGTTATAAACAATTATATTCATTAATAAAAATATGAATTTGACCAAGATGTCGAGTTTATAGTTGTTTCAGATAATTTTGGCCTCCTGAGTACGATTGTATTGTTATTATAGTCTTTTAATGTATAAATACATTTTTGAATTTTCATAAACAAATTATGTATGAACAAGTGTACGAATTGTGCCAAAATTCCAAGTGTAATGTGTATTCAAAATTAATCTGTATCAATAATCAAATAAACTATATCAAAAAAATCAAAACAAATAGATATGTATGTTACTAGAAAAATCTCAATTTTGAATCGCATGAATACTGTTGAAGCTTATTCATATTTTTATACATATTGACAATAATTATGACAATTCATTTAAAGTATCATTTTCTGTTTGTTAACTATTATAGTCTCTGTGAATGTACTTACGACACATCTGGAATCCAGTCGTAAATGGGATTCTTGTGTCAATTTGTCATCAGCCGACGAAGTGTTATCGATGAGTTGGCATGGTTTGTTTATTATCAGTACTTCTAAGAATTGTTTGTGTTGCCTGGGAATGTTTGGTCAACATATATGTAGCCAATGATAGCAGCTACTACCCTTCTTTTACAAACCCTAGTTAGTCTTGAATTTGCCTGAAGTAAACGACTTTTAGAAAAGGTACAATTACACAAAGGTCATTCATCGAGCAACATCAATGCATTACTAAACAATGACATCAAATTTATTAACAATTATATAAATAAGTAAAGTGCCCCATGAATTGGTGGATTATCCCAAGCTTTTCAATGATCCCAAATGTTTGAAGACGTTATCTGATATTCGTCTTAAATGATAATGCAATTCATTATTCATTACCGGCAGATCAAAAATTGAAATTAACATATTTGCCTTTATTTAATGAACTAGTTTCTTTTATTATAAAAACATTCCTGTGTATGTCATTGAGGACACTTCATGCACAATCAACTGAAGCCCGGCGGCCTACCTCAATTTCGTCAGCAATTAAAATGGTAATTCGGCAATGCCTTGAAACGCCTAGATACAGAAGATGAGAGATGCTTGTTGCGCATAAAACTTCCGGCCGTGCAAATCTCCAAGCCGTCATGATGAGACAGCTGCACGCCAGCAATTTTAACGGTACGCTTGGAAGGTATGATTTATTAACATGCTGACGCGTTTAACTAAATTCCCCAAGACTCAAAATTGGGGCGTTACAAGTCAGCACGTGCATACTCACTGTAAATGACGTTTCAAGACCATACTTCAAGTTGCTGACGATGGCAACTTGCACCCGAAAAATTGTAAGTGAAAAAATGTGGAAAATTGAAAAAAAAAACGCATTTTCTCTTGAAATAAATTGTTTTTGAGCCGCCGTACCAGTGTATTTGACGATAATGAGTAATGGATTGCCGTATTGCGTCAAATTCACGAAACCACAATCTGAATTCTACGGAAAATTGCACGGAAAACACGTAAACACGGCCATTTTGGCGCTTCTTTTGACACGGAATGCTGGGATACGGGAATTTTTATAGTTTGAAACGGCAATTTCGATGAGCAAAAATATTATTGGGAAAACTTCGAATGAAATTTGAAAAGGGCAATTTTCCGGAAAATTCAAATTGTAGGTTCGTGAATTTGATCAGATACGACAATCCCAATGTACACTCGATCCGAGGGTCAAAAACGATTTGTTTCATGATTTTCCAATTTTCCGCAGTTTTTCACTAAGCTTTTCGCAAGTTCTCATCGTCAGCAAACTTGAAGTATGGTCTTGAAACGTCATTTACCCTAAGTATGAAAAATTGCTGACAATTTGAGGCACTACCTTGTTCAATTATGGCAATAGCGATACTTAATGGACCTTATCTTTTCACATTAAATCTAGGCTTTATTCTAGGATATGTTAATTCCAGCAGTTGGATTGCTTTTTCATCAGCTTGATATAAGAACTACAAGAAAATAGTGTAGGCCTGATGGTAATTTCTGTTTTTTTCGTACAAGAAATAACTAAATGAAATTCATATATACTAATAAACCGTACAATACTTTGTAAACCGTATTTAAGAATGACTACTCTTAATTGTGATACATTTCATTCATTGTGTAGAAGAGGTTTGCCGCTCCAGAACTGCGTGGCAAATTATTTTGTCATTTACCTGTGACTCATCTCGATAAACCGTTATTAGAGGGGGCTCTTAACCTCGATGAGATAATACGTCATTGTTTCGAATGTAAGACAATAGTATTAAAAGAAATTTCAATAGAATACATTTCATAAAAAATGTTCTGACTTGAGTCAAACCCCCTTCAGCATATTCTAGTTGTTTTGAACCACTATTTCGGCAAAAATTGTATATAAATTATCGGGAAATAAGTCACACTAACACATATGCTTATTATTTCCGTCTTTACATACGTTTCGGTCTCACAACCATCATCTGAAGACATATCAATGTCTACGATGGGATTTCTTAAAACTATTATATCAAGCAGAAAGCGTCCTTATTGCATTAATTTCATTCAAATATGCCCATGTCGCAGAAACAAACAGAAACACGAGTAATTGAAATTGTAACACAATACACGTCGCGACGTATGCATTTTTAATCAAATTATTTGTGCTTCATACACTGGTTTTAAGAAATCCGCTTTTAGACGTATACTTCTGATGATAGTCGTGAGACCGAAACGTACGTAAAGACGAAAATCATAAGCATATTTCCCGAGAATCTATATATAATTCATATTATTAATTCCGGCAAGAGGTTACTATTAATAATTAAAGATTCCGTTTGGTTATTCACAAATTTCAATTGGTTGATTATCTTAAATTTGAGATTTGAAATTCTATACCACTACTCTGGCAGAGGTTGGGTATTATGGTTCACACATTTGATTACTTATCGTACAGAGTAAATGATTTGCAATTGGGTCGTATGTACTGAGGTTCAACATGTATATTTAACCAATAAAGTGTCTGTGAATAGAAAGAACAGAAAATACAACTTTCCTTTTTGTTACGAGTCAATACACTAGTTTTTTACTGGCTTTGTAGTCTTAGGTCATCTGATTTGCATAATTAGCGATTACAGTTTTTCTGTTTAACAGAAAATATGATACTGTTTTCCTTATTGATTAATCCATCTACGTGTAGGTGTTATTGAAGATTAACTATATAATTAAAAATAAATTGTCAATAAAGCGTCCGACTTTACTTTTTTAATTGGTAGGAATTTTCAAATCAATTATTCATGACACCAAACAGTTACAGGAATGTAGTCTTAAATTGTCACACACACTGCTTTCTCCAAGTTTTTGAGCATGAGTATATTCCATTCAATGACATAGAATAGTTGGTGAATCATCAATATTAGTTGTTCTCATCTATTTTCTTCTCAAACTTTTATTTACCGTCTTTAATTTGACAATGAGAAATACGACAAATATACTTGACAACTGTATAGAAATTCTTTATGAAACCCTAGCTAGAGTGAGAGGTGCCTAATCAATGATCCTCCGGATCGTTTACTTCGAATTAAAATCCCATCAAATATTTATATTACAAGTTGAAAACGCTATGGTGAATTCAGTGTTCTCATATTCGGAATACCTTACTCTTTCGAAGTTTTCGAACTGTTCAAGTAAAAAACGTCAAAGTTCATCGCATTTATATTTTATATTGTAGTTATTACCGTCTTCTGTGGAGTCGTGACTAGCACGGTGCCTCTTCCCGGCGACTCGGTTTCATACCCCGGTCACGGCTTAGATATTTTCGATGCATATTGTAAATATCTCAGGCGGAAGGCCGTGATAGTCATTAAGGCAAGGTAATATCGGGCCAAGCCTTTTTTCGGACGGGAAGTAAAGCAGTAGGTCCCGTGAGCTTTACGATGTCGCCACACCTACATTCGGCGAAATTTCTAGGTTGGGGTGAGCTTGCCTTCCGGCGTCGGTGGCCGCAGTAGCAGAAATAACCCGACTATAAATAAATATAATAGAATAATTAAAAATGGAGTTCTTGGTTCATCCAATATGATGATGTAAAAATGATATTTCGGAATAAGAACTAACTCTTATTTGAAACGATTTCGGTTTGTAAAATATTCAATTCTTATTATAATGGTGCGCGGACTAGAAGCTCGAAATTATATGATAAGCGACTCCCCCTAGGAAAAGTTCACAATTGAGGGGAATCTAGAAAAGTTAGAGCAGATCGACAAAAAAACTGTAACCACAGAATGAAGTGATTGGAATATTTTATTCGAGGTCTAATATAAAATTGCAATACTTTTCGACCCATCAACTTCACCCTAGCAGGACGTTGATTATTCCATAGATTTTATATTGGATAGTATTCTTCTAAATATCAGATACCTGTAAAACGCCTGTAGAAGATCTTTCCTATTTCATATTGACGTTTTATTACCACATTGAACATTCATGGTGTTACCAACATATATCCATAGTATCTTACGTACCTTGGGATTGTATCAAACGTTTCAATATATATGATGATTAATGTAACAATTGAGAAATAAATGAATATATTCATTTATTACTTGTTGTTGGTTTTTGAAAGATAACAAGATAACATTTTAAATTTTCCCGTTCTACTTTTGAGCTTCATGAGAGAGCGAAACAGCTGCCTAGAGCTTTAGTTTGTAATGTTACTTTTAACGATAGAGACTAGAGAAACCTTATCATTTGTTATACGAAGATTAGTTATCAACAGATTATATCAAAGTTGGAGATTCAGTTCGAGAGTTGGATAATAACAATTTGGTTCAGACTTTCTTAAGATATTTTGAATTCCACTGGGGATTACGAAAAAAATATTTATATAATTCTACCACTCAACAAAAATTGCAAGAGCAAAGAATAGAATGAAAACAGATCTTTATAAATGAATAGAAAACATTGTGGAGATGATATTTATGTGTATTATTTAAATACACTATTTCTTGAGGTTGATTTCCATGACTTTGAAAATCCTTGTCTATCTTATGGCTCATTTTTTGTGAAAATGTTTGTAAGATTTTTTATAAACCTTAAACGAACGTTTTTCCAGTTAAATGTCAACATTATAATCCTAGGAAATGAAGACAACTAGAAATAAATATTTCTCTGAATCGTTATTGAAATTAAGATTCCTTGGAAAATTTATTTTGGACCCAAACATTTCAAAAATTAAATCTTTATATTTCACTGGAAAATGATTCGAAATTTGTTCTTATAAATTAATTGCCAATATGTTACCGTCATAATATCGTATATGATTTGGAGGAAAAAGTGACCCTACGAAGAGAATTTCCCTCTATTGCAATGACACTAAACATTTAGAGGTGTTGGCTTCGATCAGAAATAATATACCCTTCAATTTTCAATAGATGTTTATAGAGGATTTTGACTACCATCACCACTGCGTGTATTTACTCTTCTAATACGGAATACCATCTTTGATTTACAAAATATGGTGCTGTATATAAATAATCTCTTGACTTACTTTTGCTAATGCCTATATTGAAAGTGAAATTTAAAAAGTACATTTTATTTCAAATTTCGTCAAATAATATAGATGTAGCTTTTTAACGCCACTCAAACATAATTGCAAATTTGGGACTAGTACTCTCCCACTAGTACTCTTGATATAACTGATTACTCAAGCAATATTATATCTGGTAAAAGTATATACTGTGGTTTTATATAAGTTTCCGAAATTTCAGATCTACCTTAAATCATATGAAAAAAAATACAAATAAAAATGTTTTCAAATTCGTGACGTCTTCATTATTTTTATTAAGATTTATAAATAATACATAGATATCTCCATGAATTCGACTTTTATTTTTTTGATGTGATATATTATTTTTAATGTAGAATAAGTGGTAACACAAATTTGAATTGACTGCAAAGTTTGATTGCTGACAATATTGTTCAGTCACACATTGTGACTTTTTTGGCAACATTACCATTTTCGATAAGTGTCCCTCAGAATGAGTATTACCCTGAAATGAGTGTAAATTATAACCATGACTGTAAGTAAAAACCGTTAGCTACGAATTTCCGATGAAGGTATACACACGGATCGCCACCAATAACTATCAAGTAGGTTTTAATCGCACTTACCAGTTAAATATCCAGGTAACACTGCGAAGAAGCACTTTGTATAAACTGTTGTACTAGCTCTCTGCCAGAGTTTATAGCCGTGCTACATCCCCACATCTGCGTAACCTAGATACAAGGCCCGCCAAGCCCCTGAGGCCCCATGATGCTTCACGATGACCATTCTGACATTTGACCACTATCACTATCATATTGTACTTGATCATCGATAAGCTGAATTTTACTTTATCGAGAGTTATTATGTTAATTTGCTCTGATGTGGTATCGGCAAACGGAATTAAATGAGCCAGTGGAGCTGAAAATAGGAGTTTTTATTTGTAAAAATTACTAATAGATCTTTATTCATTCAAGGGTAGGTAAAATAAAACATGAACTTATTCAATTACTTATGGACAGCTCAAGTCAATTCTTTTTTGACAACCGTTTGTAAAATTGATCGATTTTGCTTATTTAGCAAAAATCCTACACGTTACACCAAATGAGGTTACATAAATATATGTATTCTCTACAAATACTATTAAAAACTTGTGTTTGGTGATCATTATGCTTTCTCATACAAAAGTACAAATAGAGTTTGGTTTAGTTTCAAGTATTATTTCATCTCACAAATCATGAAAAGATTGCCAATGATTAGAACTTGCTCATTTACAAACTTGTGGAGTTGCTTTGGAGTTTTTTATTTAAAGTATCACACTTCTGAAGATGTATCACGGTTTGGATTTTGTTCATTCTCTAATTCGGTCATGTCTCCAAAGCCAGCAGAACCATTTCAGAAAAAATTACATCACAATTATAGACTATTTATAGGCTTTTTTCAGACACTTTTTACATTTTAGGCACAATTGAAAAAGAAAAACGAGATTCTGCTGTCTAAGATAAGCTAGCAGAGCCACCTAAAAATTCACGTTTGAGGAAAGTAATTCGGGTCCTAAAATCATAGGCACTTTATAGGCTCTTCAATTATGACAAGAAAAATTCATTTTATCCCAGCAAACTGAGGTTTCCTTCTATGGCCTCGGTTGAGATGAACTGTAGGTCGGCATGAGATCATAAAATGTGATAAAAATAGAAAATAGTTACATAAGAATTATAGACTATTTATAGGCTTTTTTGGACACAACTACAAATATTCAGGCACAATTTTTTTAAGACGAGGCTCGGCTGACCTAAGACAATCTAGCGGAGACACCTACAATTCACGTTTGAGGAAATTAATTCCGGTGCTGAAATTATAGGCTCTTCATTTATGACAAGAAACATTCATTTTCTCTTAGCACTCTGAGTGTTCCTCCTATGACCTCGGTTGAGATGAACTGTAGGTCGGCATGATGTCATAAATTTGATGAAAATAGGAAATAATTACATAGCAAACATAGGGTATTAATAGGCTATTTTAGACATAACTAAAAATTTTAAGGCACAATTCGAATTAAAAAACCGAGGCTTTGCTGTCTCAAAGCATGCTAGCAGAGCCACCTAGGAATTCACGTTCAAGAAAAATAATTTGGGTCCCACATTTATAGGCTCTTCGCATGATATGACAGGAAATATGGTTTTCATATAACCAAATTTTGTTTTAATTTTGCCAGCTTAGATGGTCCCAGATGGGGCTCAGTTAACCTATCTTAATTCAGCAGAGCCTTGTCTTGAAAAAAGTGTGCCTGAAAATTTGTAGTTATGTCCGAAAAAAAGTCTATAAATAGCCTGTAATTCGGATGTAATTATTTTCTATTTTTATCAAATTTTATAATCTCATGTCGACCTAAAGTTCAGCTTAACATTGAGTTCGATAGGATAAAATGCATTTTCTTGTCATAATTGAAGAGCCTATACTTTTAGCACCCGAATTGATTTCCTCAAACGTGAATTTTTAGGTGGTTCTGCTAGATTATCTTAGGTCAGCCGAGCCTCGTCTTAAGAAAATTGTGCCTGAAAATTTGTAGTTGTATCCAAATAAAGCCTATAAATAGCCCATAATTCTTATGTATTTATTTTTTTATTTCATCAAATTTTATGATCTCATACCGACCTACAGTTCATCTCAACCGAGGCCATAGAAAGAAACCTCAGTTTGCTAGGATAAAATGAATTTTTCTTGTCATAATTGAAGAGCCTATGAAGTGCCTATAATTCTGGCACCCGAATAACTTTCCTCTAACGTGAATATTTACGTTCCTGGCTTAAGATAAGCCAGCAGAGCCTCGGTTTTTTTGTTTTTATTTGTGACTAAACATGTATAGTTGTGTCTGTAAAAAGCCTATAAATAGCCTAAAATTATTTAGGCGATTTTAACCTTCACTATAAGGTTCGGTATTCGTTCTTCAATTCTGATCAAACTAAGTTAGAGGCATATTACAGATCACTCAGAATTTTGACTCTTTAATCTAAATCAATATGTAACGATTTTTTTTAATGAGCAAATTTTGAAAATGTGTTTCGAACTTATGCTCAAGGTAGTTACATAATAGAGTTGAATATATTCATGTATACATTATATAGCAACAAACCAGTATCTAGATTCCAACGTCTTTCAATTTGAATCAGCTCTATATAAAATTACGGCTTATAATAAACCGCAGCAATATTCAAACAGAAAATTTCCTACGATGCTACAACTCGCAGCAAGAAAGCTTTTGGAGAACCTTACACCAAGATTTGCTAATTTCTTCTAATACAAAAACTATAAATTGAAAAACCCCGTTCATCAGGGAAGTTCTCAATTTTTTGTTAAAAGAAAATCTGGAGAAGTTTTACAATTTATTTCCATAAATTGATCCATAATTTAATAGAAAACTATTCTTCTTTATTTTCTAGAAAATGTATGTAATATTTTTATTTTAAAATCCATTATTTCTTGCCCACAAACCTAGCTTACACAATAAATGATGGTAAATGCGTTTCTTTGTCTAGGAAAACGATCATGTTTGCTCTATGTTAGCTATTATTACTAAAGATGAACAAAAAATGGAGGATTTTTCGAACTACACCGAAGAAAGTGAATCAATGGAAAGCGTTAAATACTGATGTATAATGATTTTAAATAATAAACTTACATACCTATAAAAATGCATAGCTGTGTTTAAACAAATAGAAAATATAGTCAGACTGAATGGTTACAACAATAATAAATACCTTCGCAACGAAATACATTACATTTCTATTACTGAATTAACCTTTGTAATACTTTTCTATAGACATTCACACCGTAGATGAGAGTTTGGAACGAAGAAATATCTAAAGCTCTACTTTAAGAGAATTGGAAACAACTGAATATATATACTCTTTATCTCATTTTGTCTTCTGCCAAATAACAATGATAAGGTCTTTCTAGTTCAGATCGATCAGTAACGTCACAATCTTATAGTTCCAGGCAGCTGTTTCGCCCTCCTCATAGAGGTCATCAGTGGATCGAGCAAGTTTGCAATGTTATCGAACGATCCCTGTTGAAGATTTTCATAACATTATAACATGCCTACGACATTTCATGCCATTTATAAGTCAGTCCCACTGAGAAATCAAGCAATGTACCACGTTGGGTGTCAGATTTGTCAAACTTGAGTGACCCTGCAACTGGAATAATAACAAGGGAACCAATATCGATTTACTTATGTAAGTAAATCAAATTAACAGTTACCCACTATTTGTAGTATATGATACTCATAATTCACAGCTTGAAGATAAGATACTTCACAATCAGAGAGATCCTGGCTTCCTATTCTATTTCTTAATTACAAATAATATATTTCTTTTTTAGTTCTACTACTTCACTTTTCGGAATAAAAGAATGTGCGGCCAGGTCGGACTACCTTTTTAGTTTAGTATTTAATCTTGAGGAAATGATACCTATTTCGCCTATGGTAATTATAGTAATAATTTTGAGGAATAACAACTGAAGAAAATGTTCAGGACTGAAATACCTTATTCACCTAGTATTCAACAACGGTTTGATCTCATGTTCACTAAAGCTACGTTTACATTCAGCAACTTTACTGACGGAAAGTACTTGCCGCAACTGTAAACCGAGGGAAAGTGTACTTGCTACTCTTGTCGACAAGCGACTTGCCGAAGTTGAAGAACCGGCTACTTTACTTGCCGACTTTCTGCGTTACTTTCCTTATGTAAACGTGCAAGCGCAGATGCAAGTTTAAGTTATTATAAGATAATGTGAGACGAAAATTCATGAGAATGTGGAATTCTGTGGAATACAAAGTTGAAAGATATGAATGAATTGAAGGGAGATAACGAATTTGAAAAACATTAAAAGAATTAGAAGAAATAGAATTCGGAAACATTAATATCAACATGTGGAAAACAATAAAGACAGTTTATTGAGAAGAGGTGAATGAAATTTTGGAATAAAACAAGAGCACTCTCGAATGTGGTGGTAAACGGAGTATACTTCGATGCAATAATATCTACCAACTCTGGTGTTCTACAGGTATGTGTTTTGGCACGAACTTTGTTTCTGTTTCATATCAACGATCTTTTGGAAATTACCTCCTGTCCTCTCCACAACTTTAAGGATGCTAGTACACTTCTCTAGGGCCCCTACATTATCCAATCAAGCCAGAGGTGCAAGACAGAGACTAGGTCGATGCAATGAATGAAGATGTGGCAAGAATTTTGTAATTGGGATCTGATAATCTAGTAGAGTTTAATGCAACCAAAACTCAAGCTTGTATAATTTGATACAGACTATTCCTAAATCGTACAACATGAAATGTTATAAACGCCATCGGAATGAAAATAAGGATGTATTTTTAGTGGGTTTGGAATGGTATAAAACCGAGTGGAACATCTTGTCTGGGTTTATTGAAATTTCATCTGTGACGTTTCCGATTTAAGGAGGGAGTGGATGAGAACGAGTGTGGCAAGTTAGAATAGATTAGGGTTAGGGTTATTATAATAGGCAATTGTTGATAGATTGTTCTTGGCTAAAATGATGATTAAAGTGAGGCATTTATGAAATTTTCATATTTGGCATATTTTTCATATTACATATATGAAATTTTTCCGAATTTTTCATATTTTCAACTATTTTTTAATTTATAGCATATCTGTAACAATTTTACAAACAATTCCTTCCTATATAATTCAACCAAAACATTTCATTATTCTTGCGAGTAAAGTAAATTTAAAAGCTCTCAATTTGTGTTGCTTGACTGGTTTTGCATGTAGCAGGTATAATTTTAAGAAAAGGACAATTACTAGTAAATCCCAATAATATTGTTGATGTTTAAAATATTCACTCAATCCGGAAGTAGGTACTAAGAATTAATTACCCCACACCGTTGGGGTCCATTTATTTGTTGCCAAACTAAGGGCACGAGGAGGGGCATAATTATTAAAAGTTTTCTTTAAAGTTGTGTCGACAATTCCAGAGTTAATTTAAATTTAGATTTTGAAGTGTGCCGGTGTGTCTATTTAAAATGGCAAGTGTCAAGGTGTCTGTGTGGATTAAACCATGTTCAGATTTGTCTATGGACATGGGAAAAGGATTCTGCTCAGTTTGCAGCAAAATTGTAAGTACAAATTTATTATTTTCAAAGCTATACAGACTTTTCAACATAAAAAATGTTTCTAAAAAACAAGCTATACAAGGTGTGTCATGAAGAGGGTTTATTAAATATGCACAAGGTGTATTTCACGTAACTTTTCAAGATTTCAAATATTAGGATTTTTCGGTGTGAAGAAAATTTGCTCTACATACGGTATTTCGTCTTTGTAGATTACATCTGAGAAAAGGTTTCTAATAGAACAGCATGTTAAAGCTGCATCACATGTGGCTAAACGAAACAAAGTGACTTCTGAAGGAAAAAAGCAACCGTCAATATCAAAGTGCTTTCAATCTAATGTTGCCAAAACTTCAAGTGAGCAAGATTTGGTGACATCAAATATACCCTTATCAAAACTGTCAAACAATAATTTCCAATCTTTTCTACAAAAGTATTGTAAACTTGATATACCAAGCGAAAGAACTCTAAGAAGAACAGAAATTGACAATTTATATTCCTCGTTACTTAATAGCATCAGATTAGAGATAGTGAATGATTATTTTTTTATAAGTGTAGATGAAACGACAGAAGAAGTTAGAAAAAACTTTCCCCTTGTAAATGATTCGATATCTTGCGTAAAAAAAATAGTTTTAAAAGGTCCACTTAGAAGTCAATTTTATAGAGAGCATTTACCTAATCTTCCTATTTCACCTCAACCCGTTTTAACACGTTGGGAAACGTGGTTAGAGGCTGCTTCTTTTTATGCCGAAAACTTTACGCAAATAAAACCTGTTATACAAGAATTTGAAGATGATTCTTCTCAGCCTCTCTTTCAAGCCAAAAAATTGCTGACCGATCACATTTCATGTCAACAAGCTTCATTTATAAAAACCAATTATAATTTCATTTCAAACACTATTATCCAATTAGAGTTATCCAAATTATCTTTGATAGAGCCGGTAAATTTAATAAAAGAATTTGAGCAAAAATGCAAAAATGTTCCGGGACATATTGGAAACCAAATATATCAAAAATTCAAAGCAGTAATAGATGAGAACCATGGCTACAAATTCCTTTTACAAGCAGCCAATGGTTTAATTGGAGATTTTGATGAAACATTTACATTGGAACCAGAAATTTTGTCACATTTAAAAACGCCCCTATTACGTCTGTTGACGTAGAGAGAAGCTTTTCTGCATTTAAACACATGTATACTGATAGGAGGCGAAACTTTTTGTTAGAGAATTGCGAGAAATACTTAATTGTTTATTGTTTTAATAATTAAATTAATCATGTAAAAATTGCTTTGGTAGATACATTTTTAAATAACAAAATATTGAACTATGTTTTGTTTTATTTCAAACTACCCCATTAAAAAGCAATAGATTGTGAAAATTAAAATATTAATTTTTAAATAATTACATATTTAAATTTTTTTTTTCATATTTCAACTAAATTTCTTTCATATATATGATCATATATTCTACTTTTTTTTCTTCATATTTGCTTCACTTTAATGATGATAGAACAGGCCACAGACATACCTATTATGACTGTCAGCTTGTCACATCAAGGAACGGAAATGAACCTTTCAATTCAACTTTAACGGTGTCAGGAAAAGTTGAAATGATTTATCATGGTTAAGCTCAAATAAATTACTAAACTCACATCAACGAAAGATTGATTGGCAAAAAAGTTCGAAAATCCTATGAACATCAACCGTAACCCAATTCGGAACTATTTTTCTTCACCCAACTATGAAAACAATGAGGGACAAGGTCAATGAGAGAAGAAATGATCATGTGGAATCAAAAATCTTCGGTGTCAGATCCAGTGTGTAGTTTATACTGAGGATGCCACCGATAATAGTTAACTAAATGTGGGATATAATGATGGTCCTCATAATTAAAAATGATCAACTTGTATGACCAGATTACCAGCATTCTTTACTTCTCCTTTATATCTTCTAACATGGCTATACCGATGGTGTATATGTAGTGTAGGTATGCAGCGGAGATTGAGCTCTAGATAATTAACCTGCCTAATGTTGTTGCTTGGTTCTGAAAAATTTTTCGTTATATGAAAAATTTGATAAAGCGGTTACCGAATGTGGTGGTTAACGGAGTCTTCTTCAATGTAATAATGCCTACCAATACTGGTGTTCCACAGGTATGTGTCTTGGTACGATCTTTGTTTCTGCTCCATATCAACGATCTGTTGGAAGTGACCTCCTGTCCTCCCAACAACTTTACGGATTCTGTACACTTCTCTAGGGCCCTATATTATCCAATGAAGCCAGAAGTTCTAAAAGAAAGAGATAGGTCGATGCGATGAAGATGTGTCAAGAATTTGGTAATTGTAACTTTGTGCTTCGAACGGTTCCTCAGCCAAGTGTTTTACACAAGCTTGTGTTTCTAAAAATCCTCAACACATTGTCTTACATAATTTTTTGCTTCGAATACTTGCTCAACGAAATATTTTTATTTATTTTGCTGATCGCAGACTTCCTCCATCAGTAGATTTCTATTTGGCATGTTTGAAGATAGATGTATAGGAAGGCTTGGTCCATGGAAATAGCATCTCCAGACCTAACTCTCTTGGACTTTCATTTTTAGGACAATGTCAAGGAGGCTGAGCTATATACACGAAACAGGAGCTGAAAGCTAGAGTCCCAATCATGTACCTAATGACTTCAATTAGCGAATGTTCGAGGGTCAATGGTCATCATCTTAAGCATTTAAGTTATAAAGTTGAATTATATGATTATTTTTTTTTCATTTTGTTTTTTGTATGTTATTCAGTGCTTAGTTTAGTGAACGTCAAATAAATTCGGTATATCCGCATTGGTAGGTTTTTTTAAGTAAAGCTTACAAAAGACGACTTCCAAATTACATGATGATAAATGTCTTTTGTAGAAATGGTATTTTCGTTATTCTAAGATGTTTCAAACAATCATTATATATAAGATATAAATCATTATGGTTCATTATGGATTCCTGTCTGTTTTGTGTATTAAGTACCTACCTAATAGAGAAATGCTATTCAATATGTAAGAAGCTATTGAAGATAGGTATAGAAACACATAGTATGATAGAATTTAGGTAGCCTATCGATTGATATATTGATGCACTAGGCGCTCAATTAAAAAAATTACATTTGAGCGTTTTCATAACCTAACAAATTAACAACTTTACGAAACAACCTGCATGCAATATTGTCAAAATTGTTCGAAAAATCAAAAATAACACCAAATACGAAGAAAATTACTCAAATTGAAGCTGGAAAGAAAATTTTTCAATTTTGTTGGAATGTGATAGGTAGCTATATGGGTTTTTTGGGTCGCTGATCACGGTTTTTATATTTAAAATGTTTAAGAAAAAAATTTTCGGGAAAAACGCGGAAAATTTTATCTTGAATCACCTTTCCTTTTCAATGTTATTGTTCCACTTTTGTGTTGATTTTCGTTTACTTTTTCAATGTCAATTATAAGTAACTGTAACGTTAGAGAAACCATTGTTTGAAAATTTCGGAAAAATCGAAGAAAATGCCAATAAAAAACATTGTAACGCCATTGAAATGACCTCGCGATGTGTCTTCGTATGGGTCTTTTGGGGCCCTCATTATGAATTTTATATTTAAAATGTTTAAAAATATCATGTTTGAAAATACTTGAAAATGATGATCCAGTCGATGAAAATGATTAAGTTGTGAATAAATTATGCCAAATTTGAAAATATGTGTATTTTAATTATTTATAAGATTTATCTTAAACGAAACATATTTTAAACGAAACATTTTGCAATATTGTACCTTTAAATAAACAGTTACAAACTTTTATAAATGAATAAATCTTGGATTTTTTTTAAACACTTTCATTTTATCTTTAATTAAATGTTAATTTCAGCAATTTTTGATATAAAATTCATAAGCGCCCAAAAAACCCATATGAAGACACATCGCAAGATCATTTCAATGGCGTTACAATGTTTTTTATTGGCATTTTCTTCGATTTTTCCGAAATTTGCAAACAATATTTTCTCTGACGTTACTTATAATTTTGACATTTTGAAATGAACATTAAAAAAGTGAAGGAAAATCAACACAAAACTGGAACAATAACATTGAAGAGGAAAGGAATTCATGATGAATGTTTTTTTTTACATTTTGAATATAAAAAAAACCGTGATCAGATGCCCAAAACAATCCCTATAGCGACTTATCACACGATCAATCCAACAAAATTGAAAAATTTTCTTCCCAATTTTTCCATAGTTTTTCGTTATTCGTAATCGTTATACGTGACTGGTAACCTTGATGACGTAGAAAACGCAAATCGCTTAAAAAATGAGTCAATTTCAGCAAAAATAACCAAATTTTCACGTTTTCGGGGCCGTGGTATGAATTTTCCGGGAAAATGCGACCGAATTCATAATCAGCGACCCAAATAACCTACTAGACCTCATTTTCGGGGCTTAATTGTAATTTTTTTCAAAAATTAAATATTAGTCTAAAAATGAGGGTGAGAATTTGGGGTATTTTATAGTATAGGGATGATCGGGGGGGCTTGGCAAATTGACCTTAAGGGTTCATAGAATATAATGCAAAATTTTTTTTTTAATTCGAATGTCTGTACAAAACTTAGTATCCCAGCTCACGGACTGGAGTAATAATATATTTGACTTATTTCAAATGTCGATATAAATATAACACCTGTATCTGGAACCTTGTAGAATCATGAGTTTACATGATGAATATGAATGATAGATTATCTATATATTCATTACTCTTAAACAAATAAGACGTTCAATTAGTAGGGTCAGCATTTTACTTTCTATTATCAAAGTGGCACTCTATGTTAATAGTACCACTTCAAGTAACAACTAAACCAATATCAACATAAGATGGGCATTTAATTCGTACTCAAGGAAAACTCAGTGCATCAGATCAAAACCTGAACGTATTCAAACTTGCCCTAAATAATTTAGCATCCTTGGTAAGTAACTTACTTAAATGACATTGACTCTCCTTAGCAGGTCTTCTCGAGGTATATGTTATTGACTCACATGATGTAATTGTGTCCGATAAGTAAAGGTATTAATTGAAGATGTTATACACTTTTATTTTTAAAGGTCGAGTCCTACAGTTAATGACATTCGAGGTGATGTTTTGTTGCGCCACAAAATTCCTAACGCTATTAATGATGAACTTGATATTTTCCATATGAACATTTTCATGACAGTTTCCTGTTATAAAATATCGTTATTATCAGGAAGTAACAAGAACAAATTGCCTATAGTGGAATTTTGGAAATGAACAGTAATTTATGCAGATTCCATATCTAAGCTCTGACTTTTGAGTATGATCTGCTTGACGGCCATCTTTAGAAGTTGTATAAAAATACATCATTAGAATTTCTTCTGTTACAGCTGTTCAAACAGAAAAAAATATTGTTACTTTTATTGAATTGTAAATCCATTGATATCAGCAAGTCACTCTTTCTTGAACCAACAAATAGAGAAGAATTGAAAAATATGATCAAGAATATGAAAAGAAAGTCAGGTGGAGTAAATGGCATACATACCAATGTGATAAAACATATTGCTGATTATATTATTGATCCTCTTGAGCATGTATATAATCTATGTATAGAACATGGTTACTGTCCAAATCATTTTCGAATTGCTGAAATAACACCAATACACAAAACTGGAAATAAAGTGTCACCTGATATTTATAGACCAATATCTAGTGATTTCAAATTTTGCAAAAAATGTGGAAAAATTAATTCACTGAAGACTAATAAAATTTGTAGAAAAACATAAAATAATATCAAATAACCAGTTTGGTTTTAGAAAAAATATGGGCAGTAACAATGCAATCATTGAAGTAATCGAAAAGCTATATCCTGATTTTGATCAAAGCAGATCATTAGCAACTGTTTTCTTGACCTTCCGAGAACATTTGACAGTAAATTATACGCTACTGATTAAAAAATTAGAAAAACGTCTTAAAAAGAGGCGTTTTTCTTTTCTTGCGTATGAATACTTTTTATGTAAATTTTAAAATTGGATATTGGATCAATTCTGTATCTACTTAAAACTTGGACATTTCATTCCTAACTGAATTGTGGCTAGGATATAAATCACCACATGGTATACATCGAAGGATATAATGGAAATAATAATGAACATAAAACTACCTGGATATTGATAAGTTAAGTTATCATCTTTGTTTATTCATAAGTTGGATTTTAATAAATGAATCGAAAAATAATGTAATTTCAATAATTGTCTCATCTTTAATGAATCGATATTTGTAAATTGTGCATATATACATCTGTGATTTTTGGAAAATAATAGTTAAGTTCCACACTTTTATTAAAGATTAATTTTATTTCATCCTATCCAAGAGAAACAATAAATATAACCTTATCATCATTTACTAGCCGAGCCTACCAACTTCATAATTAGATGGATTAAAGGTTATAATGGTTGTAACTACAGTACAACAAGGATCTATTCTAGGTCCCCTATTATTTATTATTTACATAAACGACATGATAGATGTCCTTCTTGAGAAATGTAAAATTATTACATACGCAGATAACAGACTGCATCAGCCGATACTTGGGAAGACCTGAAAAAACTAATGCAAAAACAGCTTGAATACTTGAAAGATTGGTTAGATAAACTAGCACTTAATATCACTAAAACGGTATGTCTGACTGTAACAAACTATAATGATACACAACCACAGCTTTTTGATCTAGAATTAAATGGAGAGGTAATTTGACTAGTCAATGATACCATATATCTTGGGATTATAATTTATAAAAATCTATCATGGAAAGATCATGTACAAAATTTAGGGAAAGGAGTGAGATATTTCATTCATGTGATATATAAATTAAGCAGAATACTCAATTCAAAGAATTTACTGTCAATTGTATGTGGTTTATATTATAGCGTGGTCACATATGGTACCATTGCTTGGGGAACGGCTAATATTAAAGTAAATAAATCAATATTTAACATTCATAAAAGAATTATCAGAATACTGAAAAGAGAAGATAATATAATATGGTAATACCACTTGAACTGGACAAGAAATACATGCTTGAAGCACTGACATACTAATACAAAGATATATCAGAAAAATTTATAAGTAATTTATCAAAAACAAAAAACAAAGATATAGTATTGCCCAAAGAACTGCAAAGATGTATAAGAAAAACTACACATCAAGTTGATTAATTACCACAATAATTATTATTAATATTTTCTTTTCTTTGCCATTTTGGTTTCACTATAAGTTATCAATGTTCTTATTAGTTTTCTTCACCGACATATACATATGGACTGCGTGTGGCAATGATAAGCGCGGCTAGTGCAGGCGAGAGAGAGGGAAAACGAAAAGGCCGGCTCGGGACGTAAACATACCAACGAGGTAAACATACCAACGAGGTAAACATACCAACGCAATAGAGCTGGCCTCTTCGTTTTCCCTCTCTCTCTCTCTCTCCTGAACTAGCCGCGCTTATCATTGCCACGCGCAGTCCATATGTATATGTCGATGCTTTTCTTATATATAGGTTATGTTCATTATTTAGTTTTTATTTAGTTGTACTTCATTTTTTCTTCTATTTTTTTTGTAAGATTATAACCAGCCTCCATTCTGGTATCTACGGCACCTCTGCAGGATTGATGTTTATTTTGTAAGGCTGGTTTCAATATACTTTATACTTTATAGGAGTCCATGTAGAAAATCCTGTAATCTTTCTTAAGTATTATGATACTGTCAAATGTCAGAAGCTTTTGGATTTAAATTTCGCGCTATTTTCATGTGAACGCTAGAACTGCTAGAAGTTTGCACTTCTACAGACGGTTTCGAAACACCAAAACCCCATGGTAAATTAATTATGTTAAACGTAGAAGTTCATGCTGATTTCTTCAAACAACTAATTTTCATTTGAATGGATTTGGGAATTGGCAACATCGTTGCATCTAAAGTTTCATGTTCTGAGGTAGTGAAAATCAGCGATGAGTAAGTGGATGGCTATGCTGTTCCTGTTACTGTCAATGTGTACTATTCAATGAACTAACAATTTGAACTTATATGACATGTGGTTTCAGCAGGATGGATGATGATTGCAGTGGTGACTGGTGATTTTAGAATATGGCGTGGCAACATTTTTAACCTGATATATTATCAATAACGAATTCAAAGGGGCCTTGGGGGCCTGATCCTAATTCTGTTACAGATTTTGACAGCTAAGCTTTACTTGACACTTATTATCTTGAATGATGTGTTTGAATTAACATAACGGTGGGCAACTGCTATTTACATCTATTGTCCGTAGTTTCATCAACATATAATATTCCATGAAATGGAAAATATTTCGAAATTTCTTCGTTGATGTTCATATTCACAACAAAACTAAAGCTATCAATCGAGTCGTTCTGTATACTTTTCGCCGGCGACAACAGTTTTCGTATCAATATCTACTAATTGACAAGTTCTTTGAAAAGAACTCGATTCAAAAAATAATTATTATTTATTTTGTGTACACAAAAAAATTAAACATAAACTCGTTAACATTTACCGATTTTACCGAACTTTAGTATTAAAATTTTAATTTCAATTTGTCGTACGCTATCTATATTATTGGTTGTGACAATCTTTTGTTTTTGTTTACCTAATATGACTAATTTACAATTTGAAATCATACGCACCATGTTCTTATTATGTTCCTCTAAGGAACGACATACATTTTTCATATCCGAATATCCCGTTTTTCATCATGTGTGGTCACTACCTTATGAAATAAAAAACACAAGGTCAACAAAACAATTTTTTCATTAATTTGCATCAACCATATTATTTTACTACGTGTTAGATTTCACTGTATTTATCCTGTATATGGAATCTACTCATTGCATTTTCCTGATTGAGTTTGTTCTATATGAGTTGAAGGATGAGTTTTTGTTTTTGTTGAAAATATATTATGACAGAAGTCAAGTGACAATTTTGATATTACGAAATATATTTAAAGTTTTGCTGTTATACAAGTTTGTATTGGACCTATTTGCCTTATTCTTTCTCCCCGATTGATCCCAGTTCCTTTTTGAACGTTTCCATTCACCGGGTAGGTGATTGAAACGCAACATTTATTGGCGACCGTGACAGGACACCGGGAAATGGAGAAAGTGAAGAGAGCACTTGATATTCAACGATCAGCATTCTCCAGGATATATAATGATATCATCGGGACGATTTCGCTACCAGATGTCGATTTGATCAAAATCCAAGGAAATCTTCGTTTGCTAGATCAAAAGCAGGAGGCGCTCAACGATTTAGATCGAGTTCTGACCGATTTACTCCTCAATTCAGAAGAAGATAGTGCCGTTATCTCCGAAGAAGTACAAAGAGCTGATGAGTATTCTTCTAAATATCATGAAGTCAAATTGCGAGTGGAGAAGTTATGTTCTGATACTTAGATTGCCACTGTAAATTCCGATAGTTATATCAGAAAAATTAAGCTTCCCACTATAGAACTGAGGAAATTTGGAGGTGATCTCAAGGATTGGTTGCCATTTTGGAGCCAGTTTAGAAGAATTCACGAAGATCCAGCAATGAGAAACGAAGACAAGTTCCAGTATCTCATACAAAGTACCATACCTAATTCACGAGCTAGACAACTTGTTGAAAGCTACCCTCCGAATGATGAGAATTACTCGAAAGCCCTGGAAAGTTTGAAAACTCGTTTTGGACGGGACGATCTACTAGTAGAAGTGTATGTTCGTGAATTGTTGAAGCTAGTTTTATCCAATATTAATAAAACTAATCGATTGAGATCCTTTTATGACAAAATCGAAACCCAGCTACGATCCCTTGAAACTCTGGGTGTTACCTCCGACACATGTGCTGCAATGCTGTATCCTTTGGTGGAGTCCTGCCTCGATGAAAATACCATAAGAGTATGGCAAAGGAGTTCGTTGTACGATGAAGGGGTCACAATGAAAGGACGTTTGAGTAACCTCATGAAGTTTATCAAAAAGGAGGTTGAAAATGAAGAGCGGATATCTCTGGCCGTGTCTGGTTTCGATACAGGTAATAAATCGAAAAATACTACCGATGTATCACAGAAACGTTCTGTTTTGGCTACTACGTCTGATTTGATCAACAGAACACTCGAAAAATGTGTTTTTTGTGGTGATCAACATTCCAGTGAAGAGTGCTCAAGAGCTTCAACGATGCAGTTATCTCAGAAGAGGAAAATTTTGATAGAAAAAGGTTGTTGTCATTCCTGTTTGAGTTTTGGACACATTTCCAGGAGATGCCGAATGAAAGTGAAATGCTCTTATTGTCAGGGTCATCATGTTAGTGTAATGTGTTCCAAGAAAGAAGATTCTCATAATAGTCCTTCTAAACAAGCAAATATTGAGAAATCCTTATCAAATATGATCCATAACGAAGTATTTTTACAAACAATATCTGTTCAGCTCAGAGGTGAAAACAATAAAAGAGAAGTGAGAGCTCTTATCGATACAGGTTCCCAAAAATCATATATCACAAAAAGTGCAGCGGAAGAGATGAAATATGCTCCAATTCGACAAGAACAAGTTATTCATGCATTGTTTGGTGGATCTACAACTGAAACAATCACTCACTTATGTTATCGAATCCGTTTAAGTGATTTACAGAATGATTTTGCCTGTAACTTTGAAGCCTTGGACCAACTAATAATTTGTCATAACATTACTTCAGTCAAAGATGGGGTTTGGGCACGAGAACTTTGCAATTTTGGTATCAAACTCACAGACACGAAAAATGGTCCCATTGACATCCTCATTGGGGCAGATATTGCTGGAAAATTGTTCACTGGGAAAAAACATGAACTGAGTTGTGGTTTGGTAGCTATGCAAACTCTACTAGGATGGACCCTGATGGGAAAGATTTCGTCATCTACCCCTGTTGTTAATGATTATTCATCCACTATAGTCAGCTCAATGTTATCCAGAGATATTTCGATATCAAACCTATGGAAATTAGATATTCTGGGTATTTCAGATCCATCTGATATGAAAACTTCTGAAGAAAATGATAAAGCCATCATGAATCATTTTCTAGAGAGCGTCAACCGGAGTGAAAATGGCCGATACGAAGTTTGTATGCCGTGGGTGGAAGGACATCCTCCTCTTCCATCCAATTTTGATATGGCCTACAGAAGACACAATGCTGTTGTCAGAAAACTACATAGAGATGGGTTCTTCGATGACTATCAGAATGTTTTTGATGAATGGTTACAAGAAGGGATAATTGAAGAGGTTCCATTCTCAAAAATCGATTACTGTAAAACTGTAGGTCACTATTTACCTCACCATCCAGTTATAAAACTCTCCAGTGCCACTACGAAAGTACGTCCAGTATTTGATGCCTCTGCAAAAGAAAAGAATTCTCCATCTCTTAATCAATGTTTGGAAAAAGGAATAAACTTAATTGAACTGATCCCCTCTCTTCTTATTGGGTTCCGATTATCCAAAATAGGAGTCATATCAGACATCAGAAGAGCATTTTTACAAATTGGACTCCATTCAGTAGATCGAGATTCACTCAGGTTTCTATGGCATAACAAGAACGGAGAAATGATTGTATACAGACACAATAGAGTCGTTTTTGGAGTGAATTGTAGCCCATTTCTTCTGGCAGCAGTCATAGATCTTCATCTCCAAAATGCCCTTGAAGGTGAAACGTCCTATTCGAAATCAGTCATTACCAGATTACGAAAGAGTTTTTATGTCGACAACTCTTAATCAATGTTTGGAAAAAGGAATAAACTTAATTGAACTGATCCCCTCTCTTCTTATTGTGTTCCGATTATCCAAAATAGGAGTCATATCAGACATCAGAAGAGCATTTTTACAAATTGGACTCCATTCAGTAGATCGAGATTCACTCAGGTTTCTATGGCATAACAAGAACGGAGAAATGATTGTATACAGACACAATAGAGTCGTTTTTGGAGTGAATTGTAGCCCATTTCTTCTGGCAGCAGTCATAGATCTTCATCTCCAAAATGCCCTTGAAGGTGAAACGTCCTATTCGAAATCAGTCATTACCAGATTACGAAAGAGTTTTTATGTCGACAACTGTGTAACTAGCGTGGACAGTTCAGAAGATCTACACAGGTTTATTGATGAGTCCAACAGGGTGATGAAAGAAGCACAATTCGACTTGCGTGGATGGGAATTTTCATTTTTGGATGATTCGTCACAAGTTACTTCATTCTCATCGGTTCTTGGTTTGATGTGGAATAGAAATTTCGACACTTTGGAACTTAATCACGATTGGCTTGAAACAATAAACTTTGAAAAGGTTACGAAACGTATTATCCTTTCAGTGGCACATAAACTTTTCGACCCCATTGGATTTTCAAGCCCTGTTACATTATGTCCTAAGTTATTGTTGCAGAAGGCATGGGCTTTGAAAACGGCTTGGGATGCAGACGTGAATGAAGATACTCGTGATATCTTTCTTCGCTGGACTGAAGAACTTACTCTATTGAGCTACTTGAAAATTCCACGATGGTTCCTTGTCTCTTCTGATACGTTCAACTGGTCTTTGCACGTATTCTGTGATTCCAGTGCAGAAGCGTATGCCACAGCAATATTTTTGCGTTCAGAAGACAAAACCAGAACAAATGTTCAGTTGATTCAAGCAAAATCCAGAGTAGCGCCTTTGAAAAAGTTGAGTATTCCTCGACTAGAACTCTTAGCTGCTACAATTGGTGCCAGATTAGCCAAAACTATCCTCAAAAGTTTCGATCCTAACATTCTTATTCGTTATTGGTCTGATTCTTCTACTGTTTTATCATGGATAAGAAACGAAGAACAGTGGAAACCATTTGTATGGAATCGAGTCAACGAAATTCGAAAAATGAGCAATAAAGAAAACTGGTATTTCGTTCCTGGAGAAATCAACCCAGCAGACCTTCCATCTCGTGGATGTTCACCAAAGAAATTAGTTGAAGGAAAATGGTGGGAAGGTCCTTCTTGGTTGTGGAAGGCGGAATCATATTGGCCCAAGCAAATTTTGATTTATGACGAGAAATCTGTCAACGAAGAGAAACGAAAAAGTATAATTTCGTCTCTAATTTGTTCCAAGAAGGATTATACCTGGTATTATCACTATTTCTCTGATTATGACAAAATTATCAGAATGATTGCTTGGATAAAGCGGTTCATTCAGAATTGCAAAACGAAAGATGATAGAATTAGAGATGTTCTGACAGTACAAGAAATTGTTGATTCTGAAAATTTCATCATCAAAATGATACAAGAAGAAACCTTTCAAGGTATTGATGACTCCAGATTATCTTCCTTGTGTCCGTTCATTGATGAAGCTGGCCTCATCAGAATCCGTACCAAAATTTCTGATAGGAATGACTGCCTTGAGTTCCGTTATCCTTATGTCTTGCCATCCAAACATGAAGTTGTGTCAAGATTGATTTTTAAAGAGCATTTGAAAAATGTTCATGCAGGAGTTCAATGTCTATTGGGTATATTGAGGGAACGCTTTTGGATCATCAAGGGAAGACGAACAATAAAATCGGTAATTTCAAGATGTTTTATCTGTCGCAAACTGCAGGCAAGAAACTTGGGAGTGCCGCCTATAGCTCTTCCGGAGACGAGGGTACGAGATGCAGCAGTATTCGAAATTGTAGGGGTGGATTTGGCAGGTCCTTTGTATATCAGGACAGGAGGAAAAGTCTGGATAACCTTGTATACATGCGCAGTTTACAGAGCTGTTCATTTGGATTTGGTGACGTCGTTATCCACAGATGCATTTCTTCAATCTTTCAGAAGATTTGTTGCTCGGAGAGGAAGGCCTCACATCATATATAGCGATAATGCCAAAAATTTTGTTGGTGCAGATAATGCACTTTCTGATATCAACTGGGATCAAATTTCTGAGTACGGAACTATACATAAAATCATCTTCAGATTCATTCCACCAACTGCACCGTGGTGGGGTGGATGGTGGGAAAGGCTGATTCGTACAGTGAAAGATATTCTCCGGAAAGTACTTAAAAAGACTTCACTCACTTCAGAAGAGTTATCAACTGTTATATGCGACTGTGAAGCAGTGGTAAATTCTAGACCCATAACTTATATATCTGAAGATCCCAGAGATTTAGTCCCTCTAACACCTTCTATGTTCCTTCAAGAAATAAAGGAAATTGGTGTACCCGACTTTGATGCTGTGGGATCTACTGAGTTGAAAAGGCATTATAGATATAGAATGAAGCTGAAAGAAGATATACGAAAGAGATTTCGAAGGGAATATTTGGGTCAGCTATCGATGTTTTCCAGAAAGAAGCTGAAAAATGATGTTTTGAAAGTCGGTGAGGTTGTTTTGATTGGCAATGACAACCAAAAAAGAAGCGATTGGCCACTGGGTCGTGTAAATGAAACGATTTTAGGTAGAGATGGAAACTGTAGATTGGTGAAATTGAAGACTGCCCAAGGACAGATATTGAGGCCTTTACAAAGGCTCTACCTGCTTGAAATGGATAATGGAGAACTAGATCCAGGGGATATACGAAGAGCAGGGACTTCGTCAAAGAAACCAAGAGTGGAACAAGAAACCTCAATTTCAAGATTTGGCAGAAAAATAAAAAAACCTGTTAGACTAGACCTTTGATTGATGTTGAGTCACTTCATTTGTTTTCATGTCTCAAGGGGGGAGTATGTTAGATTTCACTGTATTTATCCTGTATATGGAATCTACTCATTGCATTTTCCTGATTGAGTTTGTTCTATATGAGTTGAAGGATGAGTTTTTGTTTTTGTTGAAATTATATTATGACAGAAGTCAAGTGACAATTTTGATATTACGAAATATATTTAAAGTTTTGCTGTTATACAAGTTTGTATTGGACCTATTTGCCTTATTCTTTCTCCCCGATTGATCCCAGTTCCTTTTTGAACGTTTCCATTCACCGGGTAGGTGATTGAAACGCAACACTACGGATTAATCAAAGTTTTACTCAAATATGGTTGAGGTCTTCCTATTTGTTTTAGGTAAAACTTAGTAAGAAAGATTACTGAAGCAACATTTATTTCATTTTAAAAATGGGATTGAAAATAGGGTTAACTCATCATATAGATGTGAATTGCGGAGATTGAAGAGTCGCTCAGTAGCCACGAATGACCTTCATAGTACATAGAACATCATGCAAAAAGAATTGTTCCGAGTAGACTTACTGCAAAAAACTTAAATATTCGGCGTTTTTCCTCACCTTACAGACTAGACTAATATATAATTGTTGTTATTTCTTTTACATAATCCTCCAGAGTTTGAATTCCTTTATAGCGGCCACTCGTTTATACTACAAGGTATAAAACATAAAAGGTAGTAATTATGTTTGAGTTAATTTGAAATTTGCTAAAGAACAATTTAGATAATAGTTTAAAAGTACGTTACACTGAAATGATGCTCGAAAAATCTAAGTGAATATTCTGATCAAATAACAGAGGTTTTAATATGAGTTCTCATAACGCAATAATGAGAATTTGGCTTTATTTAAGTTCACTCAGATCAATAATTATTCCGTTACCTCACCAAAACCTGTATAAAAAGATACAACCATTACAAGTTTATATGAGGAAGGTCAAAGAAATGGAATACCACGGCTGCGCAGTGACGCTAGGTTGAACAAGCCTCAGAGAACGACATGAACCATTCTGACAAATTTTATTCTGAATAAAGATCGAAGAATAATATAGTAAATGATCATCTAATATAGATTCGATCAAGCAAAAGTGATCCAGCGTGAACACTTGGATAAGTTGATTATTATTTCACTGAAATTTCTTTAACTATGTTCCCTGTCGACAATAATCTTTCAATAAAGCAAATTAATATTAGAAAAGAAGATCCATAGAGAATAAGCTTACCCGGCGTATTGTCCACACTAAGATGGGGTCATTTCGTTTCCGTTTTCCAGACCACCCTCTCCTCGAGAATCGTACGACCTCGCACGAGTTTTCGGGCAAGATTAATAATCGATTATCTATTGAAAGATAGATGACACTAATAGTCTCATCGCAAGTTTAATAATCTAAAATTCCGAGCGGAAACTGTTATTTAGAATATTACAGCTATCTTGTCACACAGAAGAGTGATGTAGACTGGTTATAATTATTCATAATCATCAATGTGTGGGGATCAGCCAAAATTATATGATATTTTAGTGACCTCTATTAAGAAGTTTTTTTTAGTGTATTATATTCTAAAATGATTCCAATAATAAAACAATTAAGTGCTCAAAATGCTTCTAGAATCGACACACAATTATTTCATCAATATGGAAAACAAAGGAAAAAAATTTGTGATACATGACACATTCAATAAGTACAGCTAAAATCACAAAAGGTTTTGAACAAAAGTAGTAAAAGTTGACAGGTGTTTTGTCTTTCCTAGACATATCACAACTCTGATTCAACTTTAAGCTTTGAAAACGTGATTTAACTTACTATGTACCTATATAATAATAAATGAAGTAACAATTGATTTGCATTAATACATGCTTGCTTAAGATTACTGTCACACAGAAATTCTTCATCATTATAACGTTCAAGTGCGGTGATTATCTACCAATTAATTTTCATTTTATTTCTTTCAATCAAACAAATTGTCTATCTTTATTCTACTGTACGGTGGTAAATCGCTTCCATCCGCCAATTCATACGTAAGCGTTGCTATGAACAGTTGATTGGCAGGAAAGGTTACGATGCAAACACCATCCTCAACATCCACTCTATCACTTTACCCGTTTACGGCGATATTTTAAAATATCTTCTTTAATTCAATGATTCGTAGACTCACTACAAGAAGGGATTGATCAGGAATGTTGTCGACAGCGGTAACTTAATCTTTAATACCTATCGTTTAGTAGAAGAAATAATGCATTACACCTGGAATTTTTGAACGAATGAACGGATTTGATGTAATTGGGCTCATGGGATTCTGGAAGTCGAGTGAAAAAAATGTGGGATATTGGATTTTCTTGGAAAATTTCACAGGGAATTTTTCACTTATTTTATTACAAATTACCTCAAAATTGTTAATCGGGGGTTTTCGAGGATACTGAACACGACTATGATGTTCAAAATATTCTATAATGAACCTGATGATCGGTAACCCTAACTATAAAGTCAGTCATGGGGAGTTTCTCAAAAATTTCATTGTAATTGGTACCAAACTTATCATTTGAGGTATTTCTCGAGGGTGCTAAATACCTTGAAGTTAATAAATAATCTAGGCAATGAGCCGGAATTTTAGCTATAATAAAAAAAAGACATGTAGGGCAGAATCGAAAAATTGTTGTGGGATTCTATTCGTGGGGTTATCAAGGTCATTCATAACACATAAAACCTCACCGGTCAACTTCCCCCTGGGGGTCATAAAAGGCCCCCAAAAGGACAATTTCGAATTTAAAATGCTCGAAGGGGGTTTTTGGGTCGCTGACGATTTTGACGTCGGACTTACTTGAAATCAATTTCGGGGGTGGAAAATTGATCAAATTGCCATCTTTGCACCCTTATAGATTATTTTGGCAATATATATTATTTTTGGATTTTAAATCCACCAAGGAGGTTTTTTGGGTCAATTCTGGGGGTGGAGGATCGGCAAGTTGTGACCATTTCTGGCCCCCAAGGGGGGAAGACCGTCGAGGTTTCATGTGTTATGAATGATCCTGATGACCCCACGAATCGAATCTCCCAAAAATGTTTCGATTCTGACCTACATGTCTTTTTTTTCTAATTTTCTGGTTCGTTGCCTGGACTAAAAACAAACTTTAAAATTTTGTCAAGAGTGTAAATATTCATGATTCTTACACCTTCTGAAATATTAAGAAAAGATATTCCATATCATAATTTTTATTGATTAATTGTTATTTAATAAAGATATGTTATGTAAAAAAATAGTTTATTGTTAACTTGTAACAAAATGTGAGGTAATAGAGGAGCAGCAATAATAACATAAGCGTATATATTTTTTTATGATCTGAGTGAAAGAGATGTGTGCATAACAAGTGCTCATATTATAAAAATAATTTTAAGTCAAGGCTCGCTTTTTAAACTAAAATAATATAAATTTCAAATTTTTATTGAAATCGTATACTACGTTTTTCAAACCTTTTTGACGTAGTATAATATTTACACTTTAGATTTATGTATATTAGTTCAGTCATTGAAAGATTTTATTTCGGAATATCTTTGTACAGTTGATCTTTGTCTGAAACTTGTTGCGAAATGTTTTTGATGTCATAATAATCATTGGTCACCCAGTCTCACCATGGAAAATTGGCACAACAATTGTTTTATTAACAAATTGACCGTTTATAAACAATTTAAATTAATAAATTTTCCAGATCCCAAAAAAACTGTTATTTTGAGACAGAAATACCCACTCGGGAGTTTTTGGGGTCTCTAATTACGATATTGAAGTCAAAAATAACAGAATTATTCATCATCACCTGAAAATTGGCCAATTGGCACAGGAAGTTGATGATATTTAACATAATTTACAAAAAATGGATTTGGTCTTTTTGAGCTAGCAATCACTATACCGAATCCAAAACATGACAAGGTCATTCATAATCTCCCGAAAGTTGGCCAACTGGAACCGGAAGTTGATGGAATTTACCAAAATTTAGAACTTTTTCTTTTTTTCTTGCAAAAAATGGATTCAATTGGTTTTTTTGAGCTAACAATCAGTATACCAAATTCAAAGATAAAATATCAAGTTGATGAAGTGCATAAGATTTGATGGTGTTTCATATTCCTATGACATATCATATAATCAGTAATAATCATATTTTAATGATAACTTACACCATTTGAGGGCAATAAATAAATAAAAATTTTAGTTACTTATTATTATTATTTTTAGATTTACAGTTCGTCGTTACATTCTTTCGGTATAGTGATTGCTAGATCAAAAAAACCAATTGAGTCCATTTTTTGCAAGAAAAAAGTATAAATTATGTTAAATATCATCAACTTCCAGTGTCAATTGCCCAATTTCCAGGTGATGATGAATTATTTTTGACTTCGGAATCGTAATTAGAGATCCCAAAACCCCCCAGTGGGTATTTCTGTCTCAAATAACAATTTTTTTGGGATCTGGAAAATTTGTTAATTTAAATTGTTTATAAATGGTCAATTTGTTATTAAAACAATTGTCGTGCCAATTTGCTATGGTGAGACTGGGTGATCAATGATTCTTAGGACATCAAAAACATTTTCCAACAAGTTTCAAACAAAGATCAACTGTATAAAGATATTCCAATAGTTGCCATTTTCTCGTCTAAAATTAAAAAATATGAGTTTATGTTATTATTATTGTGCTAAATTCATTATTTAAACAAAGAATCACAAGAAGAAAATTAAAATAAACTTGAATATGAACATGAAATATTTAATTAGTTAGAGTGAGTGTTCAAAATGTCCTCCGTTTTCACGAATACACAATTCTATCCTTTGTTTCTACAGAATGCATTAATTTTCTAAACGGTTGAGGATCAACTACGAGATCATTAAAACGACGTTCTATTCTCTCATGCAACTCTTGACGTGAATTTACCTCTGTCGAATAGACTTTTCCTTAACATACGACCAAACTGTGTAGTCAAAAGGATTGAAATCCCATGATTGAATTTTTCATGTTTTTATTCAAATTTTTTAAATTTTTTTCTTGTGATTCCTTGTTCGATTAATAACTTTAGCATTAGAATAATGTTATTGTTCTTGGTTTTTAATAACGATACACAATATCAAGTTTTACCAAGAGTACCTTTTTCGTGTAGAATTAAATGATGTTTAATTTCACCTAAAATTTGGATTAGAAAATCTAACCTCAAAAAAGTTATGTTTAAAACTATTTGGTACGAACCGTGTAATTAGCGCCCTCTATGAGAGTCAGATATAAAACATTTAATTTTTTTGCAAGTTTACAATTAACTATTTTTTACATAACATATCTTTATAAAATAACAATTAATTAATAAAAATTATGATATGGAGCATATTTTCTTAATATTTCAGAAGGTGTAAGGATCATGAATATTTACACTTACAATTTCGAAGTTTGTTTTATTAACTTTTAGGTATTTAGCACCCTCGAGAAGAACTTCTTCAGAAATTCCCAGTGACTGACGTTATAGTCAGGGTTACCGATCACCAGGTGCATTATATAATATTTCATCATCAGGGTCATGTTCAGCATCCTCGAAAACCCCTCGAGTAACAATTTTGAGATAATTTGTAATAGAATAACTGAAAAAATTCCCTGTGATCGACGTCAGGGTTACCGATCTCCAGGTGTATTATAGATTTCAATAAAATTTCTGTAAATTCCCTGAGACCGACGTGGTACCCAGGGTTACTGACCTCCAGGTGCATTATGGGCATTTTTAAACATCAGATTCGTGCCTCGAAAACACCTGAGTAACCAAATCCAGCTATTTTCAGTGCTCATTTTCGAAGTTATATAATTAGATAAATCCTCTCCAGAAAATGTCATGAAAATTTCCATTTTTCACGTGTTAAAATTCAGAAAAAATGTTCCAAAAAAATCCAATACCTCACATTGTTTTCACTCGACTTCCCGAATCGAATGAGCACAATTACATCAACATCCGTTCATTAGTTCTAAAATTCCAGGTTTGGCCTAATTTTGTGCTTTATTTCCTCGACTATAAAATATCTTCTTTAATTCATCGATTCGTAGACGCACTACAAGAAGGGATTGATCAGGACTGTTGTCGACAGCGGTAACTTAATCTTCAATACCTATCGTTAATACGAGTAACAAGAGTCTTTATAAAAACATTGCGTCCAACAGTCACTCAGTCAGCTCCTGATGCGAATTCAATTTTTCATTCAGCTTTACACATAATTTAATTAAATTAAATCTGCATTAGCGTCTAGACACAAATTAGATGCGAACAGATGGTAGCGTGTGAGAACTTCATACATGGGAAGGTAGTAAATAATTGAATCATGTATTGTTAAAGCCTGCGCAACAATTCGTAATACTATTATTAAAAGTATAATAAAAAATCTACGTAGTAACATGAATCTAAAAGTAAACAATGCAACTGCATCTACTTATGAAATATATAAAATGGATGTTATATAACATAGTGACATTAATAAACAAACATCCAAAATATTATGATCAATTTCTATTACAAGAATTGCGCAAATCCCAAAATGAATCAGTTGTACAGTATAATCTGCGTAGAGATTAATAAGTCCAATACACCTGCAAACAAATTGCGCAAACTGGCGTTGCACAACAGGTTATGCTGCTTTTGTCATGTATTCTGGATAATACATGCCGTCCAAGGCAGCAGCGTGTTTAGCAATGATTGATGTAGCATCTGATATAGGTGTTAAAAAAATGGAAGTAGACAGTGGATAAAGAAACGTGTTTGTAGCCAGTGGCGGCTGGTAATATAGGGCACAAGGGCACGTGCCCACCCAGCCACCAAGATAAACACAGAAAGAAATTCGCATGTAATTCAGCGTATTATTTAATTCCGCACGTCAGGCGCATGCAATGCTAACGCTCAAAACTATGTTCAGGGGAACGTTCTGAAGTGTACCTATTTCAAGTATGATTCGACTGACTACGGTTATCTTCGCCATATGCGCTTATACCGTCAGTTTGAGGCACAAAGCGGTGTATCTCCAGTAAACATCTTGCCTTCATAGTGTACAGTGTGTGAATTTAATTTGAAGACGTGAAGTCTGAAGTAATGTCTATTATCAATGATGGAAGTTAATTGTGTTCAAATCTTTTGAGAAACTCGCTATCATTCGATATTAAAAGGAAAGGAAGGCCTATTCCGGATCTTCAAATAAACTACACTTTCACAAGTAAAACCCGAACTTACAATAGAGTATTCAACAAGAATATCTATGAAAAATACGAGTGGATGTGCGGATGTCCAGAAAAATTAACTATTTTGTTTGATGTTCTTAATTATTAAGAACGAGGTAAATGCGTGCAATAAACAAGGTTTGAATTATTTAAAACACATCACAGAGAGGGCAAAGAAACACGAAAATTCCGTTTCTCACATGAATGTCTGCATAGATTTCAGTGTTATAGGCAAAGAGCATACGTGAACAGTTAGACAGTGCATATTTGCGAGATAAAATTGAGTACAACGAAGTTGTGGAAAAAAAGCGCCGGTTAATTATGTGTATAAAATTTTGCGAAGCCTTTGAATTGGCCTCACAAGGCCATGATGAGACATTGACGTCGGAAAATAAAAAAGTGCACTTTCAGCAATTCATGATCGCGATGACATGTGTGACGTAGGTAGTATTTTGCCACTTTTAGTGTTCATAACAGACAACAACCTAAACAATGTTTAGACGGAAACATAAAAACTGTTGGATATAATTTGTACAATGTCGACAGCAGAATGTTTACGAGAGAATGGAATTTTTTTTTCTTGTGGCCTCTTTCATAACTCACGATCCGCCACTGTTTTTAGCCAAACAAATCTCTCCAAAGATGTTTGGTTGAGATCACCACTAGACTATAAAAAATGTTTACGAATGGATCCCACTTCTTTTCAATCTCATCGAGTTCATGGTAGAGGTTTTTGATCCCTCACTAAATTTAGTTCTCGAAATAGCATAAGTTTCGTTCGTAAACAGTTACAATACAGGATTTATAAGGCGCAACAAGTTTGACGTCCTTTAAATTCCCAATTTTGTACAGTAAAGCTTTCAGGAAAATATCGCTTTTCTGGAAAAAAATAGCCGAAGCAATTTTTTTATGAATGGTTAGCGAGGCTTGTGACGAGCTTAAGACCACCCTTGGGTATCTTTGAGAATATCAAAATTGCAACGACGTAGCTTTTAACGGATGCGACACCACCTCGGCACTTTATTTCCAAGGCAAATCTCAATAGTACTACTAGCAAAGGATGAGATTCTGCGAAATACTGCAGGAATTTTCAAAAAACCCCGCCCCATCAACAATGCATCGAAGCTGCAGAAAAATTATCTTTGCGGCATTGTACGATGGTGTCACTAGCACAGACTCGCTTCCACAACTCCATTAAGAAAATTCTCTCGATTGGCGACCAAAACTAATCTGTCACCTCCCCATGGCGAATCTCTATAGCCAAAGAGACCATTCTTAAGTGCAGGCTTGGTTGGGCAATGCCTTCAATGCCTTGGATTGGGTTTGAAAAAAGGTGCAAGGATTTGAACCAGAAATGAGTACAAGGAAGCTAGCGTCTGAAAACTGCATGAAGCCTGCGAAGGTAGAACTAATACTTGTGGTGCAGCTTACGAATGCAGAAAAGTCAATCTTGTGTGGTCAGTCGCTTAAAAGTACAGTGAAAGGAAAACGTGCCTTCATTCGACATAGAGGAAACTAAGATTGATGAGGCTCTCTCTCAAGTTTTCTAGTGGCCCTCTACATCAATCAGCGTAGCGAACGACAATGTGCAAGACATTGAAAAAGAGTCGACGGTGGGGGCATCATCGGACTTCATTCAAGAAACACACACCGGCCGTTTAAGAGCCGCCAAAGAAGAAACATAAATGAAGAGGAAAAACCAGAAAATTATAAGAACGAATCGTTATAAGCTACTTATCTACAAAACTTCTCAAACAAAGTGACAAACATACCGACATAATATTTATGTTTAATTAGTGGTTAATTTTTAAATTGCCTATTAACAAAACCGTGTATATAAGGCGATAACACTGGTATTCCATAAGTCGATTTTGAAATAAATAATACTTTCTCCATTGTAACGTCTGTGAATTCTCATTGCCCTAAGGAGGGTATTTCCAAAGTAGCACAAATTAAAAAATGAAAGCGCTAACCTCCATAACAGTGCATCGTAGGAAAAAAAGTGCATATATATTTTGTAGGTTTATTTTGGCTCTTTAACTCTATCATATTTCCATTGCAGGGGAAAAAAGTTTTTTTGCTTCGAAAAAGAGGGAAAAGTCATTTTTGGCAACCCTCTGCTTTATGTACTTTTGGTTGTGGCGCAGCGACTGTACGAGATAAATTGTAGAGAATATTGTTCTCTTCAACTTTAGCTGACAAAATTTTTCTCTAAGAAATATCGTTCTCCCGGAAAAACAAATCTAAAAACATTTTGACACCTATTTCAAAAGCCTCGCTAACGATTTATAAAGAAAAAAAAGATTTACTACACTAATCAGTTTTCCTTACGTATAGCAAATTCTTCAAATTCCTATTCTTGTAAGAATCGGTCTTTACGTCTTTTAAATTCCCTTAAAAATTCTTGGTTATTTATGAAATTCGAAATTTTAGAACACTACCTTCTAACGTATCAAAAGGAACTGCAGTTATGGCACAATGTGTATCGAATACTCCATGTACACGATGCAATTAACACCACTCCTTGTGCATTTAATCTCAAAAGAGTTTAAGTCTCTGCAACTAGTTTTGCAGCATGTCAAACAACACCATACACTTTACAATTGCTTGCACAACAATCTCTGTTGCGCAATTTGTTCGCAGGTATATGGGCCCTAAAGCTCACCATACGGAGCATGGTTTCAATTAATATAATTATGGTAATTCCACCACGGAACTGATCATTTTGCAAGTATTACGAAACAGTGTACGTATGCTCACTAATGGAAATGTTGGTCAATACAATTATGGAGAATGAAATCGTTTTTGCGGTATATTTCTTTTCAATCATTGTAGCCACAAGAACAATTATAATAACTGTTAGTTCAAAATTTAATGAGATTCTTATAGTTATGAACCTATTTAATATTTAATCAGAATTTCATCATTATCTGTTCCAGATTCCAGATCACGTCCTTGAAGTGGAAAAACTAAAATAGAGCCTTTACTTTGATTTAGTGAAATTTTCAAAAGTTTCACTTATGAATTTCATAATATGTTTCCTAAATTCGCAATAAAACGTGTTTATAGATTTAAGAATAAGCTAAAAAACCTTTGGAAAAGATTCCGACGAAATTGGAAGGAATTTATAAAATTGATCGTTAGTCTCGTTCAAAATGCTATGTGGGTCAAATTAGAAGGAATATTCTAACTCACTATAAAGAACATTTTTCTCATATAAATAGAAATAGTAGTGAAAAATCAGCATTAGCAGAACATATTTTGAATACGAGTCACACCATTTCTCAAGATCGGTTCTTTTTTTTTCATACTTTGACTACACGGGAGGGAAACTCATAATTTTCGAAGAACATCGTGCTAGCGGTGGAATGTTGGGAGAGGCATTCGAATTTTTCTTGGAGGTTTGGAGGGTATAGGCATAGGGAGAGACCTCACTAGGTAAATAGTTTCACAACTTCGCTGTTCGAGAGCAAAATAAAGTCTGGTTGGAAGAAGCTTCGAGCTTGACAATGAAGGGGTGACTAGTTTGAGCTCGACTAGTCCGCCTATCTGGAATCTCTCGTGGTAGAACAAGAGACGAGATTTCTGATGAGCACCGACCATGGAAATATATATAGAAAAGGGGGAGATCTCCCACCTTTCTACGATGTTTTAGATAGGACAATGAACTCGTATGTCTGACATCATCAATCAGACGATTAGCTTTCTTCTGGATACATTCAAAGACCTTCAGCGTATGATTGGGAGCCAAACTCGAAACGTGTGAACAGTACTCCAGGACAGGTAGAATCTGTGCTTTACAGATTATGAAAAGCTGCTTGGATGTTAAGTAGCTCTTGACACGGAATATAAGACCAAGTTTTTGCGAAGCGGCAATTGCAATGGACCATGATCGTCCCATGAAAAGGTGATCACGAGCATGGATATGGAAGACTCCATAGGAATAGTTGTACCTGACATCATCATATTAGCGATTGTGAGCTCCGCCTTCCTGGAGAAGACGCAAGCTTTAGTTTTGGTTGCATTAAACTCTACTAGATTGTCAGAATTGCTTCAATAGTTTATTATTGTGAAAAGTTCTCTTGTTACATCCCATTATGCTTGTGAGGCACCTAGATGACAAAATAGGTTGCTTGGATAACACATTTGAAATAAGCATTTGAATAGTGTTGGTTGCTCTAGATGAGAAAGCGGCATGAAGTGTACCATGCATAACTGTGGACGGGACAGCTCGTCACTCCCAGCAGATCGTTTATATGGAGCAGAAACAACGTTGGTGCCAAAATAGATCCCTGTGGAACACCAGTGTTGTATTGGAGGATACTCCGTCAACCACTACATGATCTATAACATAGTACCTATTGACAAATCGTATCTAGGTAATTTAGACGGAATGGAAACGCACAAGCGAGAAAGAATTTTAAGCCTATTAGTTGTTAACCCCAAACAGTATTTAAACAGCCACAATTTGGTTACTGATTTAGTTTACTCTGATGATGGCTACATTGTAGCTGAAATGTCCTCAGTACGTCAACAGTATTTTTAGTAGATATGGCTAACTAAATACAATGTATTAAGTTTTTTAAATACATAATTTCTTTAAAATTTTTGTTATATGCTGGGGAAGTTCATTATAGTTATGCAACCGTTATAAAAGAAGCTCTTTTATATAGCGCAGTTGTGTGCTGATTTGGAAAATTTGATTTATTGCGTATTACATACTTTAGAAAATTGCTCAAATGCTGAACTTCCACAAATTTCCATACACGAAAGTGTAAACAGGAGGGATCTGCTTCAATTTTTGCACGGTTTATTTTTTTTTTTTATATAAATACTTGTTCAGTGCAACATGCAAATACTGTCTTATAATTGAAAACCACTCTACAAAACCCGTATATATCATTGTAGATCTACTACATTACTTCCAGAAATTTCCATACACGAAAGTGACTCGAAAGAAATGGAAACAGATCAATGTCCTAAACTGAAACAGTACTCAATGAAACTTTCGAAAACACTGGAGAATCGTTCAGTTTTGTTGAATTGGACGAAAAAGAAGTACAACGCTCTGCCAAGAAAGCAAGATTAGAGAAAAATACATCCATGGGAATGCAAACTTTTTTCAATTTAGTTTTTTGAGCATGTTCAAAATAATATTAAATTTTTTTACCGCATTTATGAATTTCATGTTGTTAGTATTTACTACCTGAAAACAGGAGGGATCTGCTTCAATTTTTGCACGGTGTATTATTTTTTTTTATATAAATACTTGTTCAGTGCAACATGCAAATACTGTCTTATAATTGAAAACCACTCTACAAAACCCGTATATATCATTGTAGATCTACTACATTACCTATTGTATAATTATATTTTGTTTAGTAAACTAATTGATTTCGAGTAAAAAACTAGAATTGTTCTTAAATGCATATTGAGAATGTGCATTTCTTATGTTTTGTTTGATAGTAACAATCCCATGTACGACGATCGTAGAAGTCATATATTCGTATCCTGCGATTACGAAGATACAAATATACCAGATATAATTTGCTGTCTTAGACATGCATAACATCGTATCAAAACTCGATCTATACAATAATTAAAGAAATAATGTTATAGTTTCCATAAACATAAAAAAATTAAAATGATTTTATCAATTAATAACAATTATTCAACGATAAATATGCAAATTACCACGAAAACAGCGATTTTTTCGGTTTTTTCAATTTTCCCGCCATTTTTTTCATTGCAGTATACCTTTTTTTACCGTTTTTCGAAAGTAGACGTAACAAAGAGTAAAGCAGAACCTCCATATATTTCCTTTCGGAAAAATTGCTGCCTTTTTGCAATAAATAGAGGTATCTTTTGCCGGAGTTTGAGCTTCATAAAGTTTTATTTGTCAAAGAAAAAGATTAAAAACCGAAAAATGGTTTTTCGCATTTTTGTCGGAAAATTTAAAGGTTAGGGTAAAAATGGTGGCTACAAAAGTTGTAGATCTTTTTATTCCCTAAAACTTTTATAGTTAACTTTTTTTGATAGAACATACTGCTTAGCCAGAAATTACGAACAACTGTTTTAAACCCCTAAAAACACACCCTATTCCACCCCGGATACCAGCTGTCGGTTGGATTTATTTTTCCCTCTCTTACAATATCTTGTTCTACAATATCCCGCTGTTAAATTGCTGTAACGAATTATTTTTTTCATTTCTAATATTTTCTCCTATTACTACTGGCCTATAACGGTCGAACGGTTACTCCGATTTACTAAACATTTTCACAGATATGATGCGTTAAATTTACTGGTTTATAAATTCAACGTCGTGCCGTTTTCGAGTTAGTGAGCAGGACGGTCAGTCAAAATACTCAACGCTATCCGCTTTGTTTCGCGCAATGTTCGGTACGCTAACTATCTGGCCGATTGTGGAGGAAAGAATTGAGCTCGCGTAACTAAATATACTGCGGTTGACGCTCTTTATTGGCCTATGCGAAAGATGGCGTGAGCGTAGCAAACGAAGTCTTTCCTATTTCCAGTTTATACGGTACTTTGTTGGTTTCTACATAGCGTCGAACGGTAACTCTGATGTACTCCAAATTTTCACAGAATATATATATGATGCGTTAAATTTACTTAAGTGCAGAGAGAACTTACTGTTAAAGGTATATGTACGTAACATTAAAATTTGATACATTTATTGTAAAATGCAAAACAGTCACCCCTTCTTAACCCTTCGGTCATGCGCAGCATACTGATTAACCTCCTAGTATTAAATCTTCTTAGGTTTTCCATATTCATTCAATTTTTACATTTCAATTAAATCTATACGTCGTTACTCGAAAAGATAAAGTTATTCAACAAAAAGTTTCACTTTTTATTTGTTTCAGTAAGCTCCAGTTTGATGTTACTATAATGCTGCTTTAAATGGAAATAAGCAACAAGTAGCAACTTTTAACTTTTCTTACCGCAACCTATTAGGAACTGGAACATCATCTGATAATGTTTCATTGTTCGTTAAGGGGGTTCCTTAGCTCATTAATTATTAAACTACGGAACAGTGTGAACTCTTTTATAGCTTATTAGATAATAACTTGTTAGAAATATAATTTACAAGTGGTTCAAGTATAGGTGTAGAAATATGATCATTTTAACAGTAATTTCAATTTTGTGTTGTCATAGTACAATAATTATACAAATGTCATCTTGTAATACGTTGTATTTGCTACTGTTAATGTATGCTTGGTTGATTTACGGATTTGTTTTTTTTAATAACCAAATTTTTCGTTTTGAAATTGCAGACATATTAAACAATTTAACTCACCAATTCAACTAGGATTGTTAATATTATTTAATATATTGAAGAATGTAGATAATGTGGAAAGATTAGAAAGGTATTTGGATGCAACATATTATTACTCCACGAAGATTGATTCTTGCAGACATTTGCAACAAGCATTGCACAAAACTTTTTCAATAACTTACTTCAGTGGGAAATGTTTAAAAATGACAACAAGAAATTAAATTGAAGATGCGATAAATTATAGGAGATCCACTACTAGAAAGGATATACGATTACGAAAACTTCATATCACAACTGGCACTGCACGTACTTATTTAAAGACTGGTGTTTGATGTGAAACTTATTTCATGATTTAATGGAGATTTATATTGATTATTGGTACAGACCATCATACAAGTAGGGATACAGTATGTTCCAATTGACATTTGTGTATTTTCATATTAAATTTTTTTTTCTCTTATAAGAATATATGAATTTGGAATAAGACACTTTTGGCTATAAAAATGTGATTAGCAACTTTGTATACATACTTACATTTGTGTTGATCGTTGAATATTCTTAATATTATTGAGGGAAGGTATTTTTAATAATTTAAGACGATATTACCCTTTCAACCTTGATGTATGGACTTGACATGTTTCGATTGCACAGGTACATCGTCAGCGATATTTCTAACATGTTAAGCCGAAGAGGCTCCAGTTTTCCCCGAAACCAACGACATCTTCTGAGAGGTATTGTCAGCACCGAAGATGAATGTAAAGCCGCGTCCACATGTACGTTGAATTTAGAATTCGGCAAAAATATTTGCATCGTAAATTTGGTATAAGTAAATATTTACTTTAGGGTCTTGCGAAATGTGTCTAGACTATTGTGGTTCATGGTTCGTTGCTATTTTTGATTTGGTTTGGTTCTGTTTTCAATACAAACGTATCAATACATCAAACACATGATTTTAAGGGATTTTAAGATTTAGAGGCATTTTAATGAAATTTAGAAGAATGATGCTGGGGACGGAATTGTGAAATGTATAGATATTGCAATCTCATTTTTTAGCAAGGTCTGCATCTGTGTCCCTCTTGCTGTAGTTTTCTGTAGAGACACTGATAAATATGAAAGAAGCATCCACGAACCCGACTTTCCGGAAGGTTTGTAGTCGATGCGTTGAACGCTGCTCTTTCAAAGTTAATCATGATGCTGGAGGGTCTGGCGTTCGGACATCTTTCCATTATCCGTTGAATAACTCAATTAAATCTATACGTCGTTACTCGAAAAGATAAAGTTATTCAACAAAAAGTTTCACTTTTTATTTGTTTCAGTAAGCTCCAGTTTGATGTTACTATAATGCTGCTTTAAATGGAAATAAGCAACAAGTAGCAACTTTTAACTTTTCTTACCGCAACCTATTAGGAACTGGAACATCATCTGATAATGTTTCATTGTTCGTTAAGGGGGTTCCTTAGCTCATTAATTATTAAACTACGGAACAGTGTGAACTCTTTTATAGCTTATTAGATAATAACTTGTTAGAAATATAATTTACAAGTGGTTCAAGTATAGGTGTAGAAATATGATCATTTTAACAGTAATTTCAATTTTGTGTTGTCATAGTACAATAATTATACAAATGTCATCTTGTAATACGTTGTATTTGCTACTGTTAATGTATGGTTGGTTGATTTACGGATTTGTTTTTTTAATAACCAAATTTTTCGTTTTGAAATTGCAGACATATTAAACAATTTAACTCACCAATTCAACTAGGATTGTTAATATTAGTTAATATATTGAAGAATGTAGATAATGTGGAAAGATTAGAAAGGTATTTGGATGCAACATATTATTACTCCACGAAGATTGATTCTTGCAGACATTTGCAACAAGCATTGCACAAAACTTTTTCAATAACTTACTTCAGTGGGAAATGTTTAAAAATGACAACAAGAAATTAAATTGAAGATGCGATAAATTATAGGAGATCCACTACTAGAAAGGATATACGATTACGAAAACTTCATATCACAACTGGCACTGCACGTACTTATTTAAAGACTGGTGTTTGATGTGAAACTTATTTCATGATTTAATGGAGATTTATATTGATTATTGGTACAGACCATCATACAAGTAGGGATACAGTATGTTCCAATTGACATTTGTGTATTTTCATATTAAATTTTTTTTTCTCTTATAAGAATATATGAATTTGGAATAAGACACTTTTGGCTATAAAATTGTGATTAGCAACTTTGTATACATACTTACATTTGTGTTGATCGTTGAATATTCTTAATATTATTGAGGGAAGGTATTTTTAATAATTTAAGACGATATTACCCTTTCAACCTTGATGTATGGACTTGACATGTTTCGATTGCACAGGTACATCGTCAGCGATATTTCTAACATGTTAAGCCGAAGAGGCTCCAGTTTTCCCCGAAACCAACGACATCTTCTGAGAGGTATTGTCAGCACCGAAGATGAATGTAAAGCCGCGTCCACATGTACGTTGAATTTAGAATTCGGCAAAAATATTTGCATCGTAAATTTGGTATAAGTAAATATTTACTTTAGGGTCTTGCGAAATGTGTCTAGACTATTGTGGTTCATGGTTCGTTGCTATTTTTGATTTGGTTTGGTTCTGTTTTCAATACAAACGTATCAATACATCAAACACATGATTTTAAGGGATTTTAAGATTAGAGGCATTTTAATGAAATTTAGAAGAATGATGCTGGGGACGGAATTGTGAAATGTATAGATATTGCAATCTCATTTTTTAGCAAGGTCTGCATCTGTGTCCCTCTTGCTGTAGTTTTCTGTAGAGACACTGATAAATATGAAAGAAGCATCCACGAACCCGACTTTCCGGAAGGTTTGTAGTCGATGCGTTGAACGCTGCTCTTTCAAAGTTAATCATGATGCTGGAGGGTCTGGCGTTCGGACATCTTTCCATTATCCGTTGAATAACTCTTGAGTGAGATTGTTCAGTCTTGTCCGGCAATATTGCCTAGATTAGGGGAATCGAAATGTTTTCCTTCATTTCATGAATTGTATATAATTGGGCGAACAGATGTGGTACGTTTTTGAAGGTTCCATCCATAAACCATTTGGTATTCCTTTCTGATAACATTAGGAACTGTGCAGTTGCAAAAATAAATATTCGATCATCAGTAGGCCCTGCATCATGCATCAAAAAATCTTCGCCTTTCATCGTTTGTGTATATAGCTCAGGTAGAATTATGTCCGTTCGTGATTGGGGCAAAACTGCTTCAGCATCGTTCCTTCTTCGTACGTTTCTTATTGTCCTCTTCATACAACTAAAGGATGACATTAGTTCTGCACAACTGCTGCTGACTGCCAGACAATGAAGACACAATATAAGTGCACAGTATCTCTTGAAGTGGCTGCTGTGGCTCGTATCAGCTCCATTAGTTTTTATTACTTTTTATACCTCTACACTTTTAGCATTTGCAGCGTGATTATACTTTCTTCGAAGAAAAACTTCTCGAACTGCTTTCGGAGAATTGCTTTCGAAGATTTGTTTTCGAAGAACTTATCTAGAGCCGGTTCCACTATAGTTCTTTGGTTCTTTGACAATCATCCAAAGTTTCTATGATAAGAAAGATTAGTTGAATCTACACTGCGGCATTCTGAAAGCTAGACATTATCAGCTAAAATGATGTCCTTATATATGAGAAAACAATCTGAATATGAAACAAATTGAGAAATGGGGATGAGGGTTTAGGTGGGGTGTAAATAAACTTCGACCCAAGCCATTGTCTACATCGTTGACAAGTGGTGAATTATAGCTATCGATTTGGTTATTTGATATTGTGTTACTATTGTTTTTGAATGTTTCAAAATTTCCATGCATTCTAGAATATTGAGCTTAAATATGTAAAATATCGGCATTGAGGGTGAAATTGTGATTATGTTCAAATAGGGGTGATTCATATATTTAGAGTCCACTTTTTGAGCATGTAACTTCTGAAATGTTCATGGAACCTTACACTATAACTGCGTCCAGTTTGTCCTATGTACAATGCATTACAGTCATCACACCTCAGCCTGTTAACTCTAGATTCCTTTAATTTATCTGTTTTAGATTTTGAATTATTAATATATGAGTTTAGATTATTTGTTATTTTAAAGGCGACGTTTTTTTGCTGGTCTTCTAGAAATTGAGAATTTTGTCAGGTTTACCTAAAAATTCCAAGTCAAATTTCAAATGTCTAACATATTTCGGCGAAAAATATCTCAATTTCTTAAAATCCAGAATAAAAACGTCGCCTTCAAAGCAACTAATAATCTGTAGTCATATAATAATAATTCAAAATTTAAAAAAGATGAATTAAAGAAATCTGGAGCTTACAGGCCGAGGGCTTTGGCGAAACAAGTATGTACTGTCACCAGCGCTGAGCAATAATTGTGAATACTGTAATTGAAGTGTAATAATTTATTAGCGATAATATTTAAGTTGTTACGTGCGCATGCATATGCTTTCCATACTATAAATATGAACCAATGCAAAGAAAACATTATATTTTTTCTTGTTTCTTCTCGGATCGTTGTCACAAGAAATTACTTACAAATTCATGAATTGGAACACAATGAATAGAAAGAGGCAACGAGAATAGTGAAAGTGACACTAAAGCGAGAGTCACCAAAGCCATCATTAATTAGTAACCCACAAAAGCGTATAATAATTCATTTACTATTTTGTAAGTCCTTGGAATGGTGTTTGTTCTATTGGGAATAAAAATTTTAAAATTGCGTTTCAACGAAATATTCAAGAAAAATTAGTATGAGCATAAACAATAAAGAATGCGAGAACCCAAAAAATTACTATCAATAAGCTATTGTTGAAACTTAAACATTGATGAATTTTTAATATGATCCCTTCCAGTTTTTGAACCTAACTTGATTCGAGGAAAGTTGGTTAAATAGACAGTACACGATGTAATGATAATATACAATGAGGGTAGACATTTTTAATTCCGAACTATATTGAGTTCTCTTTGATCAGATGAATATATCTTTTAGAAAAGTAAAGATAAAGTTAATGTAAAATAAGCCATGGTAATATGTTAGCTAAGCTAAATAAAAAGTGAAGTATTGGAAAAAATAAATGTATTCATAATATGTAATGTTCTGTTGTTGTTGTACCTATGTCACAGATTAAAATCATTCATGAAGACATAAATCTATACTGAGCGATAGGGCCCTCGAAATCGAAGGAATAGATAGATTGGATCTAGCGCCACCCGGCTCATATTAAAACAGAAATATTATCCTCTTCAAGCAATTATCTATGAATTGTTATGGCAGGGCTAAACCGTTAGATGCAGTTTAAATGTATAGTTGTACTAATTCACATAAAGAAGTAAAAACTGTGGATACATAAAACACCAATTAGTACGAAATAATCACCCTAATTCACTAAAAATACTATTAAGTACTAAAGACCTTTCAGATACCAAGTCGCCATCATGGAGTAGACTAAATTATAAAATAAAAATTACCTGTTTAAATACTATTTGGGGTTAATAATGCAAACAAGCGGTTACCCGGAACTGGAATGAAATTTAATAAATCGCTTTTTCGCTTATACATCTCATCCCCTAAATTATCTAGATATTTGTCCGTACTGTAGTTCTTGAGAAATGGTGTGACCTGTATTTAAAATATGTTCTGCAAATGCTGATATTTCACTATTATACTTCTTTATATTGGTAGAATATTCTTTATAACGAGCTACAATGTCCTTCTAGTTTGATCAACATTTCATTTAGGACACGGCTCTCAAACAATTTTGCAATTTCCAGACTTCTCGAAATCGGAAACTTTGTCAAAGATACTCCCTAAGCGGTTGTTAGTTTGTTCTTGCATCTAGAAACGGGTTTTATTGTAAATTTAGAAAACAGATTATAGAATTATTGATTACTGAGGGATGATAAGTGAAATTTTTGAATTTCATTAAATTATTTGAAAGTAATGACTCTAATTTAGTTTATTATTTGCGTTCCATTTTCCGCTAGAAATAAACTTATTCATAAAATAATTTGTTGTTTCTCAACTTCGTTATTATAATTTTTCTGATTTAAAGGAAAGTTCAGTTATTCTACAGTGAATTTAATTGAAACAAATTGGTTATTGAGCAAGTGCAAAATGCTTACATCGCCGAAGCGAACCGGAACACGAGTAATCGAAATTGTAACTCATTAATATTTTAAATATATGAATATGTATCAAGAAGCCAATGCATAGCAATTTACTCATAATATTCGAAGTCATCTCAAGCAATGTTTGATTAAGACTGAAACCAAACTATAACGCTCAAGTATCCACTTTCGAACCAGATGTTAAAGATTTATGAGGTAATAGGAAAAGTTTGTTAGACGTTAGTAGCAGCATTGTTATTTCAGCATTCTATCTAAAATATACTTTTAACATTATAAAGATGCATGTAGATATTTCCAAGGATTTTGATTAATTAATTAGCATAAATCTGACTTGATGATTGAACGCCTGTTTCATGATTTACAGACTTGGAGTCACGTTTTATGCGAATCCTCTCCAGGATAGATTTTTCATAATAAGCCAATTTAGTTAAAATATCAACATTTTTGTAACCGAATTGATGGTTATGATCAAAACAATGTTTCGCAAGGGCGGTGGAATTTCCCAGGCGTGACAACTTCGATTTACTGGAACTCCCTGGTAATGGATAATCCAACATATTGTGGTGTGCTAAGTACATAATCAAAAATTCTTGAAAAACGATTTTAAACTTTTAATTATTAGAACTTAAAGCTAAGGAAACTATTTTGGCCTCAGTGTCATATCTTTTTTTTAATTAAAATCATTGCAATAGGCAAATAAGGGGCATGTAAAGGAAATTGTTTGTTGAAGTGAGAAAACTAAAACATGAAGGTAAACCTCAAGTATTTCAATTAGAACAAAGAAAAGAAAAGAATTATAATACTATATGTTTTGAGAGTATTTCAGGATTCAGATTCCATAGCAGCTAGTGCAAACGCAGAGACCATAACTAGGAAAAATGAGCGACACTGTCTTAGAACAAATTGTAATTTTGCAATCTATTACTTGAATAAATAAAGAAAATTAAAAACTATAAAAAAATATTTTATTTGAGAACTAGAATTTTGAAAATACGTATTTAGCATTTGGTTTATAAAATACAAAAGGAAAAACTATTTTGTATTTTGCATTTGAAATAGAAAAAAAAGTATTTGCATTTCGAATTTAAATTCTTTTAATAAACCAGTTTGTTCATCTCTGATCATCAATTCAAGGAAACCACCAGGATTGTCAAAAGTTGTAAACATTGTGCGATTGCAAAAACCCTAATATGCATGGCTAAAGGATCAGTTAACGCACCACGAACATTCACCCGAAAAAAGATAAGATAATTGATAATTTTGAGAAGAGGTATGGAAGATCAGAAATCACAATCCAAGATCTTATCGACTCTGAGAGAAAAATACCTGATATGAAGGAAGATAGGTTGGATACTATTTTGGACTTCTCAAATAAAATACAAAAGCAACTCGAGGCAATTACATTGGGTATGTACTAACCTCTTAATAAAATCTTGGGTTCGCATCATCTCAAAATCGACAGTTTTGACGGTTCATTGGTACCATTCATGAAAAAAGAATATCCATCAGAAATACAGATACTTCATAAAATTGCAAGCATCAGCGATCAAAGTCATCTTCATGTAGTTCGTTCATGCACCAATACAGTCGGTATTCCAATGCATTTTATTTCCTGGCTATTAAATCGCCAAAAGAAAAGGCGAATACCCCACACTCACTCTTCGAAACCCCCATTTTTGAATTTGCAAAATGATATTCCAATTAGTTCACTCGATAGGTATGTACATGTTTGTGGTAAAGCTTCATTCTGTTAAACAAACGCATTTAAATACTGAGAAATATCATATTAGATATTTGTTAACAATGGAAAAGTTATGATTACTTTCTCAAAATGGTTTTCAGAATATTTCAAATATCACACGTTTTGTTGTAGATAAACTAATAAAAGTCTTGAGAAATAGGACACTTAACACATTTTAATTAATAATTTTGATTTGCTGTACTTTTCGGTCTATTCGTCCTTCATGGTACTCATATAATTGATTAAGTTTATTTATAGTACTACCCTTTCTAATTTCTCACACCTATCAAGGAGTTTTACAACATATGTGAAATTAAACTCTATTGTTTATTTGTGCATTTACTGGCTATAAATTATTTATAATTACGTTCAATTTTATTAGGTTAGGTTAGGTTAGCCTTATTTATATCATGTATAGTTCATATAAAATAAAAATCGATGCAAGGGTTTAAGTTTCGAAAGAGAAATTGTCATGAAAATATTAATGTTGAGGAATGTTATAAAATAACTAATGAATGGATGGATCATTCTACATTATTTCCTTATTCTTTTGTTATTAAATGACTCAAGACCTCGAGAAGCACTAACATGTTATCACTTCTTGGCACCGACTGTTTAACCGCAGTGACGTAGATATAGTGGGTGTCACTCGGGGTAATAGTGATATCATCCCCACACTTTAATCCATTATAAGAATTCAATAATAAATGTCTAATGAAATGTCTATAAATGTTTTTACTAAAAATGAAAATATATTTACAAATTATATAATATTACACATTATTTGTATTGTCGAACAACTAAAATACTAACTATATAGAGTAACTATATACTAACTAAAATACTAACGATTGCAAAACTAACTTTTGTTCATCTACTTGAACATTTTTCGAGATTTGTAATTAGATTGACACCTGGGTGTCACCCCTAAAATTGTGTCGGGATGAACCGCCTCCTACCCCCCTTATAAGATATTATTTTATATAGGAATAGTTTTCGATCGCAAGATAGGGCCCCAGAAGACACAAAACTTAAATAGAACCAAAATAAGTGTTCAGATAATTCCCAAACAATCTCAACAAACGTAAACAAATAGAATGGGGCACACTGATTACATCTCATAATGCTGCCAACCACATAATAGCGAATAATAGGAGCGGAATTTATAATTCATGAAAGCATTCTATAATAGTTTTTATGTTATTTTTGAACTAACTTAATACCGTCAACGATAAAGTATTTCGCGTATTATTTTAAATGAACTCTGAATTAATATTCTTGCCATACAATTTTCATTGAGGCATTGTTTGAGTTTTATTTACAATCAATCACATTTCAAATTACCTACAAACCTAATATTACCAAAAACATATAAAAATTTAAAAAACTAACCCGTCAAAGGTTTAACAAAGCAACATGCGACGACCTTGCTGCTTGGAGTTTCGAAATCGGGAGACAATATGCACATTCGGAATCTCAACCACCTAGGTCACTTCCGTTGATGCAAGTTGTACATTCGGTATATCTATAGAACAGTTAATTTGCTCGCCGCTAGGACTATATATTAACTATATGGGTTGGGCTTCTCGCTTAGATTCTTCAAATAACTGATATCTTTGATACATTGGTGTATGAACAATTTTAGTTTTATGAAACAAATATTTCCCTCGTGTTGTATAAATCACTGGAGAAATTGTACATCCATCACTCTGAAGTCTTTGTATTTCTTTCGGAGAAATCGGTGTGTGATGCATTGTAGCTTACCAATTTATTTAGAGCACCATATAGTGACTTTGTGATCTTTTTCAGTTAATTTATGAATAACCAATTCATTATTGAAATAATCAGTCCACAATTGTCATCAATTTTTCCCTAATTGAAGTAAGTATATTGAACAACTGTTAAAAGTTTATATTGCACGCGATAATAGATGAAGTTTCAAAGTTTATTTCAAATTATTTTCAAATTACATTTACAATTTTACATGTATCTGTGGCACTTGAGAAAATCTCGTGCTGTGCCAACATTTCATTCTATACTAAAACCTTTCAGATATGTCTTGTTTCCAATCGTAGTAGGTGTACATATTATGTGAAAAAAAAATTTAGGTTGAAAGATAAAATATAAAATATAGAATACAAAATATAAAAATACAGAAAAATATGATATCGGGTTTTATATGAGTAATGAGCTTAATAAATTGTAATTTTGTATAATGTATAATTTAGTCTGAATTTTAAATTGTGTTTTAGTGGCGCTTTTCAATTTGACAGGTAGTGAATTGTACAATCTTATACCAATAAAGTCTTTTCTTTTCTGGCAAACAGTTTTATTACATTTTTGGTATTTATATTCCTTATTATGTATGGCTCTAGTTATGTAGGGATGATTTAAATTGTCATTGTCAGTATTACTTTGGATGGTGTTGGTGCTTATTTGTTGAAGATTCATATCTATAGTCTTAATAAAAAATATACTTGTAATAAATTTTCACAAACTTCGTTTTTATTAAACAAAACGTGACATGTTTCACCACATGGTGGCTTTATCAAACAACGATTTTACAAGCTATAGTTTATTCTTTAAATATTAAAATTGAGATTAAAAAGGAGGGGATGAGTGAGGTACGTGTACAGTAGGATAAGAGTTACTTACAAATAAATTTAATAATGGAGATTTGGTAAAGTCTATCTGATCATTTAAAAGGTTTCCTGTATTTTTAAAGTTACTAATTTCAATTTGCTCTAAGTTGTTTAATACTTTACTTTTAACTGACTTATGGAGAATTTCAAAATCATCTTTGAAATATGATCAGTTTCTTTATTACGGTTTACAACTTTTGAATCTCCTTGTTCAAATTAAAATGTTCTTTAATTCTAGTTTTGAAAGATCTTCCTGTCTGGCCTGTATAAAATTTACGCTCTACCTTGTAAACTCCTGATTCTTGATATTTTTAATTCTTATCTCCGTCGTTTTAGATGTATTTGCCTACCGTATTATTTGTTCTGAAAGATGTGGTAACATTGTGTTCTTTAAGTAAATTGCATACATTATCAGAAAGTTGACCTACATACATTATTGATCTATAATTATGAGTTTAAACTGTACTAGGGCAAACTAACTTCATTACTTCATTATATTCTTTTTTCTTAAGTAAATCAATCACAATTTTTTCGTTATAGCCGATATTAGTTGCTATCTGTTTCATAATTGAAAATTCTTTATGATAATTTAATTCTGACATGGGGATAGTAACAAGTCTATTGTTATCAGGTTTAGCTAATGTACCGGCAATAAAAACACCGTCACATAATTCATCTGTTAACACAACACAATCCTTGCTAGTATCAACTTGAAAGAATTTAATTACTTCACATCGAGCTGGTAAAGTAACGACGCTCTTCTCATAATTTGAGTACATGGGTAATGAAATTCTTTCTTCCTTATACCAAAACGAAAATGTAGATTTCTCGAAATCTAAATTCGCTGAATGTTTTTGAAAAAAATCTGAACCAATCACTCCATGCATACCACATTCAAACTCATCCATCACCAAAAATTCATGATATACTTTTATATTGTTGCTAACTTGCATTTTTATATTTGCAGAACCATGTGAATATTTTGATCCCGAAATTCCTTTGACTCGCACTTTTTTTGAAAAGTTTATTATCTGATTCTTTTCTGAATATTTTTCAAAAATAATGCTCACCGATGCTCCTGTATCTACCAGAAATGATAGCTCCTTATCTCCATACATCATTCGTACAAAATTCAAACCGTTTAAACTAAAAATTACACCGTTATCTTTAATTTGTTTCCTCCTTTGGGCCTCGAAAAAATGTTTCGTTTTCCGAAGTACCTCGTAATTCGTGTGCACCATTGTTCCTTGTACCTGGATTGAAACTACTGTCTACATGATAAACCCTATGCATATTATTTCTAAATCTACCTCTATGAGAATTTTGACCTCTATACTGATTTGAACTTTGTTTATTATATTGCGGTTTGTAATTTCCCGTGAACTTACTTGACGATGAATTTTGAACTCTGTAGTTACCCCGGTAATTGCAACCTCGTTTACTATAATTAGCACGCCCACGCATGTAAAAAACGTTTTGGTCTCTCTGTGGCACGTCTTCCTCTTTTGCCCCACAAATAGCTTCGTTTAATTTAGAATAATTCCTAGCTTTGATAATAGTTCGCAATTCTTTATTTTGTAATCCATTTGCAAACGCATTGATTGCTATCTTTTCATTAGCTGAACGTAATATTTGCACAGCATTTTGATTACCTTCCGCTTGAGTAATAGTAAGATCTACCAGTAATTCTTCGATATTTTCTCCAAATTTTTCAATAGACTTACCCCCTTGTCTAGCATTGCTTAATTGTACCGCTAAAACTGCAGAAGATTTTGTAGTTATGAAGTACTTTTTAAGATCAGCAATTAAATTCGTGTTAGTTGCATAAGTTTGGGATAATCTCAGTTTTGCGCTTTTTGAAAGACACCTTTTTATAACATATGTTGTTAATAAAGCTTGACCATTGTTATCAAGTAACGCATCATATAACTCTATGGCATAAATAAGTTGTTGAGTAACTGTTTCCGTTCCGTTCATAATAGGCAACATACCCGCAGCTGTTTTTAAATCAAAATTACCAGCCATCGTTCTTTTTATATTTATGCTACTACGTTCTGATATATGTTGAGCTGTTTCAGAGAAATTCAAAGACTTATTTTCCTCAAACTCATTTTCTGTTAACCTATATTTTAAAATTTCCTCAATAAGCTCAATAAATTTTGAAATTGACTCTACATATGCCTTTGCTTCTTGTACAATAGTTTTTTCATAACCCTTACTATTAAAATTTTTCCTTAATTCTACGAATTCTAATTTAAAATTATCTAACTTTTTAATCTTACGTTTAGTCACTGGAATGTCTTTCCGTCGGCTGTCATTATCCTTGTTGAGGTTTCGGTGTAGCACTTTCACTTCTTCCAATAGGTGTTGAAATTCGGTTATAGCTGACATGGACTGGTGACAATTATTATGGTGTTAGCATCATTCTCGGACGTTTGGCACACTTGAGCACACCTCACTATTGCTTATAATTGTGTTCATTGTTCTTATTTTTTTTCACTTGTAGGTAATAATGGATTTGAACTAAACTTGATCCCTACTTCTTGCAATTTCTCTCCTAATTTTCTTCTCGAAATTTTGTTTACATCGGTAACAACAGAATGCTAATATAACTGCCACTATTAAGACAGTCCCGGTAAGTCCAAAAATATCTCGCATAGTTGTAATGCTTTGTCCGCCACTGTTACCGGCTGCAGCAACCACTAGTTCTTCTTTCGTTTGCGATGAACCCATTTTTTTTTCAAAATGTTTTACACTTACACTAACTTAACTGGTATGGACTCACAAGGTACGAATAGGCAGGATCGCCATGTAAAGTATCCCTACTATGGGGAGGTTATAGCATAATTAAAAGACATACTTCTTCCCCATCTCGTATCTGATTTATTACTCCTTTAATACATACATATTACAATTGACATCACTCAGCAGTTCATTATACCCGTGACCTGTTGGATCAGCGAGTATTTGCAAGAGTTGCATTTATGTGCAACTATTAGTTCAATATAAGTTCAATACACTATAATACAATAATACTAAAGGATATTACAGTATCATGCTCTGAAGAGCAGCCAGTTTATGTTGTATGGGGTGGTTTGAATTTTTGTTGATTATTATTATTTTTTCTATATAGGGCAGACAGGAAGATCTTCCAAACTTAGAATTAAAGAACGTTTCAATCTGAACAAATGAATTCAAAAGTTGTAAACCATATTAAAGAAACTGATCATCATTTTAAGTAAAGTTTAAAAATACAGGAAAACTTTTAAATAATAAGAATAAACCATAGTTTGTAAACTATGGTAGCGTAGTTATAGGATTTTGTATGCATTTAAGCCTGTTAAACTTCTACACCAATAGTCGGAAATTATTATTGTATACAAATTTAGAAACTTTGATTTATTTTCTATAAAAAAATGTTCTTGATAAATTCCACTGGGAGGCTTCCTGATCGAGCTATTTTGATTTTTCTAATCAGGGTTCTTTTATGAAATTTTTTTTAAAAGGCTATTTAAAACGTAAGAAAATATTTAAATACCTATATATTGGTAACGATAAAAAATAGTTCATAATAAATGCTTAAAATGATCCATTTACTTCCACGCAAGTAATTATTTCACCACAAGCTCTTGGAATACGATTCAGTAGATCTTGTCTATTATGAACTGGCGTGGTATAATTTCATCTTTCAAATAACCTCAAGTAAAAAAGTCTACAGGATAGAGGTCACGTGATCGAGGAGGCCATGCAACAGGACCACCTCTACCTCTTACTGGAAAGTCATCCAATTTTATCCATGCATTTGTTACCTCATTGTGTGGTATCTTCGTGATTAGCTTCCAAAAACTCTGAAAATGTAAAAGGTATGGGCCAAAAATGTTGACTTTGAATTCTTCTTGAAAATTCATACATCTTGTACCATGATGGGATTTCATTTGCTCATAAGAAACTGAACAAGAACGAAAAGTTTCCCCAGCAAATATTGTGGACAGATGAGGTACATTTTACACAGACGTGGAAAAATTCCGTGTCAATGTCTGGTTTGGCATTTACAAAAACAATATTTTTGGCCCATACGTTCAAGCAGACATACTAATGGCCGCTGCATTTTCCGAATTTTTGGAAACTAATCACGAAGACACGACACAATGAGGGAACAAATGGATGGTGTTTGATAAAGTCACCCTGTGGTGAAACATGTCATTTTTTGTTTAATAAACACGAAGTTTGTGAAAATTTATTACGAGTGTATTTTTTATTGAAACTATATCTCAGTTTTAGGTGAAATCAAAGTCAACGTTCACGTTTGTATGATAAATTGAATTATTGAAATTGTAAGGAGTTCCTACCAGAATAACACTTAATAGATTGAAATCAATTGTTGAACAGTTATTATTCAAGGCTACGGATTGTTGGCAATAAAGGATTCACAAATTCTATTCTTCCCACAGCACTTTCCTATAAAAAAATGTTTATTACTCTAACGAATGCGGACAGGGTTAGACTGAAAAATACATATTCCATCACAATGCAACAGTTAACTTGTTTAGCACATTCAACGAATAAAGTTGCGAAATAAAAAAATCTTGTTAATGGCTCAATATCGAACAAAAGATTCACCGCTGAAACTACGGAGTTCCACGAGAATTAATAGATTAGTGCAATGTTACACCTTTGATTGGTTTGGAAAAAAACTGTCATCATCATCTATCCAGTCATCAAGTAGTGGGTCAGTGTATTAATATTTTTCAACTTTGGAGAATGTGTAAAAAGGTTCTAAACCTCATTACGGCAGTCACACACTTGTTATTAGAACTTTATATAAATTTAGTTGGAAATAGGTAAAGTTCATTAGAAAGTTACTCATACAACACAAGATTATTAAATATTATTACTACACCACAGAATAACATAAGTACCTACATGTAGACAATGAAAATAGTTGAGCAAGTCAAATATCTTCGACGGCATGAAAACATTTCTCAATTAACATCATTTTATAATAGACTTTTTCAAATCATCAACATCAGAATGTGCACAATTTAGAGAGATGCATCATGTGGGAACCTTAAATGTTGATTATCATAAATGTGTTGTATCCAATCTTAGAGATGTTCATCACAATTAAGAATAGCACAAGCAAAAGCAAATAAATAATTATGAATAACAGCAATTATAACTCCCATTTCTTCGAGCATCGTTCTAGATGTGTATTATCTTGTAACGAATTCCAATTAATTATGTAAATTAAAACTGAACTGGAGTATGATTTTCAACAATTATCATCCTAAATGAATGCCATAAATATTCGTTGAAATAAGTTTCTTAGTTTCAATCAGATATTTCATTAATTTTCCACCCAAAGAAGCAAATATGAGTTCCTTAAATGCAAAACTCGGTATTTGACGAAATTTTGAAAGGTATGTTTGGCGCCATCCACTTGCTTATCATAAACTCTACCTTATCTCCTCCTAAATAAGATGTAAAAATTTCTATTTCTGCACTAAAAACGCATTTGAAAACGAAGACTGGATGCAAAACTCGGTATTTACCTTCACTAGTCAGATGCAAAACTATGTAAATGCAACCAGCCAATGGCGTTGCACCGTATAGACGCGTGATTAAGTACTTAGAGATTTATTTATTTGTTGTCTGGATTTTGTTAACGGCAGTAGTAATTTGCATTGCTCGTTTTGGTCAGTTTTTCTTATTTAAATAATTTCAATAATAATTATATTTTGTAATAATGAATGCGACAGTTACAACTTGTGAAATTGATAAATCAATTTAATACAATTTTACCGTCGTTTGTGGTAATTCAAAGACAAAACTATCATCAGATACTGTTTCTTTTTATGTATGGTAGACAACATAAATGCAGAACTCGGTATTATAATTTTAAAAGTATTTTTTTTTATTTTTGGTAGTATTTCGAATTAACTGACAGTTTTTTGCCCTTCTGAAAAATGTTGTAACAAGCAAATACCGAGTTTTGCATTCAAGGGACTCAGATGATTGATATTATCTAGTATACCAAGATCCATAGAATAATCTAACGTTAGGTACATGTTAGAACTTTATTTTTAACCTAACCTAACCTGAAGGAGCAGATATGATTGATAGTATCTAGTATACAAAGATCTATAAGATAATCTAACGTTAGGTACATGCTAGAACTTTATTATAGTCCGGGAACCCACTGCAAAAATTTGGGTCGATCGCTTTTATGACTGATTTGTTCTCAAAAAAGTGGGTAATGTATCGCACTATTATACTAATCGTCTTTCAGCCAAACCCATACCCGTTGCTTCATGTGTTATAATAAATTGTTAAGGAATAACAATCCACCCATCGCTTCTTTGGAAATTTTTATTTGAACCGATAAGGGAAATAAAATGTACCTTTTGAAATACGGCTGCCACCTTTCTCTCCCTGGTTCAAGGGTGGCTGCCCGCGTCAAATATGATCATATTGATTAGTTTACCCATCTCTTTTATGGACAATGTACCTGCGGAAAGGTCCTCTAATTTGCTTCAAGAAAATACCAGATGGCAAGCTAAAGCCAGGAAAGCCTCACCTTCGCCAGGATGAAGGTGTGGCAGCCAAGTATTTTCTTGAAGGAAATTTGACGAGCTCTCCAACGGTGCATCATTAGTCTATGAAAGCCAAGCGTGTAGGAACATCAATCGATGGGTGAAGTGCGACCAATATTTTATTTGTTAATAATTTGCTATAATACCTGAAGCAGGTTTTGGTTGAAAGGCGATTGTGCTATAAATTACCCAATGTTTGGGTAATGTTGAGGAATTCGGGGAGGCACTTTGCTTTTATTGGAAATTTGTTCTGTGTTTTAAATAAATGAGGAAATTCAAAGACGTTAATTATCAGTTACTAAATTTTGTTCATATTCACCACAATTTTGTATGAGTTACTCAGGTGTAGATATTAGCTTACAAGAACAACATTATTGCTGACATGTTTGCAACGAATTCCACTTCGGATTCACAAGGATAGGTGAGGCAGCTAGAGTTCAGCCAAGTCCAGAAATAGGAAAAAAACTATAGACCCAATGTACTGATATCTATGATCTCCGAAGTAATGGAGAAAGCAATCAACATCGAGCTCATTCAATATCTAAATCGTGAAGAACCGACCGGCTTTCGTCAATAGGGAAACATTTATTTTTTTAAATAGAGAGAATACAATAAATTAGCAACAACTAAATGGAATAAATACACTATTTCAATTATTGTGCATATTTGTAAAAATTCCCGAAACATGTCAATTTTAGATTATGAAATGACATCTTGCAACGGAAAAATATCATCCCTACATTGAACCCCTTTGATTAATAATTATTACCCCCAAATTTTAAATGGGAAGTAGAAGCTTGTGATACATAATTTACTCTATTTAAAAATGTTATTGTTTTAAAATCTATTGCAATATTTAAAAAAACTTATATGAATGACTATAATTGAAAAAAAAAAAGCTACCATGACAATGTTAGTTTGGTTTAAAGCGCCTCAGCAAATTGTTGTGTCATTATAACTGCATGACAGTAGTTGTCAGAGTTATACTTGTCGTTCGATTTTCGTCAACTGCAATTCAGAAATATGGTTTATTTAACAGAATTGCACAAAATATCAGTTCTGCAGATGATTGGTTACGGAGATAGCACACGAAAACAGATCGAAGTTGCACGCCTATTATAACGAAATATTTCCGGATTTGCGGCATATATCCCAAGGGACAATTAGTCAGATAGGTAGATTAAAAAGCACCTTCCAATGCAATACATAATGATATCAAATTGGATGGGATGCTTGAGTTTGAGGAAAAACCACATACCTACTTCAAATCACAAAACTTCGAGTCGACAAGCAGCCGCAACATTGGATGTTAGCCATGCATCGATTCTTCGAATATTAAAAGAAAATAAAATGTATACCTATAAAATTATACCAGCTCAGGAACTCATGGAAGACAATTTTAATATAAGAACGTATTTTTGTGAACAAATGATAGAAATATTGAATAAAATTGTCGCTACCGGTCTACAGATAATCCTCACTGGATGAGAGAACATATGCAATACCATCAAAAGGTTAGTGTTTGGACAGGGTAACCATGTCATTAGTCCCTTTTCCATTGATGGTAATTTAAATGAAGATAATTATTTAGCTCTAGAATAATGTTGTGCCAACTTTGGCAAACCTATATCCTGATCCAGCAAACCCACAAGTTCCAGCGAATATTATATGGTTCCAGCAAGATAGAGCACCGCCATATTACCTAATCATTGTCAGGCAGTACCTCGACCTAACATTTCCAAATCGGTGGATAGGGACCCGAGGATCGATAGAATGGCCACGATCACCTGATCTTAAGCTGTAAGACTTCTTCTTATGGCCTCTGAGACGGTCGTCATTATTAAATGTATATAGTTCGTCCAAATCAATGCCAAATGGTTTAGGGAGGGTCCTATAAATTATGATCAGATCACCACGTAGACGTCTGTCGCAAAATTTTTGCATGTTAAAAAGAATAGCCTGTCTTCATAAGAGGGACGCCTTCTACGATAAGGTATGCGAGTGGAATATCTTTGCACGAATTCTTGTTGCGTCATGGATCAGAGCTACACTCCAAACAGGTCCAGCAAATTCCAGAATTGGACGTGTATACGTTATGTATACTTTATTCAATCCCAAAGTAGAAATTTTTGTAAAGGCCTTAGAGAGAAGATACAAGGATTTTTTTGCTCTCTTGCAAACGGTTGCTTTATGGTTTCATCATTATAAATTTTTATTTTCGGTTACTGTAACACCAAGATCTATGTGATGGGCTACAGGTAATATGTTTATACCACTGATCTTGAAGTCCAAGCGAGTGTATAGAACTAAACCACTAAAGTTAGCTGATTTAAGAAGAAAAATAACTCTTGCGATTAGGTTGGTCACACCATAAAAGTTGAATGAAGTTAGAAGACAGTTTTATGTAACATTAGGATGTTTGCCAAGACGTTTGTGGTCAGCATTTTGAACATCTCCTGCATTAAGATTCATGTTTTTCTTTTGTTTTTTAAATTATCAAGAACTAAACGGTATTGTTCATTAAGTTTGGGCGAATTTTGTCAATCAGATGATTTTTTTTTTGGAGTGAAAACTTCTTTAGGCGCGTTGGGCTATTTCAGATGAAGGGTAACATCATCAGTCCGTCACGTCCCGTCACGGTGTAGCTATATATATTAGGTATACCTCTGTATATTTATATATGTATACTACTGCGTGCGCAACTGCGGTCATGCGGGACTCGGGTCAGGCGTGTGCATATCTGAGTCGGTGTTGGTGAGCCTGCCTGTGTGACCCAGTACTCTCGATTACGGCACTATACACTGTATACAGCTACAACAGCACGCATATACTCGACGTTATTCATTTACTCAATCCTCCGTCCTCGTGCAGACGAAAGTTATACTTTTATGCCAACTGAAAAAATGGATCTTTTTTTGCAATGCAACTCATACTGTAATTATTACAGAGTAAAAAGTAATAATTAAATTATGTGTGATCGGTAATAGTAGCCTGTTTTTATATATGAGCACACCTGATTCCACAGTATGTTTCATACTTGGATCTAATTTATCTTGTAACTTTTTGTTTTTATAATAGCTTCCCGACAGCTACATTCCATTTCAAAATAATAGTATCGTTGAGAAAAGTATATCAATTCTATTGAAACATTACCTTCTACCATTTAGCTTATACAGATTTAACTATGATTGTCATGTACAATGCTGCCTATAATTGTGACATAATATATTACTCAACTTACTTGGCATAAATTACAAAAATTGTAGCTTTACAGTTATGTCTGTACACATTATTATCAATAAAATGAATGAATCATTAGATTTAACTACATCCAACGATCGAAAAGTCAGCACTACAAAATATAAAACGACGATCGATGCGGTTTTTACAAGACATTTATATAGATTTCAATCAAACATTTTTGTTTCTTATTTCAGTTACCATAAGCCTATTGTATTATTTTTCGAATATAACAATATGATTGGTAGTACAAATAGATAGATAGATAGATAGATATATAGATTTTGTTTTTGTTCCTAGATTTCAAAGTAATATTGACCCAATGGGTGTAGAACACGTCAAAATTATAATTAATTTAACTAAATCTACTGAGTGGTGTTCCAAAATTTAATTTTTGCTTTCAGAGTATAATTTCATCTATAAAATACTCCTCCATACTGTAATATGCTTTTTTCAACAAATATGAGCTTAATTTCTTTTTAAATAATTTTATTGGTAGATTACAGGGATTTTATTAAAGATTTTGATCACCGTATAAGTCACATTCTTTTGTAAATATGACCATTTGAATCTGACAGGTAAGTAATTGTCTCTCTGTCTTGTATCATATTCATGCAACTGCTCAACTTTATCTATTATATCTTTATTATTCATAACAAAGAGGATGGATTCTATAATGTATAAACCATATAATGTGTGTATATTCTCCGATCGGAATAAGTTCTTACAACTCTGCAAATAAAACAAGTTGAATATGAATCTAACGCATTTTTTTTGCAAGATAAAAATTCTTATAGCTTCTGAAGAGCCTCCCCAAAATGATAAGCCATACCTTACCCTGCTCTGCACAAATGCATGATAGGCAGTTAGAGTTGCTGCTTTATTAATATGTATAGATATTACTCTTAGTGCATATGTATATTGGGCAATGGTCTTTGATAATCTATCAATATGAGTGGTCCAATCTAATCGCGAATCGATATTTATCCCTAGGAATGGCACTGAATCTTGAGATTCTATATTTTGGGTTTCTCTGTATATTCTTTTAGAAAGCTAAATTTAATTATTTGTGTTTTATTTACATTTAACATAAGATCATTTGATTCGAACCAGGAATTTAAGTCATCTAAAGATTTTTTGACTTTATCTTTGAGGCCTATCAATTCCTCGTCCGCTGGAACTTGTGATGTGTCATCTGCAAATTGACAAATATTCTCTTCAATGGCTGCTGGTAGGTCATTTGTGTATAATATATATAGCAGGGGACCTAAAATAGAGCCTTCTGGGACGCCTTGCTTAATTTTAAGTTTATTTGATCTGTATTGTTCACTTGTATTTGTATTTTCCGCTACATATTGCTGGCGATTTGTAAGATAAGATGATATAAGGGACAAAGCTATTAGCACCTCTAATGCCATATGTTTCCAGTTTTTGCAGTAGTATACTGTGATTTACATGATCGAATGCTTTTGTTAAGTCCAGACACATTAATATTGTGTTCTTATTTGAATTCAGCGAATTGATTATCTTAACTAACGTCAGATATGTAGCTCTGATAGTAGTTCTTCCTCTACGGAATCCATTTTGACTTTCTGTTAATATATCAAATTTTTCTAAATATGTTATATACCTGTTGTAAATGACTTTTTCGAAACATTTACTAATGTTTGATAACAATGCTATTGGACGGTAATTTCGAACATCATTTTTATCACCATTTTTAAATATTGGTCTGATCTGTGTTATTTTTAAGTTTTCCGGATAAATGCCATTTTTTAACATTACGTTCATAATGTGACATAAGGGTGCGCTTAATTGAAACGCAGCATGTTTAATTACTACAATAGGGATACCGTCATCTCCTACTGGTTGAGATTTTTTTAAGGAATGTATTATGTTATAAATTTCACTTTCCGTTGATGGGGTCAAATAAATCGATTTAGAGTTTCTTTTGCAGAAACTCAAATTTGTTTTTGTATTAGATATTTTAGATTTTGTGAAATACTCATTTGCTTTGTTAACGATTTCATTACCATTTGTTAAAAGATTATCTTGATCAATTAAAGTAGTTTTAGGTGTATGGTTGTGTGATGTATAATTTTTTACTACTGTCCATATCGCTTTGCCTTTGTTATGGCTATTAGAGATGTAATTAGTATTAAAAATTGATTTAGACTTATTTATTGTATTTCGCAAAATTTTGCAATATGTCAGATAATATTCTGGTGTTATTTCTTTTCTAATTTTTTTTTTATACAGATCTCTTTTTCTTTTACTTGATATTCGTATCCCTTGTGTTACCCACCTTTTACAGGTCTTATTTTTTATAGTTTTTTCTTTAAATATTAATTGGAAATATTGGTTAAATATGTTATAGAAAAAATTGTATGCCTCATTTGGGTTTTCAATTGAGTATAGATTATTCCAATTTGTATTTGCTAATAATTCCTTGAAACTATCTAATTTTGAGGGACTGTAAACTCTTTTGCGTATATTTTCTGATCTTTCAATATTATTGGAAATTTGACTAGAAAGAAGTTGTCCATAATGATCAGAGAGAGCAGTAAGTATTACATCGGCTTTCCAGGTTGTATTATCAGTTACTTTGATGAATATGTTGTCTAGTAGAGTCTGAACAGTTGCAGTAACATGAGTGGCATTCAAGTATCGTCGAAGTTACCGATAATGACAACGCAAATGCTGTTTAACATCACTTTCATTTACATCGAAGTAAATATCAATAAAAAATATGTTTTGAAAATAAAATAATGTGTATTTATTATAATGGCTATCGTGTTACATTCATACTCTTTACAGGGATTGTACAGCCCATTATACGTTTTTTATTACTAAATATAAATATATATAATTGTTGAATGAAATGCTGACGGATGTGAAAACTAAAGAAAAACTAATTATATTAATTTTCATTTAAAAATAATAAAATTGTAATTTCGGATGCTACAATAATTCAAAGATAACATAAAATAAATTGGTTACTTCATAATGTCAGTTTTCACTTCAGTCAGCAGTGCTCGGTGAATGCCCGTTTTTTTTCTTGTTGTTTTACAATAGAGAACGAAGATACCTTTTAAAGCCCCTACTTAGAAATTTGGGGTTTATAATTGTCACTCAAAAGGGGTTCAGTATAGGGATAAAACTTTTCGTCATTTCATAATTTAAAATTGACGTGTTTCAGGATTTTTGTAAATAGGTAAACAATTAAAATAGTGAATTTATTCCATTTGGTTGATGTTTAGAATGGTTGAATGCATTTCTGATGTTTACAGTTTGCAGTTGGATCTTAATAACTTTTCCAGATGGTGTAATATTAATTTATTAAAACTGAACTTGACTTGTCAAAAAATATTTTTTCGCGTAATCATGATACTATTGAATATATATACAAAGCTAATGAATTATGAGTGACCAATAAAATCAAAGATTTGGGACTAATATTCGACTCAAAAGTTGGATCACATGAGATTTAACAGGGATGAATATATTATATTTCAAATATGAACACGTTGATACATAGAAGAATGGAAATTGATCTAGTACCGTCGTAAAATCATCAATGGCTACATTGATTGTCCTGAAAAATGTACTAGCAAAACAGGCTCTTTCCCAGTGAGGATAACTAAATTGAATAAGTGTATTGCAATATTCCTTCAACTTTATTTAAATGTATTCACGTACATGGATTCAATAAAACTGCATGATTATCTTGTCCTACCAGAATAAAGTCAGAGCTAGAAGTCTAAAGGCAACATTGAACATTCTGTGTGTATGTAGGTGTGTAGATTTTTACGATTAACTTCAAGGACTTTCCCATTAGAATTAGCCTGCATAAACTTTCTTTATTCGTTTCTGAGTATCATCTTCACTTGAAGGTGTTGTTTATTTCAATTACTTTAATTGCAGTCCTATAAATTGTTAACTACCTTGATACTCGTATATAAATAGTATGAATGTCATGTCATATTTCAAATAAACTGCTATATCATACAAAGACTCAAGCAATATCATACTTGATTCGAGATGAGACTATCAAGAATCATGATCCTATAAAATCCAAAAGCTATTTTCAAGTATTGAAGATTTTATGATGATTGAACTAGAAAAATGTACATTTACTCGCACGGATTCCATCATTTCATTCTACATTTTCGGAATTAGTGATTAGTAGAATTCCATAAATTTAAGGATCCGTGACATTTTGGGCCTATTTGAGTATTTTTCATCCCAATATATGAAAATTTATATAAAATAACTATTAAAAGTTCGATATTCACTAGTTTAATTCTTCAAACAAATGTTACAAAGTACTAACTTACTACAAAATAGCTAACTTAATATTAATCTTAGGATAGATAGTTATTGGAATTTTACCTAATTAAGGAAGAATTAATAAGTATTTGTTGATCGTTCAATACGATATCGGACTTCTTATATTTATTAATTTCTAGGGACTCCAGCAAATTAAATTTATTACTTTTATTATGAATGTGTAAAATTTTGAAATTATCAATAAAGTTATGGTTTTCTATAATTAAATGTTCCGCAAAAGTTGAATCCGATTTAGTTTTAATGAAACTACGCCTATGTCCTTTGATACGTTTTTTGAAGATCCTTCCGGTCTGACCAATGTATACCATAGGACAAGACCCACATGTCAGCTTGTAAGCCTCACATTTGTCTTCATCGGATAATTTATCTTTATTATTTTTGAAAAAATTGGCTAAACTATTCTGCGTTTCATACGCTAGGCGAATATCTAAATTACTAAAAAGAGGCCTTAATATTAGAATACAAAATTCAATACAAATATTTCGGAAATATTCCACGACAGTAGAACAGTAAAAAGTGAATAAAACAAATTTACACTTCCATAACAATATAGTGACAATTGTTTCATGACACAGTGGTAGCCTCAAAATTAATCATTACTGCATACAACAAAGATCTTAAGTAATGTTATAGGTTGGTATGTATTAAGGGTGATAGCACAGCCTCCGATTTGGATGACGGTCCAAAAACTATGTTGGCAGAGCTATTCATTATTGGTAAATTATAAATATGTATTTGATAATTCAAAACTATTTTCAATTTGAGACGTTTTTGGTGAACATACATTATATCTATGGGTAGAATTATGATCATGTTCTAACTAGGTGATTAGTGCAAATCCTCTACCAGTAGTCTGTAATTTCTTGGAAGTGTTCTGTTTGGCCTGCATATACAAGGTCATCACAGCTTAATTTGTAAGCTCCGCATTTTTCCAAATTACCATTCTTTGATTTTGAATTCTTGTTTAATCTATATGAATTGTTTGAAGAGTTACTTGTTTCTTCTGTGTTTTGTTGTTGTTAACTTATGTACGGCAAACATACCTAAACCACAGATTAGGTATGCCTACAGATATGAAAGTCAGAAACGATGAAAATAACATGTGCCTAAGCTTCTCATGCAAATGCCAGCGATTTGAAGCTATTCTCGAGTCAGGAGTCTCCATCTCCCTTACTAATCGTGACTAGATTCCTGTGAAAGAAAAACATCAACTTCTTCAGATTTTTCAAGGATTGAATAAATTAAGTATCTAATGTGTCCCATTCACGCATAGCCCTGTTTCGCTACTGTTATCGATACAAATGGCGTAACATGACTCCAAGCTTTGTATCAAATATCAGTAAACAATATACCACTGTGTCTAGTTCTAAACGCGATGAGAATGTCTTTTCTGCACTAAGTCTTTACAGTAGTTTCAATTGCAGTGAGGAAACATCTAAAGAAAAATAGTATGGATAAAGCGATGGTTACTTCACAGAGAGCGTAGGTTCGAATCCTACCGACTGCGCCAATATAATAGAATGTTTTTATTTCTCTCATATTCTCTTTATTAATCAAACCCTTCAATTATCTACTTGGTAACCTTCCTGTGAAAGGAGTTACTCAATGCATTTACTTATTAATCAAGAACTGAGTTCGCTTAAGCCTCCTTTTTACTATGAATGCAGTCCATAGTCAAAACAGCAAAGAGGAAACATTTATACAGGTTTCTTATAGCTATACAACTAGGTAACAATGAAGGTACAGATATATGTGAGACTCATTTGATTTAGAGGGTATGACTTTTCTCAAACACAAGGCGGGGTTGGTATATGGATAGTAAATTACAATAATCAAAGACTATTAATTCATAGCAATATAATATATATATATTTAATAAAATAGAATTAAAAGAAAACAATTATAATAATAATAGAAAATAATCAATTGAATATACTTAAAGGATTTATCAACTAAGTTACGTATAAATCAAGAATTATATACTCAACTCTACAATAATTTATCCTTTAATGGAAAATGAAAGAGAAAATGAAGTAGGTAAGCTCTAAATAAGGATGCACTAGATTTGGACTTACAAATTAATATGAGAATGAATTAACCAAAGGAATTCCAGATAATAAATAATAACTTACATAGTTCTACTACTAACTAATAATAAGTGAATTCATCATTGTGAGGAACAATCAAAGATGTTAAAATATAACTGAACTTTGCTGTTTCGGTTTTGGGTTTTATAACATTGAATCTTACATTTCTCTCAACCAGTAGCTTGAGGGGAAGGCTTTAACAATGAGAGACATGCTTTTAATATGCTCTGACATGTAAGCTGCCTAAAAGAACTATATCCGTCTAGTGGGGAGAGACTTATCTTTACGTGATAATCAGAATTACTTGTTCATCTAGTTATGATTAAATAAGTGAAATAACTATTCTAATTACAAATTTTATGAAACTGTAGACGCCCTAATGCGGTTAACAATCTGGGCAACTGTATTGGTAAAACATAGGAAAATACAAAAACCTTTGTTTTAGGCTCAGTGCAAGCAAGTCATTCAACGGTCATAAATGAACAATGCTTGTGCTTAAAATAACATTTTGACTTTCATTCGTTTTCTTCAACCTTTTTAGTCTTTGATAAATGATTTATAACTTTCTATCGGGGTAGTAAGGAACACACCTGTATCTTTGCCCTTATTACACTTTTTCTGTTGGAGATAATAAGACAAAGCATGCGAAAAAAGAATACTGTCTGGGAGAACCATTAAGTGCTGAGGAAAGACTAAGATATATGGCCCCCTGAAATTATTACGAAGACCTCTAATTTCCTACAACGATAACCCCAAAATTACTTTTATTCCAAAGCATAAAAGGTAACGAAATAGGAGACCTGCTGGCAAGACAAGGGAGTTAGTCATCCCTTCATTGTCAAGCTCGAGACTTGCCGATGCCTATCAGACTTAATTTTTCTTGAGGTTTTTATTCCTTATGCATATTACATTGGTTTCATCCAAGTATGAATTCATAATTGATATTAATATTAATCTTTAATTCTCACAATCCATTTTTTTGTATAGATTCGTACTACCAGGTTTCGAGGTCAATTATTACACTTCATCCTCAGGTATATTAAAGCATGGCTGTGATAAAGAAAAATGTATCAAAATTTGTTAAAACAGTTATAAAAATATTTTTATTTCAAAATTTGATCAAAGTATTGTTTTTTAAATTAATAATATGTAAATTGTTAATTTTTATTTACATTCAATATATAAAATTATTTATGACAATGAAGGTTTTGAAGTTAAACGGACTTCTTTAAGGATACAGGACTGATACCCGAAAACCAGTAATCACCTGTGAACAACGGTCTTTTAGGCCACAGTGCTTTGGGTCCTTATGAAACCGCACCAAAGGTAAATAATGACACTAATAATTAAAGATATTACTTCACTCATTGATTAATATATAATCAATGTTTTACTATTATTCATAGAAACGGTTTCTTTCATCAATGAGAATTGGTGTTCTTATGATCTGAGTAGGTACTACCTACAGACTTGATAATGGCAATTATATATAAAAATTCTCGGGAAATAGGTCACAATAACACTTTGTTTTAACTATTCGTCTTTACGTACGTTTCGGTCTCACGACCATCATCAGAAGACTCACTATGTCTAAAAAGGGGGTTTATTAAAACTAATTATAGCACAAGCGTCCAAATCGCACAATTAAACTTCAATTAAAAGAGCCCACGCCGTCGAAACGAACAGAACCACGAATAATCGAATTGTATCGTCAGAATTAATGTATACATTACATGTACATTAATTCTGACGATACAATTCGATTATTCGTGGTTCTGTTCGTTTCGACGGCGTGGGCTCTTTTAATTGAAGTTTAATTGTGCGATTTGGACGCTTGTGCTATAATTAGTTTTAATAAACCCCCTTTTTAGACATAGTGAGTCTTCTGATGATGGTCGTGAGACCGAAACGTACGTAAAGACGAATAGTTAAAACAAAGTGTTATTGTGACCTATTTCCCGAGAATTTTTATATATAATTCATACTGGGTCAAGAATCTTAATAAGATAATGGCAATGAAATGACGAATTCAAAATCCATTTTCTAGATACTCAAAATTGGTTTGAAGTGTAAATTTATGGTTTGTTCACATTTCATTATTGAAATAAATAATTCAGCATAGAAGATATAAAATGAACAAATAAGTTGAAGATGGGTATGTAATACATTAACGAAATGTCATTCATATTTAGCAAAATGCATAAGATGTATAATTTCAGTCAGATCACAAATACAAGTAATAAATTTTACTAGAGCAGAAAATACCATAAATTAATATCATGCTAATGAATGCAAATCAATATGCCTTGAATTTTATCAAATAACCGTTGGACCTGATTCTCATTCATACCGTTTGATTATTGAGCTAGTTGACTGTCGTACTATAGCTTTTAGTGAAAGTCGTTGATAGATTGAAACAATGTATGAACTAATAATTCATGCATTCTATTTACCAGTATAGAAAAAATGCAATAGTTTTATTTCCCACAATAGAGAAAACTTTGTTTATGATGGAGGAGCGGGATGTTCTTTCGTAGACTTCAATGACTTCATTTGTTTCTTGCTACACCAAATATACAGCAATAAGATATTAATAATTCAGAGTCCAAGAATAGTAAGGTAAAATCAAAGAGGAGGTCTAAATAAAAACGTTTTGCAACCATTATCGGTTTTTCAAAACACTATTGTTAAGATAATATTAATCCAAAATATCTCACAAAATCACTACATAATGAACAATTTTTGAATATAAGATCATTGTTTTGCCACGCATGTTGTATTTTCATTTACAAACATCAGTATTTAAGACGTTTACAAACGCATTGTCATGAAATTAGAGCTAAAACAAACAAAATATTATTAACTCCTTTCTGTCAAAGAGATGCATCGCAAAGATTTATTACGACCTTAGCACCCAAAATATTCAATTCACTACCACATTATATCAAAAATATTAATAATATGAGCAGTTTTCAGAAAAAAAGCAAGCAATATATTGAATTAAATCAAAATAATTATTTACATATATGATAAATAATCATTAGCAGATAAAGAATATATCTATGAACCTGGATTTTATACTAACTGTAATAATGAACATGTATAATGCATTATTATTCTACACATACTTGTTTTAACCTAGGTGTAGACATATTTTAAAATAATTATTTGTATGTTATATTCATTGTAATTATTAATTATTATTCATGTATTATTTAATTAGAAATGATTGTAATTGTAATTGTAATTCTAATAATAATAATAAATAAAATAAAATAATATGAATGGCAAATCTCACTGACTTACTCATCACGAAACCTCCGAAACTATGAAACCGACCAACTTGAAATATAATCACGTAAACTTTTCATGACATACAGATCCATAGATCGGTGATTCATTATCACAATTCAGACTGTCTATGACAGACAACACACCCCTCAACAAGACCGGCAATGTTTACATGACAGACGGCATTGACAGTCACATAATGTCCGTGAAAATTCACCCCATAACATAGACATCCCAGTCGATTCAAATAAACGTTCACATGCCTTTAGCTGTTTCTACTCATTTGAAATATGCACTAAGTCATGAACCTTGAAGAATGACATCGATGTGGCGAAGTCGACGCGTTAACTATTTCTACGGATATTAGTTGTGGATGTATTAGCGATGGAGTATATATGTTAACATGAATAATCCTATATGGAGAGATTGACGGTGTTAATTAATGCCCATCATGTGAAAGTTACAATCATTCTTATATGAAAGCCATAATAATCAACTTGCGTGGCATAGATCACACAGTGATTCCATCCTAGCAAGATTCTTTGGTATCTTGTTGAGGCTCTGGTCCTATTTTAATACAATGGTCGAAGATGACGAAACACACCAGAGAGAAGACAGTCGAAAAGGTTCATTTTCCGACGAAGTTTTCGAATAATGTAAAAAAACAGAGAATAGTTGTAGGGGGTAGCGAGATACCGTTACTTAAAGAATGATGTCTAAGTAGTATTTAGGCATTAATCAATATGATTCTGTGTGGGATACGAAGGCGGAAAGAAATCTTCTAGTTGAATATCTTGTTCTGTTAACTCTCAGCTACAAAATTTTGGTGTGTCACTTTTATAGAACCAAAAGAGGTTATGGTTCCAGAAAAATAAGTTGCATACCTATACTAACGTTTTATTATTAAACGATACAAACATCTCAGGTCGCGTTGTGTAGCTCAAAAAGTGAAATAAACAAACTTTGGTGTTTGAACCTCTATTGAAGGGCTCTGGAATATGTTTAAGACTAAAAAAAAAGAAATTTTACACGTTTTTCAAAATTAACTACAATTGCATTTGCGGAAAATCACTCGCTAATTCTGGACTGCGCCTTCTCAACGATAGTCAACACAAGCGCGGGTAATGGAGAGGAAGGCGTGCTGATGACTTACTTATAAGTAATCACTTTAGAAAGAGGGATTGAACCTACCATGGACACCCCCTTTTGTCCCAGAATCTGGCCATCTCCCCGTGTAGCTCAGATCTAGCTTAATAAGTGCTGGTACTGGTGATTTACTACAGACCTGCTAGATATATTGGTAGATTTGAGATGGTAGATATTCAGAGTGTTCTTCCTAATGTGCCCCTTCACCTCTACCAGACTCTTCAGCATCGATGATTCAGCGATTTAGAGATAGACCATTCTACTCCGAATATTTGGTGTCACCTTTATATTACCAAAAGAGATTATAGGTTCCAAAATAAGTTGCACCATGTATAATATGTATTATTGTTAAACAATACACAGATCTGAGGTCACGCTGTTTAACCCAAAAAATAAACAAACCAAACTTTGGTGTTTGCACTTCTTTTGAGGGGTTCTGGAATATGTTTGAGGCTAAAAAGAAATTTTACACATTTTTCAAAATTAACTGCAATTTTATTTGTGGAAAATCACTCCTGGACTGCGCCTCTTCAACGATAGTCAACACATAGGGGTAGCGCAGATAATGGAGAGGAAGGCGTGCTGGTGATTCACAAGAATCGGAGAGAAATATTATATGGTCGAATTACCATAGAACATTTCAGGTTTCTCAATTCCCTTCCAACATTTTCTTCAGATATAGTAACGTCTTCAAATTTAGGAACTCTGGTAAATCCTTCTGAAAATTTTCCAAAAATATTCTGCAAACCTATTGGCAATAATCAAAATGATCATCAATAATCGACCCATCCTCCAATTTCAGTATTCTGTTAATTTGAAGTTGACTATGTACCCAACCCAGTGACCTGTATGTGAAAGCGGACCAACGAAATGGTGATTTACTGTAAAAATTTGAGAAAGAATATTAAACCTGATTACATTCACAAAACACTTGATGATATAGCCATCTTGAAACAACTAAAGTTCTAATTTTGTCAATTTGAGCTCATTTTTAAATCATGAAATTCATTTTCAACGTATATGTTTCAAGTCAGTGAAAGTATTATGGGTATTACCAGCACCAACGTAAACCTACATTTATAAGTAAATATATATTAGCATTTCCGATTTCACGAGTTCCTTACAGTAAATATAAGTGTGAAAAAATAAATCGGCATTGAATAAATATACATAATAATAATGATCATTTGTAAACAATGTTTATATGCCCGAATGTATTACAACACCGATAACTGATTTTAACAATTAGATACTATAATGATTTTGACCTTGGCTTGAAGTTTCAAGGTGAAAAGGTGGCTCCACAATCGAAAATCCCATGTGACATTTGTGATGTAACATTTTTAACTAGAACGCATTAAAATTTTCAGACTGATATGTCATTCAGTTCTGTTTTGACACCCAGCAACATTGAACATTTTTGTAAACATATAAAACAGTGATTTTCGCATCTTGTAAACATTATTTCTCCTCACCATCGATTGGAACGATTCACAAGTGGATTACTGATTTTCGTTGTGGTAGTAAGACCACAAACATAACGTTCTGGTAGTCCAGTTGAGGTAACAACGTCAGAAATCGTCGAAAAAGTCCATGTATGATATTGGACGATTGACGAGTTAAAGTGCAGAAGATTGCTGAGGCTATAGGCATCTCAACCGAAAGGGTAAGGAACATTTTGCGTACATTTTTGAATATGAGAAAGCCATATGCGAGATGGGTGTCGCATTTGCTCTCTGTTGACTACAAACGCGACAGTGTGACAACTTCAAAGGAGTGTTTGGCGATGTTCAAGCGCGATATGAAGGACTTTTTGCGCCGTTTCGTAACCGTGGACGAAACATGGATCCATCACAACACACCAGAAGCCAAACAACAGTCGAAACAGAAGATTTGTCTTGGTGAAAAAGGCCAAAGTGGGTTTATCGGCCAACAAAATCATGATGCCAGTTTTTTGGGATGCACACGGTATCGTCCAATCGATTACCTTGAAAAGGGCAAAATGATCAGCGGCGTATATTATGCAGAGCTATTGGATCGATTCGACGCCGATTTGAAGCGAAAGCGGCCGCATTTGGCAAAGAAAAAAGTGCTCTTCCACCAGGACACCGCACCGGTCTGCAGTCGCAATGGCAAAATAACATGAATTACTCTACAAATTGGTTCGTCATCCACTATATCCTCCAGATTTGCCCCCCTGCCATTTTAAACTTGCAGAAATGCCTCGGCGGAAAGAGATTTGGCTCCAACGATGAGGTCATCGCTTAAACAAACGCTCATTCTAAAGGATTGCCGAAATGATATCATTTTGAAGGGATAGAAAAATTAGAAAAACGTTGGACGAAGTGTATTGGGCTACAAGGAGATTATGTTGAGAAATAAAATAAGTTTTCACCAAATAAATAATTTCTTGTTTCATTTTTCAGGAACTTTGCCCTCGTACTAATCAGAAGTATATTGTCAATGAATTGCATAAGAAACTATGTACTCAATTCCGAGATATGGTTCTTATCGTCTCCTAAGTTCTAGAATCAGATTTTATTTTTCGGTTGTGATACCATAACTAAACCAAGATTTTCCACGGGAGTAACCATAATAATAGCTATTTTTTAGAAAAGTCAGATGGTAACGGTTTGGGCTCCACGAAATAATATTGCAGGGCAATGCTGATGCCAGCAGGTTAAGTAGAAGTATCATACTTTGATCTGAAGGTGCCAAAATACGTGATTATCAGATTTAATATGTACTCCATATGTCCATAGTCAAAGTATACTTTACAGTCGGTTAAAAGCATGTTGCTAAGGAACGATTTCTTGAAATTTCTTTCCACCTTATAAGTAGGCAAGGAACTTTCAAAAATGTTACGTAACTCCCAAATATGAACGAACTTTTTTGTAGTGTCATAAAAAAACGCCACCGAGGAAGTATTTGTTTGAAATCAATCTTTGGCACATAGGTATATTAAATAGTCAATTGGGTAAAATTCATAACCACCACCGCGACTATGTGATCTATAGGGTTTCACAACTAATTACATTTCACCCAGTAAGTTCCGCTTTTTCATAGAGTTGATCATCCCAATGCGAACGAAGTGTTTTTGAGTTGCAACAATAGAAGGCAAAAATTGCTCATATACATTGATTTCCTTCAAGTCTCCATACGCACAAGTCCGATGGCATGTTTTGTTCCTGAAGGATAATTACTCGTCTCAAATAGTTATTCCTACTATATACTTCAGTTACAACTCCACAGAGTAGTTTGGGAACTTTTGGGTAATAGCATTTGTCTGCTCTCAATGGGTCGAACCTTTTCAACTGAATATTGAAGATTAGATTCTAGTTGACCATCGACAACAACTGATTCATTCGCAGATCTATTATACCAGCCAGCGGAATGTCAGCGATTATTTGATGTAGTTTATAAGTAGCCCACCTGCCATCTCGCTCCCAAGTAAATGTGGAGAGGAGGTAGATTCAGGAACAACTGAGAACAAGAACTGATGGTTCCAGCCAACGCCGTTCGATATAAAAATTAAGTCTGGTAGGAAGAAGTTGGGCAGGTCTCGACGTTGACAATGAAGAAGTGACTAGCTTAGCCCGTCTTGTCTGTCTACCTGGAATTTCTCCTGGTGGCAAGATTTCTAAGCAAATATCTATAGAAAAGGGAGACATCGCCCACCTTCCTACGATGTTCTAGAGAGGTCAATGAACTTGTACGTGTGACAACATCAATCAGACGAATAACTCTCTTTTGAATAGAATCTGAGACCTTCAGCGTATGTTTGGCAGCTGAGCTCCAAATATGTGAACAATACTCCAGCACAGGTGCTTTGTAGATTATGAGGAGCTGCAGGGATGTAAAACAGCTTTTGGAACGAATAGAAGACCAAGTTTTTGCAATGGTCCTCACATGATCGTGTTGGTGGTGACACCGACCAAGGACTTCATAGGAATAATTGTAATCATCATATTAGAGATTGTGGGATCCAATGAAAAATATAAGCTTCCGTTTTGGTTGCATAAAACTAGATTATCAGATCCTCATGTCAAAATTCTTGTCAGATCTTCACCGATGAACTGTGTCTCCTATGGCTTGATTGAATGATATAGGAGCCCTAGATGATAAAGCGATATGAAGTCAACAATCAGCTGCAAAGTTGTAGATGGGTCAGGAGGTCACTTCTAACAGATCCTTGATATGGAGCACGAACAAAGTTGGTGCCAAGACATATCTCTGTCGAACCTCAGCATTATTAATCATTGTATCGGAGGAGACTTCGTCAATAACCACATTGAGTGATCTGTCTGAGAGAAAACTTCAAAGTAAGCTATTAAGTTGAGGCCGCTAACTATATGACTGAACTTCCCCTAGAAGGCCTTGGTGCCAGACTTGGTCAAATGCTTTGGAGATATTCAATACTACAGCTACAGATTCCTCATATTTTTTAATAGATTTCTGCCACACATGTTTTACGTAGGCAAGAAAGTCTCCTGTTGATCCTTACCAGAGAGATGTTAAGATAGAGTGCGCGAGCGACTATTTACTTGACCGGGTTTAAGATATATAATCCGTACGGTGGGGGGATTTCACGTAGATGCTTACAGTTGCATAAAACACAATGAGAACCCATTTTTTCACAGAAGGTAAATGCAGAAAATAGTTTTAAACAAAATATTGTTGATTTATAAAGTCCAGAGATGATAAAACCACTGAAAATAACGAGTTGCGCGAGCCTGGGGTGAAAATTAGTAAGAAGCAGAGAGAAACATCTCACTGGTAAGAAGCAGAGAGATCTCTCTGGTAAGAAGAGGGGTTGAATCTCGTAGCTTAACCTCGGTCATTTATTCAACAATGCATTCATTGCGCTAGCGCACTCTATCCTTACATCTCTCTGATCCCTACTGACGAAAGCCATATTGTTGGTCATTCACGATTTTGGGGCTCTCTAGGTATTGGATGAGCTGAACCTTGATTGTTTTCTCCATCACAGATTATAGTGCAATGGGTCTATAATTATTAGGAGGGGCCATCTTTTCTTCAAGTTTGTTAGAAAGGATAAAGAACCTGCAAAAAATTGGTGTTCTGCGGCACATTCCTTGAGAACAACAGGAGGAATTCTGTCTGACCACATATCCTTTTTGGTATTGAGATCAAGCAGACTTAAGGCAATTTCATAACCATATATAATCAATACAAACGGAAGTGGTTTTCCTCCTGCTTCTTTCTCTATTGAATTGTTGATTAAATTTTCACAAAATCCATGTGATTAACATATACTTTCAACAATAATGGTAGAGATTGAAGTTCGCTGAACTCAATTTAGTATTAGATCATTTTTCAGACATACATAATCACATGACAATGTGTGTTGGTAAGTTTAACTTTCTTAGGTGTCTTTTTTGCCTTATATGGTATTACTTCATACACATCATAACAATGAGCTACCATAATTATTATTCTCACTAGTAAGTGTATGCGGCGTTTGCTGATAATTTAACATTATATAACATTACAACATTCATGATAATGTCTCCGTTTACAAATTCCTTGTGAAAAATCGTAAAATCACAATTTCCCTCTACAAATTAAAGAATCCGAAGTCCTTCGCAAAGTTCAACCAAAAGGGACAAGGAAAATTATGAATAGTGCAGTCAAATGGGTATAAAAATAGGCAATATCTCGAAATCCTTGGGAAATGGACCGATTTTGATGGGATAAAGTGCATTCTCTTCGGAATTTTATTAGGAACAAAGTCTACCTCGTCTAAAGTTGCGCAAAAATTTTGCATTGCTTATAAACAATAAATTAACAATTTAATTAGCATATTTATGAGATTACATAAAAATTCATTAAAAATGGTCGGGTAAAGACTAGTTTTGGTCAGTGAACATATGAAAACAGTTAAACAAATAGTTGAATTAACTTCATTTGTTATAAACAATTTATTTATTAACAAATAGACGAATTTGATCAAAACCAAGAGTTTAGGATCGTTTTCGAATAATTTTGGCCTTCTGAGTTCGATTTTGTCGTCAATATCTTTGAATGTTTACCCGCTAATTTGTTAATTTGTTATAAACAAATTATATTTGTTAATAAATATACGAATTTGACCAAAATGTCGAGTTTATAGTCGTTTTCAGCTAATTTCGTCTTCTGATTACGATTTTATTGTTATTATAGTCCTTAAATGCATACATAATTTTTTGAATTATTATAAATAAATTATTCATTAATAAATATACGGCGGATTGCGCCAAAATTCCAAGTGTAAAGTGTTTTTAAAATTAATGTATTGATAGTGAAATAAATTGTATCAAAAAAAAATGTATATGTATGTTACTAGAAAAATCTCTATTTTGAAACGAACAAATAAAAAATATTTTATTCTCGTTCATCTTCGTGATACGTTTGAATTAAACAATTTTTTTTCTTAAACATGGCATTTTCTTATTAATTAATTTGTTATTTGAATAAGACTTGATACAAATTATTTTATTGATATAATTTATTTGACTATTAATGCATTAATTTTAAAAACACTTTACACTTGGAATTTTGGCGCAATTCGTATATTTATTAGCGAATAATTTAACTATAACAATTCAAAAGATTATCTATGCATTTAAGGACTATAATAATAATTAAATCGTACTCAAGAGGTTAGCTGAAAACGACTATAAGCTCGACATTTTGGTCAAATTCGTATATTTATTAATAAATATAATTTGCTTATAAAAAATTAGCGGGTATACATTCGACGATATTGACGACAAAATCGAACTCACTAATTTGTGTTTGAGGTAAGCACAAGCACACAAACACAGATTTTCTAGACTTGCACGATTCGGTCTACTCGTCAATTATGAAACGGTTAAAACAATTCATTTTCAAAATATTTTTACGATGAATTCTATGAAATGTTTTTGTAGGAAATAAAAAATCTATTTTGTAATGATTTCGCAATTTCAAAGCGCTCGAAGGTTCCTTTGTAACGAACTTCAACTCAATAGAATTGGTGGAACCTCGGCAAACAATAATACAATCCCACACCCAAGGAAATATCTCATTAACATCATATAAACGTGAGTATATGTATTTAACTTTGTTGACACGAATATGTCTACAAATGGTATCCGGTTTTCTATAGCATAAATTTAATCGATGGTGTATAATAACTTACCTTCGCTTTATAATCATTACAAACACTTGTTCGCCAAATATCGGGAAAACTGTTTATACCGTTGATTGATATACTCTTTCACTCAACATTTATACTTAGACGTTGCTTGAAAAGTTATGTAATTTGTTTTTCTTATTATTATCATTATTCAAGTATTTTTATTGCTGCAACATATTTCATTATTACTTTCTATGTGCTGTTTTAACTCAACATTCAATAAATCAATATCTTATATTGTAACATCGGTAATTATTATTTTCACATTAGAAAAGAAAGAATAACCATTTTCTCTTAACTGAATTATATCAGTTATTCAACTACAAGTTCTTCTTGTAACTTGTAATTGATTTTCAATCATGTCACTTTATGTGACAGCTATAAGGAGTTCTTATTAAGAAAATCTGATAGATACATTATGAAAAATTAACTATGATCCATAGATCATTAACATCCCTCACCCGTAAGAACCGAGAATATCCACACATCCGAGTGTAGAGGGGACAACCTCGACAAAAAGTCGGGGTAAAATCGGTTCGGTTATTCCACTCAATACCGATGCCGTGTCGATGTTGGGCTAATCACCCGACAGGGGGTATATCTTTTGCTCCGAGCAGCAAAATATTGGCCTCCCACGTCAGCTCCTCGTTGGATGAAGAGCAGGGATAGGTGGGTGGTGCCCAAAAGGACAATCCTGACGATGACGACCGCGACGTAAATGGACGTTCAGAGTAGACCATAGATAACTCTACTACCGGTAGTAGAGTTATCTATGGTCTACTCTGAACGTCCATTTACGTCTACTACTATCGGTAGTAGAGTTATCTATGGAGTAGACAAATGAACTTTGGGATGACTTACTAGACTGCTTCGAACGTGGCGAGCCAGCACGTAGGGAATATATGTAGTGGCTGCATGCACTTTGGTGCATCATACATACAGAATGCCGTGATTTTTCCGCACGAACCTTGCGGAATCAAGTATTCTGTCTGCTGAGAACCGGCTATGTAAGAACGAATCTCCAGCAGGTTGCAGCACTACAACCAGATCTAGCAACATCAGAACCAGCTAGGGTGCGAAGGAACAGATCTGGTAGAGCAAGCCTGCTCCCACACACCGAAGTTGATCTTAGAACTAGGAGAACCCGAATCTACATCTCCGTACGACCACACAAGCTGGTAGAATTGCACACGTTGATTAATGACAAGTTTCCGGAATTCACGGACCTCTGGGAAATCAACGAGCCTGTTTATGAGAGACCGCCCGACCGGATCGAGAAAACCGAAAGATGCCTACAAAAAGTCGAGGTCAAAATCTAGTCGGTAAGGTAGCAAGCGACGCGTGATGGATTTTATTTCCAGCGGCAGGGCATTTACGCCAAAAATTAGGCGTATGGCCGCCAAACTACGCCGTCACTGTTACACTAAATCGTACAGTGTTGAAGACCATCAAGCAACACTATGCGGATATGATTCGATCCAGGGCGTGTCTGATCCTAAGAACTACCGGCCGATCACTTGTCTCAACACCTGCTACAAGTTATTTACACGTATCTTGCATGCTAGGTTGTTGAGATCGATCGGTCCGGTAATTAATAACATTAGCGAGCAACGTGGAGCAAAGGAAGAAATGGAGGGTTGCCAGGAGAAGTTGGGGATAGATATCACTCAGGACTCCATATTCTACGATAGACCGCAAGGCATTTGATTCAACATCACATGAGCTATTATTATACTTGCTCCAATGCCTTGTGGTACCAACCCCAGTAGTGAGATGCATAGAACATCTGTTGTCACTCTGGAAGACTCATTTTGCCACCACATCAGACACATGACGAGTTTTGACAGAATTGGTAACATTCAAGGGGGGTGTTTTCCAAGAAACCCCCTCTTCTTCAACATCTCACTGCTGTCTCTCTGCATTGCCTTTGACGAACTCGTGGTTATTACTCTGGATTTTACATGAATGATCTGAAACTGTATGCCTCTGGGGAGAATTATTACGCTTCCCAGGTAAAGGTGGCTGGCTCTCCGCAGCAAGTAAAGAAGTTTTTAAAAAGATTTGGTCTTTCGAACTTTTGAGTGAGAACAAAGTGTCTGCAACAAATATGCTTGCCGTTCCAGTTCTGCTCTACTCTTTTGGAGTTGTGAAATGGGCGGTCGATGAGATGCGTAAACTTTACAAAGACACCCGGAAAATGATACACATCCATCAGGTCGTCAGTTTCCCGCATTTATCTCCCATGTCACCGGTGAGGGGACTTCTCAAGCTGGAGGGTCTGCATCGAAGTGTGGTTCTGAGTATAGCATGTCAAGTTCTTAGTAGTTCGGGCCCCCTCCTGGGCTTTATCAAAAATTACGAATTGGCCGGAGTGGGGAATTTATCGTTAAGGCAGCAAAAAAACATGCGGAAGAACTTGGTCTCGAATTTCAGATCAGTCGAGAAGGCCAATACACGGTATTTTCTACAGATCGAAATGGTCAACTTGACTACCAGGCCGAGACCGAGGGATTTACCGCAGCTTGCCAAGATGGCGTAATCAACACATTGGTCTATCGCCGCAACGTGATGGGTGTGCAGGTTCCTGATGTCAGCTGCAGGGCCTGTTGAAAGGCGCCTGAGACGCTTTTCCACCTTATATCAGCATGTTCGGCTGATGAATAGTAGTAATTCTGGCTTCAATAAGACTACTTAGGGCACACGATTTGGGAACCTAAAGCCTCTTACCGACCGGTGGGGAGGATTTTCAGTTAACGGATCAGGAGGCACGGCAGTGCCCCCGCCAAGTCGAGCGCGAAGCAAACACTGCCGTACCATCCTTTACTGGAACCATTTCGCCGCATTTTCAGGCCCCTATTTGAGAACCTCTGGATAAGACCAGAACGCAGAAATTTGTCATCCAGTAAGCTATAAAATCACATACTTAAAATAAAAAATTTCAAGTCTGTAGGTCATTTAGTTCCGAAGTTAAGCGAAAGCAAAGTTTCGCATTTATGACACTCACTCACTCACTCATGATCATCAGAATAGAACAAGTACTTCCCATAAACTCAGAGAGCTGAAATTTGGTATAGAGTTAGGGTTTAATAGCCGCATAAAGGGAAAACTATAAAAACTAGGATAATCGAAGATCTGGAGTACCTGGTGACCCTTATTTGAAAACACAAGAGCCCATTTGTGTCTTTAATAATATCCATGATATGAAATGGTCTGCCACGGACGTTATATGTGACCACGGTCGTATATGTTTCTATCAATGTATCAGCTGTCTGTCATATGAACATAAACGTTACGTGTTTTATTTCGCATGATAATATCGTAAAAAATGTCGATAATATTAAAAGACGACGATGAACTTAGTGGCTACCAAGTATTTGGTATGCCCAAAGACGGGTCTTGTCTCTTCCATTCAATATCTTTCTTGGTGTATGGTAGAACTGACTTAACTTGCAGTATCAGATCTGCTATAGTTGCATACGTTGATGAACATTGGGACGAAATGCAAGTGTACACGCGTAATGCTGATGGTGACATATACACGAACGCGCAATCCTACACGAGCGATATTATGAAACCCACTACTTACGGCTCAATGAAATAAATCAATAAGCCCACGTTTCTGCAAAAAGAAGTGAAATCCCACCAAAAACATTATATAAAAAACTAGCCAAGTCTCGATGGAGCTGCTTATTTATCTCTAAAAAGTAATGAAATCTAGACAAAGTCGTGCCAAGTCTAAGGTTCCTTACTGCGATTTCTTTATTATTATAGTTAATGTTGTGTGACTTGGCCGTTGAAGGGTGCACAAGGGTACAAACCAGGTGCTCCATGACACCATTACACCAATCTGTCGCCAGAACCGCTACCCATTGACGAAAATTTGGAAAATTGCTACTTGGAAAACGTTGATTCAATAACCAGTCAATTGTAGGCTTGATAAAGCTGCGTATTTCAATAATACTTATGTGTAGGCGAGCATGAAACAAACAGTATAAAAAATTATTTCCAGTACAGACGGACTTCTAATCATTGATAGAAGTCTGTCTGTACGTCTATTTTATGTTAGATCGGTGGTCGATTTGACGCTCCAAAATGAAGAGAGCAGAAGTTAGCATTGTCAATGCTGAATGCATGTGTTGCACAATCAACAACAGCCTAAAATGAGACACTGGGGTCCAATTACCAATACCAGTATGGGCTATTATCTCGCTTAACAAACGTAGGTAGTTACAACAGATAACATTACGTGTAAACAAAATTGACTTGTACCCACTAACGTATAAAGAATGTTCAACGGCCAAGTTACACAACATTAACTATAATAATAAAGAAATCGCAGTAAGGAACCTTAGACTTGGCACGACTTTGTCTAGATTTCATTACTTTTTAGAGATAAACAAGCAGCTCCATCGAGACTTGGCTAGTTTTTTACAGAATGTTTTTGGTGGGATTAGGTTTTCTGGCTGCGAAATTGTCGGAGCGCGCAGCAGCCCCGTCCAGGTTTTCATGTAAAAAGAAAGAATTGCAACATTTATTAGAAATGGTATTATTTTTGAAAAACTACAAATAAATAATCAAATTTAAGCCATTACCCTTTCACTGATAACACATTAAATTTCATTTTCGGCAAAACTGCATAATCAGGTAAAGATGTGTACTGCAGAAATGAGAGCTATTAATTTAACTATCATCAAATGTCTAGAAGTGAACCTAAAGAGAGTAATAATTTTTAGTGATTCTAAAAGTGCATTAAGAAAGATATCAAAAAAAAGTACCTTAAAGAAAATAATATTATTTATTTGATAACTAGAAGATTACTGATAGAAAAATCAGATTTATTGGCAAAGGTGGGAAGCAATCTCAATGTCTCTCGAAATATACATAATGATATATCGGATATAATAGCGTACCATAAGAAAAAAATGGAAACCGGATTATAAGAAGTATTGGCAAAGAGGTTATGGAAACAGGAAAATAGTATAGAAATATTCAAGAAGAGTTTGAATTTGAACCATGGTTCAATAAATTTCCTTTTGAAAATAGAAGACACCTACCTAATATTATACTAATGAGAACTGGACATTGCCTGATATATGAACATCTTGATAAAATACATATTAATGAAAACCTGTTATGGAGTGTGGTCTGAATCACATATTACTTGAATGTCCGATTAATGAAATTCAAAGTTTTGATTTGTAAAAAGGACTGAGGAAAATTGATTTTATTGAATTAGAAGCTTCTAAATTAATTTTATCATTTTAAAATTATAATGAGTATAAATGATTAAATGAAAGAACAATTACTTTGTTTTTATACCACTTTTAATAATAACATGAAAACGCTACTATAGTTTCAACACCGAAGGGCCATTATCAAATAGATAATTATCTATCATCGAGTTTTTGAATAGCATAAATCTTCAATCCTCTCTTTCAGATATACCTTTCCCTTCCTTGGCCCATTCCGGGGCAACTTTTCGGGATGTGTAATGTCGTCGTTGCCCCGAAGCGACAAAAGTCAAGAATCCCTTTATTGTGATGTCTTATTGACATGCTATGTCTGTGTTTGGAACTAGGAAATTGAAGTGGAAGAAATTGTGTTGGCCAATTATCAAAGTGTAAAGACAAAAGTGATATTAAGAAGAAGAAGAAGAAGAACCTTAACCTAAATTGGGTTGAATTCGGACGAAATAACTCCGACTCAAAAAAGATGATCACCCTTCAAATCAAAGCTTACAACTTAATTTGACACAACAATTGAATAATGGATATTATTCAATCATACCGTCCTTATTATTTAGTTCATAATAGTAACGAATAGCATTAATACATATTTAATTTACATATATTACTGTACCTACGGGCTATGTGGGAAATTAGATATAATTCCAATGATATTATCTTTAATGCCTCCAATTTTGGAAGAAATTATTCATAATAAATATTTGACAAGCTGACGTTAACAAGGTAACTTGTTATCTATATTTATAAAACATTATTTTACCATTTAATAATCACAGTATTTCAATATTGTCAATGACATTAAATAACAGAACTAATTAAAATCAACATACACCTTACGAAATGGTCTCAATTTATCATTGGATACAAGGAAAGATTGAGCTCTTTGTATTCTAAATACTAGATACGGTTTTTAAAAAGTGCAACAATTTGTTACTGTAAAATCACAAGATACAAACAATTTGTATTCACATTATACAGTATGTCATGAGGATCGCTCCAAAACTCCTGGAGTGTATTCGACACCAAAAATTAATTTGAATATAAACTCAAATCTTGTAGTCCGATTGTCAATCCGTCTCAAGTTGTACAGTCATGACAGAATTCCCTACACACGTTAAACAAGATGTCCCAAAATAACCTGATAATACTGCAGGAGCTGATTCAACAGTTAAAAATATGAAGAAATCATCCTATCAACATTTTTCCTAAAATCACGGTTGTTATGCTTAAAACAATTTGTTTTGAACAAGATAATTTAAACATGGCCATGTTTAAAACATGCTTAAAGCATCTTGTTCATCTTGTTAATATTTTAACTAAGATTTAAAACTGTTTTAAATTAGGTGTATACAATTTTTAAAACAACAATCAACAACAATGAATGTTTTCATAATATTCAATAAAAACTGCAAACTTGAATAGTAAAATTAAAAAAGATAACTTCTTGAACAACTTTTACGGGAAAAACAACACAATTTTTATTATATAGGTATCTCTAGATCGATAAGTAACATCTCTGCTTATGTATACATAAGCCAACAACAGAAAGTGCTAGAGAGGGATAGTGCAACTAACGCCATCTACCCGCGAGATGTCCCATAGGAAAACCAACTGATCGATCTACCTATACGGTACATTTGTGGATTAAATTAATTCCTAAGAAGCAATTGTTCAATTATCAACAATTTTTACTATTTAAATTTAACATTGGAAAATAAAGTTCCTAGACCTCTACTAATCTCTATCGACTCTCATTAGCAATGTTAGTACTCGTTGAAGAACCAGTACCGAAATCACTTAAGTGAAACAACATGGTCAAATACGGGATATTCAGATAAGAAAAATGTTCTCTAGAGAACGGGAACCTTCAAATTGTATGTTGATTATGCACAGCAATAGATAGCTCATGACAAATTAAAATTGAAATTTTTAATAGAGATTAGAGTTTGAGAAATCTTAGCTGTTGATCGATACAAGAGCTGCCACTGACATGATGAGATTAATAATTACTAGGTCGGTCGGTACGCTGCACATCATCAGCAAAATCATTTTACTGTTAGCTACGTTCACTCCGTCTTTCGCATAAGGATATCCAATCCGGCAATCCGTTAATATTTCCATCAGATATTACAAATTTCGAAGTGGAACTACCTTAATTACAAAACTTTCCTACTAATTATTACAGTAAATTAATAAAATGTTTCTATATACTAATACTAATACTATACTATACTAATACTATAATACTAATAAAAGTCGGCTTTGCACTCTACCCGGCGAACCCCGATTACATTGCTATGGAGACTATGGTACCAATAAGTAATAAATAAACAACCTTATTCAATAAAAAGACCTTCCAGCTAAGGGTGATTATTTCACATTATAGTTTATTTTAACTATTTAAAATATGTTCCTGAATAAAATGTACGTTCATACTCTTTTCAGTAGTATGTTGTTTTAAAAAGTAAGTATAAAATATGACAAAACGGTTGAGATAAAACTGGAGGAAATTAATTCAATAACATGGTCATTGATTTTATGCTACGAAGATAAATATCCGCACAGCTGAAACATAAAAAGACTACCTTAACACACATAATTCTATGAATGTTAATCGAAAACGTGTTTATACTCATAGTTCTGCCTATTAAATTGCCTTACCGAATAAAACTATCGATTTATACCACCTACATAATATATGTCTGACATAAATAAATATTCATTAACACTAATAATTCTATTGAGATCTTCCTCAAACCGGTATAAAATGTAAGTTGGAGAAGTCTCAATTTTTTTTTAATCCCCATTATGACACTAATAATAATTATTAGGCAGCCGGACCTAAAATTTTGAATGTATGAGGTATTGTTTACAGATATATTAACACATTCACAATATAGCATCCATCATAACTGTCTTGCATGTTTTTTCTGCACATCCGGCTTAAACGATGACATCTTTGACTAAATCGTATTATTATCAATACCCTCTGTCATTGATTAATTGTAAAGATATGACAAACATATTCTGAATATTTTAAAATATGGAACAAATATTGCGATACTGCATAATATTGTTTACTTTATATGTAGTATCTACAACAAAATATATTTTCTGGCTTTGATCGATAGTAAAGAGATATGAAGGGCTTCGCCCTAAAATGGAGTAGAAACTTGAACGTCTTCTCCTTACGACTCGTTAATAACAATTATTTCTTTTTATCGCAATATAGAGCAAACCCAATTATGATATCCCGTCAACGATTTTTTTACAAACGGTTTCCTATTCTCGGCACACCAACTGCAGCTTTGGTGCTCCTATTGGAAAGCACCCTTCGACCTAGCAGTATTAACCAGACCAAGGCTTGGTGGTAACAAACTGAATGTTCTCGAAACATTACAAAACTATTCAACATTCGGGTTGACCGAGAAAAACGGTTTTAAGAGAGATAGCTTAGTCTACCTTGCGGTCTTGGTTGGTACACAAACATTTTCGGAACGTGTATTTGACCAAGAGCAGGTAAGCATGATACATGACCGAAAACAACCCTATGGAAGACTGAAACATACGCCATGTCTGGCATATGTAGTTAGAATATTAGAAGGGACTATACAGAAACCCACGTTCACATTCTTTCTCGGAGACCGTTGAACTGCCATCAAGGCACTGAACTTATCTCAAATCAGGCTGACTTGAGCTTGTTGTAGCAGAAATTCTGTCAGAAGAACAGTCCAAGAGTGCATGGTAGAAAAACACCAGAAGCAATAGTGATTGCCTCTCGCGGCAGGATAGATACAGCAAAGCTATAATGATCCAAAAAGCTGTTTACGAGAGCAAGATTCCCTTCCAAATAATACGATTTCGGCAATCCTTCAGAATAGACGTTTGTTTCAAGTTTGGATATAGATAAAATCGCAGGGGCCAAATCTGGAGAATACGGTGGATGACGAACCAATTCGTAGCGCAAATCATACAACGCTTTCGTTTCAAATCGGCGTCGAATCGATTCAACAGTTCTGCATAATATACGCCGGTGATCGTTTTGTTCTTTCCAAGGTAATCGATATGGACGATACCGTATGCATCCTAAAAAACCTGTCGCCATGACTTGTTGGCCGATAAGCCCACTAAGGCTTTTGCCGGCTTCGATTCGCCAGGACAGGTCCACTGTTTACACAGTTCTTTGGTCTCGGGTGTGTTGAGATGGATCCATGTTCAATTATAAGTCCTTCTTATCGCGCTTGAACATAGCCAAACACTCCTTTGAAGTTGTCACACGGTCGCGCTTGTTGTCGACAGAGAGTAAATGTGGCACACATCTGGCAGATAGCTTTCTCATATTCAAAAATTTATGCAAAATGTTCCGTACCCGTTGAGATTCCCATAGCAAGCAAACTCGTGCACTTTAACTCGCCGATCGTCCAATATCACACCATGGATTTTATCGACGATTTCTGGCATTGTAACCTCAATTGGACGACCAGAACGTTCGGCGTCCTTTATGGTCATACTACAACAACGAAAATCAGTAAGCCACTTGTGAATCGTTCCAATCGAAGGTGAAGAGTCCCCATAATGTGTAACAGGCGATGCTTTGGTTTGCGTAATGTTTTTCCCACGCAAGAAATAATGTTTAATCAAGACGCGAAATTCATTGTTTTCCACGTTTACAAAAATCTTCGAAGTTGCTTGCTTTTGATGGGTACCAAAACAGAACTGAATGACATGTCAGTCTGAAAATTTTAATGCGTTCTATTTAAAGATGGTAATGATCCGTGGTAAACCAAAATGGGATGTCTGATAGGCCATAGGCTTCAGTGCAGGGAGTTAAATCTGACCACATTATATACATTGTTTATCTAGATAGATGATAAAATGAGAGAATAATAGATACCTACCATTAAATGATTTAGACTCACCTAACCTGAATCTTCCCCTAATTTCTTTGGAAACATGTGAAGTTGTAAAAAATTTTAATCAAATAGAATTGTGAGCACCATTAAAATTGTATAGACATAGATGGATCGGGATACCTACTTAATAGTGGTTTCTTTGTTCTGCATCATTATTTCTCGTAGGTATTTACTCAGGTATCGAAAACAAACGTGTTTGGATATCGAATACTTCATAATGAAGATAATTTTATCCTGTACGTACAACTGGTTTGACTATTACCTGGAATTAGCATTTTTATGTCAAGTTTTCAAGTTGAAGCGGTTCACTAAGAACCGTCATGAGTAATGTATGTGTATGAATAACTACAGCTCAATTCACTAGCATGTAATAATTGTTCGCACACTAAAATTCAATAATTTCTCGATAATATTTCTTGTTGAAGGCTACGTTTCAATTATAGAATATGTAATGTCACGATATTTATTTGAAAATTAATGAACGAATTAATGATTATTGTTGATAAACACTTTATGAAGTTGCATAACTTATATTCAATTTGTAATGTTTCCTCCGATAATCGGTTTTTAAATAAGATTTCTTTTGGATAAGCTTACTAAACACAGATGCCAATGGAATCAGTACATCTACTTCCTTCCATATTATATAATCACCTCAAAATACTAAAATAGAATTTCTTGATTCCAATGAACTATACCTACGTATTTATAATATATCACAATATACACACAACGTCAAAAGTCTTGGATCCCCTATATATCAAATGATTCGATTAAGCCCGATTATTTTTCTTACTGTGGTAAAAAGTATCATGTAATTAAGGTATAAAAAAGACAAAAAAGAGATGTCAATAATGAATCCTGAGTTTATTATCAATGTTTTGACAGCAGTAGCAGCGAAAGCATATTCAGCCAAGTGACTAGTGTATTAATTTCTTTCGATTTTTTGGATTATCATGCCTGGTCGTGAAATTTCTGCGTTTAATCGAGCAAGAATTACTGCTTTACACGATGGAGGGCACTCTAATCATCAGATCTCGGAAATGTTGGGCATTCCTAGATCATCTGTTGTGCGAATAGTTCACAGGTACCAAAAATTCGATAGTGGAAAACAGACGTAGTGGACGCCCTCGAGTATCTTACGAAAGGGAAAATCATTATTTGGTGGAATATGCTCGCAGACACCGCACAGCTTCAGATTCAGCTCTCAGAAGCCACTTTCAGCGTACGTTTCGTCGTGTTATATCGACACCCACAGTTCGAAGAAGACTCCATCATGCAAATTTACGTGCTAGAAGACCATTACGGGTCCCCACTCTACTTTCAAGACATCGTGCAGCCCGTCTCCGATGGGCGCGAGAGCACAGGGGTTGGCTTTTGCAGCAGTGAAGGCGGGCGGGTGTTATTCACAGACGAAACCAGATTTGGACTGGTGAGTGATGACACTCAGCAAAGAGTCTGGAGAGAACAGCGACTTAATTTTCCCCGGGAAGTTGCTACCTATCAAGGGGGTACTGTAATGTTTTGGGGAGGAATAATGTTTAACCGCCGCACATTCCACAAAATATGACCAGCCAAATTTACGTCGAACAGGTTATTACGCCCATTATCTATCCCATACGTAACGAATTAGGCGAAAATTTTGTGTTTATAGACGCCAACGCCCAACCACATCAAGCAAGAAGGGTGCAGGAAGCAGGATAGACTTCAAGCAGGACATATCAATAGATTGGATTGGCCAGTCAACTCGCCAGAAATGAATCCGATTGAAAACATGTGAGATTACATAAGTAGAGCCAGTCACAATCGAATGAACCCACCTCAGACCGCAGATGAGTTAGTCGTTGCGGCGGTAGAGGAATGGAACAATATTCCACAAGACACTATAAACTGCTTGATTATTTCAATGCACAGGCGTGTCAACATGTTATTCCAACGTGGAGGAGGTCAAACCGGCTATTAGTCAGTGTACAACATGTTTCATTACTTTTTTTATTCAATAATTTTTTTCAACAAATTCACACACATTTGTTACTTTTTAATTTTCTAAGTATCCCAGTTTGTGTAAAATGATTCTACTTTGATAGATATCTTTTGTTTTTCTAACAAAACATTTCATTAACAAGACTGAATGGGGGTCCAAGACTTTTGACGTTGTGTGTATTTTCATATCAATTAGGTACTTTTCACCCGCGTCCATTGCATTCCAATGTTATAAGATAGTGACGAAAACAAATTTGCGAAATAACAGAAATATAATCATCACCCAGAGTTCTACAGAGTCAGACAGACATACAGACCGGCCTCTAATATAGAAATAGTCACTTGAGAATCTAAACTTTTCACATGTAACTTCATGTTTCAACAACAATAACATGCGTTTGTTCTACATCTTCTAGAAAACAGATCAAAAAAAAAGTAAATTACGGTATTGTTCAATTCAAAATATTCCTCCAACTATAGTTTTAAATACGAAATCAACTTTAGAACGCCCCTCTCATCCCACATAATCAATGGTCATCGAATGCAATTTTTCCCATTTCATGATAATGTAATATATGATATCCCCTTAGTGATCTAAAGTTTCTGTCCAAAATAATGTTCATACTAGCTGTTGGTCTCCAACTGGTAGAATGAACATGTACCCTAGATCACAACTTGTCAAAAACATTTGTAAATTGGGATACTTCCTGGCCATACCATTATGGCAACAAAGGGAAACCGCCATCACCTGGGTTCAATAAGAATATTATACAGCGTGATCAGTTAAGGGCGGCTCTCGGCCACATCTCAGAAGCTACTGGGAATAGAAGTGTGGGAAAATAATCAAAATCTAATATTATTTATCATAATTTATTATACCTAACTCTATAAAAATGCCTCTCTCAAATGAAGAAGCTTACGATATGTTGGCAGTATTTTTCCAGTGCTTTGAAAATGCAACATTAGCATCTCGGCAACATGCGCTAAAGTATCCTAATAGAACGCAGCATTCGAAAATTGTTTTCTTGCGTCTCGTTCGACGTCTCAAACAGCACGGTTGCGTTCAACCACCTCTAACTTTGCAGAGATCGAAGGGTAAGAGTTGAGGACCATATTATAAATGTCTTGGCTTATGTACAGAATGATCCCCACCTGAGTATTAGACAAATTTCGAGGAATTTGGGGATTTCTTTTGGGTCAGTACAGAAAATCTTCATGGACCACGGAATGCATCCCTACCATATTGAACTTCATCAAGCTCTAACTGCTGAAGATTTCGACAACCGATTCAATTTTTGTAATTGGCTCAAAAATATGGCGGCCCAAAATGAACAAATTTTATCACAAATTCTGTGGACCGATGAGGCAACTTTTGTGAGCGATGGGAGAGTAAATATGCATAACATGCACTACTGGGCTGAGAGTAATCCATACTGGATGCAAGAAGTGAACCATCAGGATCGTTGGAGTGTGAATGTCTGATGCGGTATTGTTGAAGGTCGGATAATTGAACCTCACATTTTTGAAGGTACCGTGAATGCTGAAGTCTGTTTACATTTCCTGACGCATGATTTGCCCGAACTGTTGGAAAATGTTTCTTTAGAAACCCGTCGTAATATGTGGTATCAACATGGATGCCCAGCCCATTTTTCCCCTATAGTCCAGAACATTTTGACTGCACAATTCCCAGATCGGTGGATTGGTAGAGGTAGCCTTTTTCCCTGGCCAGCTAGGTCTCCCGATCTGACTTCCCTAGATTTTTATTTGTGGGGCCGTTTAAAAGACTTGGTATACAAAACTCAACTGACTACTCGTGATGATATGATAAGAAGAATTCAGAATGCCATTACCAGCATTCCAAGATCGGAAATAGAAGCAGCCGTATCATCAACCTGGAGAAGGCTAAATGAATGTATCGAAAATGATGGGAAACATTTCCAACATATTAGATGAGGTGTGTTTGTTAATGTTAATATTTTTGAAGTCTATTAATTTAAATGCATAATAAATCTGTTTATTTGATTCTTTTCGCTTTTAAGGTCTCTATTTGAAAATAGCAGCAGCACCCTGTATACCTATCAACTTTTATGAAAAACCTATCGCTAGATAAATTTGTAACTGACAGACTTAATAAAAGTCGTCGTCTTCTTATTTTAGCACGTGGTCTCTCTTGCAACTATGGAGCATGTCTGATTTAACAGCCTCCAATTCCACAAATGCATTACTGACGAGATGAAGAATCCACTAGTGAGTTGACAGTGTATTATTCGAATATATCGTATGGAAAATGGAATAGCGAAAACAATTTTCCCATGATCCTTTTGATGAAATTAAATTAGAGGTAATTAATAGGTTCATGTGTCACGAACGTACAATTTTCATTATAACTTTGAAACGAGAAAAGATATCGATGTGCGGTTTTCAGGTTTTTGTTGCAAATTTAATCTCATTTTCGATTATCATGTAATAGTTATACCGTATGATTTGACTTTTTGGGATAAAATCAAAAAAACTGTTCTCAATACAAATTACGCCCTCTAGCAATTTTATTAGGAACTATCGTGTACCAATAGATACGTCAATTGAAAGTACGTACTTTCCATATAAACTTAAGTTCACTAAAATCGAATGAGTCGTTCAGAAACTACATCGATTTGATTGATTATACTTTCAATAGCTTCCCCTACTCTTATCAAGGTCGGTAAGCCAATGAACTTCGGATCAAAATGATATAAAATTGTCTAACCTTTCTAATGATGTTAATAAAGATATACCTTAATTTGAGAGTTTCCGGAGAAATTTGGAATTTTAATATTTAATTTTCAATTGCGCCCCCTTGCGGAAAAAATCAGAACATAAAAATCATTTCCAGAATTTTCTCATGGTCACTTTAATCATACATTTTTTCCCCACATTTCTATTCCCAGTAGTTTCTGAGATATGGCCGAGAGCCGCCCTTAACTGATCACGCTGTATAATTCATTTGTTCGTTCTAAGCTCGAATATGCTTAATCGTGTGGAACCGAATTATAAAATTATAAACAAAATCGAGCGAGTGAATCGGTGTTTCATAAAATATTTAGCACTCAAAGCTGATGGTAATTATTCATCTATTGGATTTTCCCACAGGCTCTATTAGATAGATTCTCTTATCTAGAGTTATAAAAACGTAGGGAAATTCATAGTTTGTTATTCCTTTATAAGGTCATTCATAATCTGGTTGACTGTCCTGTGATTTTATCAAGGTTGAATTTACATGTTACATCTGCTCGCACCCATTCCACACAAACATTTTATCTACCACTCTGCAGAACAAATACGTTATTTATTTCCCCAATTTTCCAAAAGTGTAGATTCTACGAGATGATCGGTTCGACTGTTGATATATTTTGTTGTAATTCTAATGATATTTGTAAAGCTGTGTATATTAATTGATTTTAATTCCTACTCTGTAATTATATTATATGTACTCCTAAGCTCTCGGAGGGATTTCTCCTGTTGAGCTAGTGTAATTAAATAAATAAATAAAATCTCCCCTCCCACCGTATAAGCACTACCCCTATTTCACGGAGAGGAAGGAATGTTATTCCCCACAGAGTATCGGAATTCAAAGAAATGAATTTTACTTGTCTTATTCCTGAGAAGCCGGTGTTTTCTGAATGATTAATGCACGAGGGTTAAATTAATTTTTCGAAGCTCAAATCCAAACTGGGTGAAATTAATAAGATATGTTTTGACTTTTTTGACAGCTAGTATAATCACGTACATCCAAGGTCATATATACAGGTCTGGAATCACTATGTTTGACATGAGTCTCTTACATGTCGCCAAACTCTTAGTCCCTCGCTCAGCCACCAGCTAGCGCATGGATCGAAGTATGTTGTCAGAATGTCAGGATTAGGCGCCATATCGTTCAAACACGGTCGTATACGTGCCAGAGAACATCCCTCGCCACCCGTGACGTCTTTTGGTACTACGCGACAGCGGACTCACTTCTCACATAGGAAACAGCCTCGAGATTCCAGACCTGTATATACGACCGTGCGTACATCTTACATGAAAGACAGTTTCATGGATTTATTGATCATTATCACATTTCAGACTATGCTATGGCAGACACATAACCCATCACCAAGACAGGTAACGTTCACATGACAGACAGCTGATACTTTGACGGCCACATAATGTTCGTGATAAACCATTCCATAACATAGAACTGTCCACGGTCGTATACACAGGTCTGGAAACTCGAGGTTGTTTCCTATGTGAGCAGTGAGTCCGCTAAGCGTCGACTGGCCCGTAGTACCAAAAGTCGTCACGTAGGAGTATTTTCTGCTGTCAGTTGACTTGTCAACACAAGGAATACCTGCGTTTTTAGAAACAAATTACGAAATCGTGCATTGTGCCGAAATGCAGAACGGGGTACAAAAGTGTGAAGGAAGAAACTTCTGTTTTTAAAGTGCCTAAAGATGCGGAAATGCGAAAAAAGTGGATGCTTGCGATTCCGGATAGAAATCGTCTTACCACTTCGTGATCCAAGCGCTAGCTGGTGGCTGAGCGAGGGACTACGAGTTAGGCGACCCGTAAAAGACTCAAGTCAACCCTAGAGTTTCCAGACCTGTGTATACGACCGTGGAACTGTCAATTTAAAAGACAAGAGTATAAAGTTACGTCTTTCCACGCCATTACCTGTTTCTACTCATTTGAAATATGCATTAAGTATTCAAACATGGGAAATGATATCACAGTAGCAGAACCGACACCTCAACTGTTTCTACGGGTATTCGCTTAGCCCCCCGAAAACAGCTAGTACATAAATAAATACATAATATAAGATAGTATAAATAAGGAATAAAGGAATTGTTATTTGGCTTAGTATTCTCAGGACATTATGAGGCCCTTACCTTAATGGAGATAATAATCCAACTCTCCTTCTTCCGAGCTTATCCCCTTCATGTGTGGTTGGCGGAAGCCAACAATTCTAAAAGCCTCCAGCAGCCCACTCCCAAGAGAAGTACGAAGTAGATCTCGCTGTATCTTTCTCGTCAACCTTTAGCCGTTGATTGAAAGAGTTTCTTTCAAGCAACGCTTTAGTTATTTGCAGTTATGCGAGGATTTCTCTTTGTGGTGAAACAAATGTTGATATATTGTTATCAAAATGTAAACACCCCTATTTTCTAATTCCTTCAAATATTGAATAATGTTGCAATTACGGAAAAAGTTACCCCACGTGTAAAATAAACGGAAACATATTACTTTCCAATTCAATAATACTGAATGACTTAAAACATACAAACATTGATTAAGATTGTATTTGAACAACGTTCTGATTGTCAGAAATTATACAACAAAATGTGGAAGTATATACTTCCACAAAGTATATAGTACCATAGTCAAAGTATAAAGGTCTGCTGGAGCCTCCCTTCTACTCTTTTTAAAATTCGAGTACAAGCTGATTGGTCGTTTATTCCGTTTATTTAATGTTATTCACAACGACATACTATGATGTTGTTACGTGCCGGCGACGAGCCGATGATAGCAAGGCTGTGATTGGAGGAGCTAGGTGACATCACCTAGCGCGAGAAACGATGGTAGGTAGGCTCCAGCAGACCTTTATGCTTTGACTATGGTGAGTACCTATATTAAAATTGAATAAAATCTGTATTCGCACATTATATTATTTATTACAATACTTAAAATGTCTAAATGATAAGTATAAAATAAACACATGTCGTTTATGAATGTTCACTCATGAAGGGAAGGGTTTCAAGATTCTTATCTGACTAACGCCGATAGAATCGAATTAAAACAAAAATATAAACATTTCATTCTATTGCATAAAATTTTAAATAAAGCATTTTAAAAACATTATAATTTCAAACATAATATCACAATAAGTACGTTTACTAAAACTAAGTAATAACAATTATTTATGCTAGGTAGTATGATATACCTCTAATGACAGAACCACATACTTCACTAAAGCTGAAAACAGTATCATTTCTAGCACAAGATATTTTTGTAGATGCATGATGAAATAAAACACCCCTTTGATAATATTCAACAACATTAAGATTAAAATACCTTATCTCAATTGTGTATTCTGTAACTGGATTGAGGATAACTAAATTTTCTAGAGGTACATAAGCTATTGATAGATAGGTCATTTTTGATTTATATTTGGTAGATTTTGCGACATGATTTTTATTTATTTTTTCCAAAACCGTTATTTCAATTACTCCTTCATAATCTGATGGGGAACAAATTACAGGAACCTCTGTATTCACAACTAGTGCCAGCAATACAACTTTTTTATTAACTGAAATATTCGAATTTATTAATGTATTTGGAAAAATATCAACCTTCCTAGCTATCTTGTACACTTGTCTAAATTTTGATAATAAGGCCCATGGAGTTTGACTCTTTTTATGTAGAGATGAATCTTTTATCACATTATACATTTTAAAGTAAGAGAGGCATTCGAAAATAATAGGTTCTAGAGATAGTGTTATAGAAATATCATGGGAATAACTCCTTACAAAATTAAATAAATCAAAATCGTTCAATAATTTCAATACATTCTTCGTTGAGATTTCACTGTTTTTATTCTCACATTCGACAACAGCCCATTCTAAAATTCTAATAATCAATTCAGCATTTTTGATATTGAGCGATTCATAATCTTCTATTATAGAAATCAAAGTTGATGGTTTCATATGATAATCAGATAATAATACTCCACTTGTAAAATGATTAATATCAATTCGACATTGCATTTTCAAATTTTCTACAAAAAACATTTCAGCAAATTCATAACTCATCAAAAGAGAAGATACTGACAAATTTCTTGAAATAAAATCTAAGCAGGCAGTGGTCAAATCATCCATCAAATACTTATTAGCTAAACAAAATAATGACCAAGCGCTATGCACAGAGGATAAAGAAATAATGTCTGCATAAACAAAATCTAGCATGAGTTTGAACTCATCAAGATCTACATCAGGAATACAAATTTCGTCAAAATTGGTATTTACTGCTAGGTCTCCATAAAACATTTTCTCAAAAACTGGACTACTACCGGCTAGAATTATTTTATGTGCTTTTATAGGAACTCCCCCAATAACAAAAGTGCAGTCTGTGTATTTGATGTTATTTAAAAAAGATTTGAGTCTTTTCCTTTTGCAATCAGACTCTAACTGTGATGAACTCATCTAAAATTCATTAAACTTAAAATCTTGTATTAAAATAATCAAAAATCGACTCACCTTAATAAAATTGATGAACAAATTGATTTCAAATATTTGGTTGATAACTCTAGATAAGAAGCGTCTTTAGTTTACTTAAGTGATGATTAAACTAAAACTTTGCTGTATAGTATGTAGCCAATGTTGCAGAGCCATGATCAAAGTCAAGGTCAAAACGAGTAGTTAATAACAACTCTTCATACCTAGTATTTCTAACAATAACAGTTAATTCAATATTTATAGCTCAAAGTAGTTCTTGGCTACATTTGGCCACTGGCTGTCTGGCTAAACTAAAAGCCCAAAGGCAGAGATAATGATTCTCTCTGCCTAAGGTTTTAATTTGAGGTTGATTATGATTGAGTAAAAATAAATAAAAACTGATGCAAATTTCAAACTACAGAATCGAATCGAATATATCCTGGACCCCGGGAACATAAAATAGGAAATTATAAACTACTGCTAGTAATTTGTTTCTATGGGCATTTTATAAGAAATCCAGATCACGGCCGTACATACAGGTTTGGGAACTCGAGGCTGTTTCCTATGTGAGGAGTGGGTCCGCTAAGCGTCGACTGTCGCGTAGTACCAAAAAGGGTGGCGCAGTAGTCGAAGAGTATTCTCTGACAACTGTCATTCTTGAGTTGTAAACACAAGGAATACCGGCGTTTTCAGAAAAAAATGACGAAACTGTGGATTGTGCCGAAATGCAAAACGGGGTACAAAAGTGTAAAGCAAAAAACTTCTGTTTTTGATGTGCCGAAAGATGCGGAAATGCGAAAAAAGTGGATGCTTGGGATTCCGGAAAGAAATCGTTCTAACGAGGTCTTTTATGTGTGCGAAAAAGGGGAAGTTATTTTTAAGGTGAGTAATACATTTTGACAAGAGTAACAGTTCTATTCCTCTCTCAAATCAGAATACTTAGTAACACTGCTTGCGATTCCGGAAAGAAATCGTTTTAACGAGGTCTTTTATGTGTGCGAAAAAGGGAAAGTTATTTTTAAGGTGAGTAATACATTTTGACAAGAGTAACAGTTCTATTCCTCTCTCAAATCAGAATACTTAGTAACACTGCTTGCGATTCCGGAAAGAAATCGTTTTAACGAGGTCTTTCATGTGTGCGAAAAAGGGAAAGTTATTTTTAAGGTGAGTAATACATTTTGACAAGAGTAGCAGTTCTATTCCTCTCTCAAATCAGAATACTTAGTAACATTGCTTGCGATTCCGGAAAGAAATCGTTTTACCACTTCGATCCAAGCGCTAGCTAGTGACTGAGCGAGGGACTACGAGTTTGGCGACGCGTTAGAGACCCATGTCAAACATACGAGTTCCCAGACCTGTATGTATGACCGTGATCCAGATCTTTTAGAGGCGGCCGGGTCCATAGAGATCAAGAATAGTAGAGTACTTGAATGACGGATTTCGTGACTAGCTCTAAGAACTCTGCGGCGTTCCTATCTCTTTCTAATTTGTCGGAAGAGACAGACTATCAGAAAGGGATAAAACCACCGTCGCTCGCTTATACCTAATCAAATTAATAACATTGATCTTATGGGCTTCGAGTAAATTATTCTTGATCTGTATGGTCGGGTCACTGGTTCCAGAGCAAATCGAGATTCGGTTCCCTAACTTTATTCTCGAATCTCTGTGAATCCCTTACGTGTTTTTGGTTCATCGTTCGTACCGTCGTTTCAGGAATATTTCAAATATCAGATATATATAATAATATTCACATGAATGATTGGAACAGACATTTGTTATATGTCGATATTCATTAATCGTGAATAATCAAAAATTAAACATAGCCACAGCCAAACTTATCGTAGAGGATTTAATTTGACATGTATGCTTATTTTTACACATTTAACTTATATTTCTGCTGATCCGCTTGGATATTTCATAACAGTTGGCGATTTAATCCATTGAATTTTTGTTTATTTTTAAATTTGTTATGGCTATGATCAACGAATGTTATTAGGTAGATCTTTCATGAACTTGACATGACTGATATTAGAAAATAAAAAATGTACTGTATATACTGTATTTAATACACAGATGACAGCATAGTCGTTCAACAGAGGTATTACCACTTTACCAGTATTACTTCTGTATCTGACGATACGGGGAAGTCCCATAGTTCGTCCGGGGAGATCCCCCATGCGTGGGCAATGAGGAAGGCATGTAAGTGCGAGGAAGGCAAGAGGGGTATTACGCATTTAGCACAAGGGAGTATCAGATGTAATATTAGCGTAATATTAATTATAAATAGTTATTCTTAAGATTGTCATTCTTTTAAAATATAATTAACTTTTATTTGATAAGTGTTATTTTAAAAACTCTAATACTTCATCTCCATGTGGATTAGATGGGTGACGATAAGTTTAATAGTTTCGATTCGAATTGCGTGTTAACTGCTTGAATAAGTGACGATGACTTCCAGAAAATAAAGCATAGTGTAATTATTGTTACATTTTATCAACGTTACAAGGGGTTCAACAGGGAATCTGACCAGACAATTGTGTACAAAACCTGTAGATATGAGTTTCTTTTTTAGACTGTATCAATTTGTTAAAATAATATCTTATAGCTCCTTCCGTTCCGTGTGAAAGAATTTTCAGTAAACTGGTCAAATTGTTACAGAAAGAAGCAGCCCATTGTCAAATGAAAATTTGAGTGAAATTATATTTTAACACGTAAATATGTAAATATTTGAAGTTAAATAAAAATATTATTACTTGGAACTATAATATCGCCGACACTGAACGTTTTGAAGAGTCCGTCTCGAGTCTCGAGTATAACGTTTCTTTTAATGTCTATAGCTGCGTAGCGTACCTTGGTAGGAACCACACACTGTTGTTTATCTGTGGATCCACAGCCTTTTGTAAGATCAAAGTGAACCGGGACTGGAGTGCTTAGGCATACGCTAGACGTTACGCATAATAGTCAGACTTGAAGCGATTTGCGCCGGATCATTGTTACATATTCAGATATAACAAAGATCTGAAATTAGGCGCCGGTTCAATTCACTTATAAAAGATTCGAATCATTGAACCGGATCAGATATGATCCGAACATTATTAAATCAACTGTACATTTATATTAAATTATATCCCACATGAAAATGGCTTAAAAATATTCGTTGACATAAATGTTTTAGGTCAGTGGACCGCTCCTATCAGGCCATAAAAATGGTTTAAATAGCGGAAATGTGAAAATTATAACCATTCTCTATGCGCGAGCGCTGTTTCAAAACTAGCAAAACAAGGAGTTGTAGAACAGCAGCTCATAAAAGTTACTGAACATGTAAACACAACAGTATCTTCCTACCTACATATGGATGAGCTCATTCAATAAATGAACAATAATAGGATGTCCAAGCTAGTTGTTCCAAAACATCATCAATGGCATTATCAAATGAACCCAGGAATATAAACAATTATTATAACTATTATTTTTATAACCATTTATCCTATTTAAAAATCTATTGATTCTTTGATTTAATTACTTTTTTAAAGTAATTTTCTACCTAAATTACCCTTACGCATCAAAATAATCAGATAATTTTGCATTCAATCATATTTCCTTTTAAAATCTACATTCCCAATGAAAATAAACTAGTATAGTTTAAAGGCAGTACTCTTTCAAGCAAAATTAATGATAACTTTGATGCATTTGTGCAATTACTCCCCATAGAACATAATAGTTGTTTTAAACAGAATTAGATACCAAGGATAATCGTTTTATTATCAAAAATTCTGAATACTCGTGCAAATTTGAGTTTTAATGAATGAATTTCCAGTGTTTGTAGATTCAAAAACTTAAACAACCTACAATAACATTGATAATAAAACACTAAAGCAAATTCAACAATATAATAATGTTTAAGACATCAGATTTCCAAATAGCGCAACATTTTATAACAAAGTAAGCAAACGCTGGTTGTATTATATACATGTGAATTTTTTATTTATTCATAATTACAGTTTAATATGATTGAAACCTATTTAAATATTAGATTAGACTATTTATCCTTATTTAAAGATTTGATAAATTCCTCCAATTTTTCCTGAATTTGGCGAACTCGTTCTGAAATGAAAATTATTCATCAATAAGGGTCAAATTGTAATTCAATCCATAGCAATAAGAAATAATTATTCAAAGATTGGTTAGCTTCAATTTATTGATCCCTTCAATCTTTACTGCCCCTATAACAATAAAGCCTCATCCCACATTCATTTTTTATGAACCAGTCAATTAATCTACCATGCAACAATTATTATATTATTAGTTTATCGTTAGAGGATGGTTCAATGACCAATTCATCTCACAGACAGAATTTTCGCCGGCTGCTAGATCTCGAGATACAGCCTCCGCAAATTGTTAATTTTTTGACTGGAGGTTAACCATTTTCAAGTTGCGGTTACTTGAAAAGCATGCCATTTTTATACACATCCACCATGTGCCATCATTTTTTATCGTGTCCGTTTATCAGGCTGACCAGTTAAAATTGGACCGAAAATGGACTGCAAGTTAACCCTCCCAAACCTGGTGGAAAATGTTCATTGGTGTTGGTAATTGTTAAGATACCCTGTGCCATCAAAAGTTATCGGTCCATTTCCGAGTAATTAGCCATTATTTGGGCCCAAAAAAGTTTTTTTTTTCATTTTGTGGCTAAACCTTGCGAATTACAAGGTAACATGATGGCACCATGTTAAATAACTTTATTGGAGGTCAAATAAAGATTTAATATTATTGCCAACACTCCTTGCCTATTTCTTTTGGGGTGTAATCGTGAGACTGAACAATTTTAGAAAAGTCCAATCAACCGCAACTTATGGGACGATGCATTTAGATATTCAGATGAATCTAAAGATAATGCAATAGCTTAAAAATGAACATAAGAATGGAATTGATGACGTTGGAAGGGAGCAAAAGATGGTGAATTAGAAGAATAAAATGTCTACCCATATCAAAGTAGAATTTACAAGATTCAAACAAAAGGAGGTAAGACAGGCAAAGTTCTTTCACTTGAAAAACTACAATGAACCTTCTTCAGTTTATGTGTTAAATTCGGAAGTGCTTTTATGAAGGGTTGTTGTTGGGAAACGTTCGGCGTTTGAGGTATTTCACGAAATGGAGATGTCAATTGACCACCACGATCTTGTGACTTGTCGCCTCTGGATTATTCTCTGTGGGGATATGTAAACTCTTTGGTGCACGAGGATAAATCAGCAACGTTGAACATTGTGGTTGTTATTGGCGAAATCAGCGAATACAAGCACACCTTCCTTAATTTTTAGTCTTGAGTATGAAATACCCTGTACAGCTATAGACAACAATATAATTCACACAAGTCAATAATTGTGCAATTACTTGGTAATCTAATCCACAAAGATAGTATAGGTATCTCTAGATCCTTCGGTGACACTAATGCAAGCCTAAAAAGTCAGTTATCGATTACAAACACGTTTGCCAATCTATAACTCGACTGACTTCATTGCACCCCTCGAAAGTTGTTGGTATCTGCCGTCGACGACCGAATAGTGAACTCATGCGCGAAGTCCGGGATTTCTGAGAATCTGAGTTCGCTCACCCCAGCACTCGCGGGTTTTTCCCGAATTCTCCTGCTACATGCTAAGCTCCTCCTTCACTCCATAAGCATAGTGCTTTCGGCTCGACCAATCACAAGCAATATCGCGACTTTCTCAATAAAAGGTAACTGCATTCCTTCATCGGTATGCATCGCTAGCTTAGCTCTAGACTTTGTATCAAGCTTTCAGCAGGCCCCTAACCTGGCAAAACCACCTGAACGCCATCATCATCACCAACTCATCAGCCGGAGGCTATGCTCCCCAAAGGATATCCCTCTGCTAATCGATAGTGCTCCGCTGTTGACATCTACTCGTCGCCCTGACTCGCAGGCCTTAGCGTCTCGCCGTCCGGCACAGTACGACTGCTCATCGCCCCGCTATACACCAACGCTGCTTGCTCGCTCTACCTGTGTTTGCATTCACGTAAGTTTGTTGTATTATTTTACCCAGTGAATTCCTAGTGATTAGTTATTATCACGTCACTCTATTTTATGTCCAACTATACATATAGCTGCACTGAAATAACTTACATTTGATTTGCTCCAGACTTTACATATACTCCCGGTATATGGACCAGTGCAACATCCTAGTGAACAGTGAATATTGTGTGTATTGAACATTAGATCTCTGTCTCGCCCTACGCGCTGCGTATACCTGGTATACCAGTCTAGGCAGACTTAGCATCGCCCCATTTCATTCTGTATTTATTACCTATATAACCTGCAGTAATAAAAAGGGCCCAGTGCTCCTGTCTGTGTTTATATTTCTGTTCCAGAGCTAGCTGGTCGGACGCAACAACCTCACAGGGCCCCTTGACGGGCCCCCCATCACCACATCACCCATCTCCAAGGTATCAGCGGTATCAGATTGACGGTCCTACCTGGGGCTCATCCATCATCAACATCACAAATACCTTTTCGATATCAACACCACAGCTAAATAGCTCCAGAAAGTTGTTTCGCCTTTTCAGGCTCAATTTTTCTCGTTCCGCTGATGTGACCTAGAGGGCGAAACAGCTACCTGGAACTATTTAGTTGTGGTGTCACTGATCAATCTAGAGAGACCTATGATTCACATACTCACATCATCTGTTTACTTAAGAAGAATGAAATTGCAAGATTTGGTAGTAAAATGATCTGGAATATTTATTGTAATATAGTTATCTAATATAACGTTATTTTTCAAAAGTCCAATCGATATAAAGCGATCGCTAAACGGGCAAATAAAGACAAAACTTGATCCTCCTTGCAATTTGAAATTCTTGTTAACCAATATAAAAAGTGAATTCACAAAGTAGATGTTTAATACTTATCAGCTACTGAAATACTCACTTAATTCTTCAGCTAACGTTACTCTTCTCCCGGTCAATAGCGTTTCCTTCTTCGATGAATCTTGACTATAATCTTCTAATACATCTTTTATTTCTTTGTCTAGTCTTCGGGCTTCACGATTCGTAATTTGCTGTCTCAGTGCATTTGCTGTTACTTTCATCATTTGTTGGATTCGATGGAAGAGAATAACATCGCTGCAATCACTGTCGGCTTGTTGATGATACAAATAGAATGATTTTCGACAGTCATACGCCTTTCCTAAAGATTGTTTCAAGAAATGTTTCCTATATATGGCTTTCCAAACGTCTCTTACAAAGTCGTTATCAACATCTACATTACTCCTCAATAAGTTATTTCTAATAGTAGTTATTTCATCATAACTTAAAACAGGAGGATGTTTCTGAAAATATTGAATACATTTTTAGCACTCAAGATTCGAAAAAATGGTAATCTGCTCCTTCTGGAACAATAGAAACTATTGGAAATATTTCATGACTCAGATTTTGCAGTCAGATTTTGATAGTCAATAGTATACAGTTTTATTAAGTGCAAAATTGTCTCCCACAGACCACATTTTCCCCTAAAACAGCATATTACTTCTTCCAACGTCGCCGTCGTTAATACACACATCAAAATAATCTAGAGGGCAAGTTATAAAGGAAGATGTTACTTATTGAACCTAATTACCGGAAAAGAAAAGTCGCAATTTCGATTTTTTTAGCGATTACAATAATTATTTCCCAAAATTTATTGAAGAGTTAACATGAGAGTATTTCCAACTTTTGGACATTTTCTGATGTCCTACTTGAATGAGAAAATGTTAAAAATTGACTTACATCAAAGGAATATAATAATTGATCAACTTCGGCTTTTACAGCACTTCTTTGTCTTTGTGTATCTGTAAGATTTTTCCAGTACAACCATCGCTGCTTTGTTGAAGGACCAAACATATCTTTCATTTCCATCTCAGTCTGTTGAAGCTTGTCTCTGATACTGGTTTCCAGAAATTTACACGCGTTGTCCCAGTCTCTTTTATCGCCGATTGTACGATCTTCTAATGCATTCAATTGAATGACCCTAAGCATTTCAGATGCTTTACTTTCCCACGAATGCCTTTGAATAGCTTCATTCACAACAGCGGCCTTCAACAGGTCGAAAATATCGTCATGTTCAGATGCATTCTTTGCTTTTTGCAGAAAATGTTGAAATTCTGATTGTAAGGTTTCCCATCCTGAATCCACCGATTCCAATGGTAACGTTTGCTCGGCCCATTGCCTTAACTTAATATCTACTGCAGTATTGAAGGTTTCTGAAAAAAGTTCATTGATCAGTTATTGCAATTATACTTAATTCAAGCGCAGGCCGTTATTTTTCTAAGACATTCCGATGTCCATAAAATGTGAAAGAGTTCCAATATAGATCCGGCAGTAAAAAATATAAATAAAGTAGAGCTAGTTAAATTATCCAGTAAAAGCTTCCGACAGCTTGACAGATGACGATAATACATACTGACTATACTTTAGAATAGTACATTTACATAGAAAAGCTAAAAATCCAAACATAATCTTTACTTGTAACGATTTTATGCTTCAATATTTTTCCAATTTTCTGGAGAAAATTCTGGTATATTCCACTCACTTCTAAATGGCAGTAATTGGAGTTTAAAAAGGCTAGCGGCGCGACCGCGAGTCAGTCCGCCTAGGGAAGGCGGAGGAAGCGAAACTGCCTGTTTGGAAATAAAGTAGTGTGTGACTCTTTAAAACGTGTTTGTGCATTTTTAAAAGACATCTTCGTAACAGTATTTTGATTTGACTTGTTTTTGTGTTGGAAAAGAAGCGAAAAGTAGACACTGAATGCAGAACTTTCAATATTTCGTAATTGAGTCCGGTAAGGAGGCACTATGTTTGATTTGCAATGAAACCATAGCCGTTCTCAAAGAATATAACATTAAACGTCATTATGAAACGGAACATTTTCAAATTTATTCAAAATATAGGTACAGGAAGTTTGCAGATATAAAAATTTGGAGCTTTGAAGCGCGGATTGAAATCGCAGGAATCTTTGTTAACGAAACTCAACTTTGTTACTGAACAAGAGGCTGTAATTCGTGCCAGCTTTCGTGTGGCTCTTGAAATTGCGAAACGTGGAAAACCATTCACCGATGGACAAATGATCAAAGAATGCGTAATTGTAGTAGCCGAAGAAATGTGTCCCGAAAAGGTAAATTTATTTAAAACTGTCAGTTTATCAGCAAACACCGTGGCTCGGAGGGTAGAACACATCGCAGAAAATATATCATCTCAACTGTCTGACAAAAATCTTGAGTGGTTTTCTCTGGCCTTGGATGAGTCAACGGATGTGTCAGATACTGCTCAGGTGTTGATTTTTATTCGAGGAGGGGATAAAAGGTATGAAGTGTATGAAGAACTTCTTGATATTGATAGTTTTCACGGCACGACTACTGGGGAAGATGTTTTTAATGGAGTTGAAAATGCCATTAATTAAAAGAACCTTCGATGGAAAAACTTCGCACCTATTACTACTGATAGAGGCAAAAACATTTGTGGAAACAAAATTTTCTGTAGTATTTAAAAAAATTTTGGACAAGATATAGAAGGGCGCGCCCGGTCGTTTGAAAATGCCGTTTTTTCGTGTTTTTTTTGCATTCGACGCTGCTCCAACCTATTAGAACGTATCAAAAATTCCTATATTTGGATATGTGGTGCCCAGATAGATACTCTTTCAAGAACTTTAATCGTTGACCACTTATTTAAAGCCATTCGTTCAAAAAAACGTTAAGAATTTCAAAAAAGAGACAAAAATTGAAAAAAAATATGCTTTGAATAAAAAATTAGACAACAGGCAATGACTTCAGTCTCTGTCACCGAATATACTTTGTTCAATTTTGGTGACCATTTCCAATCCACATTTGTAATTAGGCGCAAGACTCCTCTCCGAAAATAAGATTTCACGATTGACACATGACATTCATCTTGTCGCTTGGGAAATGCGACTTTACCGACTCAGAGCGCATGGGCATTATATCCCTCTAATGTTATGGTGGCAGCACATATGTCGGCATCAAATTTAATAATATTTTTTTCAAATTCATTTATTTGTTTGGTAATAAATTTTATTATGTCCTTTATTTGTATTATTATAACGATAACTAAAATCAAATGACAAAAAAAATGCAAAGCATATTTTCTTCCAATTTTTGTCTCTTTTTTGAGATTCTTAACGAGAAAAATGAAAGAATTTTTTTATACGGGTTGTGAACAAGAAATTACCAATTATAACTTAATTAAGTGAAAAAATGCAAAAATAACGATTTTTTTGAACGAAGGGCTTAAAATAAGTGGTCAACGATTACAGTTCTTGAAAGAGTATCTATCTGGGCACCACATACCCAAATATAAGAATCTTTGATACGTTCTAATAGGTTGTAGCAGCGTCGAATGCAAAAAAACACGAAAAAACTTCATTTTCAAACGACCGGCGCGCCGTCTATATCTTGTCCAAAAAATGTTTAAATACCACAGAAAATTTTGTTTCCACTAAAACTTCAATTTTAGGGGGTAGCCAGCATTTTTTTAATTTTTCGGAGTACCCTTATGTTTGTATATTATAATGTATGTTATGCCTTTTTGGTATTTTGGTTCTTAGATAGATTGAAAATAAAATTAAAATTCTCTTTGACGATTTCGATTCATAAAATGCGTCTGCAGCCGTGTCTGTTACATGTTTATTAAGCGCTAATCATCCATTGGACTACAACAATAAAAAACAATCAAATATTGAAACGAATGACAACAAACGTTTGATATTAGAATGTATTCAAATTAAAAAAAACAATTTTGTAAATGACAAAATAGATTCCAGTCTTTCGAAACTTTGCAATAATCTAATTCAAACTTAGCAAAATTCTATTATTTTGAAGTACCACTTTCCACTTGTCTATTTAAAATTCAACCTAAAAAGATAACATATTATTCAACTATGACACTATGAGTAACAATTTTGAGGTTAAATTCCATAGAATTATCTTAAGTTGATTAGTTGTTAATAATAGATGTTAAATCATAGAATAACTAATTCATACAATAATCATAGACATTTAGAATTGCATAATCTTAAAATGTCTTACGTTTAACTAGATTCAATCCATTTCAAATTAATAATTAGCCATACATTACTCTTTCACACACAATCGATCCAATGTTTTCTGCAGTTTTAATTGGATCTTAAAAACACAAGTCGCCTGCAGACGCATTTCATTAATCGAAATCATCTATTCTTTTCTGAATTACATGGAAACACTAATTGACTTAATTAATTTTTGATAAAGATAATAAACTGTTATTGAAACGTCAAAGAGAATTTTTATTTTATATTCAGTCTATATAAGAACCAAAATACTAAGAAGGCATAACATACATTCCAAATGGTTCAAGAATATAAATAAAAGAATATATTATAATGTTTGTGGGATTCAGTTCAATTATTTGTTAGTTATTATGCTTAAGTTAAATTTTCTGCGTAATATACGGGGATATCAAAAATTTTCTTGGTCAAGGGTGGTTGTGGAATGTAAAACGTGTGTCTTACTTTAAATTTTTGAATACGTTTTGTTGTGTCAGAATCTGTTAAGTCATTGTGCTGAAATTTTCTAATCCAGTTTTTGAATCATGCCTCTTACCACACAGCACAAAATTTTCATGATTGAAGCCCATTTTCGAACGGGTGCGCTAGTTAATCGAAATTGGCAATACGGTCAACGTTTGTGATTGGACAATTTTCGAGAGCACTTCCCAAACGTGGCAATATTACCGGACAATTTTTATGCGTGCCATACAAATTGTGTTGAAGTGTTTCGTCAACTTATGCATCGAACAAAACGGGGGACATTTCCAACAATTACTGTACTTTAGTTTTTCTTGTTACTAAAAATGTTATTTCATAATTTGTAGTTCATTATTGTTTTACAACTGAAATAAATAGGTATGAAATTTGTAGGTTATTGATGATGTCAGTGTGACAGTGACATAATTATTTGAAACGTAAAGTAAGACACGTTTTACATTCCACAACCACCCTTGACCAAGATAATTTTTAATTTGTAGTTCATTATTGTTTTATAACTGAAATAAATAGGTATGAAATTTGTAGGTTATTGATGATGTCAGTGTGACAGTGGCATAATTATTTCAAACGTAAAGTAAGACACACGTTTTAGATTTGACAACCACCCTTGACCCAGATAATTTTTGATATCCCGGTATTTGTCATTAAGCTTTACTTATGAAGTAAATAAAATCTAGTTATTATCATTGTCTTTTTATCCAACTTATTACAACAACAATAACAACAATAAGCCATTAGCTGTCCGGATTAATGACACTGGCGGGCCGTAGTTTGGCGAGCCCTGGTCTAGATTGATTCAGGAACGCCCCAAACGGATATATCCCGCGAAACCGTGAAAATAGGGACCTTTTTTTGGGGCGATTACAATACTTCGCTTACACTATTTACTACGTACAGAGCGGGAAGTAAAAATCTATGCCATTCTTGTAACAAGATCAAAGCATGTGCCCCGGTGGCAGAATTATTGAAAAAATTTCCGCCATTCAGGGCGATAGGGCGGAAACCGGTGTAGTGGCATAGTGAAAAGGTTCACGACGAGATACGTGGCAGTGTATATGATAATAGTATGTTAATGATGCTTACCTGACGTTCCTGTTTGGGCTGCAGGTAAATAAATATTTTCAAAAACCTTATCAGAAACATTTTCCCATATTCTACTAAGTAAGCATTCTTCCCAATGTTTTGCACTAACTTGAGATAAATTCACAATTTCATCTAAAATTTGTGTTCGTGCTCTTTCGAACAACTCATCTCGGTCTTGTTCCCTGATCCTTGGGAAATTATTTTTCCACTCAGCTTCTAAATTGAAACGCCTCGCTTTGAATGCATCTGCTTGCTGTTCAACAGTTTCTTGTACCATTTTCCAAAAGCACTTGGCAACTTCTAGGCTTAAATTTCTTGTGGTCACTTGATTTGATCTTATTTGGCCATCTCTGGAAATAATCCCTAAATAATTAATTCAATAATATATTAATGAGATAAAATGAACCATTATGCTCACTTGAATAATTTCGAATTTGTGAAGAAGGATTCTTCATAATCTTTGATAGATTGAATAGAGTCATCTTTGTGCCCTTTGCCTGTCACCACTGCAAAATAACCAATAGCCTTCATAGGGAATAACTTTCCTGCGAGTATTTTACGTATCTACAATAACAAAAAAACAATAATAAATATGTTTCAATAAAATAATTAGAGCTGTACCCTATTAGGGTCTGCTAAATTTTGTTCTGCCAGATCCACTTTGGTAAGCACGAAAATTGTTCTTTTACCACTGGGATCACAATGTGCCACTAGATCTGTAACATTGCTTCTCTCCGCATCAACAGCGCCATCCTACAAAAATAAAATCGATAAAAACGGATCAATTGTCCGAATAAGAGTCACATAATTCTTTCACTATGTAGTTCCTGTTGGAATACATTTATAATATCAAACACTTGACTGTATAGCTCAGAGAGATGTAAGGATAGAGTGAGCTGGCGCTATAAATGCAATGTTAAATAAAAGACCGAGGATAAGCTACGAGAAGAAGAGGGGATCTCTTCTTACCAGAGAGATCACTCTGCTTCTTACTAAACTTCACCCCACGCTCGCGCGACTCGTTATATTCAGTGGTTTTATCATCTCTGGGCTTTATAAATCAACAATATTATGTTTAAAACTATTTTTAGCATTTATTTTGTCTGAAAAAATGGGTTCTCAGTTTCATGCAAAAAATCAAGGAATAAGAGAACTCCTCAGAGAAATTTCCACGTGTAAGCAAACATTTTTATTTTCTATATCATATTTATTTGTATCAGAAAAAAATATTACTGTTTTCAATTAAATATTGAATAACATAGACTTATATTTCCATTTGAAATAGTTATATTAATTAGCTATATTAATAGTTAACTTACATTTTGAATTCCTTTAAATTATATCCAATTATTTAAAGGGAAACAAATCATCGGTTTTTATATAAAAATCTTTATATCTTTGTTCAACCTTCAACCTTACGGAGTATGTATCTTAAACCCGGTCACGTAAATAGTCGCTCGTGCACTCTATCTTAACATCTCTCTGGTATAGCTAATAGTCCAGGCAATAAGCCCGGAAAAAGACCATAATAAAAAAAATATATATAGTAAGCTAGAATTTCAAAAATTTTGCATTTTGTTCCTAATACCCCATAGATCATTCATGACTATCAAGACCGCGGGGGTCGACCTTCTTACCCCCTCAAAACGGGGTTTCAACCACTCAGAGGAGCATTATTATAAAAACAGTCCAAAATTAATGAATTAAGAGCCGAAAATTATTATTCATAACAGTCTCAGGAAAATCTCAAATTTCCCGAATTTTCCATCTGGAAAGTTTTTTTTGGAAAAATAACTACGGAATCGTGATCAGCGGCCCAAAAAACATATGAGGTGTCATTTTCGGCTCTTAATTCATCAATTTTGGACTGTTTTTATAAGAATGCTCCACTGAGGGGTTGAAATCCCTTTTTGAGGGGGTAGAAAGGTCGACCCCCACGGTGTTGATAATCATGAATGATCTATGGGGTATTAGGCACAAAATGCAAAAAAAAATTTTGAAATTCTAGCTTACCATATTTTTTTTTTATTTTCTGGTTCGTTGCCTGGACTATAAATTTAGTAACTCAAGTTTATTATGATGTTGGTTGACTCTTAACATGTATATCTAAAAACGGTATGATGCAACGTTTATGCCTTTCTGTATCCCACAAATCATTGTATTGTGTTGGGAATGTTTGCACACTGCGACCTATCATCATCATTTGAAGGGAGGGGGCTTAGCCCCCTGATGCACTTAGGCCACTTAGTTGGGCCCATTGTGCGTCCCGTGGTCAGAAGCCTATTCTATTCTAGCAGGTTTGTGGACCGCCGGAAATCCAGAATATTGCCAGTGCTGACTTCCATAAGTTCTTCTGGGAACAGTTGGTGCCTGAGGGATGCTAATGCTGGGCATTCTAACAGGATGTGAGAGGCAGTTTCCTCCACCTCTCTGCATTTCCTACATATTGGGTCATCTGTGATGCCCATAGTGTGGAGATGTTTGTTAAGACGACAGTGACCGGTTAGGATTCCAGTCATCTCTCTGATGTCCCTTCTGTTCAGAGAAAGGAGTTTCTTTGAGAGTCTAGGTACAGACTCTTTTATGAAGAGCTTGGCCTGCCTCAAGCGTGGTGATTCTCGTCACAGTTTAGACCACTCTTTATTCAGTTGGCCCAGAAGGGCGAGAACTTCTACGCAGTTTGATAAAGCGACCATTGGCTCCGGCCCGATAGGGGCGCTAGACGACCCTCGCCTGGCCAGAGTCGGCCATTTCGTTCCCTACAACTCCGCTGTGTTCGGGGCCCAGAACAGTTCAACTTTATTTCTCTTAGCTAGTTCAGCCAGTGAATCCCTGCATTCTTTGACAAGCCTTGATGTGACTCTGTGTGATTTGAGAGCTCCCAGAGCCGACCAGCTGTGCAAATATATATGCGTCTATTTACATAGTTTCTTCGCAGGTTTTCCATGGCACAAGTCAATATTGCGTAGACCTCCGCCTGAAAAACCATGCAGTAGGAGCCTATTCACCGAGATAGTGATCCTTGACCTTTTTAGATACACTCCCGCCCAAGAAGCCTGACCTACCTTGGACCCATCTCTGAACCATATGAGCCCGTCTGGTGGCAGTAGTGAGGGTATTATTATCGTTGTTCCAATCTCCTCTATCTGGGATGAGGATTTTGGGAGAAGTGAGACATATAGCAGGGATCATGCTATCTTGCTTCATTTCTAGTATGGGGCATGAGATTGCTTCATTTCTAGTATGGGGCATTTAGAGATTGCTTCATTTCTAGTATGGGGCATTTAGAGATTGCCTCACTTAAAATCGATGAGTGTTCACGAGAGTGGTGCGTTTTGGTCCAGTGGCCTAGACCCTTTAGCCTATACGCCGTTCTCATGGCCTCAGTTTTAATGTGAAAGTGTAGAGGTGTTAATTTAGCGAGAGCTTCAAGGGCTCTCGTCGGAGCCGACCTCATGCCGCTCAGTATGCCTACGCATGCAAGCCGCTGCAGACGGTCAAGACGCTGGGAAATACCAGTCCTTGTCCTTGACCACCACACTACCGCCGCGTAGGTAACCATAGACCTAAAACTATTGTGTCCCCTTCAGGATATCTTAGCGGCTATAGCAGTTCCTCCAACCCTGTGGCTTCAAGTAAGTTCAGTATGCCGGATGGCTTCGCGTTAGCTAAGTCTCCCTCTTCTATTTGGTATGCCCCAAGGTATCGTGCCCTTTGGTTTTGCAAGGTTGTGCAATCTGCGAGGATGTGGATGGAAGTTTCGTATTCTCCTCACATAACCTGCACTGTTCCTCTTCCACTAATCCCAGCCTCTTAAGGTGTCCTTTCAACAGGCAGTGATCTGTTAGCATTCCCGTTCGTTAGTATTCTGAGTGTATTTTTAGCTCTTGGTTGTAGTTTCCCAGAAGTATCTTTGCTTGTCTCAATTCATGCAGACCTATCCAGTGGTGAGATATTTTGCTGTCTAGTTCTTTTTCAAGTTCTTCCAGGACTGTGATTTCACTTATTCCGCAGGGTTCAGGTCCCACAAATGGTGTTTCGGTTCCTTCGTTTCCGGTTTTTTGGTCAGATCGTCTGCGTTTTCGTTACCCTCAGCCCCGGTGTGTCCCGGAACGATAGCAGGGAACCTGAGTTGTTCTTGCCTGGTTCATTTAGTTTTTCTAAGCATTCCCAGACCAATTGGCATAGTCATTTGGTTTTACTTCTTGAACCCAAGTCTTAGTGAAAGATCAGCCAAACTGAGAAAATCCCAATTTTTGCAAACATCTGGGAATGGTAGTTTTGGATTTTCATGCACACTTTGTTGAACAGCAGCAATATTGTCAATAAATCGAGCATTATGGCGCGTGGGGGTGGGAAAATTCATAAAAGACCTGAATGAAATGGTCATTTGGTTGTACTTCTTGAGTGAGCTGCATCTAATATCGATGTAAACCCAAGTCTTCGTGGAAGATCCGCCAAACTGAGAAAACCCCAACTCTTGCAAACGTCTGGGAATGACAAAGTTTCGAATTTGCACTCACACTTTCTTGAACAGTCAATAGAGCATTTCGACGCACGGGTGTGGGAAGATTCATAACAGACCTGAATGTTACAAATTATTCACAATTCGTCGAATAGTGGCTTGTGTGCGCCAGTAATGAATACCATAAAATTTGCAAAACACACGGAACGATCATTCTGATAATAAGTTTCAATTATTTGGATTCTTTCAGCGATTTTGTATCCTTCATTATAAAATGTCAATTTCACCAAGTACTTACGTTAAATCTTGTAGTAACATTCTTTGATAAACAACACAATGATTGATCAAAGGATCTATCAATCTTAACGAAAATTCCTTTACATGTAGAATATAGAGATAAATGCAATTATTAAATAACATAGTAAATTATAACTAATAAAAAACAATCGTTGGATAAAGTCATATTTCTATCTGTGACAATTCATTTAGTTATGCATTAGCTGAACAGCTTTTATAATAATATGGCACCTCTTAATGAATCGTCCATATACAGAATCAAGAAAAGCATAAAAGACAAGCAAACACCTTACATGAAGAAATAACTGAACCCACTAGATAACAAATGTTGTTTAATTTACCTGAATGCATAAGATGATAGCGTTAGGATTATTCATATATGTTTGGGTCATTTGTTTGATACAATCTCTAGTATCTGCTGCCATATCAGTAGTTACAGTCTACAAAAATTTATATTTTAGTTTCTTTTGAATCATCAAAGAAAAAGATCTTACCGAGATAATTCCAGGTAAGTCAACTAAAACCATTCTGTGTAATCCTGGACCTAGAAAGAAAGACATTCCATGAATTTGGCGATAGGTTCTATTCCATCATCTCTGCTTCCATTTCTTGGTGGAAGGCAATGGAGTTGCTTTCCCAAAGTAAGTATATGAGATAACTTAAATCACCAAAACAATATGTAACATAACTTATTTGATTCAATTAGGCTCTACCCTATTTTTTAAATACTTGAATATATTTTGAAAATATTTTTTTCGTTTTAATTCACCTTCACTATTATCTGGGATCTCCAAAGTGATGGAGAAAGCAATCAACATCGGCAACACGTAGAGAACTCCAAAATCTTGAATGACCGGCAATATGACTTTCGTCATCAGAGATCAACAGGCAACATGCTTGCCTACGTAACACATGTATGGCAGAAATCTATTGAAAAACATGGGGAATCTCTAGCTGTAGTATTGAATTTCTCCAAAGCATATGACCGAGTCTAGCAACAAAACCTTCTTGGGAAACCCGTCATATGGTTTGCCGCCTCCTTTGTCGCTTACCAGCGAGTTTTCTCTCAGATAGATCGCTCCATGTGGAGGTTAACGGAGTATCTTCCGACACAATGGCTATCAAAGCTGGTATTCCACAGGGATCTGTATTGGCACGAACTTTGTTTCTGCTCCGTATCAAATCTGCTGGAAGTGACCAACTGCCCCGTCCACAGCTTAGCAAATAATGGTACACTTCATACCCCTTTCTCATCTAGAGCCCCTATACCATCCAATGAAGCCAGAGGAGCGATACAGAGACGCTATTAATAGAGAACTACTGGCAATGATTTCGAAATAGAGTTCTGATAATCTAGTAGAGTTTAATGCAACCAAAACTCAAGCTTGCGTCTTCTCTAGGAAGGCGGATCAACAGCACCCCCTGAAGGGATGATTATGTAAGGTCCATTGCGAAAACCACTTCACAAAAACTTGCTTTGCTATTCCGTGCCAAGAGTTACTTCACATCCCAGCAGCACCTCATAATCTACAAAGCACAGATTCGACCTGTCCTGGGTTCACATCTTTGGGGTTCGACCCCAAACATATACTGAAGCTCTTGGATTATATCCAGAAGAGAGCTAAGTATATTCGTCTGATTGACGATGTCACAGTTACGAATTCCTTGTAGTCAAAGTATGGAAAAAAAGTGTCAAAAGATGCAATAATTTAAATTTAACGAAACGCGCCGGATATACCTGTAGAATTTCGAACGCATTTCTACACTTTACCTTTTGACAATGTAATCAAAATCTGATAGTGATTCACATGATTCAATAGTAAGTGCAATATTAGAAAATGAGTACAAATGGATTTTGTATTCCTATGTGAAAATAGATCAGAAAATAGTCTCAACAAAGCTTTTATTCATCTGTCAACGGAAGAAAACCGCAGGAAAAACAGCTTCCAAATGTTGCGGAGGTTTTAATTACGTATTAAGCATTGATATACATGTTTTGCATCTTTACTGCCAGTTGTCGGAAATGCGTTAATATATGTGAAAAACTCATAACCTCAAAATTATTGGATTGCAATTAAAAGAGGACCTAGAAAATTATGATAGATTTTCTTTGATTGAAGGGCCCATACAGAATAACACATGTGGTACCAAAATTTTTCACTTGCCAAGCAGCCGTGCAACTGCCGCTGGAATAATTATTAAACTACGAAGCGCTCATGAAAATCTAAGTAAGAAGTGGCACATTGCTGAATTTCTGGCAGATGATATGACCGATTCTCTGATTCAAAAAGTAGAATCATGACCCCCGCGTTTCATCTTATCGCAGCCGTTTTGGCGGCAGAAGGAAATATTTAAGAAATGTTACATTCATAGTTATATTGCATAACATAAAACGTAAACATAAACTTATTAAATCATCATCAATTTCAATAGACACAGTGAGTCACGACTATTCCCTCGGTCTCTTGTGTCTAAACAGTACAAGATATCACATTCAATTTTTGGTGACATTGTAAGTCAGTAAGAAGCATTTTAGCCTGTAAAATTATTGGATTCTACGTTGTAAGCTGCCAATTTTAATTTTTTTAAAAGGCATAACTTGATATAGGTCACAATGTAGAATTTAAAAAATTCATAAAATACACAGTGTACCATTCAGAAGATTGATATTTTACCCTTTTATAAAAATAATTTCATAAAATGCTTCTTACTGACTTACATATGCCAAACGCTGAATGTGACATATTGTACCATTTTGGCACAAGGGACCACAGGAATAGTTGTAACTCATCCTGTAAATTGAATTTCCAATATCAAAAATTTTATCATCAATAAAAATAGAAATAAGTTTGATATAGCCACAAACTATGATTAACATAAGAAAATCTTATACATATACAATATAAACACAATAATGTGTGTGATTAGTCCAGTCAATAAAGCGGGGCCATTTTCAGTCCTTAATTTTCACTTTCGCTATATTTTACAATTTTTTTTTAAATGGGGGGTGAGAAAGGGGTTAATTTTGAGTTTTGGGAGTGTTGGGGGGGGGGGCTAGTCACTTCGCTTGCTAGTCACGAATGACTTAGGGGACTCATAGAAGGTAATGCAAAAAAAAATTTTTTGATCCATCTTCCTATAAGAAACTTTTTTATTTGGTCGATTTCCCCGCTTTATTGACTGGACTAAATGAAATAAGATTAAAACGAAAACTTAACTTGTTTTTCAGAAATCAAGTATTTTAATTTTTTACTGGCAAACGATGTGTCAAACGGAAAAAGTAAAGAGCCTTTTTTTGTTGTAAATTGAACAAGGATTCTAGAAATAATTTTTGCTTCTAAAAAAATTAGTGGCGTCCAATAATTTTTATGAAAAATAGCCGAAGATGTGTCTGAAAGCACGCCACTGGTGGAAGTGAAGTAATATTTTTTACGTAAAAAGATGTATTTAAATTATCTATTCAAACTTGCCAAATTTGATTCAAATATCTAAAGTAGTTTTAAAAATATTGTTAAATCTGGATATTTAAAAAAAAAATTTTTCACCTCGTATCTTTGTAACGAAGCATTTTTCGAATATATTTTATCGTACAAACTGATATTATTTTGTAGTTATCTATCTGCCTGTAAAGTTACCGCTTTCAAAACTGGACCACCCTATAGAAAATGAATAGTAAAATATTAAGAAAGCACATATTTACACATTTTGACTGAATTTACGCGTAGTGAACGACGACACTCTAGAATTATAATTGAGAACATATTTATTTGTTCTTTCCGCTGAACATGACAAAAAATTATTACATAGTACAGAGTGAACAAAATATAAATTCTTTACCTTTGACTGTCATGGAAATTACTTCACTTGAAACCGTTTTTCCTCCTCTAACGCTGTTTCTCATTCTCAATTCAACTTCCTTACGTAATTCTGCAAGATCACTTTCTTTGGTTAAATCAAATTCCCTACTTGAATCTCTAAATTGTGCCACATGATAGGGTCCTTCTGACAAAGTAACTTTCACTGGTGCTCTGAAAATATATTATGTAAGATAAGTAAGCGGTGTAAAATTCATTTTAAACCCTATAGATAAATCACATTTAGCTTTTTTAATTACCTTGTCATCATTTCACCAGCACCTCTAGGAAATATACGAGCCTGTGCAATCATTTCTAATACTGACGTTTTCCCACTACTTTGATCCCCAACTACAACCACTCTAGGTAACTGATCTTGGGTATTATATCCACTATCAAAATCAGCCAGTTCATCAAGTACTTCACTATACATATCAATTAAACTTCGCTTAATTTTCCTAGTAGACGGTTTCCTCCCCTGCTTCAACAGTATATTTTGCTTCCGAAGTTCCTTATTCTCCTTTTCAAGCTTTTCTAATTCCTTCTGGTATTTTATTTGGGTCAGCATTAGCTCATCTTGTAAGGTATTAAGCCTGTCCTGGAAATCCTTACTGGATTCTTCATGTTTACTCTGTGTAAAAGGCCTAGCATAAGCTACATTTTTTTCTTTCATTTCTTTGATTTCATTTGCAGCATCTAAAACATGAATATCTGAAGATGTTGAATAAAAATAATGATAATATCAATGCATCATACCTGAGTACAGTCTCTCTACAAACAATGGCAATTTGGTGGATGTTCCTAAACAGAAAAATTAATTTAGGAAAGATTGTACTCAGAGATGCATTAAACATATTTACCATTAATAGAAGTTAACTGGCCATTTTCTTCAGCTGCTTCAATTGCGTCATCTAGTCTCTGATCAAACCAATTCCTAAACTCTCGATATTTACTCTCCGTGAGTATTTTAATTCGAGGATCTGAGAAAACTTTAACATATGAGAACATTTCAAGCATTAACATTAATAAAACTATGAAAGCAACAGTTCTATTAGAACAAATTCAGGTCTTTTGCAGGTAATGTTAATAATAAACAAGAAACTAAATTGAAAACAGCCCTCTAAAAATAATAGTGTAATTCAACAGTATACATACCAATTTCTAAATTATTTTTCACATTTTCACGCATTTCAATCATGGAACCCCTCCATTTCTGCCATTTATCATTATCAGGAAAAACATCTTCCAACCATTTTAGATCTGGTAGTCCATCTTTCCAATCTTGATATTTCTGAAATATAACATTAAAATTCTTATAGCATAAAGTAAATTGTAATAAATTTTTCTGAAAAAGTAAACTTGATAATAAATCAAAACATAACAGAGGCACACAATATTCCACCAAGGAGATGATATTTTAGATTCATTGAATGTGCTGATTACCGTACATTTTTTAAATGAATAACATTATCCACTTCTCTCTGAATATCTTAACCTTCACTTTATACCTCTTTCAGTTTTACCATATAAAAACCATAAATTATTATGTTTTACCCTCATGATTGTAGCTACAAATTTTGATCTGACCTTTTAAATAATGTCATTATAACAAATAACAATGCATATTCAGTATCAACAATTTTATCAAGAATGAAACTGAATGTTTACCTCCATTACTAATAGCCAAACAACATAATTGAAAGTTTTAATATCACCTTGGAAATTTTTTTACATAAGTGAATTATAAACAGTCTGAACTTAGTTGCAACAGTTACATATTTATACACCCACCACTTCTAAATTTTATGATAATTTACAAATTCAAACTACTGTTGTGCTTTACTTTACAGAGGATTGCACTATTTACCATTGCCATCACTATGAAAGATACAGGAAAATGAATAAAATAAGGAGTTTTTATACATTGATATATTCACTTAATGTGATTTGTTGCACAGCAACATCGTCAGTTTTAGTATTAGAAATACTTCTGATGATGTTGTTGTGAATGAAACATGTTAAGTGAATATGTCAGTTTAATAAGTGTAATCTTGTTTATAAAGGAATTGATCTATGCCTATATATCTAGTGTACTGTATAATTGAATAACAATTATCTTTCGGTTATGTAGAAAAATAAAACAATTATTCAACTACCTTATTCAGAGCACCTCCTCCAGCAACTGCACCTCCTAGTAGTAAATATCTTATTTTAAGGACTCCCCTTAAAGCTCTTGCCACTAGCATACCATAATCCCTTCTTTGAATCTTTCTATGATGACGAAGTAATGGTTTATACTTGCCATAAATTTTACCATTCCATAGATAACAAATACCTCTTTGGTTCACTTGGGAATTATATGTGATATTTTTACAAGATGTAACAAATATACGTCTAAAACAGGTTATAATACTTATTGATTGATTGTATTAAATTCTAGAATACTTACCCAAATTGTCCTCTCACTAAATGCTCCATTACAAGTTGATATCATTGACCTATCCTATATAATTGTGTATATATTCATTTATTATATTTATAAATAGTAAGGATCTAATCTAACCCTTCAAAAGAAAATTGAAATTCAAGAAAACTGTCATTATTCCGGCTGTAAAAGAATGTATATTACATTTGAACTATTTACAAGTTGACCTACTGTTGTCTGATATTAAACTATTAAAGTCGTTGTACAATCATAAATAAAAATAAGACACACTTTACCAACTACCCAGTTTAATTGTGTCATTTTTTTGAAAATTGAAAATTACGTATGTGAAACTTTATAATGTCACATTCGCAGTAATTATTTTCTCCATAAAATATCATACTGAGTTGATAATGTTACATGTGCTTAATGTTAATGTGCAGGTGCATTGGAGCAAGAAAGATAGTTATTCTATGATTGCGTACACCCAATCACAATATCACAAATTAGATCAAAATCATGAAACATGAAACATGTTGTTGGACTAACGGTCGTACATACAGGTCTGGGGACTCGTATGTTTGACATGGGTCTCTTACGCGTCGCCAAACTCGTAGTCTTTCGCCCAGCCGCTAGCTAGCGCTTGGATCGACGTGGTAAAACGATTTCTTTCCGGAATCTGAAGCAGTGTTACTAAGTATTCTGATTTGAGAGAGGAATAGGCCTGTTACTCTTGTCAAAATTAACTCACCTTAAAAATAACTTCACCTTTTTCGTTATACATGCTCGCACACATAAAAGAGTAATTAGTTTCTGAAAACGCAGGTATTCCTTGTGTTTACAAGTCAACTGACAGTTGTCAGAGAATACTCGTAGACTACTGCGTCATCCGTGACGTCTTTTGGTACTACGCGTCAGTCGACGCTTAGCGGTCCCACTTCTCACATGGGAAACAGCCCCGAGTTTCCAGACCTGTATGTACTACCGTGGTTGGACTCGTAGACAAGTAGTCCAGATACATACATATATGGCATAGAGATCATATAGTATAGAGGAGTAAAGCCCCGTCTTAAAGCGAGGTTTCAAAAACTTATCAGTTCCCCACTATGATCTATATGGTTACACGCAGTCGTCATCTAAGGGGAACGAGTTGAAATACCGCAGAGTGGGGTACGGATAACTCATCGCGTAAGATCGAACATGGTACGCATCGAATACGTAGGCTATATAGGGGCTTTACCATAGAGATCATATAGTATAGAGGAGTAAAGCCCCTATATAACCTATGTATTCGTTGCGTACCATGTTCGATCTTACGCGATGAGTTGTTATTCGTACCCACTCTGCGGTATTTTAACTCGTTCCCCTTACTCTCCTACAACCGCGCTCTTAGTTAACGCTTGTCACCTTATAATGTCCGCGGAGTGGGGAGCGGATAAGTTTTTGAAACTTTTTCGCGATAAGACGGGGCTTTACTCCTCTATACCATATGATCTCTATGGGCTTTACCCCTCTATACTATATGATCTCTATGGTAGAAACTAAAAGTAGTTTCGCTTTTAAAGTTGTTCTATACTTTGTACTAGAACATTGGAATTTTATAGTTCTCGCGTTAAGACGGGGCTTTACTCCTATATACTATATGATCTCTATGGGCTTTACTCCTCTATACTATATGATCTCTATGGTAGAAACTAAAAGTAGTTTCGCAGTTTCGCTTTTAAAGTTGTTCTATACTTTTTACTTTGTAGTACTTTGTACTAGAACATTGGAATTTTATAGTAGTTCTGCGCTTTATAGTTGTTTTATCAGAGACATGCAGTTCATGTATGTTATTGTTACCTAAGAAAGCTTTACGTAAATTACCATATTCCGTTGATTTTTACACCCAAAAATGTAGAAAAGAAAATACGTATTTTATTTTCCAACTTGCCCTCACTACTTTCTTGAATATGATTATTCGACCCGAAAACTGGCAGCACTGCCCATAGATGTGATATTAGTTTGAGTAATTCTGTGTCTTTCCTTCAAGGTATATGGATAATAAAAATAACTTTTATTCAAATCTATTGTTCCTAAACAGGAAGGTACAATATAAACAAGGGGTAGTAATGGAAACCCAAAATAAAACATATCTCCATCAAGAATTCAGTTATTTCGAAAACTCTTGTCGTTTATGTATGACTGAAAAGTCTAGTATGAAGCTTTTATTCGCAGCTTGCCAAGACTTACCTCTATCCCAAATGATCAAAGAGTTTTCTGCTGTAGAAGTAAGAAGGATACAATTTGCATACTAAGTTATTATAAATTGTTTATTTCAGATTAAAGAAAATGATGGTTTGCCACATATGATTTGCGAATCTTGCCTCCAAGAAGTTAATAATGCCTATACATTTCGTTTAAGGATAATAGAAAATAATAATCTATGGAAAAGTATATTAGAGAACAAAAAAAGTGCATTAGAAGAAAAAATATATTTTGACAAAGTTGAAGTGGAAGAAAATGAAATCAATGTTCAGCCTTTGGACACTGATAACGTTTACAAATGTTCCCTCTGTGAAAAGCAACTCAAAACAGTACATTCCCTTAAAAGACATATGAAAATCCATGATGGTGTTAAACCATACGATTGTAAGTTATGTGGTAAAAGTTTTGTGGAACCTGGAAATTTAACAAAACATATTCGTCATCATAATAAAGACAAGAAACATCAATGCAATGATTGTGGATTGAAGTTTTATGAAAGAAATAAATTGACTGTCCATATGAGAACACATACTGGAGAAAAACCATATTCCTGTAGAGAATGCTGCAAAGCATTTGCTACCCCTGCCCAAGTACAAATACATATGAAGGTACATGATCATTAGTATACACAATATATGTCTTCTATTTTAAAACTTAATATCGTGATATTACCCTCACTAACATTAATCTAATATAAACCAACTCTGGTAAACCGTTTTAGATGAAATGTAGATCATGATATTTTCCCTTTTTGTAGTAATAACTAATAATAAATTATGTAGTTGTTCTTAGATAATAATTCACGAAACCTAGTACAATTTAAAAATTTTTGTTGCAGACTCATACTAAAGAAAAACCTTACAAGTGCAATGAATGTCATAAATCATTTTCATACAGTAGTTCCTTGAAAAGTCATAAAAACACCCATACAAAGGAACGTTCATTCGTTTGTGTATATTGTACAAAATCATTTTCCCAAAAAGTGAATTTGGATGGTCATATTCGAAGCAAACACACACGTGACTGCCCATTTATGTGTAGCAATTGTGGGCAAACATATCCAACAAAGCAACAACTGCAAAATCACGCAAGACACCATACTGGAGAGAAAAAACCTTTAAAACATGTATGCAATGTATGTGAAAAATCTTTCAGTACTGCACCTGAATTGAAGATTCACTTCCGAATACATACCAATGAGAGACCTTATCAGTGTGATTTTTGTGGGAAGAAATTCAAAGCTTCATCACATATGACATCACATCGGCGAATTCATACTGGGGAAAAGAATCACGTTTGCAGTTATTGTGGAAAAGCATTTAGAGAATCTTCAACATTGAAAGTGCACATTAGGATTCATACTGGAATTAGGCCTTATACTTGTCACATTTGTAAAATGAGTTTTACCCAAAGTAACACATTACACACTCACATGAAAATACACAAGGAAGTGAACAACATTCCATAATATTTTTTATAGACTGAATTTACAGATATTCATATGTGAAATGAAATTTTGTGTTTACCAAAGTATGCTTTTAGTGCGTGTATCAAATGAAAACATGATATAGCTAGAAGAAATTCTTAGTGATATAATACTTGAAGAGAAATATCTTAAGGAAACTGCAATTATTAGTAATATAAGAAATATCAATATTACTATGGAATGTAGTATTAAGTAAGTGGTTCTCTTTAGTTGGCCAATAGAATCTTCGGCCCTTTGTAAAAGGATTGTTTTAATAAAAATTTAATATTTATATATTGCATTTTTTAGGTACCATTTTGAAATCTAGAACAGATTTATAGTGCCAATCAAAGTTGCATAGTTGCATAGTCTTGAGCTGTTCAATAACCATTTTTAAATCTATCAACAGGATATTGGATTTGCTCAGTCCAAAAATGATATTGAATAAAATATTATACCAGATTAACTAGAACATATCAAAAACATTCATATGACCAATAGTCCAGGCAATAAGCCGGGAAAAAGGCCATAATAAAAAAAATATATAGTAAGCTAGAATTTCAAATTTTTTTTTGCATTTTGTTCCTAATATCCCATAAATCATTCATGACTATCAACAAAACCGCGGGGTCGACCTTTCTACCCCTCCAAAACGGGGTTTCAACCCCTCAGAGGAGCATTCTTATAAATGCAAAAGTTTAGAAAATTAATGAATTAACAGGCGAAAATGACCCCTAGTATGTTTTTTGGGTCGTTGATCACGATTCCGCAGTTAGTTTTCTCGGAAAAATCCCTCCAGATGGGAAGTTTGGGAAATTTATATATAATATATAATTTATAGTTTTGTTGCAAAAATTACCTCTAGTAGGTTTTTTGGATCGCTGATCACGATTCCGCTGTTATTTTTCCCAAAAAACTCCAGATGGAAAATTTGGGAAATTTGAGATTTTCCTGAGACGGTTTTGAATAAAATTGAAATAAGTATAATTTTGTTGCAAAAATGACCTCTAGTTGGTTTTTTGATTCCGCTGTTATTTTTCGTGCGGAATCGTGATCAGCGACCCAAAAAACCTCATTTTTGCAACAATATTATACTTTATTATTCATAATCATCTCAGGAAAATCTCAAATTTTCCATCTGGAGTTTTTTGGGAAAAATAACTTCGGAATCGTGATCAGCGACCCAAAAAACATAATAGGGGTCATTCTCGGCTCTTAATTCATTAATTTTCTAAACTTTTGGATTGTTTTTATAAGAATAATGCTCCTCTGAGGAGTTGAAGCCTCGTTTTGGGGGGGTAGAAAGGTCGACCCCCGCGGTCTTGATAGTCATGAATGATCTATGGGGTATTAAGAACAAAATGCAAAAAAATTTTTGGAATTCTAGCTTACTATATTTTTTTTCCGGTTCGTTGCCTGGACTACAAGATATGTTTACGCCGGCCGCGACTTTGCTTCAATTAAACCGTCAATGAGACCATCATATTTCTAGTTACGTTAGAAAATTCATGTTTTGAAAGAAATCCAAACTTGTTAAATTTTCTCTTCCTACTATCACTTCAGCAGAAATGCAGTGATTTAAGACAACGGGAAGTTTCAAATTTAGTTTACATATTGCCCGAACCGGAATTAGTCCAAAAAAGTTCCGAGATCCAATTGAGGAAACATTTGCGCGGAACATGAACACTAGATAGTCTAGTATCCATAGCGCGAAATGAGTTAAGTCGATGATAGCGCGAAATGAGTTTAACTCGATGATTGCGAGAAAGCAGAACATTTTGATAACAAATTTTGCGTAGTATTCAACAGCATTATGGACATTCCGAATTCGGGTTAGTTCTGCAAATGTATTCGCGAATTAAAAACGTCTTCACTCACGTCGCCTTACAAATCAGGAAAGTGCGATCTGAGATTCAAATAATATTTATAATCGGGTACTGAGTTAAATCGCTTCCATGAGTAATATACTTACATAATATCAATCAATCAATCAAAACAGGGGCTGACAAGTCCGGAGCACTTGGGCCGCTTGATTGGGTTCATTGTGCATCCCTTGATACAAGAATCAGGTCAGCAGGTCTAAGGCAGTCCTGAAGGCTAAGATTTTGCATGGAGTGATATCTCTTATGGCTTCAAGCGGCATGTGTGCTGCCGAGGTGTTGTAGAAAAGAGAAGCCAGTGCGGGACATTCTGCTAGGATGTGAGGCAGTTTCGTCAGACTCTCCACATCTATTACAAGCTGGGTCTTTAATAATGCCCATTGTGTGTATGTGTTAGTAGATATACTGGACTACTTCTACGACAAAAACCAAGATGGCGGCCATAGGGGTGTCGGTCCGGTGATAAGGATCGGTTGTTTGTAAAGAGTATACAGGGTGCGTGCAAAAAGTGTGTCACATGAAAGAGTATACAGGGTGTGTGCAAAAAGTGTGTCACAGGGTCACGTGACTATCACGGCCCTAAGGTACAGCTGTCATGGCGACCATAAGGTACAGCTGTCATGGCGATCATAAGATCCAACTGTCATGGCGACCATAAGGTACAGCTGTCATGGCGACCATAAGATCCAACTGTCATGGCGACCATAAGGTACAGCTGTCATGGCGACCATAAGATCCAACTGTCATGGCGACCATAAGGTCCAACTGTCATGGCGACCATAAGGTTCAACTGTCATGGTGACCATAAGGTCCAACTGTCATGATTGCGTTGTAGAGGTGTCGCCACCACGTGACAGCTGTCATGGTGGACCTATGGTACAGATTGCTTCGTAGAGGTGTCGCCACCAAGTGACAGCTGTCATGGCGAACCTAAGGTACAGATTGCTTCGTAGAGATGTCGCAACCACATGACAGCTGTCATGGTGGACCTAAGGTACAGATTGCTTTGTAGAGGTGTCGCCACCATATGACAGCTGTCATGACGAACCTAAGGTACAGATTGCTTCGTGGAGGTGTCGCCACCACGTGACAGCTGTCATGGTGGACCTAAGGTACAGATTGCTTCGTAGAGGTGTCACCACCAAGTGACAGCTGTCATGACGAACCTAAGGTACAGATTGCTTCGTGGAGGTGCGAAGCACCTCTACGAAGCATTCTGTACCTTTGGTTCAAAAGGTATAGACTGATACGTGGAGATGGCGCCACCAGTTCGACTCGACCGACTCATGCGGCTCGCAAGCGACTTCGATAAATGAAAGGTCGGAGATCATCGGCTACAACGTTTCGTGCGACTTCGCAGACTCGTTCTAGTTTGCGGGTGTTAATATCGATGAGGACAGTATAGCTCAAGATGAAGTGTGTGGCGGTCGACATTCAGAGCTTCCAAATCTCATACCATGGTTCAACTAGGTGTCCGTGGAGGCTCTGCCATCTTTGAATGAACTAGTGTGACGGCACATGCCACATGTGTTTTTCATCGGCTTAAGCATCAGAGTGAAGGGGTCTACACCGGAAGTCGTTATTTTATTGCTTATTTTGAATCTACATGATGAGCTGAACAAGATTTTCATCGACTCGATGAATTTTATGATTTACATGGGGAAAAATCTAATATCGGGCATGTAAACAGGAAAAACTGTAAATTTTGTTGCAACTATAGCTTCATGGGTATCAAATGAAAGGTCTTGATGTGTAGAATGTGAATTTCCAACATTTTCGTGAAAAAATGCCATATCGTACATGTAGATGAGGAAAAACCTCTGAATATAGCTTTATGGAGGGTGTCACGTGTGTTACATCGATGAGGTGGTCAACGAGGTGTCTCTCACGCAGGTCTTCAGTGTGGTGTCATGGCATACCGTAGTCATAGAAACCATAGAGCTACAGAGCACAACCAGTCACAACCATAGAGCTAAAGGTTATAGAGCTAACCTGAGTCGCAGACTGGAAGAGGTGTCATGGTGTCTGTCATGTGGGTCTTCAACGAGGTGTCTTGGTGTCTACCGTGTGAACTGTCATGGAGGATCTTTCATAGCGTGTGTTTCCATATTTTTGATATGAGGAAAATCAATATGATGCATACAAATTGGGGTGGGGAGAACATCAAGCTATAGCTTCATGTGTATCAAAATACACAATGATTTTGACGAGTGAGTGGTGTTTTATTGAATTGAAGATCCGGCGACCATCGTTCACGAACGATGATGACGTCACTGCTCCAAGCCAATGACAGTAACTGATTCAATCCGGCGACCATAGTTTACGAACGATGATGGGTAGATGTGAATAATTATAATGATTGTAATGCATTCATGCACATGTTTTATCGCGTGATTCAACACGTGCTTCAACATGCAGACACGTGTTTCAGACACGTGCTTCAATATCCAGACACGTGCTTCAACATTCAGACACGTGTTTCAGACACGTGCTTCAGTATCCAGACACGTGCTTCAACATTCAGACACGTGTTAAGCACGTGACATAATGGATACCTGCTAGCAGTCTGTGAACAACTATGAACGCTGAATAATTACAGCACTGCCACCCTGTTTGAGAAATAAAATGCCAAAAATAATAATGATAACATTTATTGGGAAGAATACATTTTGATAGTACATCATTTGTAATTAAAATAATAACATTATGATTCATGACCTGGCTCTTCACACTAAACTCCGAACTGATCCTGTAATCGGGGAATACTCCATTATACGGTCGTTAATGATGATGCAATAAGCCCTGGTTTTTTTGGGGAAATTCAGGAAACTTTCCATCTCTAGTTTGACGTCAACTGTTGATGACTTTATAGCATCGTTCTGTTTTGAACAATCAATAACAAAAATTGCTCTATTCTTGAATGCTATATAATCCAACATGGGCTCGCTTATTATTTTATTTGAAAATGATTTCTGGAAATCATAGTACATCTGGTTTGCTTCCATGTATTGCTGGTCGGTGAAATTCAATTTCATTGCTTCATAGGGATAACACTCTGAATTCAAGTATAATTTTACATTTAGCAAGTTTATATTATCGAAATATGCACTGTGCTTCACAGGATTATTTTTTCGATCAGTTTGGAAAGCTAGAATCACATATCTGGGGCGTTCCAAATTCATTGATGTTTTAACAGCCCAAATGTCGCGAGTGCTCTCCTTCATCAACGGATTTTCATGCAGATCCCAACTACGGAATGGAATCAAAATAGGCTTCTCAGCACTCAAATTCTCCAACATTTGAAATTTAACTTGATCACTTGGAAACACATGTCGCACTTTCAATGCTATCGTCTTCACATTTATTTTAGCCCTCTTCGTGCCTGTGCTATTAGTATAGCAATTGTTATCGGTTCGAGACCTTATCAAGCGCAACTTATGTTTTCCACTCAAAACTTTGTTATAGTCAATGAATAGGCCTAGTAGAAAATTCAACGGTATCCATAAATTGATTTTATTATTGTAGACTGAACTCAGTGCATCCTTAAATGACCATCCAGAAATAGCTAGAGGTATAGATTCATGTTTGGAATATGTTAGATAAGCTCTGATGGTGCTGACAATACCAGGATCACGTACTTTGTCTATCTCTTTCCCATTCAATTCATAACTGATATATTCGAAGAGAAACGCTCCGAAATTATTCGTTAGTTTACATTCACCATCACCACTTGCTTCTGGCTGGAATTCTGCCTCGATGAATAAAGCAGACGATGCCAAATCTACCAACACGTCTTGTTGATTGATTAATATCTCAACTTCATCGCTGTTGCCAAAAGATGTTGTGTGTGGATAGTAGGTGTGAGTTTCTTCTCGGATGATGTCTTCAATGAAGTTTGGCTCGTTGAATATTTGAAGTTTTTCCGACATTGTAACCAAGGGACTTCAAAAAATTTATATTCTCCAATGATAATGCTGCAGTAGCAACCTTCTCTTTCGAGCTCGTTGTAGATAATGACTGATGACCACTATGGGGATGTCTTTTATTTCTGAAATCTAAACCCATGTTCTCAAGTGATGTGTACTGCAACAACAACCTTCCCAGATGAAGTCTTTCTATATAATGAATGATGATGAGTATTGGATTATTATTTATTGTTGGAAGCCATAATCTCTTGCGGACTTTTTCAACTCCAACCGTATAATAATTTCTTCTCCACGAAAATTTACCCGTTTCCAATTCTGATCCAAAATATTCAGAGTGATGTTATCGAAGGATGTCTTGTTGATGACCGGTAGATAAATAAGATTTTTCGGCTCTATATCAATGGAAAACCCAGGGGGTACAAGAGGTGAAAACTCATATATCGTATGAGCTAACTTATTATTATAATATGCTCCAGCGGTTAAGTTACACTCCACTCTAATAGATTGAACTTTGATTATGTTTATAGGGCGATCAGATACGTGTAGTTCACGAGATGTCAATTTCTTTTTGCTGAACCCCAACAGTTCGCTTATACTATCTTGAGGAATAAAATTCACTTTAAAATCACTCTTCAGCTCTGTGTGTAGAGTGTTGTTGTTAGATTTTATTGATAATTTCCGGTCACGTTCTTCTTGCTTCACTCCTATCCCACAAACTGTACTTTGTATGAAATTCTCGATGTCTGTCAGCTCGTAGGACCCCGTAGGTATAGTAACTACTTTTTCCTCACCCTTCACATCTTCATAATAGAATTTATTAAAACCTTCTTCAATGTTTGGGATGCTATTGTACGTATGCAAACCAACAAGTGCGATGGAATAATATGAATGAGGATCTAGTTCTATAGGAGGGTGAAAATCTACAGATAAGCGGGAGCTCTTACCCGTGATAGTGAACGTCTGAGACATGATTGATAAAAACTTTATCAACAATCTATTTATATACTAATAAAATGCAATGTTAGTCGACCACAGTTGAAGAGTTAGAGAGGAATTCCAAACATAACTGACCACAGTTATAAGTGTTATATTACATGAAATATCGCGTTGACGGCAGACTTTATCGAGTGGATTGATACCTAGATCTCCTCTTCTCATCCGTTCTTCGAATTTTACACCTGGGATTGATAACCAGGAATATGAAGTTCAAACGGAAGCTTGTTTATAAGCGTATTGAAAACACCTTCTTCCTCGTACGCTTCCATACAGACTGATGAGAATGCAAGATTGCAGTGTTATTTTAAGAGGGGAAGAAGAAAGACCAAAGATCTCAAAATAATATTTTTTATTAATTTTCTCAATACAAAAAATGTTAGTATAACCTCAAAATAGATTTTAAATATCTCAATCTTGACTCTTGATTCATCGTCCTAGTCGTATTGCATATTCCTACCCCTTCCACCTATATTGAAGGTCCTTTATGTATGTTCGATGCTGGTAAAAATTCTTTCTTCTCTGCTTATGAAACTCATGCATAACTTGTTCTCTACTCATCTTATCAATGAGGAAATCTAGTGCAGAATTAATTTTTTGGGTATATTCACAGGATTTGGGGTTATACGTTTCACAGAGGTCTGCTTTGTTGTTGTTGTAGATGATGAGGGTCTCTTCTTAGAAAGCTCCACAGATGTCATCCGTCGTTCTAACGCCTCCACTTTACTAGTAATGTCATTCAGACGCATGTTCACACTGTTAAATGTGTTATTGATCTCTTTCAATTCATTTCTGTTTTCCCTCACACTATCACTGATTGTTTGATACTCTGATTTTATATAGGCCTCCATTCCGTTATATTTATTCTGAATGTCCGTCAGATGTTTATCAATGTTGAGAATAACCTTCTCATTCGTTAATTTATGTTCATCCAGATCCTTGTTGATATCTTTGATCAAATTATCAACCCTAACATTGAGGCTGATTTCCGTTCTCAGATTCAGTTTGTGTGTTAATTTATCAACATATACTTTATTTGCAACATCTCCATCATCATTCGGTGATTTTACGTTGCACAATCTACGATTTTCCATATCATAACTTCCATCGCCCGTTAGGAATAATCCTTGTCCGTGAACTTGTTTGAAATTATTATTAAATATATTTGTATCATATATCCACATGGAAGAGGAGGCTCTGCCAAACTTATCCATTGAAACCATCTTTATAACTGTGAAGAATTCGTCTTACACCTGGTTTTTGTTCAATTACACCAGCCTCCATCAATTCTTCTATTATAGAGACTATCTCGTTGTGATGGTTATTGTTACCAGCGTACGAGGATGCAACAAGAAGTCTCAGTCTATCCACAATCTCGTTAACGTCATCCCAATAAACATATTCGATAGGTTTCTCGTTATATTCAAGCATATCATTTTTGATATATGCACTCCCAGTGTATGTTTTGGACCTTGGTCTTTTCATGGAATTAATCAAAGGTTTCAGTACATTTTTGTATTTTACAATGTTTCTTATTCGATCAGCTGGATCGTTATTACGTCTATGGGCACTAGTCATTTCCATCATTTGACTATAATTTTTCCCATCTTCTACAGTGTAAGTATCCGGTAGAACATCTCTGTAAAATATTAAATTATACAGTCCTGTGGTACCCTTGAACGGAGTACCCTTGATAATTATATTACTCTCACTATCAATTTCTATAGGTTGATTACCCATGAACCATTTGTCTAAAGTTGAATTATATTGCAAGCCCATTCTATCATCGTATTTCTTGACATCATCATCCAATAGGAATCCCTCCAAGTAATAACGTGCTAATGTGGGGTATTGTTGCAGAAACTCCTCTGTAGCCTCTGCATTATCTTTCTTATGTTTTCTGAATTCTTCACGAATCTGATCGATATTAGGTTCGGGGATAAACACATCCTCCTCAGTATCTTGGGGGTTATATACGAATTCTTCTCCTTCAGTTACAATATTTGGGATTGGTATGTTCTCCATTTGTGTTGCTGTAGAAACACTACTTTTAGGTTTAACCAACGAATTTTGTTTGATTATTTCAGCATTTTTCGCAATTTCCTCTAGGGGTTTAGATACATTCCTGAACATATTATCTAGAATCTCATCATTTTCAGCTTTACCCAATTTTACAGCCATATATTTTTTCCTCACAACGTTTGCTAACTCCCAAATTTTTCTCTTCAATTGTTGCTTTTCTTCTAACATGTTACTCACACCCACATCCATGCTGAACGGTTTGTCTATTCCAAATGAAAGTATATATGCATGTTAGATGTATATATAACTATCAAAACCTTTGCGATAACGTCCTTTGTTCATGTCACAGTCTTTGTTTATCATAAGGAATCCATATTTATCTTTCCAACATGCGCTACATATTTCTTTGAATTTCTCTAGCGACATGTCGGTACTTACATGATCGGTAAATATATGTTTCAAATTGAGTTCATCCTGTTTGAAAATAATCAAGCAATTGGCATTGTCGCGCAATCCATGTTTTGGACATTTGGCAAAAGACTGGCAAAGATAGAAACTATCAATTGAGTTGTGTCTCCCTCTTGAAAAATAAGCACGAATTTTCTCCTGTTTCTCAAACATCACGTCATCAAATATCATTATCGAATTAAACCTCGCTTCTGTGGGGTCTATGACCTCATCACTTTCGGTACAAGGGAAATATCCAAGCCCCTCAATTTTCTTCAATGTCTCCTTTAGTAACTGGTATTTTGGTTGGTGTAAAGACTTTGAGTATATGTACACGTTCTCAAATTTCAGACCGTTTGCATCTAACAATAGAGATAACATTACATTTGTTTTCCCACAATCACTCGGACCACAGATTATTGTTCGTAGAGTATTAGGCAGCAAAGAGCTGTGACGTTGTGATTGTTCTACATTCTCAATGCTTGACCCTAAATTCATAATATTCAACGAGTCTTTTTGCTTAACAATCTTCATCATGCCTGAAGGCGAATCGAAATCATAATGAAACATATGTTAATAAGCATTTGATTATATACTAGTTGATGATGTTATATTGTGTATGTTCGAGCACCCGGTTAAACACTTCTACACTCCTGTCAAAAGTAAGTATCAAACACGTGTCTGGATACTGAAGCACGTGTCTGAAACACGTGTCTGAATGTTGAAGCACGTGTCTGGATATTGAAGCACGTGTCTGAAACACGTGTCTGCATGTTGAAGCACGTGTTGAATCACGCGATAAAACATGTGCATGAATGCATTACAATCATTATAATTATTCACATCTACCCATCATCGTTCGTAAACTATGGTCGCCGGATTGAATCAGTTACTGTCATTGGCTTGGAGCAGTGACGTCATCATCGTTCGTGAACGATGGTCGCCGGATCTTCAATTCAATAAAACACCACTCACTCGTCAAAATCATTGTGTATTTTGATACACATGAAGCTATAGCTTGATGTTCTCCCCACCCCAATTTGTATGCATCATATTGATTTTCCTCATATCAAAAATATGGAAACACACGCTATGAAAGATCCTCCATGACAGTTCACACGGTAGACACCAAGACACCTCGTTGAAGACCCACATGACAGACACCATGACACCTCTTCCAGTCTGCGACTCAGGTTAGCTCTATAACCTTTAGCTCTATGGTTGTGACTGGTTGTGCTCTGTAGCTCTATGGTTTCTATGACTACGGTATGCCATGACACCACACTGAAGACCTGCGTGAGAGACACCTCGTTGACCACCTCATCGATGTAACACACGTGACACCCTCCATAAAGCTATATTCAGAGGTTTTTCCTCATCTACATGTACGATATGGCATTTTTTCACGAAAATGTTGGACATTCACATTCTACACATCAAGACCTTTCATTTGATACCCATGAAGCTATAGTTGCAACAAAATTTACAGTTTTTCCTGTTTACATGCCCGATATTAGATTTTTCCCCATGTAAATCATAAAATTCATCGAGTCGATGAAAATCTTGTTCAGCTCATCATGTAGATTCAAAATAAGCAATAAAATAACGACTTCCGGTGTAGACCCCTTCACTCTGATGCTTAAGCCGATGAAAAACACATGTGGCATGTGCCGTCACACTAGTTCATTCAAAGATGGCAGAGCCTCCACGGACACCTAGTTGAACCATGGTATGAGATTTGGAAGCTCTGAATGTCGACCGCCACACACTTCATCTTGAGCTATACTGTCCTCATCGATATTAACACCCGCAAACTAGAACGAGTCTGCGAAGTCGCACGAAACGTTGTAGCCGATGATCTCCGACCTTTCATTTATCGAAGTCGCTTGCGAGCCGCATGAGTCGGTCGAGTCGAACTGGTGGCGCCATCTCCACGTATCAGTCTATACCTTTTGAACCAAAGGTACAGAATGCTTCGTAGAGGTGCTTCGCACCTCCACGAAGCAATCTGTACCTTAGGTTCGTCATGACAGCTGTCACTTGGTGGTGACACCTCTACCAAGCAATCTCTACCTTAGGTCCACCATGACAGCTGTCACGTGGTGGCGACACCTCCACGAAGCAATCTGTACCTTAGGTTCGTCATGACAGCTGTCATATGGTGGCGACACCTCTACAAAGCAATCTGTACCTTAGGTCCACCATGACAGCTGTCATGTGGTTGCGACATCTCTACGAAGCAATCTGTACCTTAGGTTCGCCATGACAGCTGTCACTTGGTGGCGACACCTCTACGAAGCAATCTGTACCATAGGTCCACCATGACAGCTGTCACGTGGTGGCGACACCTCTACAACGCAATCATGACAGTTGGACCTTATGGTCACCATGACAGTTGAACCTTATGGTCGCCATGACAGTTGGACCTTATGGTCGCCATGACAGTTGGATCTTATGGTCGCCATGACAGCTGTACCTTATGGTCGCCATGACAGTTGGATCTTATGGTCGCCATGACAGCTGCACCTTATGGTCGCCATGACAGTTGGATCTTATGATAGCCATGACAGCTGTACCTTATGGTCGCCATGACAGCTGTACCTTAGGGCCGTGATAGTCACGTGACCCTGTGACACACTTTTTGCACACACCCTGTATACTCTTTCATGTGACACACTTTTTGCACGCACCCTGTATACTCTTTACAAACAACCGATCCTTATCACCGGACCGACACCCCTATGGCCGCCATCTTGGTTTTTGTCGTAGAAGTAGTCCAGTATATCTACTTGTGTTTATTCAGATGACAGTGTCCTGTGAGGAGTTCTGTCCAGTTTTAGGCCTCTCCTGCTCATAGAGAGTTTAGGCAAGAAGTCCCAATATGGGGCTTCGCCTGCCTCATGCCTGGGGCATCACGCCAAACTGAGAGCCACTGTCTATCCTATTGTTGAATCGGGGCCACGGGCGCGCAAGGTACCCCATTTGGCCACTTACTGTCCCTTCACGCCAGAGTGGGCGGGTACCCACACTAGCTGGAGTTTTTTCCTTCTGGCTAATTCAGCCAGAGTTTCCCTGCACTCCAAGACAAGCCTAGAAGTAACTCTTCCAGGGCACAGGCCCGTATTGCATAGACCTCAGCCTGGAAAACGGTTGCTAACAGGATCTTTATTGTATTATTATATAAACGAATGAATTACCTACGGTTACTACTATTGTTAGCACAATTGTTAGTTTTTCTTCTGCAAGTTTGTGATATATATTATTTACTACCTGTTGTCCGCGGACAGCTGGAAACAGGTCAATTTGAAATTATAATCTGATTCCTTAAGGTTGATTCAAATTGAAAACATAATAATTATGTATTTTAGAACTAATTTCTCGTTCATACCACCTCTAAATCTCTTCTTCAACACGACGAACCAGTGATTAAAATTATACATCCTTTCGATGCGTATTTGGTATTTTATAAACATGTTTAATAGCACGAGGTGTTATATCTTGAAATCGAGAATCATATTTTAGGGCTAAAGCTCAGATTAATGAGTCTCGAGGGCTAAAGTATCCATATATGTAACGTAAAGTCCCTATATAGGTAATTTAGACACGACTGGTCGCTGAGGCGATTAGAGTACGCTCGACTAATCTGAAGGAGAACAGGTCGCGGGACCAATAAATGGCGTCCCAAATAAAGAAAAGATTTAGAAGCGTGAGAAACAGGTATATTGAAAAAAGTTTTGTACACCGATCTTTGTTCATTATCGAATGTAAGCTAATTTTACAACACACAATAACTACTAATAAGAGTGGCGAAAGCGACGACTAGCGCTATATCGCGAATTAATTTTATCGCACATGCGTAGACGACAGCCAGTAGATTCTCAACTAAGGATAACGTCCACGCCGTACTGATTTCAAAAGGCTCCGTATCCCGACCAGAGAGATGTTAAGATAGAGTGAGCGAGCGACTATTTACGTGGGGGCATTTTTCGTAGATGCTTAAAGTTGTATACAACACATTGAACAAAGATATAAAGATATTCAAAATGTCAGTCAACTATTAATATAACTATTTCCAATGTAACATCAGGTACTGCTGCACTGAAAATTAATTTTGTCACTGGATTATACCATCTTGCAGGAAAATGATCACTACAAACAGTATGGTTTTCGTTTTTGATCAAATCTGCAATCACAAAATGTTCTCTCATAATTTTATCCATTCAGCTCTTTTCACTTCATTTTTTGGAAATCTTTAAAGTAAAACAAGAAGAAAAAGATAAAATATATACAAATGGAAATATAAGTCTATGTTATTCAATATTTAATTGAAAACAGTAATAAATATGAAAATAGATATATAGAATATAAAAATGTTTGCTTCCACTTGGAAACTTCTCTTATTCCTTAAATTTTTGCATAAAACACAATGAGAACCCATTTTTTCACACAAAATAAATGCAAAAAATCGTTTTAAACATAATATTGTTGGTTTATAAAGCCCAGAGATGATAAAATCACTGAATATAACAAGTCCGGCGAGCGTGGGGTGAAATTTAGTAAGAAGCAGAGAGATCTCCTTCAATATTTATTCCGTTACATATGAGAAACTACTATTCTTCAAAACTTACAAATGTTAAATATTTGGTAAATATTAAGAATATCAAATACAATATGAATTATAATAGTTTATTAACATAATACAAATTTCTTCGTTTTTAACAACACTATTGGAACAATAATAATTGTGAATGTGTCGATGCTCACCGCAGCATTATCATACGATGCGGCGAGCATCGAAACTGCACACACTATAATTATTGTTCTAATAGTGTTAGTAAAAAACAAGAAAAATTATTTTTTAAATGTATCTATGTATCTCTCTATTCATACAAAGAGTTATTGACCAACGATAGCTTCTATAATACCCTTTCTGTTATGTATTTGGGTCAAATATAGTGATGAACCTTTGTTTATAGTGATCGAGTAGAAATTCGTTGAACTTCATGACTATGTCGTCTAGCTGGAAGTAGCACCTCAAATATGAAAACGACCATCTTCATAAGACCTGTGACCAAGCAAACTGATCGTGGGTGAAAAGGCACTATATCCAGCTTACTTCTGAGATGATCCAATTTGCTTAAAAGTTTTTACAATATTTTCCAAACATTATAATTAATTATCCTACTTTCTGTCTGTTGATGGAAAACTAAATCAAAATTGAATAAATTTAAAATGGAGATTGAGATTAATATCATGTCCTATTATAGGCATTTTCTTATTATTTACAAATACTTATTTCGTTAGTGAACTTTTTGGCAAAACACTATACACATCCAATTTTACTTATAAATCATTATACAAACAATAAGAAAATATATTTCAATGTTGTAATTGAATTTTAATCCATTAACTCTAGATTATCAAATTTTTCTGTATCATAAAAGTGTGCTTTAACTTGACGTCCACCAAAAAATCTACCATTAAGATCAACAACTGCTTTGATGGCACTTTCAATCCTTCTAAACTCCACGAATATTCGTACAGCTTCTTCAGGATTGATATGTGAGATTTCATGAATTATACAACTGCCAACTTCACCGTATTTTGTATTACATTCTTCTTTAACTTCAGGTTCTAAATCGTCGTCGACTTCACCCGGTCCTACCATGTTCTTCAACAATACCACCTGGTAGACAATGAAATACATTTATCAGGTGAAGAAAATAAAAAATTTGTAATTGGAATTTAAACTGAATACAAGTAAGTAACAATAGTAAAATACATAAGTAACAATAGTATAATCAAATTGGTCTGCATTTGAGCCAATTTACCTAGTAAGCAGATTTAATAAATTGTCATGACCAACCTAAATTTTAGAATCGAAGGAGGGAGTTAGAATATTCAGCAACTCTTGCTTTGAAATAATACATAATTTGTTGAAAAATCTTCCAAGATCCTTCAAACTGTAGAGCATAATAATGTGGAGGCATGACCTTATTTATTTATTGATCGAAATCCCTAAGATCTTTGAATTGCTAAAACTTTCAACTTGGATTAATGGATTCCTTTGAAGGTATCGAAAAAAGAGAAGTATTCTTTACAATTGAATGATAAGTGAATAGAACTCTTTTTCACACCCTTAACTATGTGTAATAGGAAATTTGACCCAAATATAATGTTGATAATACTTCTATTTGTGATTTACGTTACTCAACTTCACCTCCAGATGATTGAAATAAAGTTACATTATATCGGCCAACAAAGGCTTACAGTAATCATTCGTAAAATTTGAGGATTACTAGTATAGTACAGGATTACATTCAGGTGGGTTTTATCAAAATACTGATTTCTAGGAAACAACAGGGAATAGAACAAACCAAAAAAAAAGAATTCGTGGAATAAGTGCATTAAAGAGCTTTAAATAATGGTGAATAAATCTGGTTGGTTTGATCGATAAGGAGTAAATTATTATTTTTGTTTATACATTTCTACATTCCTGGAAAGTTAGTTTCAAGCCTTCATTAGTTGTATGTAAATGTAAATTATGTAAACTCTTCAGGGAAGGAAGAATTAACGAAAAGGTGATCTGCAAATGTGGAACCTGCTTATGAAAGTCTAAAGTATGTGTTTTATTCATTAAACATAGTATAAAACGAACGTCTTGTTTGCCCTGTATAAAAGGAATTGCATTGTGCCGAAATGCAAAACGGGGTACAAAAGTGTAAAGCAAGAAACTTCTGTTTTTAAAGTGCCGAAAGATGCGGAAACGCGAAAGTAGATGCTTGCGATTCCGGATAGAAATCGTTTTAACGAGGTCTTTTATGTGTGCGAGCATGTATAACGAAAAAGGGGAAGTTATTTTTAAGGTGAGTAATACATTTTGACAAGAGTAACAGTTCTATTCCTCTCTCAAATCACAATACTTAGTAACACTGCTTGCGATTCCGGAAAGAAATCGTTTTACCACTTCGATCCTAGCGCTAGCTAGTGGCTGAGCGAGGGACTATGAGTTTGGCGACGCGTAAGAGACCCATGTCAAACATACGAGTCCCCAGACCTGTATGTACGACCGTGGTATTGACTAACAGTCATAAGCATCCCCATAACCTTATGCAAATCAATAAAAGTATGGGGTATGGTATTTTGGTGGTAACAAATCACCGACAGATGTTTAAACTATTTTCCTCAACTTGGCAGGAGTACCCATCGAAACATCTTTGTTGATTTTATTAAAAAATGTGATCAAAATTAAAATTAAAAGAAGCGCAACCAAACTTGACATCTGTCAAAATAATGGAAGTTTCAAATGGGTACTTCAAATGTAGTATATCTGCTTTCAATCAAAGAGGAAAACCCCAAACTAAAGATTCAAACTTAAAATGTATTCAAAATACATTTTGAAAACTAGGAATAGAAAAATAGTATAGAGAACATGTTTTATCAGGCGTTTTGGCGCACTCGATCATAGGGGAACTCCTGCTTCCCGTTCGTAATTTAGATACATGTGGGTTCCAATCCGCATAATGAAATATTTCTGATTTTGCAAATAGAATTTTCAATAGAATGTTTTTCAATTAAGTTTGGATAATGTTTAGTTTTCGATAGCGTGATTAATTTTCTGCAAATATGCTATCTTTGGTAATATAACAGTGGCGGTTCGCCAGGTGAAGCAAGAGCTGCACTAATTCACATTTATTTTTGTTCAATTACTGAAATAACAGTTATCTCTTCTCGTATTATCCGAGCAAAAATAGTTGGAATTTAAAACTTCCAGTTTTTTTGTAGTAACATTTGAATAATTATATATTTTCACATTTTACAACCATTTTATATGGGAATGTTCCAATAGTGACACTAGTCAGCTAAATAACAAGGCGAATTAGTCATCTTCTCCCGTCGTTGGTTAGAACGGTGAAGGTCAGAGAGTGAATCAATTTCCCGACAACATAGTTTTGATGCACGTGTTCAGCCGGTTGTCACGGTAACGGCGCGTAGACTATATCCCACAAGAGCTGTACTCATCGAAGTGAACCAGCGTTAAGGAATGATTCAATTTGAGTGGAAATAGTGAGAAAGAAGAGGATGGACGAGACCGTGCGGTATTTGTCAATTTTCTCTATTATTGTCTCACTCTGCGTCGGTTGTTTTGTTTGCGGTGTATCATTTTGGTACAAAACCGGGGGTGTGGAATACAACTGGTTTTTATGACTTTGGTAATGTAAATCGATCTTTACATAAACATGAATTTTCTACGGAGTATTTACGATTTGCTGTAGGTTTTAAGCTGTTAAAGCCAAATATTAGTACTATTCAGGATGCTTTAAGAGAAAATAGTACTATTAAAAAAATTTATGAAAAAGTGCAGCCTAACAGGTTTTATGCAGTTACCTATTCGCACTATACTTGGGGAAACAAAAACAGGCACATTTTGATTTATAATTTAGTTGATGATGGCTACTTGGTAGCTGAAAGGTCCTCTGTACTTCAACAGTATTTTTAGTGGGTAAGGGTGATTATATTTTATTTATAAAGAAATTCAAAACAAATGGCTGATAAAGCCTCATCTGCAAGAGCAGTTATAAAATGTTTCACATCAGGACCATGGTGCTTTATCATGCATTTTGGCTTCTAGTAAGTATGTTATTAGTGCTGAGGTGGACTGGACAAAGCTGGTGAATGGGCTGACATTACAGAGACACATAAATGCACATATGGTTTGTCATGGCAACTCTACCCTTTATTACATATCTATGACATATTTAAGGAATTGAATCGTAATTGTGGGTACTTAATAAGTCATTCTGAGGATGCCCCTGTGCAAAACAATTGATAATAAAATGTAAATTTGAATTTTATTCACATTTTGCTATTCAATTTTAATAAATTTGCACTAATCCCTTCGCCAAAACTTCAGAATTATCATTCAAATGTTTGGAAGTCGAATATGATTTTACTGGGCAATAATGTAAGATAAATAGAATTATTTTGAGCAGCAACAATATAAATGGAGACCTGATGTAAGACTTGCATATTTTTCAACAATAACAGATAAGTCTCTCAGTATTCTCAGTGATCATATCAAATTTGTCCAAGATTTGATCATATACATGACTGATATAAATAAAGGGCAATAGAATTAGAACCATCTGAATTTATTCAAAGATATGTAATGTATCTTAATTACAAATAGTATTCAGCTATTTCAAAATTTCAAAAGTGCTTAATTTCATAAATGTACATACCTTACTAGGATTCTTCATAATATCTGTTATACTTGGAATTTCTGAAGGTGTCTCAATTTCCAAAGATGGCACCAATATTTCTTTCTCATGGATAATCCTCCCTCCTCTTTTAGATGTTTTTTCTACTAGTAAAGCACTTGACATACCCTGTTCTTGTTTGCCAAGACCTTGACCTTCCTTGAATCCATATTTTGCCATAATTTTTGCTGCTACTGATCCACCACCATAATTAGTAACAAGAGGTTTATTTGGAAATATTGGTACTGGCTCAACAGGCTCTTGTAAACTAGGTGGGGGGGCTATTGCTGCACCTCCAGAAGGTCGAGCTTGTTTCTTTATCGGTTCCATATCTTCTTCTTCTACCCACCGACCTACAATTTTCAACAATTATTATTTTTTTATTTACCTGTTAAATATCTTTTTTTTCACTTCCCCAAAGCAATTTCAAATCATTCACTAATGGCATGACAATTCAGAATAATTGAATAATATTAATAATTAGGAATAAACACTATAAAAATGAAGGAATTTGGAGCTCCATAAGACCTAATCAATTTTTTTGTATAAAAAGTAAGACATATCTACCATGCATGTAGTACTATGTACTAACTATGAAAAATTTGAAGAATCCATTAACTTATTTAGCATTTACACTAGAACTTTCAGGAACAAATGATCAAGCTTGGTACTTGGAAAAACATTATCAATATTTTATTATATAGTAGCAAACTCAAAAATAACACATAATTAGCTAATCACATTACCTGAGAATCCACTTGCCACAGGTGGTTGAGCCATTTGAGGAGTCGGAATAGGAGGTTCTTCAGCAGGATCATTGAATCTTGTTTTCCGTCGTCTTTCCCTTCGCTTTTCCTCTTTTTCATTTTCACGCTCTCTATTTTCTCTCAAGTCCTTCACAACTTTTTCATACTCATTTGGCCATAGTGGATCATATTCATCCACAACATTCCAATCATATTCACTAGCATAACTTCCTGCAGAACTTAACAGAGGAGTGTTAGATTCCTTTTTACTTTTTGCAAAGATTGGATAGATTTCATCTTCTTCTCGTTTAGATTTCAAATCAATAACAGGTGCTAAGCTGACTTTCCGTTGTTGATCTCGTTTGGGTTGTGTGACAGTTGCCTTCTTCAACTGCAGTTGAGATTGTAATAATTTAATACCAGAAGACCAGCCAGATACATTCTCAGTGGTACGAGTTTTCACATCTAGATCGTCATATAATGACATTTTGTTTTAATCACCGAGATTTTAGTCAAGTTCCGAAAACATTACCTAAGGGAAAGTCGAATGAGAAACTAAAGGAACTATATACTGTCGTGTGGGAGCTGTAATTACAACTATAATGAATTACATTGAACTTAAAAAAAATTGAAGTTGAATATTCCTGATAGCGCCTTTCGTTTCCACTCAAAATTATAACCTTAAACTATGTTTATTGTTTATCAATCAAATATTTGAACTCATAGAATATAAAGAGGATGAGAACTACAGAACAGCTAAACAATAAACCACGCAGAATAGTGTTATGACCTTTTGAAGTCGCTACTGCCAGGCACAAAAAATTTAGAGAAGAAGAATTTAGAAGATTCAAACTCTCCTATATAATATCTAATCTATGAGTCAAACTCTAAGCATGTGAACAGTACTCCAGCAGGAAACTTCGAATCCGTGCTTTGAACAATATAAGGAGCTGCTGAGCCTAGCACGGAATAGAAGATCAAGTTTTTGTGAGGCGGTTTTCGCAATAGATCTCACATGATCATCCCAATTGAGGGTGCTGTTGGTGGTGATTTCCTGGAGAAGACGCAAGCTTGAGTTATATGATATCTATGGGGTTATAAGTTTTTAGTTGTTCTGTGGTTATTCATAGAAGCTCATATATTTTCTTTTTCAACACTTAACCTAACATTTTATAATCAGTCTTATTTTTCATCATTAAACAAACAGCTTACTAAAAATATTGGTAACTAACATATTTCGAGATGTCCATATTTAAATATAGGTCTATTTCCCTATTAAATTATGTGAAGAAGCCCATTAATATCAACTTCATCAATTCTACTTGTAACCATTCTACTAAATATACACCAAAAGAATATGGTAATTTAATTATGAAATTGTTACATATTACTGTATTACAGACACTAAATCTAAATATTATGGATGTAGATGATTCTTTTTATAAATATGTTTATCATTACTTTGTGCATAGTATTTAATTTCACTTGTAACAACCTCTTATATGTTTCAAGTTCAACTAAGTAATAGAGTAGTGTAGATATTGTATATCACTAATGTGTCAAGTATTTCGTCAAATCAAGCATCTTAAATTTTTCAGGTACAAATCCAGATCCACGTCCTCAATTTATCAGTAAAGATGTTCAACAAATCCTCAGGAAGTTGACACGAATAGATCTAAGCAAGGTATATCGGAAAAAAAGATTGGGCAACAAAAAATTAGAAGAACCAACTTATAAATTTTTAACTGATATAGAACTTGAAGAAGCAATGAAAGAAATTAATGAAAAAGTAAATGTTCTTCTCCAGATGCCACCAGTAGTACCCGTACTTCATGAACAGACTAGAATATTATCGAAAGATCCAGCTCTTCAAGGTTTAGAAACGTCAAGATTTGTTTTCACTGATATTACTTTTGGTGTTCGTGATTCAGAACGGTTAATTGTTATAAGAGATACTGATGGTACACTTCATGATGCAGAAGTAGAGATAAGAAATAGGGTGAATCAATTATACTTTCCAAGACCCAATCGTAAATTAAAAACCCCAAAGATGTTTGAAGATAGCTACCTTGAAGATTTATTAAATAGACATGAATATGAGTTTGTCTTAGATTGTGCTTGTGCCCAATTTGAACCTGAAGATGCTCAATACCAAAGAGTTGTTTCTGTAACATACCAACATTTGAATGATAACAATGCATTTGATGACTTGAGGTCTACAAGACACTTTGGAAATTTAATATTTTTCTTGGTGTGGCACAAATGTATAGATAATTTGCTTTTGGAACTCATAGAAACGTCACAACTTGAAGAAGCAAAGCATCTGATAATTTTGTATAACACAATTCATAAAATTTCATCAAAGACAATAAGTGATATCGAATTAATAGAAGAGTTCACTAAAACACACTCAAACAAACGAGCTCCGCTTGAATTGGCCCTTCAAGCATTTAGAGACATTGCAAAACAAAAGGAAGAATTGATAAAGGGTATTCAAACAGCTCATGGTCAAAATTAAAAGATTTCTGCAACATTATCATATAGAACTATAGAACAATTTTTTGAATAAAGCTACTTATTCATTTGCACTGTTTTGAAAGTTATTTGCATGTGCCTCATCATTTTACAAATATAGGCTATTTCCTCCAAATACAGCAACATTTATTTAGTATGAAATTAATTCTTTCAATATCTGAAAGTTAAATTTTTACGAATGTGCTCCATTTCTTCCAAAACAAGTACTTCTGAAGCAGTTTGAACCTTGGAATTGTACATTGATTAAATAATAGGCCATTACTAATAGGAGGAAATATTAGAAAAAAAAAGTTCGTTACAGCAATCTGACAGCGGGATATTGTAGAACAAGATATTATAAAAGAGGGAAAAATAAATTGAACCGACAGCTTCTATCTGGGAAGGAATGGGGTGTGTTTTTAGGGGTTGAAAACAGTTTTTCGTGATTTCTGGCTAAACCGTGCATTCTATCAAAAAAAGTTGAGTATAAAAGTTGTAGGGAATCAAAAGATCTACAACTTTTGTACCCACCATTTTTACCCTAACCTCAAAATTTTTCGACAAAAATGCGAAGACCGATTTTTCGGTTTTTAATTTTTTTCTTTGACAAATAAAACTTTATGAAGCTCAAACTTTGGCAAAAGATACCTCTATTTATTGCAAAAAGGCAGTAATTTTTTCGGGGGGAAATATTCAGAGGTTGTTGTTAAATTTGATTTAGAAAAGAACAATACATTTTTAACTGTTATTCCTCTTAAAACTACGCCTCCTACAGAGTTCTGTTTTGGCTCACTTACTCGTTGTTACGTCTACGTTCGATAAGTGGTAAGAAAAGGTATACTGCAATGGAAAGAATGACGGAAAAAAACGAAAAAATCGCTGTTTTCTTGGTAATTTGCATATTTATCGTTGAATAATATTATTTCTTTAATTATTGTATAGATCGAGTTTTGATATGATGTCTAAGACAGCAAATTATATCTGCTATATTTATAATTGGTAATCGCAGGATACGAATATATGACTTCTACGATCGTCGTACGTGGGATTGTTACTATCAAACAAAATATAAGAAATGCACATTCCTAATATGCATTTAAGAACAATTTTAGTTTTTACTCGAAATCAATTGGTTCACTAAACAAAATATAATCATACAATAGGTAATGTAGTAGATCTACAATGATATATACGGGTTTTGTAGTGGTTTTCAATTATAAGACAGTATTTGCATGTTGCACTGAACAAGTTTATATTGCAAGTATTTATATTAAAAAAAAATACTATAAAAAATAATACATCATGGAAAAATTGAAGCAGATCCCTCCTGTTTTTAGGTAATAAATATCAACAACACGAAATTCATAAATGCGGTAAAAAAAATTTAATATTATTTAGAACAAGCTTAAAAAACTAAATTGAAAAAAGGTGCATTCCCCTTTATGTATTTTTCTCTAATCTTGTTTTCTTCGCAGAGCGTTGTACTTTTCCTTCGTCTAGTTCAACAAAACTGAACGATTCTCCAGCGTTTTCGAAAGTTTCTTTGAGTACTGTTTCAGTTATAGTACATTGATCTGTATCCATTTCTTCACTTTCGTGTGGAAATTTGTGGAAGTTCAGTATTTGAGCAGTTTTCCAGATTAAAACAATTTAAACATGAGTTGGTACAAGTGTAGTATATGCCGTCTCGACCTCTCATTGGCTTAGAAGGCCTCTGGGTGCGTTCGCATGCTGTCTTTAGCTTTGAAAACAGCTCCTTAAATTTCTCATATTCGTATCCGATTACGATTACAAATATACGAATATAGCAGATATAATTTGCTGTCTTAGATATGCATGACATATCAAGACTCGATCTATACAATAATTAAAGAAATAATATTATAGTTTCCATAAACATAAGTAAATTAAAATGATTTTATTAATTAATAACAATTATTCAACGATAAGTATGCAAATTACGACGAAAAAAGCGATTTTTTCGGTTTTTCCAATTTTCCCGCCATTTTTCCCATTGCAATATACCTTTTTTTTACCACTTATCGAAAGTAGACGTAACAAAAAGTAAGTGAGCCAAAACAGAACTCTGTAGGAGTAGTGTTAAGAGGAATCGCGGTTCAAACAATTTTTTTTTAAATTAAATTTAACAACAACCTCTGAATATTTCCCTCCGAAAAAATTACTGCCTTTTTGCAATAGATAGAGGTATCTTTTGCCAAAGTTTGAACTTCATAAAGTTTTATTTGTCAAAGAAAAAAAATTAAAGACCGAAAAATCGGTTTTCGCATTTTTGTCGAAAAATGTTGAGGTTATGGTAAAAATAGTGGGTACAAAAGTTGTAGATCTTTTTATTCCCTACAACTTTTATATTTAACTTTTTTCAATAGAATGCACGGTTTAGCCAGAAATCACGAAAAACTGTTTTCAACCCCTAAAAACACACTCCATTCCACTCCGGATAGCAGCTGTCGGTTCGATTCATTTTCCCTCTTTTACAATATCTTGTTCATAATATCCCGCTCTCAGATTGCTGTAACGAATTTTTTTTTTGTTCAAATGCTATTTGTACTGGCCTATAACGCCTATTGCTCTGGTTACATGTGAATTCAACATTTTCTATGTGGAAGAAACAGAAAATAAGACAAAATATGAACATATGATCTATCTTCAACTTTTGTGACGTAAGTGCCATTGTATTTGAGATATTTAACATTTAAACTTATTTTGTCTTGTACTATTCAAATTGTAACTGGCAGACTATCGATTGAAAAAAATTATTGTAGGTATGCATTATCTTCAAAACCCTTACAATTTCAGTTCAAATGGCATAAACCTCTTTGCCCAAGTCAACTCTGCATAGTTCTTGCTGTTTAAAATCAATCAAAATAATGTTACTTCCAACTTTCTAAAAAAATTAAAACAAGTAATTTGGAAACAAAAATGCACGACTTACTATTCAGATATTGGAGACGTCCAATCATGTTCCCCCTTGGCATTTTCATCACTATCCTGCAACCCCACGGTGAGTGCCCCTCATTCTCTCGGAGAATAATCAAACAGTCGGGTTCTGACATTTCTCACCGCGTCGAATCGCCCAGTTTCAACGTAGAATGTTGAGGGAATAGATGCACATATCTCTTATGAGCTACCATCTCTTGAGTGTGCTGCATATTTGTAGACGTTGCACCCGTCCGTCTTTTCCATTTCCCGAGACGGAGGCCTCCAGCCCTAAACGTAGTTAAGAAGGTTTCAGCCTCTTCCTGCGTCAATCCTTCTCCGCAACATGTTCTCAACTTTTCCACAGGCATACCTGCTAGAAATATAGCCCTTCCCCGTAGGGATTGAGGAGACCTACCATCGAGGGGCGCCAGTCCTCGATCAGCCATATTGAAAGACTCTTCCGCCGCGAGGTGCCATATAATTCCCCGCATTCCAAAATGTATTTTACGATGGCCGTGCTGTCGGCCAACCCAAATTTCCTTGCAGGAGATCGGATCTTAGAGGGGTAGTAATTTTCCTTTCCCCAGAAGGCGTTGCAGTGCACAAATTAAATTGCTGTACGGCCTTCTCAAAATTATCCCCTAGCCCCAATTCCTTCATTTTACCCACAAGGTAAGAGCTCTCATCCTTCCGATGAATATCGTTTATGAACTGGAACAGCTTGAGTGTCCGATCCCTCAAACTGTCGGCAGATCGATCCTCAAAAAATGGTCTCTGACATCTCCCTATATATACTTTAATATAATTTTGCTGGTGTTAACTTCCAGTTCGCATATGAACTGCATAATTTTCAAGTCTTCTACCAACGCACACGCCGAATGAGCAACGCGAGTTCTTTCGGTAGGTTCCACTGAACAACCAACGCCTTCATTACTAGAACAGGAAAAGACAAACAACACTTTGTTAGTAAATTATGAAATATCGAATTTTGAGAAGGATTACACTACAAAATCAAAATATATCTATTGTTTTATATTTATATGGATATTGCCGACTCATGCGGCCCGGGTAAATATTTCCCAAATTGCTGGAAACTTTAAGGATTCAATACTAACACTAAGTAAAAATTACTAGGGTGATTTTCTATAAGAAATAAGAAAAATACGTATAACTGTTTTTAAACCGTTTGTTTAAGAATGGAATATCTCAAATCAATTATAAACATAGAATTAAAAATTGCAATAGTGATAATTATCATAGTAATTCTAATTGTTTTAATTGTTCAAAATAGAATACCACAAATACACAAACCATTTCAATGATAGCGTCCTATATATTTTCTGGTGAGAAGCGTCTGAAGAAATTGATTCTTATGGATAATGGAAATTCTAAATTATTTAAACATGGTGAATTAATTCCTTTCAAAAATATGTTGTGTTAGTATCAGTTCAAACGTAAAATAATTGCCTATACCTACCTGAAGCATTCAGTTGGCCTTCTCAAATGACCAACATTTTTCATTTCTTTCTGTTACGAGTTTATCTATAAGAACAAGTATTAAAGTGAAGGAAGAACATAAAAAACTGATAAGCATTAAATACAGTAAAAACTCTACCACCTGGATCAGAAAAACTGAGATTTGTGAAATACAATCAACCAGTGGCGTGGTCAACTATTCCAAAATAATTCTCCTAAAAAACATTCAAGTTAACTTTAACATGAAAACATATCCAAAATGGAATGCATCCAATGTGAACAAATAAAACAACCGGCCGACAAGACTAATAGTCCAGGCAACGAACCGGGAATTAAAATAAAAAATATAGTAAGCTAAAATTTCAAAATTTTTGTTGCATTTTGTTCCTAATACCCCATAAATCATTCATGACTATCAAGACCGCGGGGGTTGACCTTTCTACCCCCCCCCCCCCAAAATTAGGTTTCAACCCCTCAGAGGAGCATTTTTATAAAAACAATCCAAAAGTTTAGAAAATTAATGAATTAAGAGGCGAAAATGACCCTTAACATGTTTTTTGGGTCGCTGATCACGATTCCGCAGTTAGTTTTCTCGGAAAACTCCCCCAGATGGGAAATTTGGAAAATTTATATATAATCTCTAATTTATAATTTTGTTGCAAAAATTACTTCTAGTAGGTTTTTTGGGTCGTTGATCACGATTCCGCTGTTATTTTTCCCAAAAAACTCTCCAGATGGAAAATTCGGGAAATTATTCATAACCGTCTCAGGAAAATCTCAACTTTCCCGAATTGTCCATATGGAGAGAGTTTTTTGGGAAAAATAACAGTGGAATCGTGATCAACGACCCAAAAAACCTACTAGAGGTAATTTTTGCAACAAAATTATACTTTATTATTCATAACCGTCTCAGGAAAATCTCAAATTTTCCGAATTATCCATCTGGAGTTTTTTGGGAGAAATAACAGCGGAATCGTGATCAGCGACCCGAAAAACCTACTAAAGGTCATTTTTGTAACAAAAATTATATATTATATATAAATTTTCCAAATTTCCCATCTGGAGGGAGTTTTCCGAAAAAACTAACTGCGGAATCGTGATCAGCGACCCAAAAAACATATAGGAGTCATTTTCGGCTCTTAATTCATTACTTTTCTGAACTTTTGGAATGTTTTTATAATAATGCTCCTCCAAGTGGTTGAAACCTCATTTTGGGGGGGCTAGAAAGGTCGACCCCCGCGCTCTTGATAGTCATGAATGATCTATGGGGTATTAGGAACAAAATGCAGAAATTTTTTTGAAATTCTAGCTTACTATATATATTTTTTTTATTATGGCCTTTTTCACGGCTTATTGCCTGGACTATAAGACAGCACTGATAACATGTGATTCATGTAGAAGCCTCACATGTACTGAATGCAGCGAATTGAGTACAGCAGTATTGAGATGCATACCTCTACAAAAAAGAACATTCAAGTATCATTGCAAAAAATTCAGAAACTTTGATACACTAAATATCTTACAAAACACAATAACAGACAAAGAGAAAATGATCAAAGATCAAGAAACATTAACTAAACTAATGCAAGAAAAGATCACACTACAGGAGCAACATAATTCCCCTACCTACTCCACAATCTTGAAACAAGAACATACCAACAAACAGCGGTAAATAGCAGTGTTAACCGCGGTATATGTTGGCAACGGCTCACCGATGTCAGTTAATAATTGGAATATTAGTTTTGCCGCTTTGGCTGAACGAACTCATTATTACGAAGACCACCCCACACAGCAATACCGTATCTTAGGATAGATTCAATTAACGATTGGTAGAGAAAGATTAATAATTTTTTATTCATAAGCTTTCGTAGCTAATAAAATTTATATATAAATCTTCGTAGTTTTGCTGTTAAGTTATTAATGTGGTCGCTTCATTTAAGGGGTTTGTCAATAATTATACCCAGGTATTTGGTTTTATCAGTAGTTTATTTCAAGATTTGAGTCTTCAAATTTTAATTTAGAGAAATCAGGTCTGTTTGCTTCTGTCAGAGAAAAGGCTATATATGACGTTTTGCCTACATTTAAAGACGTTTGTTAAAGTCTAGTCAGGTTTTAACTATGGATATGCCATGTTGAGCCTTTTCGTTAACAGTGTGCCATGTGTTGTCTTCAAAAACAAGAACTGTGTCATCAGCATATGATATTATAGTGCCGCCTGTATGTGTGTAGTAAAGGGTTGAAGTAATGAAAAGCAGGGGTCATAGAACTGAACTTGAAGTACTCCTATCTGTATATCATCAGTGTTACTGTACGTATTTCTATTTTTACAATTTGTTTTCTCTCTAGTAAATAATTTTTGAAAATTTCCAATACAATGCCTCTTACTCCATATTGTTAACAGTGTGTTCAACAGTGTTGGGTGAGGAACCATGTCAAATGCTTTTGCTAAGTCAAGGAACACTGCAATATATTTGTTTCCTCCATCTAATTTTTTTAATGTGATTTATTAATTCAAACATTGCTTATACCTGGCCGAAAACCAAATTGTAATTGAGAATTTCATTTTTCATCAGTTAGAAAGATCTTTAGTCGAAACCGGTACTGCAATAGGATAGCAGTGCTGTCATAAAAAATATTTCACGTTCACTTGAAGAAAAATCTTGGAATTTTTTTTACATTTATAAATGTCTGAGATTTCATCAATTTCAGAATATTGCAATACGTAAGTAAAATATATCTAATCAAACATCTGAAAACATAAGTAAAGGAAAACTTTAATATTCTTTGATCTTAGAAAATTAATGTCAAATGAATAGAAGACAGTGTTTTTCCAAATATTTACAGGAAGATTTGAATCACATTTTCAATGAACAAAATGAATCATTTAAAAACCGTATATTATAAAATATTTACAATTGTATATTTCTAAATAGGAAATTTTATTGACTGTATTCAATTCAATTTTTCAACCAAAATCTCTTCCAGTATCGTTGCATCACTCTTGTATTATTTTCATCAAGCTTTCTATTTTATATTGTTCATCCAGTTTAAAAATTAAATTCTCTAATTGAGAATTTCCTTCCAGGAAAACCTTAATATTATGTACATTTCCTCCGGGCAACCTATGATCAGTAATTCTATCCTGACTGAAATTATATGTTCTAATTTTTTCATTTCTGAAATTTGTACGCACTTGACTTTTTCTTGTTTTTTCGTTAGCATTATTTTGTGCATCTAATTGTTGTTGATATAACAGAGCTCTTAATTTTGCTAAAGCTATTTTTCTATTTTTAATTTGTGATCTGTCCACTTGACACTCCACACTTGTCCCAGTCGGTAAATGAACTATTCGCACTGCACTGTCGGTTGTATTCACATGTTGTCCACCAGCACCAGTCGATCGTTTTGTTTCAATTTTCAAATCAGCTGGGTTTATATTTACTTCAATATCAAGAGGTTGTGGTAGTGCCAACACTGATACTGTACTTGTATGTATCCTACCTGATTTTTCCGTTGCAGGTATACGTTGTACTCTATGCACCCCAGCTTCATACTTGAAGAACTGCATAACAGAGTTTCCATCGATTAGTGCACAAGCATGTCTTATGCCTCCACCATCTGCATTAGAAAGCTCAGCAATTTGCACATCCCACCCTTTAACAAAATATTAAACAATAACTACAGTTATAACATTATTTTTGGCTGGCTTTAAATTATTCTTGTATTCCAATTTTGTTTTTATATTCATTAGCACCTGCAATTAATTTTATATAAGAGTTATTCACAAAGTTCAAACTAATTCTGTGATGCCACCACCAATACCCATGATTTATATATATATTTTCTATTATATTCACCTTTGAAAACAGCAAAGTTCTGGTATGTTTGAAACAGTTCTCTTGCAAATAGCATGGCTTCTTGACCACCTACTCCTGCATTCACTTCAAGAACAATGGAATCGCAAGAATCTTCTGCTTTTCGAGGTATTAAAGCATGCACCAGTCTAGAAGATATTTCTCGCAAATGTTCCTCATATTTACTTTTCTCATCTAAAGCTAAGTTTTTAATGTCTTTATCATCATCTGATAATAATTCTTTTAAGTTTGATATATTTTCTAAAAGCAAATTTCGCTCATTCAAAATGTCTAAAATTGGTTCTACTTTCTGAAGCTTTCTATCTGAGGCTGATCTACCTACTAAATGTTTATACTCTTCACTTATCTTGTTTATGTACTTATTCAAAGCAACATTATCTATTTTCAAATGTATATCATCCGAACCATAAGAGTTACTGGACCTTGAGTGATTGAAAGAAAAATTGGAAATTTTCCTATAAATATTCCTATAATTGTTTAAAGATCTGAACATAATTTAATTTTAGTTGCAATATCATTAATTTTAACCTACATTTAATGGATTAATAATTCAATTGTCCTATTTCTGTATTTAAAAATTAAAACTTGATTTTGATGTAGAATAGATATGTTGACAAATTGTAGAGTAGATTCTACAGAACAACATAAATTTAGTACTAGATAATATAAAGTAACATCACACTGTAGGTATCTCTTAATCTGTGGTATTATAGTAGTGAACACCGGTCTATGCTATTTTATAATGGGGATCAGTGACACCGGTATTTATGAACTGTTGAAACCCAAGGCAGCATCTATGTGAGTTTATCGCATATGCAACGGTCGTACATACAGGTCTGGGAACTCGAGACTGTTTCCTATGTGAGAAGTGAGTCCGCTAAGCGTCAACTGTCGCGTAGTACCAACGGGTGGCGCAGTAGTCGAAGAATGATCTCTGACACGTATATGACCGTGTTCTCTGGCAATAGTCGTTGTTGACTTGTAAGCACAAGGAATACCGGCGTTTTTGGAAAAAAATGACGAAACCGTGCATTGTGCCGAAATGCAAGATGGAGTACAAAAGTGTAAAGCAAAAAACTTCTGATTTTAAAGTGCCGAAAGATGCGAAAATGCGAAAAAAGTGGATGCCTGCGATTCCGGAAAGAAATCGTTTTAACGAGGTCTTTTATGTGTGCGAAAAGGGGGAAGTTATTTTTAAGGTGAGTAATACATTTTGACAAGAGTAACAGTTCTATTCCTCTCTCAAATAAGAATAGTAAATATTGCGTTGCGAGAAAAATTATTTTACTTAATAATGTGATTGTTGCCATACTTCGATCAAAGCGATAGCTAGTGGCGGAGAGAGGGACTACGAGTTTGGTGGCATGTAAGAGACTCATGTCAAACAATAGAGTTCCCAGACCTGTATGTACGACCGTGGTATATGCATAAACTGGGGGACTTTTCTGGAGCTTTACATCAATTATAGCCCATGACATACAACTGTAAGATACGATCCAGTATAGTAGTAGTCAAAATATAAAAAACCGTTGAATTGATCTCACATAATTTCGCTTTCACAGCAGCACATCATAATAACGGGTAATATTAATAATGAATATTATATTACCTCTACCTCTATGCATTTAAAACGTTATATAGTTCTATGTTTGATAATATTTTGTGTCTATGGCAGTTATTTCTTGGCAACCACCAATGAAAACATATTTATTTGTTTTAAATATAAATTTCGGTTAAGTGTTTAGTGACTAGTGACAATTTAGTTGATTTGACTTAGTTTATGCAAGTGAATCGCTTAATAACTTTTAAATTAAAACTCTTAACTAACCAAAAACACTAAATTTTGAGTAGTATGTAGCTATCGCTGCAATTAACAATGGATAATACGTGTGCAGCTGTTAATCTTTCCAATTCCGAAAACTCGTCAAGAAATCTAATTGACCTGTAAGTTATAGGAGTTAATGAGATTCACATATTCCTTGGTGTTTTGAAAACTTTTTGTAGATATTTCAACAATTACTTCAAATTCTTGTGGAATCAACAATTAAAACCTTCAAGTTCTATAATCCGAATATTATTTCCAAAACCTTTTTGGTTGTCTTGTATGTATTGAAGAGAGTTGATATCTCAGATGAATGTACCTGTAGATGTATTTGTGAATCTAGCAACATGTATTATGAGCATGCAAACTGATAAGCGAAAAGAATCACATGGGTCTGGGTCAACTCAAAATCATTTACAGCTAAATTTTCATGATAAAATATTGGTGACTTTTATATGCAAATGTACTTCGATTAATCAATATTACATTTGCATTAGAATAATGAATAATCCTTCAGACAGTTGCATTCTTCATAAGAATAATACTGAATGTTTAGAACAATATCACCATATATTGAAATAATTGTCAATAAATATAAAATTTTCTTAAGGATATTTGGCATTTTATCATTCTGATTCGAATAGCTTGAGTATTTTCTCAGGTTCAGAACTAGAAATAATATATTATGTTTAATAAACATTTTATGAGAAATAATTATTCATACAAATTTGTTTGTTACTTACCTAAGTTTTCTTTACTTGTTGAATATTGAAATACTAATAACCAAGCTAGTATTCTTATACTTATAATTAGAATCCTGACAAAATGTTTTACAACACTTTATCAGTATTAATCAAAAATTAAATGTTATTAAGTTTTTGAAGTAAGATCTGTCCTTGATGCATCAGAGTTTTGTTCCTAATACCTTTTCCCTTTTGCATGTAGAACTTTTCTTCATTTTTCCCAAAGTTGGAAAATAAAACTGAAATTGTTTCACCAGATTGGCAACCTTCAAAGCTTGGTTTTATCAACTAAAGCTATACTTTATGTATTATATTTTTTAAAGGCAAAGTTTTTATTCTGGTTTTTAAGAAATTGAGATATTTTTTGTCAGTGTTTACCTAAATATGTTAGAAATTTCAGTTTTATATTCCAACTGTAGAAAGTTTAAAATGTTTTTCTACGTCAACGTCGAAACCATAGATATATTTTCTCTCGTATTTTCTTAACTCCTTTTGTGAAAGTTGAATTGTTGAAAAAACGATATGATATTTGGGAAATTATTGATGATAGATCAATTCAACTTGGATAAAAATTTACAAATGTATTCATATCATTGACATGTTTCGGCCATTGTACATGTGGGAAAACTATTATTCTTCATTCAACGTTTCAAATGATTAATCGTTACGTCTGTCGTAATAAGCAACAGGGGTTGTTTCAATATTACCAAGAAAGAGGTGCTACTTAATTGGTAATCTGATACATTTCCAGAAATACCAAATTGAGTTAAATCTCTTCACGCATAATGAAGATATGATTCTCCCAAGGAACACTGATATTTTCCTAAACCAGGTGATAAACCCAGCATATTTGTTATATGTACATATTTAGAATTACCATTCTCAGGTAGAACTTACGTGTTAACCTTCTACCATCAGTCCGACCCCTATCGTTAATTATCCCAGAATTGCTTTGAATGTGAAACTATTTGTAGTTCTAAAATATAATTTAGCAAATTACCTTATACTTTCTTTCGAGTTGTACATTCACATTAGGTATCACGAGATTGAACGTATTTACCTTAAACAAATTGAAGGCCTGCTAAGTTTGTGTATCGATCGAGGGGCAAACCGCAGCCTAAAATTTGTACACCAAACTTCCACTTGCTAAAGGACTTCCACTAACTTCCTCTAACTTCCACTAACTTCCACTAACTTCCATTAACTTCCACTAACTTCCATCAACTTCCACCAACTTCCACCAACTTCCACTGACTTCCACCAACTTCCACTAACTTCCATGAACTTCCGTTGACACATATTTCGCGAGGCACTATCTTGTTGGTTAATACATTTCTTCAGCTGTACCAAACTACAAACTACTGTCTTTTGCAAAAATTTATTGATCATATTAACAGTGGGTACATTATGAATAAACCAAAAATAAGACATTTACATATACTTTATGTACAATAAGTAACACAACATAATTGTTTCCCAATTATCTCACATTTACATGCAACCATATTTCTATTTAGATTTTTTTGATGCGCTTATACCCTTTCTCAATATTAAGTCTATCAGTTCTTGATTTCTGAAGTGGATTGCAACCAACCATGTTCACTGGACCATAAAATATATGTTTTACGTTAACTGTATCTATATCGTCTCTTTTAGGCCAGTAAAAGCTTCCTAAATTTTCTTTCAAAAATTTTGAAGAGAAATTATTTCGAGGCAAACTATTTTTAATGCGTCCTATATACCACATTGAATCATAGAAATAAGCATAATACAGTTCCTGTTCTACACTAATAACACCAGGTTGATTTGAAACTTCACCTTCTTCTCCGGAAGTAAAAGATTCGACATCAGAAGAATCATTATAAACAACCTCTTTTTCTGAGCCCTCTGTTGACATATCCTCGTGCACCTCTTTATTTAATTTATTTGAAAGAGGATCAAAATTCTGCAGGTAATCAATATCCATAACTAGTAATTTAGAACTGGGTTCGTCAAACTGTATTATTCCAGAAAAAATGGTTGCAGCATAGTTGGGATATCCTGTAAAACAGATTCTTCTTCATTTCGATAATATGAAAAATTTCATTTTTATCTATGCGATACCAAAAGTACATAAACACCCAAGACCACGATTACATTTCTCAAACCCCATTATCTTTGCCGTGTCTAATGAATATTGACGTTGTTTATGCGATCCCTCCATATAGCTAAAAGATAGCACCCGCCCCAATATGTAGGTATTTAGGACGTGATCCAAATGGTGAATATTAAAGTGTGTATTCCCCATTTTGAATTGAAAAGACACCAGTCTCCTATTGTGATTTTATCTTTAATTTGTATGGGGTTCTTTGATCTAGCCGATTTTAGAAGAGCATTCTCGCAGAGTTTTATTTTGCTGTTAGAAATAAATCGTTTCTCCGGGTTGACCAAATAACCAACACAGATTTTTTTATAACAATATGTTTAGTTCAACCATCACTGCAGCAAACAAACTGTTCTTGGATATATGTGACTTATCTTTCGAAAAATCTTTAAGACAAAGTTCGTTTCTCAATGACGCAATTTCAGTCATGTCCAGAACATTATCGAGATCAATATATGTGTCACTCTCGGGGTAATTGCATTTCTTAATAGAACAACTTCGCTCTCGTGAGTTACTACATGATCATCTTCTTAATTGTCTCCCAGGTTTTCTTCCTCTGTGTTTTCATCAAGTATTACAGGCAGGATTATCTTCTTCCACGAATCCTCGTCTACGAATATCCCAAGTTTGTGGGTCAAGTTTAGTACATCGGACATTGCAATATTTATTAATTATTGTCTTCTCAATATCTCTATCATTAACATCAATTCTTCGTGATCTTAATTCTAACGATTTTTTTTTCTTGACGTGGAAAAAGAAACTCGTGATTGAGCTCATTAAGAACAACATTAATTATAGATATTCTACTTATTCGATCTTTAATATCCTTGATACTAAAATTAACAATAGTTGAATATGTTGATGTCATAGATCTAGTAGCTCGAAAAATTTTCTCACATACTTGGCTGCTATACAGCCATGGCAAAAACATTGACTCGTTTAAATTAGAAAGGCTCTGTATTAATTTTATAATTTTTATTAAATTGTGAGCGTTATTTTCGATACACACACATGAATTTAATGATATGATGTTGTCCTTAAGGATATATTCTGCATGATCAAGTATCCATTTCCTATAAACACGTAAAATAAATACAGCAAACCAAATAGGATAAATGCGAGTGTGAATATCTAAATCTTTTTCTAAATAGGAAGTAACTGCATACATAGTTCACTATTGTTAAATATGCCACAGTCGCTTCACTATCCGAAATTACCTTTAACATATCAATCACTTTTTTAAACACATTTTTTCGGCAGCTCGAAAATTCATTTTGTCTTCAGCTTTTAAATCGGAGATCACCAATAGATTCTTTTCTTTGCAATAATCTCGAATGAGAATATGTAAATGGCTAGCGGATGCTATATGTTTTCCAATGGGTAGAACGATGGAAGGTTTTAGGAGTCGCGTTCGTAATTTTGTGCTGATGTGAACCATATCCTGCACATTGCCAGCATTTGCTATCAAATTTGCCCATCTGAAACCATGCCCAATCACTATTACTTTCATTTTCTGAAAGGGGCGACAAGACCTTTAATAGCCAATTATCTCCATCCGCGGAAAATACAATGATATGTGTTCCATACCTTTGAGCTTCTTTTTCCATGTATTTGCTTCTATCTACAACGTCTTTGGAAGTAAATTTATTATTGGTACCATAAATACAAAGGCAATAAGAAGATGCCGTCATCGATAGAGGCTGGGCCATTATAACATAACCATAATTCGCTTTTTGCCCACTTGCCCAATTATCAATGGGCAAATCGTTTGTTGAACATGGATCAGTTGCCCCACTTTCCCCCCCGTTCAAATCATAAATTAATTCATCATATAACGAAAGTTTTGTAATTTCGAGAATCTTAATTTTTTTAGTTGACTAAGTAGTTGACGAATTAGACACCGTTTTTGATGACTTTGATGCCAATGAAGGTGGTATTGACGAAAAATAATGTTAATTGTCTGTGGTGTCTTGGAAACATCCTTTTCGTGATCAATATTCCACAAATTCTTCTGCCGTTGTCGTAAATGTTTGGCATTATACGACTACGACGCATGCATACATAAATAGAAGCTTTCATGCACTTCTACTAACTTCCACTAACTTCCACTAACTTCCACTAACTTCCTCTAACTTCCTCTAACTTCCACTAACTTCCACTAACTTCCTCCAACTTCCACTAACTTCCGCAAACTTCCATGTTCTTGTACACTAAACTTCCACTGCGGTTTGCCCCTCGGTATCGATTGATGGAAGATTGGAATCAAAAGTTTTATTGTTTCGCAGCATGTAACTTGTTATCTTTTATGATAATATTTGTGCACGTTCCACGAACGTTGAGTGTTTCTTGGTGATTCCTAATTTGATGCAATTGACATCTTGCCAATATATTACGAATTCGTAAGATTTTAGGAAGAAAATTAACACTGTTTACAGGGATTAAAAAATATATCAAGATTGATGTTGTTGTTGATACACGCTTCCTATTACATGTAACCTTCCAGCTTTTATTTCACTTCGTTATTATTCTAATTTCTAACATGTTTATACCGGAGTTTGTCACTAGGCAGAAAGGTCAACATATTAGAAAAGGCATGGGTCAGCTGGACAAAACGATGAAGTAATTAGTTTTAAATAGGGTTCAGTTGGGCAAAATTAATTGAACGGTTTATGACATTAACATGATAGGGGGTAACGCACCTGCAACTACCCTAACTTTATTTATACGATCTTAACACAGCTATCTCTTAAAATTAGTTATGAATAATAAGAATAAAACAAGTATTATTTTGGATCACACATTGTCGCTAAACAGTTTATCGAAATTCGTTACTGTTATAAAATACGTTACAATCATCGTAGAACAAAAACTCATACTTACACTTACTCATTTTTGTAAGTGGGTTCATAACTAAGTTGTTCAATGAAATAATAAGGTTAACTTATTGAAAATAGTAAGTTTATTTAAAAAAAGAGTAACATAATTAAATATTTATATTTAACTACATTACAAATTTTACGAAATTAATTCCAAATTTGTTAAATCTCTAATTTCGCTATTCATATTCATGTGATATTGGAAAATCATCATTGGTGCTACCCCTTCTCAGGCATTATCCGCCATTGCATCCACAATATACTTACAAATTAGTTAGTAGAACCTCGGTGGAACCACTTTGATTTATGTGAAAAAATGTGGACACACTCGATATTTGTTGACAACAATTCACTAGCTCCTGAACTATTAAACTTTGGACCGTTTTTAACTTATAGCTGCTGTAAGTGTAGATGTGACTTTTTGGTCTACGATCATTGAAACGATTTCATAGAAGTAACAAATTTCAATAATCAATCATTATAAATGACCATATGCTCAAGTATTAAGGTGGTAGATATATTTGTGACGCCCTTCAAAATTGTGCTTATTAAAAGAATATACATATTCGTGAATGGTCTATGCTATATGGACTTATCAACATTCCTTCGAAAAAATGAGTTTTGACATATCGTTGAATATAATAAACCATGTCATAATTATTAAATGTGTTATAAGAAATATAATTTAAAAAGATCCTATTTTTAAGCTAAATTATGACAACTGATTTGTCATACATAGGCCAGACATGACATATTTTCATTGTACGGCCTTATGAAATTGAGGAAAAACAAGGTTCAAATTAGGATTAGGTATAATTATCAAATTTATCAAATATTGTCTGAATATTCATCTTAATTCATGCCCAACCACCTCCCTATACAATAATATAAAGAGATATATTCAATTGAATTAATGGGGCACTGAAGTTTCTCTCAACCATCGTGATCCCTTCTACCATTTTGATTCAGCTAGTAACTTCGTGTTACATCCTCTGGATAGCAGATCTGCAGGATTGTCTTCCCCTTGTACATGATTCCATTCAGTTATCAAACCATATGAACGCATTTCTTCTCCCCAATTACCTACAAATATATTCCATGCAATTTTTGGTTTTAACCATGTGAGCACTACCATGGAATCACACCAATAATTAGTTTGCAGATGAGTTAACTCCTCCACTTTTACTATTTAGCAAAATCTCAACCCTATAACAGAAGCCAAAAATTCTAACCTAGGTAGAGTTAATGTTATGATAGGGGCTATTCGTGATTTGGTTTGTAAGAGTTTTACTGAATAGTACGAACCTTCTAGCTGGAGAAAAATACATGCTGCATAGGATAATTTACTGACATCGGAAGATTTATTTGAACGGTTAGGTTTAAAAAATTGAAATAATTTTTGAGGAATTGAACAAAATTTCAACCATACCTTATTTGTTTAATTCAAGAACTGAATCGTTTCACAAAATCCACTGTTAATTCATGATCCCAACCTAATTTGAATTTCTACGGTCCTTGAAGCTAACGTTTAGGAATCAATGCAGTAGTACTTGTGAAACCTATTGATCAAAAATTTTTTGTGCAATTGATAATAACCTTACTTTTGTATTTTGTTTTTCGTTGCGTATTTATCAACTTTACAATATGTGTGTTTGTTAAGCTAGAAAACACGGTATACACGGCAATCTGCTCCTATGGATTAATTCGTATTTAATAAGTAGATCCCAGTGTGTGAATATAAACAACTGTACATCTAATTTTATCAAAATCACATCGGGTATTCCTCAGGGATCACATTTAGGCCCTCTCCTCTTTTCGCTGTTATCAATGACATTGGGCGCTGTTTCCTCATAGTTTCGTCTCTATGCAGATGATCTTAAAATCTATAAATCTGTTACTTCTATCAATGATTGCTTTTCTCTTCAACGTGACCTCAATAGATTAAACGAATATTGTAGTGTAAATAGACTATTTTTGAACATAGATAAATGTCATCAAATCACGTTTTCTAAAATATTCAATGTGTATGAACACAGATATCATATTAATAGTATGTTGCTGAAAAGGGTAGTAACAATTAACGATCGCGGGGTTACATTAGAGTGTAAATTGTCATTTGAATCACACATAGAAATAATTGTCAAGAAGACTCTTAGGAACCTAGGCTTTATATTGCGCACAACTAAATCATTTATTAATCCTGATTCCTTAATATTGCTATATAATTCTTTGGTGCGTATTCACCTAGAATACGCCTCTCTAGTAGGGAACCCACTGTATATCAAATACATTGATAGATTGGAAAAAGTACAAAAACGATTCATTAATTCCCTCAATTTTAGATTTCATAGAAAACTTTATTTTAACACGTATGACGATAGCTTTAGGCATTACTAATTATTAAAACTAAATTCTCGTAGAAATGTTTCAGGACTAATTTTCCTTTACAAGATTTTGAACAATGTTATTAACAGTAGCTCTATATTAGGTAATCTTCACTTTAACGTCAGACGATACATTTCTCTGTCGCCCACACTGTTCTACCACCAATCATTTACTACAAATTATGTGAATAATACGCCAGTGTTTGCTATAAAAAAATTACAATTTATTTTTTACACATATATACTTGTTCCTATGTTTCTATGCATAGATTAAAACTATATGCCATTGGCGTTTTCAGAAACTAAACAGTACAATATGTAAAAATGCATTGAAATATAGGTATTATCTTCTTTTATATTTTCTCTTTTTCTTCTCATCCTAGTGTTAGGTGTTTGTTAATTTAACTTATTTACTTTTTTTGAAACTGTGTAACCTCGTTATTGGAAAATTGCTATTCTGTCGGGTTGCCTGTACTAAATAAATAAATAAATGTGGATATTTTCTTTAAAATCCCACATCATACCTAAAAGAGGTACTGAATTAGCTTCGGAAGGAACATCAGAATTGTTCAAGATTTCTTCATTCGTTTTCCCTCCAGAATTATAGACCCAGCCTCGTAAATCAAAATGTGCTGAAGACATCTATAATGTTGGTTCACTTATGAAAATATTACGTTCATTTTCGTTTTCAACACTGCTTTTACAATTATCTACATATTATGAGTTATTTAATTTGTTCGAAGTCTGGAAATCTTGATACTTTCTCTAAATGATAATGTATAGTGGCATTCAATAAAAATGGACTAGTTGTAACCCCAAATACCAGGTAGGCCAGGTAGCTCAGTGGTAGAAACATCGATCTTCTAATCATTGTGGCTGCCGGTCGCGGGTTCTAATCCAGCGACTGCGGAATTTTTACGATGCTCGAGAAAGTGGCCGTCGTCATCGAGACTGCTCTGGTTGCAGGATCGAGCCTACCACACGAGGTGGAGTGTTTAGTGCGTATATCTGAGGTTCGGTTTATCTTATGGGATGATACAGGACCATAAAGGGTTTCACCACCTCCCTACAAAAAAAAAACGAAATACTACTCGACATTGCCTATATGTTTCAATCTAATGTAATGACGGAGTGTAATTTGACCTCTTTTCGCAGCTTCATCATTTGCAATATATTTTCGGATTCTAGTGAAGGAAATTAGTAATTTTCTATGCATCACATCTTTTTGTTCTAGATAATTGTACTTGGTTGTTCAAATCGGAAGTGTACCATAAGAAGCTTTCGCGTTATATTTTTTTACGTTTCTAGTTCGGTTAATACCGAAGATGTGGTCAAGTGCTATAATCTAAAGTTTGTGAAACGATTATAACTGTTCGTGTCTTCTTATCTGTATTAAGATTTGAGAGGTGAGAGCTGCCACTGGAAAATGCTCTCTATTCCTTCCGTTGTAACCCCCTCCTCTTGTCTGCACTCCGAATCTCTGGATTGCCATTTATTCAATCTGCGTGTCCCGAAAGCTTGCGCGCACATGGTCCTATTTTCACACAGGCTGGATGGATGCTGCTTCGTGCTTCCTCCTACTACTCGTGTTTTTAAGTAGGTGTCTAGTGTTTGTCCAAGCATGTCATTACGTAGATGTCTCAGAGCAGTGGTCTATATTTGATTGAGTTGAACTTATAAATTGTGTCGTGTTAATAATGAGAGAATATGTTTATTACTTGTTAGACGGGATTAACAATGTCTGTTTTTCATTTTAATGGGAATTTAAACAGTCCACCTAAGAGCCCTCCGAGGAATCGCTCCCCTATTATACCATTTTGGTGAGTATTCTCTACTATCTTTTGATAATTATCGATTGATTATTGATTGATTCATACATTGATATGGTACATTTTGTTTATAAAGCACTTTCCAAATGCATTTTTATGTTGTCAGCATTCAAAAAAATTTGACTCTGAATCTAAACATGCAACATAAATATACTGTTTGTACAGCACAATTTGTCTTAAGCATAAACTACCCAAATTATGATTATTCAACGCTTCCATAATAATAATAATCTACATAAACGACGTTCTTCAAACTCTTTGACCAAGTCTATTTTCTAAAATTTAAAACAACTACAGTATTACATATCGTCAATAGGGCTACTCTCTACTCTTGTTTATATCGGCAAAATATTGGAACTCATATAGGGTGTTCAGTACAGAATGGGCAATACTTCAGAAATAGCTTCTTTGTACGAAAATAGGGCCTAAAGAATTTGATTTATTTATTTTTAATATAATGATTGTACATTCCCAATAAGATAGTTTCAGGATAATGATTCTTGAAACAAAATCGATTTGCTTAAAAAAGGTATACTTGAAGCATGTCACTAGAGTACATCACTTCAGACTGAATCGGGTTTGAAGGATTTGTTAAAAAAAATACATACAATATTTGTTACATTATTTAACGAGTTTTTCTCAAACATAGGAAAGAACTTGGCGGATAAAATGAATACTAATTTGAATTATAAACCTTTTATAAGAAAGATTTCGAACTCTACAAACAAGGTAGATAAAATTTTTTATTAATAAATAAAATAGATGTGACGAAAACCAAAACCACTAGCTTTTATTATATATGAATCATTTGAACTAGGAGAATGCTTTTTTGCATTAAAAAAATCGTTTATTAGGATAATTTTAGAAAATCGAGATAAAATGTTACTAACAAAATATAGGCCTATATCAATATAACAAACTTTACAAAAGTGTTTGAAGCTGTTTTGAAATCTACATTGACATACTCGTAGACACACTGAATTGGGCCTCAAGAAGGCAAATCAACATATGACTCAATTAAATGTTTCTAAAAGAAGGGAATAAGCTTACACTACAAAAGACTTTGCTAGGTCGATGAACACGCGTAAGGCTTAGCATTATCTATTGGTAAAAGAAGCGTATCACTAAAATTACTAAAAAAAATTTGGCGGATAAAATGAATACTAATTTGAATTATAAACCATTTATAAGAAAGATTTCGAACTTTGTTTATCCAAGACCTACAAACAAGGTAGATACAAATTTTTATTAATAAATAAAATAGATGTGACGAAACCCAAAACCACTAGCTTTTATTATATATAAATCATTTGAACTAGGAGAATGCTTTTTTGCATTAAAAAAATCGTTTATTAGGATAATTTTAGAAAATCGAGATAAAATGTTACTAACAAAATATAGGCCTATATCAATATAACAAACTTTACAAAAGTGTTTGAAGCTGTTTTGAAATCTACATTGACATACTCGTAGACACACTGAATTGGGCCTCAAGAAGGCAAATCAACATATGACTCAATTAAATGTTTCTAAAAGAAGGGAATAAGCTTACACTACAAAAAACTTTGCTAGGTCGATGAACACGCTTAAAGCTTAGCATTATCTATTGGTAAAAGAAGCGTATCACTAAAATTACTAAAAAAAATTTGGCGGATAAAATGAATACTAATTTGAATTATAAACCATTTATAAGAAAGATTTCGAACTTTGTTTATCCAAGACCTACAAACAAGGTAGATACAAATTTTTATTAATAAATAAAATAGATGTGACGAAACCCAAAACCACTAGCTTTTATTATATATAAATCATTTGAACTAGGAGAATGCTTTTTTGCATTAAAAAAATCGTTTATTAGGATAATTTTAGAAAATCGAGATAAAATGTTACTAACAAAATATAGGCCTATATCAATATAACAAACTTTACAAAAGTGTTTGAAGCTGTTTTGAAATCTACATTGACATACTCGTAGACACACTGAATTGGGCCTCAAGAAGGCAAATCAACATATGACTCAATTAAATGTTTCTAAAAGAAGGGAATAAGCTTACACTACAAAAGACTTTGCTAGGTCGATGAACACGCGTAAGGCTTAGCATTATCTATTGGTAAAAGAAGCGTATCACTAAAATTACTAAAAAAAATTTGGCGGATAAAATGAATACTAATTTGAATTATAAACCATTTATAAGAAAGATTTCGAACTTTGTTTATCCAAGACCTACAAACAAGGTAGATACAAATTTTTATTAATAAATAAAATAGATGTGACGAAACCCAAAACCACTAGCTTTTATTATATATAAATCATTTGAACTAGGAGAATGCTTTTTTGCATTAAAAAAATCGTTTATTAGGATAATTTTAGAAAATCGAGATAAAATGTTACTAACAAAATATAGGCCTATATCAATATAACAAACTTTACAAAAGTGTTTGAAGCTGTTTTGAAATCTACATTGACATACTCGTAGACACACTGAATTGGGCCTCAAGAAGGCAAATCAACATATGACTCAATTAAATGTTTCTAAAAGAAGGGAATAAGCTTACACTACAAAAAACTTTGCTAGGTCGATGAACACGCTTAAAGCTTAGCATTATCTATTGGTAAAAGAAGCGTATCACTAAAATTACTAAAAAAAATTTGGCGGATAAAATGAATACTAATTTGAATTATAAACCATTTATAAGAAATATTTCGAACTTTGTTTATCCAAGACCTACAAACAAGGTAGATACAAATTTTTATTAATAAATAAAATAGATGTGATGAAAACCAAAAACACTAGCTTTTATTATACATGAATCATTTGAACTAGGAAAATGCCTTTTTGCAAAAAATCGGTTATTACGATAATTTTTGGAAATCGAGATAAAATGTTACTAGGTTGACCTACTCGTAGACATACTGAATTGGGCTATTGAACTAAAGACGCAATTAAATGTTAATAAAAGAAGGGAATAAGCTTACACTACAAAAGCTTTTGCCAGGTCGATGAACCCGCGTATGGTTTAGCATTATTTATTGGCAAAAGAAGCATAACAATAAAAGTACAAAAACATTTGGCGGATAAAATGAATACTAATTTGAATTATAAACCATTTATAAGAAAGATTTCGAACTCTGTTTATCTGAGACTTACAAACAAAGTAGATGAAAAATTTTATTAATAAATAAAATAGGTGTGACGAAAACCAAAACCACTAGCTTTTATTATACATGAATCATTTGAACTAGGAGAATGCTTTTCTGCATTAAAAAAATCGGTTATTAGGATAATTTTTGAAAATCGAGATAAAAAGTTACTAACAAAATATAGGCGTATATCAATAATAACAAACTTTGCAAAAGTGTTTGAAGCTGTTTTGAAATCTACATTGACATACTCGTAGACACACTAAATTGGGCTTCAAGAAGGCAAATCAACATATGACGCAATTAAATGTTTCTAAAAGAAGGGAATAAGCTTACACTACAAAAGCCTTTGCTATGTCCATGAACACGCGTAAGTTTAGCATTATTTATTGACAAAAGAAGCATAACACTAAAATAACTAAAAAATTATGTGGACAATAGAACTCGATTAGTCAACATAAATAATGTATCTAGTAACTCGCCAACTAAAAAATACTGTTCTTGGACCTTGGTTATTCATAGTTTACATTAATAACCCTTCCTCCCTGAAATCTGAAAGATCTGTAGTGTTATTTGCTGATGATACTGCCATTTTTTTAATGAAATCAAAACCTGGGACAATTTAAAAGCGAAGGCGGGAAGAAACTTATTAAAAATTAAAAAACGGGTTTGATTACAAATTATTGACAATGGATTTGTTTTTTTTCCTCATACGAATCTTCCCTCCCTACTTATAATTATGTTCAATTAGCGGTCATGTGTGTGCCCATTCAGATAAACTCTGCAAAAAATGCAAAGCACATATACCGGGTGTCCCACTAAGGTGGTATCTGGGGAAACTTTTCTTCCTTGTCCTGCAGCTATCGGAAAAAATATTCATGATAAAAGTGACCCCGAGAAGCCTGTTTGAAATATTTTCCACGATCAAATTTCCCCGCTAGAGTGCGTATTTTGAAATCAAGAATGAAGATTTCTGTATAAAATCAATAGCGACGGGATGTTTTATGGCTCGGTTTTGGATTCCACTATGAAAACTCCTAAAAATTATGTATTCAACATTTAGAAATAACTCTTAAAATAAAATAACTAGTGGGGGGAGATGGGAATCGTATGGCAGAAAAAGTGCGATAACTCCCGATTATTTTCACCAATTTCACCTAACTTTGTTTTGTTTTTGGTATTGTTAGCTAAATCCTAATCTGGAAAAATACTGTTTTTATTCAAACCCAAACCGCCAGGTGGCTTTATTTGGCTGGCTATGTTTACGTGTATATTGTTTGTGTAACAATGTTTGCGTTAAATTAATCAATTTGGACAAGGTAAACATAAAATTCGTGTACGATATTCGTCACATGGCATTCTGTAGTCCGAATTTGGAACTACGAAATTCGTCACAAAGATAATTATTGATTTTAAAATTCTAAAATACAATGAAAACTTTGTTGATGCAACAATTTTGCCACCATAGGCGTCCAAGTAATATTTTTACGTTTACAAACAAATTAATATGATTGAGAAATTAAATTATGAGGTCGGTTTTACTTTATTTATTCACTAAATTAGTGTAATAAAAAAATCTTTTCTCCGAATGGTGACTGAGTTTCAAGATTTACTTTTTTATTTAGTAGCTACACTATTACATTTTATGTACAGTTTCCAGTTTCACAATTTTTGTTTTTATATTCACCACTTAGCCCCTACTTTTATATTTTACGCCACGATGACTGAGTAATATGGAAGCGAGAACCAATAACATTATCCCACACTTTACAAACTGCATTGTGAATGGCAATTTCAAAATCAACCACTACTTTCTCAGGAATAAACTCAATTTTTTCCAAACAGAGTTCATAAGTTTCTTCTGATTTGTTTTTCAGTAAACTAAACACTAGCGATATATAGTGTCCATTTATGTAACCATGTATGGTAAATGGTTGTATACATTTTTTTTTGAAGTATTGGAATGGGCCATCAATGTATATAAAAATTGACGTACATAAAAATGTACCCAGCTAAAAATTACATTTCCATTTCGGAGATCATTATCCAGAGTTAAATTTTCCTCTCTACACATTTTGTACTAATGTTCTTGCAGATAACGGTGAACTTCGTTGGCAAAGTTACCAATATTTTGCGACGTCTATTGTACATATTTTCGTTGACGCATTTTAAGTCCCGGAAAGTCAATGTTTCTGAAAAATCTAAGGAAAAACCATTTGAACTAATTTGAAGCTAATTCTTTATGCAATATTTTAGTTGGTCTCTCTGTAGGTTTTTCTTTCGCAGGCAATACTAAGAACTTGTCTAGAAATTTTTTCTTCAGGTTCGTAATTATGTTGATCTTTTGATGTTTTTACAACAAAACTACCCGATTCCCAATGGTATACACATAAACCTTACATTTAGGCCGTTTGTTACACCTCAAGACAGTTTCATTAGTTGAAGATCGATGTTTGGAAAACTTATAATTTTCGAACACTATTTGGGTGGGTGTCCGCATTCACTAATAATTTATTTCACAAACGACATTTTAAATTTTGAAAAGAATGTTTACTATTACTTGATAGCACGTACAACACGAAAAATATAATGATTATTAGTTTGGAAACAAGCCTTAATAAGCAATACATATTCAATGATAATGATCAACATCCGCCCATCCTTTCTGTTCTTACCAAATAAAACTCTGTGTGACGAGTTTTAGGCACCCTTACAATTTACCTGTGACCTTGACCGATCCACGTAATCAAATTGTGACGAATATCATGCCGTCCCTGCAGGGATAGTTACGCCACCGCATGTAACCCTTTCGCGCTAGTATACTGTAGCGAGCTTAATGTATTAGTGATTAATATAATATTACTGATATTCTATCAAATGTAACAAGTATTGATATTGATTGATCAATAACATTATTATTATTATTATTACAAAAAGTTTACTATCGTTCTTATAACAACTGAAGATGAAAATAGCATGAAACTGAAGAATATATGACAACATTTATAAGTAACATACCGAATTGTTTTTGCAATATTCTGCTGCCAAAGTAGGGATTATGGATTTGTATCCACAACTTTGATGGTTCAATAATTCAATTGTTAATAAATCTTGAAGATCAGTAAAATAGTAAAATTAATACGAGGCGTTAAATTGGCTATCTTAAGCGATAAAAAAGGCACGTCTCGTAAAACACTCTGTATATGGTAGTAAAACCTTATATTGCAAAGGCAACTATATCATCATAAGCTATAAAAATTTAGACCTACTGGATATATCCGAAAACGTCATACCAGAAAGCTTCAGTTTAATTGCATCTATTTTCTTTAAAACCTTTAATTGATGGATTTCGCAAAGAGTCAAGCCTGTATAAGATTTTACAATAAAAACTCAATTATATAATACAGCGCAAACATTCTTGATGTAGAGTCTAAGTCGTATGTAGTCAGTTATTCTTAATATCCGCCAATAAATATTCTCCCTATAAAATCTTTCTAGAACGCCCTTCCACCCCTCCCGTGGATCCGCCATTGCTCTTGATACAATCAAACTATTACACTGAGAGAATTGAAAGCTTCATATTGCATGTTTGTAAAACACAAAAACGTATGGGTTTTTCATTTGGCAGGACCCAGGGTGCGAACTGACGAACTTAGCGCCCAGACTATTAAAAACATTAAATTAAAGGTAAAGACCAGTATTGCATGTGTATTATATAATATTCAATTTATGGCAACATCTATGTTGTTATAAATAAATTATAGAACTTCAAATTCGACAATATGGCACCTAATTAGGCTTTAATATGGTTTGAAGTGATCCTTACTAGCTCTGCGTCAATGTGCATATATCCTCAAAAGTCTTATGTTATACGGTTTTGTTATTTTCTGATGCCCGCATGATTTCCCCTTCATATTGTGCAAATCGATATAGTTTAGTTCGCGTTTATTACTGAGCTATAAAATATGAAATCTGTTTCGCACTATTATTGTATTTGGTTTCGTTCCATTTAACCAACATTTTCTGTTCTATTTAGATATCCCATTTTCTGGATTATAGAGATATTGAATAGAGTCAGCCATTATAGAGATATATTTCGGCACAACACTTTTTAACAAACACATATGGAAAAAACCTATTTTGATTAGCTAGTCTGATTCGTATGAGTAACTTGAAATACTAAAGGGCTAGAAAACTTATCAGCTTCTTTCAAAAATTGAATAGAATCAGCCATTACTTGATGAAAATCCATTATCAACTTTAAATAAAACAATTATTACAATTACAATTATTATTCGATTTTCACAAGTTTATTAGAATGTAACTATAGTTTCGCTACCACCGTAGCTTCTTCCGCTTACAACCAGTGTAATCCCTTAATGGGGTAAACCCAATTAGGTAAAATTTCCAATAACTATCTACCCTGTGATTAGCATAAAAGTATATATAGTTTAGCTATTATGTTAACTGTTAGTACTTTGTAATACGTTTGAAGAAGCTACGGTGGTAGCAAAACTATAGTCGCATTCAATAAACTTGTGAAAATCGAACTTGTAATAGTTGTTTTATTGAAAGTTGACTATAGAGATATCTTATCTTAAAGTAGTAATGTGAATATTATAGTCCTGAAAACCGTGATTATTGCGCTTTTGTGGGCTCGATATAAATTAATATCTGAAACAATAATATACCCGTATATTATAGTCTAGGAGCTGGAACAACAAATGATGTCACAATGGTTTATTGTTAGAGGGCGGTTCAATTATCAATTCATCTCACAGGCTGAATCTTCCATCCTAAGACATTTTCGAGATACAGCCTCCGCAAATTTTCGTTTTTTTTATTGCCTGACAACACTTTTGAAGTTGCGATTAGTTGAAATGCATGTTATTCTTATACTCTTACACCATATGTATCATTTTTTATCGAGGCCATTTTTTTGGATGGCCATGTTAAATGGGACCAAAAATGGATTGCCTGACAATGCTTCTAGACACGGTAGAAAATGTTTATTGGCCAATTGTCGAAATAAATCATGCCATCAAAAGTTTCCGGGGCCTTTCTGAATAATTCACCATTATTTGTCTAGAAATTGGACCTTTCGCCATTTTATAGTTAAAACTGGCGGATTACAAGACAACATGTCAAATAATTTGTTTTCTTTTTTATATGATAAGAATGCTAGAAAATAAGTTTTTAATTTTTAACTCTTGTGTTCTTTCTATTATGTTTTTAAGTCTAATACCTGTTAGAAAATAAGTTTTATTGTGTGATTTTAATTAATACCTTACCTTCTCCTACTTTTAGCTTTAATATGATTAAATTATCTATTATTTAAATTTAATGTATTTGACAAGTTCTACACCTAACGGTATTTTGTATTTTATACAGTTGGAACGAATAAATGGAATCTATCTATCTATACTTTAATTTAAGGTCAAAGAATATTATATAGTGAAATTATACAATTATCGATTCTCCAAAAGAGCTTAATAATTATCGAAATTCCTGATTTTTTGGGGTTGTGGAAGGGGTTGAATTGAAAAAATGATGCCACTTCTATCTATATGATATTCTTTGAGCTCAAATTGAAGTATTAGACACGGTGCCATAATGTTGTCTTTTAATCCGCCCGTTTTAGCAATAAAATGGTGAACAGGTCTATTTTCTGGATAAATAATGGCCAATTATTCGGAAATAACATGCTTTTCAACTAACCGCAACTTCAAACGTGTTATCACGCAATCAAAAAATCGAAAATTTGCGGAGACACTATCTCGAAACAGTCTTAGGATGGAAGATTCGGCCTGTGAGATGAATTGATCATTGAACCGTCCTCTAACAATAAACCCATCATGCTGTCTTGTGATCCTGTTGTCACCCAGTCCTGCCACATCGCTCCAGCTCCTAGACTATTATGGGTTACATTCATCTTCTTACAAACACTGTAGTTTTGCTAATGTGCTTGTTGGCGACGATGATTTTATAATGGTGATTCAACAGGATCAAGTATTGGTGATGTAGAATTCGTTATATCACTATTGTGAAAATCCGGCTTTTGCAACTACTTGATCATAAACACCTATGAAAAGCCAAGCATATGTTTTGCCTGTAGAGATACAGAGCTATTTACTCGAACTTTATGTATTAACAGAGTTAAAGTTGCTCTAGGTCGAACAGTGACAACATGTCTATTAGTTTCAGACAGCTGTTTCGATTCTCTCATTAGCTCATCAGTGGAACAAGTAGGACGATGAAGTCACTATTCGACCACCTCCGCCAGAGGTATAAAAAAACAATTTAGAAATGTTGAAGCACCAATTGTGTATTTGTTATTCAACCAGTGCATTGTTTCGGTACCACCACCTGACGGCTGTATGTTCAACACTATCTCCGTCGTTTCTTTGTCACGCGGAAGAACTTTGAATCAATGCGTTGCGTTGTAAATAATTCTTTCAGTGGAACATCTATCTTCTGGTAGATGACCTATGGATCACTTGGTGCTCTAACTGGGAGTTTATCGCTCTACTGGTTCCACTGATGAGCTTGTGAGAAAAGCGAAACAGCTGTCCGGGACTGATAGATGGGTTGTCACTCTGTCTATTGACTGCTAACACGAACATGTGTTTGTTATCCAATGCATGTCCTTCAATTTCAACTATTATTTTTCTCCGGCAACAATATGCTCCATTCATTTAAATTAAATGAATGTTCTATCTGGATGTATATAGTTTGTGTTCAGTTACATGAAAATATATAATAATGATAGTTAAACTTGTTTAGTAAATTATTATTGTCAGTTACAAATTCAGTTCAACATTGTAAATAAGAGGCTGCGAAATATCCAGTTTGCCTTTTTTATTACTATATTACTTGTAACGGTACAGGCGTATTTTTACCCTACCGACGGTATAGTTATAAATAAGTGGTGGGTTCCTACCCATTAATTCCTCTGTACATATTTATCAATACTAACAAATATCTGCATGACCAGTGCAAACCAACCCTCCTTTGAGATAACACATACTCAATTTCTGCTACGTTTTATTTAATCTGTTTTAACTTTATGTAATATAGTTAGTGTTAGCATCCGAAATTGACTTTTTATTTATACAAACTAAAAACATTTCCACGATAACATCAGGAAATAAACAGTGCATGGATTTGTACAGTTTGATACGAATTATGAAATATTATATTTTCCTTCTCTTGAAAATTCTTCTTGTAATACAATTTTAACTGGACCGTTGATAACTGGACATCATGTTACCAGAGCATTTATTACAAAGAAGTTATCTCTTTTCTAGTAGTTACATTTACATATCTGGTCTTACCTATTTGATTTGACAATAAAATATAGCAAGACTAAACATCTTCTTTATTATATCAGAAAAAACTACCTATAAATATGGACCCATAAATCCCCCAAAATATATTCTGGTTACGGCCTTGGCTACAATAACTGCGATAGTGCAGTACATGGATAATAAACTGTTTTTACATTGTCAGAAATAATAAAATGGATAAACAATTTATTTAGTTGACCTAAATACAAATTGTACAATTTATATAATGTATCGCCCAGAAAGCTGGATAAATAAGCAATATTGGAACGTTTTGTAAAAATGCATGAACTAATACGGAATCGTTTATTTATATCTCAATAAATTAACATGAAATCATGACCCCGTCTCTCATACAACACACACACGCAACCACTCCTAAAATAACACCGTTTCACGTACACATAATTATTATAATGTATATATAATATTACCTAAACGTATTTATGTAATAATCTATGCTGAGTGACTGATGTTCAAGCTATCTGCTGTAGGAAATATTTATCCAGGGAAATTCTTTTGTGAAAGATGATTAAAAATGGCATTGCAATCATCATCATTTATTTGTTTAATGTTTTATAGAAGTTCTCGAAATAGTCGGAATATATACATGATATTCTTAAACAACTATATAACAGTTTGCAAATTGAACACTCAAAAAACCTGACAATGACAATATCGAATCGTCAACATTAAGGATGTTTGTTTATTGTATGCGATTAACTCACATCACAGAATAAACATCATCCAATGGTACGGTACATCAAGTTTATATTGCAAGTATTTGGCAATCTCAGTCTTTCAAAATCTGAGATATAACGGCAAAGGATGCAAGGATTGTTTTTGTAATGAATGTTTCCCGATTTTTTACTTTGACTTTAAATTTTAGCCGTTAAATACACACTTTAATTTCACGTAAGTTTCTATTATAAATTCTGGAAGAGTTTGGATGAGCCCTATAGAAAGAATCATTAAAATCCATAGACCTATTACCTAAGGAGACAGAATTGTTTACATTTAAACACGATCAGACATTGCCAAAATTTCGGGCCACTCAGACCGCTGTATATTACAAGTATGGCCGCATGGAATGTGCTGTTGCCGGATTAGTTGTTATGTGTGCCGGATTGAGATGTGTAATTATTATAAAAACGTCCATAACATTATTTATTCGTTATATTAGAAGCAATAATGTCGTTTTCTCTGAAACATATTCCACCTGGAATATGCAATCAAATTATGGAATATTTAAATTTTTAAATATGGAACTATTCCATTCCATTGGATCATTTGTTCAGAAGGCGACAACGCCGCGCACCTTTTATGAATGGGGACTTTGTTCTGTACTACGCAATTTGACAGCTTCCGTATTTGTCGTAGTTATTTCGAAGTGGTGTTGCCTTACAAGTGGTACCAAGTTTTCAATCATATTTACATCGTTGCCAATAAGGAGCAATTATGACTCGACGAGGAAGAGGTCCGTTGGTTCTCTTTGTCATACTTTATGTAATCATTGCGAGAAGTCAAATGTAGTTTTATGAATGAGATGTTTCGTCTCCTTAGGATGATAGGTCTATGTTAAAATCTCTTCACAAGCACTGTTAGTACGGGTAAGTTCAGCCAAGTTTTCAGCCTACTGAAATGGATGAAATAAAGAACCCTTTTGCCACATAGTTATGTATTGAAAAATCTGAATATTTTCTATTCTATTGATAGCAAATCGTAAACAAAACAATTGCTGATTTCATCGGCCTTTAAAAAAGTAAGTGCAAATGTCATGCTTCGCGATTTTCTGACTTCAGAAGATGCATCTTAATATGAAGATATTGAGTCGTTTCCTTTGATTTTTCATACCAGGATTGTAGTGGATTAAACTAGCATACACCTATTTTAGGTAATCGCCAAGCTTGTTCAATAGTCTTGTGGATATCCATTTCAAATCAATCATAGCTTCCGAAATTTCTAATCTGATGAAATTATTTTTACAAATTTCCAATAGGAAATCCAACTGACAAATTAATATTATGAGGGAAATTACTAGACCCACTAGATGGAAAGACTTGACTTGACCACTTAAGCAAGAAGTTTTTTTCACATACTACCTACCTGCCGGATTGCTGTTGAAAGATATTTCGATAAAACCGTTTCAATATTATTTGTGACTTCAACTAATTTGTCTCCGTATGCCGTATGGAGTAATTAAATTTCTTGTAAGTATTTAACATGAGGTGCCTATTTATATTTAATATATTTTAGTCTGATGAAAATTATTTTTCATTCGTAATCAAAGAAATTCTACTGGGCTGACGTGAGGCAAGAAAATCCTATTTTCGTGTATTATATTAATATAGTCTAGGAGCTAGAGCGATACGGTGTGACAAAAACTAAACCCGATGGCACTATTGCTTAATGTTAGGGGATGGTTCATTCATCTCACAGACCGAATCTTCGCTTTCATGTAGTTTCTCGAGATACAGTCTCCGCAAATTTTTTTTTTATATATAAGATAGCCTTATTGCTGATTAAATATTTTCGTTAACTTGTTATATAATGTTACTAGTTAGTGATCAGATTGTATATTTATGCAGGCCTGCAAAACATGAAAACATGTCCTAGAATAATTACAGTTGCAAATACGTAGTTAAATTCATGTTCTCGTTTTCATTTAATTCTAAATCTGGGAGTAGTAGATCACGATTTTATCAATATACTACGTGATGTTAGGTATTATTTTTAATAAATATCACAGAATTCATTAGAAACATGGATAAAATCAAAATTAGTTTATATAAATTGTCTTTTCCAAGAATAGAACGAACAAACGAGATAATCCTGATTTTCATTGGTTGGTACCATAAAAAGTTGACTGTTTACAAATATCCTAGACATAGGGAAACTACTTCTACTGAAGCTGATGTTCCTAATATAGGAACTAATAAATTAAAATTAATTATTATTAATGACGGGGGACCGATGGGGATCATTCATGTCTAGGCCGAAGCTCTTTGCGGACGCGACACCACGTCGGCGCCTTATTCCCAAGGCCAATGAAAACTCGTAGCGCAACTCACAAAAGATGAGATTTTGCGAAATACTACAAAAATTCTCAAGAAACACCGCATCCGTCAACAAAGCAGGACAAGTCAGTTTGTGGCATTGTACGGTGATGTCATTGGCACAGTCAACCCCGTTTCAAAAATTCACTCCATCTGCGACGAAAAGTAAATCGGCGAATCTCCGTAGCCGAGTAGTCTATTTCCTGTACTTCCGCTTGGAAAATAGTGGCGTGTTTGTCAAGAGGTACTGTAATACCTTTGCTTGGGCATTTGCGGTATATCCTTAATCTCGCATATCCATGGTTGCTGGATCGTTCGGCGAACCGAAGGGTATAGACGGATATAGAATTACAAAAAAATATTACACTAAGAAGTACGACTCAGATCATAATTTACTAATTTGTTTATATCCGGTTGCATATCTTATAAAAGGAATGGGGACTTGTAGCTTACAGCAGTTACGGTCAAAATATAGTTTCCGGCGAAACCCAGCAGATCGAAACAACTCTTAGTAGCTTTGTTTATATCCTTCTGTGATTTGAGTGGTACTAATGTTTGTGTTTTTTGTCGTTTCTTGAATATATTTTTTGTGATTCAATATCCTTCGAGGTGGAAGAGTTCTAACTGTGGTAGCGTACTAATTAAGTGATACGCGAATATATCCGAGGTGGTACGCAGAATTTTAGGGAGAATATAGTTTTGAAAATATATATCTACGATTTTGCCAAATTTCAAGAAAATGAGCTCAATTTGGCAACCCCATGTATAACCTATTGCCAGTAAGAATCCAAGTGTTCCCAGAACTTTTCAAAACTTTTGAGCATATATTACAACGTGCCTCGACACTAGATTGTTTAGTAAAATGTTTCCAAATTTTCCTTTTTGGTGGCATAGTAACCAATAATAAGATACAGACACTTAATCAAAAATAAAACTACTATTTCTTAATGAACCGCGCTGTGTCACATAGAAAAATGATTCGACAACGCCTGGTCCTTCTTTTATAACCTTGGGTCACTCAAATCTTTCGGGGGTATACTTATTTATTGAAAGATAATACTAATATTTCGCATTCTATCATTACAGGCTTGTTTAAATTTCAGTAATCTTCTACTGAACTTTAGATGGCCGGGCAGAAAATAATAAATTTCATTACTGTTTATTATTAGTAGGATTCTGATCTGACATACATTATACTCAAAATAATACGAATATATAGCAAAATACGGCATTATCGATATATTTTTAGTGATATATCGATAATTTTATCCATATATTTTAGCGAATTGTCGATATACATATATCGATATATTTCGCTTAATGTATCGATACATCAAGTATATCGAAACATCGTTGCCATCCCTAGTTATGGAGCTCTTGGCCTAGTAAGGTCTTTTCTTATGCCTATAACCTCCAAACCTTCAAGATTAATTCTTCTTCCAACATTTCACCGCTGACTCACACGATGTTATTCGAACATTATAGGTTTTTCTCTCGTGTGGTCAAAGTATACAAAAAAAAACAGCATCATCTATACCATTATTTTATTACGTGAATTTTTCTTAATTTCAAATCTACGTCAAACAAAAGTTTGAAAACCACCAGAGAAGTAGGTGTCTAAGAATTATTCACAGTTGCTATATTAGAAGAATCTAGCTAAATGACTTTATATAGATATGAATTCTATTTCGTAAATGCATTGATTAATATACATTGATCAATGGTAAATGGAAGTGATAATTTGTGTGGATGTACATAGGTCACTTATTTTCGTTTTAAGACTTAAATTATCAGTGATAAGAATTAACAAATGATTCACACACGGGTCAACTAAAAATTAAATGTATGCTCAGTTTCTTCTTCTGAATATAAAACTAATAGTTACATGGAAATGTTCTTCTACTGTGCTATGTAATTTTTAACAAACACTACATAGTCACCATTTATAATAGGGGCAAAATTAAGATGACCTGACCTCATTCATCACCTAGGTGGGCTGAATTATCACTGCCTAATTCTCTCTTTCACGGGTTCATTTGCTTAAGTGATATTATTTGACGCTGTCAAAAATGTCTTCGTACTTATACTATTTGATACAATAATCATAAAAAGTTGCAGCAATTGTTTGTTTGCTAACTTTTTGGGAAACTTCCAATCAAAAAAATGAAAACGCGAATGCAAAATAAGTTTGTTCACCAATGGATTTAGATTTTTTCATCAATTTGTGCTAGAAATTAAAAAAAAATCCGATGGTGAAATTTATTCTAGCTATAAAAAATATGGAAAAAATTAATTAAACTAATTCGTCCGGTAAGGTAGTTAGAAAATAATCGTAATTGAATATTAGAAACGGTGGGGGGAAACTACCCCAGTCGCTAGTCTCAAGTAGGCACCAGAAGAGTAACATTTTATATTCGGAACGACTGCTGTGGTGAAGAGTCTACGAACTGCCGTCCTGTTCAACATTGTTGTTATAAATTTGTTGATTTGTTGTTATAAATTTGTTGATAGTAATATACATTTTAGAATTGATAACTGTTTTTTAATTCAACAAAAAGTTTGTGTTATCTCACTCAAAATTACACCAGTCCTTTGAAATCCCCTTACAGGAGTAAGAGTTCGAAACAACTAAGACCAACTGAAAATTCCGGAGAATTGGCTTTATGAAGTACCTTATTGAGAATGTCAGTTTAATATCCAATCCTAGTTGATAACGAATAAATACTTTCAAGGAGAAGTTTTACCTGGCTTGGTTGCATTATATTGCTTTGTTCTCGAAAACGAACATTTTTCGTGGCTCTAGCAATGAAATTTTTTTTTAATACTTGGTTGAATGTTGGGAGAGGAGATAGGCATTCGTATTTTTCTTGAAAGTTTGGAGGTTATAGGAATTGGAAAAAACCTCACTAGGTAAAGAGTTCGACAACTTTGCTGCTCGATAAAAAATGAAGTCTGATTTCTACGATGTTCTAGAGAGGCCAATGAACTGGTAAGTGTGACATCATCAATCAAACGAATAGCTGGATAGAATCCAAGAGCTCCAGCGTATGCTTAGGAGCTGAACTCCAAACAGTACTCCAGGGCAGGTCGAATCTGTGCTTTGTAAATTGTGAAAAGCTGCTGGGATGTAAAGTAGCTCTTAGCACGGAATAGAAAACCAAGTTTTTGCGAAGTGGTTTTCGCAATGAACCTCACATGATCGTCCCATGAGAGGGACTTGTTGGTGATGATTCCGAGCATTGTTATGGAAGAATCCATATGAATAGTTGTACCTGACATCATCATATTAGGGATTGTGGGATCTGCCATCCTTGAAAAGACGCAAGCTTTAGTTTTGGTTGCGTTAAACTACACTAGATTATCAGATCTGTCCCTGTCTCGCTCCTCTGGCTTTATGGATGGTATAGAGGCTCTAGATGAGAAAGCGGTATGCATTGTACCATCATCTGCAAAGGTGTGGACGGGACTGGTGATCACTTCCAGCAGATCGTTGATATGGAGCAGAAACAAAGTTGGATGCGAAGACTCATCCCTGTGGAACACCAACGTTGATCGTCATATCGGAGGATACTCCGTCAACCACCACATGGTGTGATCTATCGGAGAGAAAACATCACTTTTGAGATTATAGATAGTAGTGCAAAGGGTCTATAATTAATAGGAAGGGTTTTCTTTCCTTTTTTGGAATTGGCTACACTCTAGCTGCGCACATTCCTTGAGAACGACAGGTGGAATTCCGTCTGGCCCCATAGACTTTTTGTTATTGAAATCAAGCAGAATGCGCCTTATTGTGCACTGACGATAAACAATATTAGGCATATGACTATCGATGACAACCACGTCATGAAATATCTAAAAAAGCTGTGTTCAATTTCGTGACGTTACTCACTTTTTTTACCAAAATAGCTTTCGGACACTCCTGCGGGTCAAATTTAAATGATTGTAGAAACAGAAAATATATTGAAAATGATTTAGAAACCGCTAATGACAAATGTTAGATTATACTCTATGTTTCATTGAAATCCAAATCCAAATGGTCTGCATAATGTTTTTCACAACTGTCAGATTGACTTTCGAAATTATTCACACTATATATAACATTGTTTCATACTGACACCTGCTGTCACATGAACTATCAAAATGTGCCAGAGAGTAAACTCATAATAGACCGACTTCACATCGATGACGTCATTTGAATATTAGAATGTGAATTGCGAATACTTTCAGCAGGTTAAATATTAGTGAAAGGCCGATACGGAAAGTGTACTGTTCCAGCGCTGCTGCAATCGCTGCTCAGTTCAAATCAAATTAGTACATCGTACATTGCTACTTAAGATAACGGTCGTGTCGTGCAATATTTTAATTTTTTGCGATAGAGGTAAAAATGCAATTGTAGAAAATAGCGATAATAGAAAAGAATCTGTATTTTTTAAACCACAAGAACAAAATATTTAAAAATTACTATTTATAGAAATTATACCCGAAGCTGCTGGAGATTCCAATAAAACGAAAGGGAAATAAAATTCTCTATAGCAGTTTTTTGAAAAGAAGGTGACTGCTAAATCTGGAAAAAATGCTACTATTTGTAACATGTGTAAAACTATTAAAAAAAATTTAAAAATGGGTTTTACTTACGAATAAATAAAATAGTTAATTTTAAATATGTCGGCTAAATTTTGCCGATATGACGATACGATATCGATGCGATGAGGATTAAGTATATACGTTTGATATATATTTATAACCTGAAAAACACGGTTGCCCTTATGGTTCAATAAAATACCGTAATTCCAGTTTAAAAACAATACAGTTCCTCATTTCACCACTTTGAAACGATCTGCAAACATTTCAAATCTATACGACCAATAGGAACGGCGCAATCGTCTCCACAGTGGGTTTCGCACATAATAGTCAAAAATAGTCGAGATCGATTCAGAAATGCTCAAAACGGATATCTGGAAATTTATTTGGGCTGATTGCAATATTTCCCTCACACTACGTATAGTGAGGGAAGTAAAAAACACAAAAATATAACACTAAAAAAATTATACCTTTATATTTCATCTGGCAGCACAACTGGCGTCCCTTAAAACTTACTCCAAAACCAATAATACCGGTTTATTTGGCATCCCTGAAAACGTAACTACTAAATTTAAAAAATACACGTGTTTTGTTTAATTCTTGTTTGCTGAATTTTACATTTTAATATAGAACACGAGACATTACGTCTTGTCGGTCCATATATTTTTCTGCAATAATTAGTTTGTTAACATAAAATTAACTTTTTCTTCATTGTTTAGAATAGTAATAATAACATAGAAGCTGCGGTAAAAAATGATTGATAAAGAATATCCTTAACGCCCCTGTATAATGAAAACAAAATACGATAGACCCAAGGCTTATAAAAAATTCCTTATTTTCTAATTAAGTGCCAGAATTTATGCTACCATTTTCATAAACACCCGGTATTGTATCTGGCAAATGTTGCCATACATCTGATTGAATACTTTGAATAGCATTATGACAGCATCTCTAGTATTAAGGCAATATTTCTGGACGCATTATGATTGTAACATTATCTCTGAGCTTAACGCTAATATATATTAAATGTGTCATATCTTCCCTTAGAGCTCGAACTCGCGATACTACGTACCGAGGACACTCTAATTAAGCTAGTTAAGTTAAGTTGTATTACTGTTAAGTGGACGTCATTGTGACTATGTTTTTTGCATTTTTGTCTACGGTCAATAACTCAACTCAAACATATCTTAGGAACAAATACAATTGTTGCAAATTTGCGTAGGAAATGTATGTTTGGAAATGCAATACAATGCTAAAATTCAAATTAAAAACCTGTACTCAGTTCGTTCTTCTGAGAGAACACTGGGTTATTCATCTGAAAGGGCATTCAACCCGATGATCCATAACATCCTGACAGATTATCTTAAATTCAATGAACATTATGAGAAATTTTCTTGTTCGTAACTGTTTGCAAAGAATTCATTTCCAATAACTTCAGGTGCTGAACTACATCGGATATCTGCATCATACATTGGCTGGAAAGTGGAATGTTACTCTGGGTTGCGAGACTAGTAAAATGTCACTCTTAAATATTTGCATTTGACAATCAATGGAAGTATGGCTTGCTGTATATTCTCCTCATGGGATACTATTTACTGTCTTGTTTTTACCATAAAAAAACATTTAGGATTATTTTTCGTGGGACGGAATAAATGCGGGTTCCACATTAGCTCTGATGTGTTGAAGGGTGAAGGGAACTTACAGTTTGAAGTGGATTCTAAACTGCTAACGACTAAATTAATATTTAGTTACTGCAAAAATATTCAAAAATAAGTACAACAGAAAAAAGAAGTATGGGAATATATAAACCCACGGTTCTAAGTCCTTGAAACCTTGTCTCATCGATTTAACATTCAATGCTATAATGACTATGCTAATCAGGATGTGAGCCAGTTTTAGAATGGCCTCATAACATTATGCTTTGGTTCATGAGTAGTCCACTTGCATCTTGATAACCTATGAAAATCGATTGAATACTTTTTTAGGATTCTTTCGTTCACCATTTTATAACCCGAACTACCAATAATTGACTATGCTAATCAGGACGGGAGCCAGTATTTAGGATGGCCTTACATAATGCTTCGGTTCATGAGTCGTCCACCTGTATCCTGAAAACAATTTTTTTAGGTTTCTGTCGCCCCCCATTTTATAACCCAAACTACCAATAATTAACAGTTGAGATGAAATAAATTGCATTCATCCATATATGACTACCAGTTTTTTTCTTCCGAAAGTCACCATTTTGAACATTTCAAAACCTTTCCGACTTCCGGGACAATGTTATTCGAAAAGCTGAAACCGACATTAAAATTATTAAGGAATGGTTTAACTCACTTCTTTTAACTAGAAACTTTAATATAACCGAGTACATATCTTTTCGACTACTAAAAATATATCTCATAATTTTCAACCACTTTTGATGATCCATCATACCTTATTCCATTTGATGAAGTTGTAAATCCATAATATCACAGAAGAAAGATTTTTCAAATAATCAATATTTTCACAAACCATACAAGCAAATATAGGCCTGACGTTCTCCTCCTCGATAAACTAAACAACACTATGTATGTCATCGAATTCTCTGCTCCGACAGAGAAGAACATAGTCTTGAAAGAGGAGGAAAAATGAACAAAATATCAAGATCTCCTGTTCGAGCTCAGCACGCTATACCCAGGCCTCAAGGTCGTATTAGTGGTTCTGATCATCGGTGTTTTGGGCGGAATTCGGTTTTCGCTGCGTTCGAACTTGAAGATCATTCCGGCCTGCAAGAACTCGGCGCAGATCTTGATAGACCGGATGTAGAAGGCAGTCATTCTGGATTCAATGAGAATTCTTAGGGCCCACGATTTAGGAACCTGAAGCTACTTACCGACCGGGGGGAGGAGTAGCTTCTGTTAACCGACTTTTGTTTTTTTCATGGCGCGATTGCTGCGATGTCATCGGAACTATCGGAACTCGCAGCAACCCCGACCAGGTTTTAATTTTAAAAAGTATATATATATTTTTTAATGAAAATCATTTATTAATAAAAATACAATTAATTAAAACAGAATTTAATTATAATATAATTTTAAGCTTGATATTGATAATTAATATTAATCTATAACACTTTACCAAATTAATGTTCATTTATTATAATTATTTTATTTTAAAGTTTTGTTAGAGCCAAAAATTGTAGCGTTTTTGTAAATCAATTTTTTAACATAAACAGGACTTCTGTTACATTCAATAGTATAATTGAGATATTGATAATAACCACTTCACCAATTATTTAATTTTTAAATTATATTAAATAGATACTACTGTCAGTAATTAACTTATATAATTTGAATAAACTTTTTATTATTATTAATTATTGATTCTCTTTATAGTATATTGAGTCATGATTTTTTTTTCAGTACGAGTCCAAGTCAATCTTTTAACATAAACAGGGCTTCTGTTACATTCAATAGTATAATTGAGATATTAATAATAACCACTTAACCAACTTCCTTATTATTTAATTATTAAATTATATTAAATAGAAACTACTGTTAGTAATTAACTTATATAATTTAAACTTTTTATTATTATTAATTATATGATCCTTTGTATATTATATTGAGTCATGATTTTTTTTTCAGTACGAGTCCAAGTCAGTTAAATGAAGTTACAATTTCTCAGGATGCTACCATCTCTAGTAAGTACCTACCATATCTTTACAATAAACGTTGCTGAAATATTCATATAGAAATAATAGAACAAGATTGAAAGTATTTCAGCTTCGAGTTACATTGTGAATGAGCCACTTTTTGTAAATCCTTCGATAACGATAAGCTACCATTTATAACCGTATCGTAAGTCTTTGTTGAAATAAACAATTGAAGAGTGTAATATGTAATGTATCCAAATATCAACAATAACGTGTACTGTGGTGTCTAGGTTGTTGATTAAGAGTAACAACCCATGATTCATTCTGTCATGCATGCCGTCATATCTATATTGGCCAAAACTGTATAGTTATCATAACTATTATATTACTATCTGCATATTACCGTCCTGCAGAGTCGAATGTTAAGAAAAGGGAAGGGGTACAATACATAAAGATTTGAAAAAATCAACGTTGAATGAAACAACGTGTCTCTGATGCATAGATAAAGTTTGCTATCGCTATAAGAGCAACGTCAGTTCAAAAAGTTAAGAAACTTTATTCATCAAATTATTTTGAGCTTACATTAGTTCACCTTTCTCACCGGTGTTATCACTTGGGGCACTTGGGCCGCTTTTGGGATGTCTTTCAGAATCCGAGGCTTATACTAATTACTAGAGCTCGGGAAATATGCACTCATAAAACCTAAAATATGCATGCAAATATGCACAAAAACTAGTGCACTAAAATATGCTTTTATGCATTTATAAAAAACGCAGTAATCTTTGTATTGAAAGTATTTTATTGATTATATGCTAAAGTCACAAAAAATATTTATTAAAATTACTATTAAGAGCTAGGTACCTACTTATTACTTATTATTGCTTATTTTCTATCACTACTTGAGGTATTATAACTTATACTATGTAGATTTAATATATTGTTATGATTTCATTTCATAAACAATAAAAATTTAAAAATAATAACTTACCGAACTTTGAAAATCAGAAAAGATCAAATAAAAGATATTTATATGGAATTAAAAACAATAGTAAAAGCTAAATAATAGTTAGGATATTAATATTAACAATGTAAAACATAATAAACAACAATGTAATAGAATAAGAAGTGATAAACAAGAACTTCAGTGAAAGTGAAGAAACGTACTGTGTAACGAAGGCAGAAATTATAATTAAAGTGATTACAAAACTATCATGAGATAGTACAAAACATTGAATAATGTTATAGATATAAGTTAGGATTAGTAAATTTGAGTTATGTAATGTTAAAAGAATGTTATTGATATAATATAGTATGTATTAGATTTAAGAATAAGTAACTGTCAAGAAAACCATAAATATGGGAATAATCATATTAATAATAACCCAATCATAGGTTATATTATACTAAAGTGTGTGGAAAAATGTAGGCAATATTAATTTAAAAAGAAGGAATCACTATCAATTAAAATAAGTTGAAAATCTCCAATAATTCAAAAATTATAGAATACTAAATTCTGATTGGTCTAGACGAATTCCTAGTGTCAGGCTGGTAACAATCAGTTTAACAACAATTAACTTGGCATTCTTGATATGAAAAGAAGGCACCTAATAGGTGGAAAATGACATAAATGTAGCGTCGGTTTTGGAGGCCTATAAAAGGATCTGAAAAGACAAGCCAAGTCAGTTTGCTATAATATCCAAGCAGAGACTGTGCTTCTCTGGCAACTCACCAAAATTTTCTAACCTAAGTTTATAAAAATAAACATCAGTGAACGTAAGTGTTCCAAACTTCGATAAGTTCCAAGTAACCGAAGTTAATAAGTTCAGTTTGCATTAACATCTAATTAGAGACTGTACTTCTCTGGCAACTCACCAAAATTTTCTAACCTAAGTTTATAAAAATAAACATCAGTGAACGCAAGTGTTCCAAACTTCGATAAGTTCCAAGTAACCGAAGTTAGTAAAAATTATTAAAGGTCAACAAGTGTTCCAAGTATCTAAAACAAGTAAAAGGTTGTAATAACCTCCAATTTATAAGAAGTATCCAACGATTGCCATTCTTCAATATAATTCTAATAAAACATCGAAAAGTTTTATATCTTATCTAAAAGAATAAAACAAAGTATTATCAACAGTTCCTGATTCTCAAGAAGAAGTAACCAAAATTAGTTACCTGTGATTATTGTGAAATAGCAGAGTATTGTGTAAAAAGTGAATCAACGAAATTAAAAAGAAGTAAATTGAACATTGCCAACATTGTTAAACACACTTTCGGATATTATCTAAACGTAAGTTTGTTTATAATTTCTACATCATATTATCAGTATTATTTGTAAAGTAAAAGGAAGATTGTTGATTACAACAGTATAAACAAATATTAGTTGTAAAAGTGATTTTAGGTTATATCATAGATCTTGTAAAACATAAAATTTAATTACCCGAGATAAAGAAGAGTCATAGAAATTAAATATTGTGAAATTCAAAGAGCATTGTGTTTAATTCCATATAAAATTATTCTATAGATAAACTTCAGATAAACTTCAAAAGTTCAAAAACTTCATAAACAATTAATTCAAAGTTCAAATACAATCAAATAAAAAAAAAAGATAAAAAAGCTAGTCGGTAGAATAATCAAATAATATTCATAATAAATAAAAAACTCCATAAGGTTTTTTTTTTATAATAATATTTATTCATTATCAATATTATCATCAATCATCATTATATTCATTAATTCATCATTATTATTGTTACAGTCAAAATTATATATTATTACATGTTTTTCTAAATTTTCTAGAGAAAAACTGTGCCGGCTATCTGATAATAATTGTTTGTACGCGGAAAAACTTCTTTCTTATTCACATGAAGTTAAGTGAGCAAACTTTAAAAATTGTATAATTGAGTAAAATAAAATCATCTTCACAATTTCCCATTTTAATAATATTATTTATTTGAATTATTTTTTGATAGCCTCCACCGTGCAGAATTTTAATGATACACTTTGTTGGTTTCCCGAAAGTGTTTAATTTTTTTATTTATTGAATTTCAATGCTTTGGTCCAACGAAATGTTTTGCTTTTCAAATTTCGTAATTGATTCAGCAATATTTACAAAATGGGTTTGGATATGTGCCAAATTACTTTTTAATAACGGATTTTTTAGAACTTCCACTCATTTGTTTATAGCTTCTGAGCTATCTACATCGAAACTACAAATGACGTCTCGAATTCTCTCAAAATTATCGGTTATGAAATTCACATAATTTAACCACATTCCCCATTTAGTTATCACAGGTTCAGGTGGTAAAGGCACATTAGATAAACGATATTTATACACCTGTACTCGCAGAGGGGCTTTTAAAAATATTTTTTTTATATTTGATACAAGACTATTAAACATTGGAAATTCTGTCCAACTTCTGCTACTCTATTTAAAGCGTGAGCTAAACAAGTAACATGTATTAAATTTGGAAAAAATAGTTTTAAATTTTGTCCAGCTCTGACCATATATGGCGCAGCATCACTTAACAATAACAATTTTTTTTCTGCTGGTATCGGCTCTGGTAAAAAAAAGTTACTAAGAGATTCATTTACAAAGATTTGATTGTTAGTTTTTTGCAAGTCCTTAACGGAAACTAAATATCCGGTGCTTAAAGTCTTTTTGATTATTAATCCTCTTCTTCAGAAGAATTGATTTACTAGCACTTTGTTTTGGCATTATCAGACACTTCTGATGAACACTTGAGCAAACAAAACTTTACTGAACTAACTAAAGACAGAACAGAACTAAATCCTAGATTCTTTTCAAACTTCAAATTTTAAAGGAAGTGTGAGTAAAGAGTTTAACATGCCAAATTTCGGACTTTCTCCGTGAAAATTCACACTGAAACACTGCTCTCGTGAATAATGTTTTCCAGGAAGCATACCAATTCTATCTATCTTCGTCAAAACGGGATATCATTTCAATAGTTGACAAAACACTGTCCAATAATTCGATTGTAGCTATTTTTACCAAGAAAGTAACGAAGCTACCAGCTGAGCAACTAGAACCTTTAACATGAAAAGTCTATAGAAAACCTCTTGAAACACGCTTTTTGGTTCTTCGACGTAACTTTTGATAGCATCGTTTTCGAAAGATGAGAGTCGTGTCGTTGGACTTCAATCGGGGAGTGTTGAAAAATATATAAATTTGATGGGGAGGTCAATACCGATAGGTACACATTTTCATGAAGTTTTATTATATAGGTAGTACTATAATTCTGTCATTATATCAAGTTTTTTTCATAGGTAGATAGAATCTATAAATATGATTCTGATTTCAATACCCATATCCGATTAAAAAAACTAACTCGCTTATATTACTAAGAAAATTGACAATGGCTGTTGTGAAAATTGTGAAAAATAAATGTACTACTGATGTCAGTCATGAGTGATCTATTATTGAAGTAATAATCCAAATAAAAACGTTGATTCAACTTCACAATGCAAGAAGCTTTATCTAGTCACATTACGATATCGTAAGATAAACATTTATTTAAGATTTTAGAAAAGTAGACTCACGCTTGGAATGTACCATTCGATTAATGTATTGATATTACGAATTTTACGAGAATTTCGTATAGTTTATGAAAATGAATCATCATTATATGACTGTGGATATATATGTTTTTAAGAATAGTATATACTAGATTTTTCATAGTGCATGTTGTAGTGTATGCTTCAACTTCCTGCAAAACTGCCTCAAAAGTATATTCTTGAGTAAGAACAAATCTTATATTTTATATTGTTTTTTTTTATTAATATCATTACATAACAGTGTCTTAATTACACAGCAATGAATAATTGGCAAATATTTCACAAGGGAGTTTTGAGTGCAACAAATATGTAAATTGTCTTATACTATGGCTTAAATAATGAACATGATTGGATTGCATGGCAATTCCTATGGCTAAGATAAGTTTTCAAAAGGTGTGTCCATAAATTTAGTATGCAATTTATAAATCATCAGGTCATTTGTTACTATTTCTTCAAATATCTGGGCTATCAAATATAATATTTATTCTAACAAGTGTTTAGCATAGTGCATAATTTATCGTCTTGTGGTTGTACATGATAAGGCCGTCATCGCAGATTAGCTTAAACTCCTCATTTCACGAGCTATCTTCTCTGCCTCTCAATTATTTATAAATCTATATAAATTGTTCAAAACAACATCTTGCTTATTCTATTGTTTTTTAAACTCTCAAGATATTATCTTTTGTTGTTGGTTTATTATTTCTAATATACTCGAGGATCTTAACATACCGGGTGTAACAGAATCATGGCTTTTCTCCTTTAGTTTTGGAGATAATTGTTTGAAATTTGGCATATCCTTTATACATAATAAGCGGCACTTGTTTACATAAAAGTGATTTTTTTCACTTCCATCGGAAGTGACACTAACTTTCCATTTTTAAATGGAACATCCTGTATGTCATTGCATTTTTGAATTCTGAATCCAACGATACCGAATAAGTGACATTTCAAATGTAATTTTTTTTATAATATGATTTTTAGTTTTCCATTTAAGTGACCCGTGTAATACTAGAAAAATCTATATCCCGTCAAAAATACTAAGTTTCGTGATTTATGAGCAAATAAAGTTCATCAAAATCGTTTCTAGGGCAAAACTCAATTTTTTAAATGGATCCATATAATTAGTACCGTCAATAAGGAATTTATTGATATGTGGTATTAAAATGTGCCATCAATACAAACAAGATTATAGCTAAAGGAAAGTAAAAAAAATACAATTTTGTTCTAATTACCTTGTTATACATAGGTGGCTTTGGAATATAAAAAACGAGCAGAAAACTTCACAACAGATGTTCAAAACTGCTTTCCATTAACGTCACTGCACTTCTGAACTCGCATAGCTGTTTCTCGAAGAACGTTTGCCAATTGCTGGGCCTTTTTGGTATTAATTGCGCGTCTTACTCGTAGCTTCAGGTCTTTACAGGTTGTAACGGCTGTTGCGGAGACAATATTTTTTAATTACATAACCCCCAAGCAAATAAATCAAGTGGTGTTAAATCAGGTGACTTTGGAGGCATCTCACAGGAAATTATGTTTTCTTCGGATCTCCGTTGAAGGTAATCAATTACTGTCCTTAATCTTGTTGGAAAGATTATTCAGCTAAACTGTCCTCAATTTCGTTTTGCCGAGATGCAAAGTATCTGACACCAATTAGGGGTCCTTCAAACATTATTGGAACAATGATTCCACGAGAACTACCTATTATTCCAAGGTAAACATTGAAACCAAACTGCACTTGAAATTTACCCTCCCGTAATAATTTTCGATTTTCTTCTGACCAATATTTTGTATTTTGTCGGCTAAATAGTCCCAAATTTGTAAACCTAGACTCGTAAATGATTCCCAAAAAATCCAATTGCAATATTCCATCCTACGTTGTTAATTATTTTCCAACGAGTGCTGTTGCAATTGGTATTTAAAGGATTTATATTGGTATTTGTGCAAAATTCGTCCTACTTGGTAATTGATTTCCAATTCAAACCCAATCTGCCGTAAAGAAACAGTCTTATCAACTTCTATTCGAGCGAAAACACTGATTTTCGTTCCTTCGTCAATAATGAAAATCATCATTGACCTGGCCTCTCTTCGGAATTGATTTTCAAGGCGATTGAAATAATTTCTCGACGGACATTGTCTATCAGGATATCGTTTATCATAAACGTATCTGGCCCCAACTGCATTTCTTCTATATTCCCCATAAATAATTAACTTGTCCATTTTGTCATCTCTTATATTAATGGGACATTTTGAACACAACAAGAATTATAAACATTTTAAAGAAACAGTAACCGTTAAACCAACAAATGTTTGATAAGGTAAATATTTCATTGTTTTCAAAGCCACCTTAGTTAGGTACTTCTTAACATTTAATCAGAACAAAATTCTATTTTCTTATTTTCTTTTAGCTGTAATTTTGTAATTTAATACGATATATGAATAAATTTCTTATTGATGGTACCATGGTACGAATAAGGTTCTATTTGAAAGAAATTCAGTTTTACCCCAAAAACAATTTGGCTGATAAGTCACTTAATTTAGTCATATTATAAAAAAATTGATGTATGAAATGTCATTTATTTGGTATCGACGGATTCAGAAAATTATGCAGAATTCAAAAATGCAATAGTATGCAGTGTGTTCCATAAAAAAAACGAAAGTTAGTATCACTTTCGGCGAAACCGGAAGTGAAAAATATCACTCGTGTTTCTCGAAAACCGCGTCAGCCTATAACTTTTTTCTATGGGGGGTATATACCGAGTGTCCCAGTATACCTGTTCCAATGGATTATCTCAGCCATTTCGAAAGATAAAAATTTGAAAATTTCGTGATCTCCAATTCGTTCAAGGAATCTTCAACTGAGAAAAACAAAAATTGAAAGTCACTTCCGGTTTGACCGGAAGTGACTCTGACTTTTTTATTTCGAATAGCACCCTGTATATTTTTTGCAATTTTTGATTTCTAGTCAAAATTATCTTTCCAACGATGTATCACACTTTGTATTCTACAGTTGATTTGATGGAGAAAACGACAATTGAAATTTCAAATTGAAAGAATTGCAGTAGGCTACGATATTTTGTGTAATCTTGATTTTGACTTCAATAATAATTGATAATTCATGAACAATTTTTCATTCGAAATGATGAAGAGAACGTCAAATTTCAAACTATTAGAATTTTAGTAAAACTGGAAGAAATAATAATTCTTAAATGAAAACCTTAGTGTGCCATGGAAACATTTGAATACATTTGTTTGTAACTTTGATAGTGATACATCGTTGGAAAGATAATTTTGAGAAGAAATCAAAAATTGCAAAAAATATACAGGGTGCTATTTGCCATACAAAAGTCAGTCACTTCCGGTCAAACCGGAAGTGACTTTCAATTTTTGTTTTTCTCAGGTCAACGTTCCTCGAACGAATTGGAGATCATAAAATTTTCAAATTTTTATCTTTTGAAATGACTGAGATAATCCATTGGAACATGTATACTGGGACACCCGGTAGATTTGAAATTATAATGAGGCATTTGGAACCACTTATGCTATTCTTTGCGTTAGTCATGAAGCTGCTCTCACTTCCGGAAGTAACCGGAAGAGACCTCAACTTTTGGTTTTCAAATGAAACACTGTATATTTTTTGATATTCGGATAGAGATTTTCTTTATTTAAACAACGATGTTTTTCAAAACTCTATGATGAAAAATGGCGATTTTATGGCGGATGGAATGTTCAGTAAGAAGAAAACATTTCCGCTTAAAAATAAATTGATTGTACGAGCGGTCATTTTCATTGACCATTTTTTACTCCTTTTGCGACACAGCTCTTGGTTACGTTGACTTGATTCTTTACAATGCTTAGAAAATGGTATCAGCGCATACTATACATTTCAATGTAATGAACTATATTATTCTTTTTACATTCAAAGTGGTTAGATGTGTCAAAAAATAACCGTATGGTACAAAAAAGCTTAAATTCCACTAATTAGATACCCACCTTTTCACAAATCTCTATATGGCCGAAGTAGTTTGACAATTTCATATAGGGAAGGTTAAGGTGCAGAGGTCAGATTGGGCTCAGAAATTCATATTTTGGTATATATCTCTATTGGCGAGGTTGTTTGGTCAATTCCTTAATAGTAGGTTTGAGTTGCAAGGAAAAGAGAGGGGGAATTCGATTTGAGCGTGACCAAGCATAATTAACTGTGTATGCAAAATTCAAAATCAGGTTAATCAGAAACGAAATATTATCACTTGTTCAATTCTAAGTGAATTAACAGATTCAATATTAATAAATTCTGAAATAAAATTGAAATGAAATTTTAGAATGATGTAATAACACTCTTGTAGATGAACCCAATCGCTTTCATGTTTATCAAAAACGAGGATGACCCTTTTTTGTTATCGTGTCGTTTGTGCCGAGAAGTTTGTTTCGTGTTGAGCCGATGTTGTTGTTGAGTTAATTATACCAACCTGATGTAAAATCAGACGTAATAACTATGGGCGTAAGAACTTTAAAATAGAACGAACTTCCGCTGTGTGTGTAGTTTCAGATGCATAGACGTGCTTTTCAATTTTGTGGCGTTATATTTTATTTTGAACGGATAGTTGCATTGGAGAATATTACTGCAATAAGTATTCACTTTTTAGTTTGTGATATTTTTCAAACTAAAATAACTTACTGCAAAATTATACGATAATAAGGGCGAAGCCCGCGTGTCTTAGCAGAATTACCTCATGTCATTATATCACATTTTTGTTCAGTACAGTTAGACTAGACCACGGTCGTATACACAGGTCTGGAAACTCTATTGTTTGTCATGAGTCTCTTACATGTCGCTAAACTCATAGTCCCTCGCTCATCGAAGTATGTTGTCAGGATTACGCCATATCGTTCAAATTTCAAGCCTCACAATACAAAGATTGCCAGAGTACATCCCTCGACTCATGCGCCACCCGTGACCTACTACGCGACAGTTGACGCTTAGTGGACGCACTTCTCACATAGGAAACAGCCTCGAGTTTCCAGACCTGTGTTTACGACCGTGGACTAGACGTATGTCAAATGCTACACAGGAACATTAACGTTGTTCTTTGTTTCTACTTCTTCTTGTCATTATGACACAAATATACAAGGTGAGGCAAAAAGATGTTAACACTGTAAAGGACACCAAATATTTTGAGACAAACTTTTTTTTCACAAATTTAAACGTGGCGTCCTGATATTCCACTGAGGAACGAAGGAAGATACCTGCCTGGATGGAGGTCTTTCACTTCCCGAGCATCGTACAAGAAATATGCCTGGTCTTGACCGGAGAGGATGCACCATCGCGCCTGACTATTAGTAGGATTTACGAGAAGTTTGTCCGGACGGGGTCCGTTCTAGACGATTGCAAGGAGAACAGCGGTAGACACAAATCTGTTCGAACTGAAGAGAATATCATCCTCACCCAGGGATCCATGGTAGTCAGCCCAACCAAGTCCACGCGCAGACTTTCTCGAGAAACTAACATTTCGCAAATGTCACTGGTTGGAATGTTGCATCGTGATTTAGGAATGAAGCCATACCCTGCCTATTACAGTCTGATGTTTCGAGATTACCTGAACGACACCTTCGATAATCGCTGGATTGGTGGTCCTCTTTCATGGCCAGCACGTTCACCCGACCTGATTTCATGCGATTTTTGGCTGTGGGGCATGGTCAAGTATCGGGTCTACGCCAGCAAACCTCGCAACTTGGCGACTTGAAACACCGCATCACTCTCGTCACCGCTGGAATTGCTGGCCAAATGGCCCAGAGGGCCTTACATAGAACAATGGATAGACTCCATAAGTATATTGAGAGGGATGGGTGCCAAATTGAAAACCTGTAACCAAATCTGGCTTATAATTTAAAGTGATTAAACAATTAATGTTAACATCTTTTTGCCTCACCCTGTATAATATTACAATTTGTTGGGTACTGGACTCAAATTTCTGGCTTGTAATTTAAAGTGTATAACACCCATTTGATGTTAACATCTTTTTGCCTCACCCAGTATAATATTACAATTTGTTGGGTACTGGGCTGGCCCGAATAAATAAGATTTTTAGAAATCCCAATTTTGGTGGCAATAAAAAGTTGTAACAGAGTATTTTAAATAGCACAAATAAAAATAACAGAATGGGCCACTATTTAAGGCCGCTGGGGCCTAAAATATTTTTTGTAGAATATTAATTTCGGGTAGTGGTAAACAGTTGCCAGGTTCCGCAAAAAAATATTGTCATACTTTATAAGCGTGGCCCGGGGCCCAAATTTCTTTTTTTTACAATTTTTTTTCCGGAATATTAATTTCAGGTATTAGATAAAAATATCAGAATGGGCCCTTGGGGCCTAAAATATTGTTTCTGGAATATTAATGCCAAATTCCACAAAAATATGTTCATGCTGGCCCAATTTGTAAGGTTGTCCGGGGCCCAAACTTCTTTTTTACAGAACAAAATATAATAAAATAGTTGTGAAATATTGCAAAAAAATCAGCGATAAAATAATGGTTCGAATCATTTCATATTCAGACGGTACACAAACAGCTTCAAAATAAAAATAGACATATAATATTTTGGTCGAGGAAATATAGGAAGAAAGTTCGAAAAAAAATTCTATTCAACGGAATTTAATGAATGAGGCGTCATTCGACGTAGAATTATGTCTAAAAAAAGTCTACTAGTAACCGTTTGGGGGTGTGGCTCTCTAGCACTGCTGCACTCAAAAATGCATGTAAAAGATGCATTTACCAAAAGGTATTTTTTCAATTTGTGAAAACTAAAACAATAATCAGTAAAATCAGCCCAATTCCTCTTTTCGGGGTTTTGAGGTCGCTGAACACGAATTCGATGTCCAAAAAATGCTACAGTGCACCTGGTGCGCTGGACACCCGGGTCGTCTACCTCTTCTTGAAGGATTAATTTTAAAAATAACTGGGACTACATAGCGACGTATTTTATAATCTTCATATTAAAAATCAGCGCGGAAATTTTGTAAATTAATCCTCAAGAGGTAGACGACCCGGGTGTCCCGCGCACCAGGTGCACTGTAGCATTTTTTGGACATCGAATTCGTGTTCAACGACCCCAAAAACCCCCGAGAAGAGACATTGGGCTGATTTTACTGATTATTGTTCTAGTTTTCATCAATTGAACAAATACCTTTTGGAAAATGCATCTTTTACATGCATTTTTTAGTGCAGCAATACAAGTAAGTCACACCCAAAAACGCTTACTAGTAGACTTTTTTTATACATAATTCCACGTCGATTGACGCCTCATTCATTAAATTCCGTTGACTACAATTTTTTTTAGAGATTTTTGCGATTTTTCGTCTATATTTCCTCGACTATTTGAATGTAAAATCAATACAGAACACTCGATCAAACTACTTCTATTTGGAATTATTTGCAAAATACTGAATCTTATTTTCAAACGAAGGTAGAGCCTTTTCTAGCATCCAATGTTGCTAATATATATTATATCTATTTCTGGCCTCCTATATACATGCTTTTAAAGCAGCTTCAGTTACGAGCTTCACACCTTCCCACCGCCTGGGTATGACAGGAAAATTTTCCAAAACTTATTGCTAAGTTGTCTTTATTTTCGATTAGGTATTCTAATTCTGTTTTCGCTATTCCCATTATTAACGGAGGTTCAGTGACGACACATTTGTTCCAGTTTATTAAATCGACGTAATCTTTCCCGTCAAAACTTAATGACGGAACTTAAATCACCCTCATTCCACCTTTCTTGTTATTTATAGTCTTTGAAACTCTTCTTAAGCCTAGTTCCCTGATATGCGGATGAGTGAAATATACATTTGTCGCAATAACTTTGTCAACAACATCTTTCATCAAGTCTGGAAAGTCTAGATTGTTGGCCACAAGTGTTTAGAACGTGTAAACCATACTGTAACATACACTGTTATTATAACAACATATTATTGTTATTAGATGGGAGAGTAGTTTAAGGTTGTTCGATGGTTCACAAGTTAAAATATATAATCTTAAAATGCGATTAGCCGCAGTCAACCATCGAGAATGTGACATTTTCCCAGGATTCATTTTAGCCAAATTTTCAGGATAGTAACCGTTTTCGATAGATTCTGTACAAATTGTATTGATCTGTGCTCAATTCCTTGCAGTCTAATTCAGGTAAAATATTATCTATTTTTTCGAACGGAACAAACGGCAGTTTTTCACAGTCTAAGGATTCCCATTGGCCCTGAACACTGATATTGACGTTTAGTATATCCCTCTAGCTTCTGTAAAAGATGTCTTATTGGCAAATAATAACATATGCTCCAATGAAGTGGGTTACCTGAAAATCAAAGATATTTACTATTCAGTCAACTCATATCTTCTTCTTGCCTAAGTGCATTTCCAGCAGACGTATGTCACCTCATTTTCAGCCAGTATTAGTACTGGTGCCATCACACCCAATATAACTGTCAGCTTTGACATTACATTCATTCATATAGGATGTTAATCCGTTTGCAACATCTATGGCCTTGGATGATGTATTTAAAGAAATGTGACCAAAATAGTAATTTCCCAGTTCTTGAATTAGGGATACGTTCTCTTCAAATTTTTACTGGAACTCCTTTCAGTTCAAGATCCATTTGGTCTTTCCGTCCATCAAAATATTAATGCTCTAGATATTTTTTGTCGGTGTTCCATTGATCTCTACATTTTTTCTATTGTTTACTAATGCTCTTCTTATTTTATTTTTATCTACCACTTGTAGATGTTTGAATGACAAACTATATAAGTGAAGCTAATTTTTGTGTTCATCAAGTTATTTTATTTTTCGAGGATTATGTAACTGTTGTAAACCACAAGGGAGGGCTTAAACCCAGTTATATGTGGACCACACTTTTTTAGCGTAATCGGTAAGTAGAAAAGTTACTTTTTAACACTACCTGAAGAAAAAATTCTCATACTTTTTTATTTTAATTTTTTAGCTTTGAGGGGCCTTAAAAATGTTTTTCCAATCAATTCAGGGAACTGATAGCAACTTTTTTTAACTACTCCCAAAAGAAACACAACAAGTTTTCTCGGCCCAACCTATTGTATACCTACTATCTATGTTTTCGTTTTAACGAGGTACGAAAAAAAGAACTTTAGTCGATGGTCGAATTGTAATCCCAAATCATGGAAAAGAATTAAAAATGTCATCTAAAAACTTCATGGTAAAACCTATACCGGATTAACAAAGAATGAGTGAATGAAGATTAAATTTGCAAATCAAATGTCTTAAAGGAAGATCGAACGGGGTAGGGTCAAAAGTTCTTCCGCAGAAACCTGCAAACATGTAAGAGAGTAATCTGCAGCACGGCAAGGACCTCTTAATATGTGAATATCCTTAGATTGTATCACATCGTTAGTTAGTACAGTTAAACGTTGGTATGCCAAATGTCAGGAAGACTCTCATATTCGTTTTGCCTTTTTTCGACCTGGAGACAAACATATTTTATATAATATTATTACATATTGTGTACTTTCTATGTTCCTACGGTTTTTCATTAAGAGCTAAGAAAAAGAGGAGAACTCCCAAAATTTGAAGCAACACCAACTTGATTCGAATTCGAAAGTCGAATGTCGAAAGACTAATGAACTATAAAGTAGGGCGTCAGGCTAATCTCAAATCCTGGAAAAGAATTGTAAATGCCATCTAGAAACTTCCTGGTAAACTCTGATATCGAATTTAAAAAGAATGGCGATAAAATTTAGATACAAAACCCCTGAACGAGATAGATTCAAAAGCTAGAAGCTATCAATAATTTTGCATCTTTTAATTGCAAGCAGTTTATTCGGTAAAATAAAAATTAATTATTCATGTGAAATTAAAACAAAAATTGATTGCAAACATTTCAATAATGTCTTAATATAAATAAATTATTTAAAATTATGATCTATCACAAAATTAATTCCTAACACTTTAAGATAGGAAATACGTTGAATTATTATGTATCCATTGTTTTGCATTAATTCATTTTTATTATGTACTGAGACAATTAAAAAATTTCTTTTATACCACAGTATAATAATAATTTAATAAATTGAAATTCCACCAGGGTACAGAATTATTATCATATAGAGACAATAAAAATTCGTCTTCTATTGAACCAAGTCTAATTAATTTCAATCGTGTTAAAGAAATTGCATGAATTAATATCATCAAACCTAAAATTCGTAATTCATAACATATTTCAATATCGAATTAAATTGTCATAATTTTAATTTATCGAGATGAATTATTATTGTATCATGAACCAATTTCTATTGCGATTTTTGATTGTCAACAATAAGAATTCAACGAATTATTATTATGTACAAAGTTTTGTTCTTGAATTATTATTATGTAAATAATTTTTATTTTATTTAAATTATGTACTTAATTTTAATTCAAAAATATAAATTGAAGAATTAAAATTATAGGTTGAATTACTATTGAATCTCTTGTGAAAATATGGCAACACTGCAACTGCGTAACGTTTCAAATTTCGCCGGACGCGCGCAGTAGTTTACATAAGTTTGGCTATACGCATCCCGAAAAGAGTAAAACGTATTTGTAGTGTTGCCGAATTTTCATTATGAATTTTAATTCAACTCATGATGAAAATAAAGCAATACTACAAATACGTCTCGCTCTTTCCGGAACGCGTATAGCCAAGCCAAACTTATGTAAAGGTTGCGCAGTTGCAGTGTTGCCATATTTTCATTATCAGTTGAATTAAAATTACGTACATAATTTTAATTCCGAATCGCTATTGAGTACATTGCGACAAAATTCAAATGTTATGAATTATTATTCGTTGAATACATTTTATTTCACATTTTGAATATCTCAAGACATAATAATAATTAGCTGAATAAAATTCTATCACGATGTAGAATGATTTCACAATTTAGATTAGATCTGTATAATTCTAATTCATTCGAATACGTTGTAATATTATCGTATTTTATTTTTATTAGCTTTTAATATTCTTATAAAGATTATCTTTTGGAACCTTTTCATTATATACATTTTCTTTATATAATTAAATAGCAAATCGGTGTCCCATATCCAAAATGAATAAACCATATAAACACTTTTTAATTTTCAATTATTGATAAAATTCCGGTAATATGAACGAACTATGTTCGTTCGGTACAATATGAATGATTTTAAGAATACCGCCTCATACTTGAATCAGTTCTGGCTTTTCCAATTCATAGAGGATTATTGCTAATATATTAAACATCCGAAAATGTATCTTCCCTGAATCAAGGTCTTTTTCAGACGTTTCAGATTCATCCATCATTTTCGAAAACAGCTGTTGTAGAGATTACTTAAGTGAAGGATGTAGCCCTGAATTTTGCAAGTGAAATCTATTAAGGTGTTGTTTGGATTTCATTGTTCATTATTTCCAAAAGAAAGCTCGATCTTTAACTGTGACCATTTTTCTATATTGTTCAAATGCTTTCGTAACACATAGGTGACCTTCCTTTTTTAATTAAATGCTGGCACAGTCAGCTAAAAAATATATTGGCACGTGTCTACCTAGTTGGAGAATTTGCTTTTGCGTTATTCATCCTACAGTACTGCCAAGCAGAATCTTAATTGGAAAGAAAATAGTCTGGCGAGATTTTTAGCGGGACTTTGTGACAACATTGAATGTCGTCAGTAAAATTCGAAACTAGTTGAGTCTCGTCTAATAGAAGACAAACGTAATATATACTTTATCGAATGTAGGTATGGTTACTAGATCTGATCTAGTATGTTGGGTATGTTTGTAATTGTATTCTTGTCATGTGAATTTATAAAAAATTAATAGCTACACATTATTAGTGTCGTTAATCGATTTACAATTTGGGACAAGCGTATGTACATATATATTTTTAGCAAAAAACCGTGAATATCTCCGAAACTATGCCCTTGATGAAAAATAGAAGAGGATCAAAGTTGTCCCTGGTGTTTTAAAATATATATATATACTTGCTTGCGCTTGCCCCAAATTTTCTGTAAAAATTAAAGAAAATTTTTATTCTGCAATGACGGTATGTTATAGGAAATATTTATGGTTATTTTTGCAAAAAAGCGCGAAAAAAACCACCTCGAGTTTCAACCTTCTCGCCTTGAAGGCCCAGATAAATGCCGCGGAGCAAGATCTTATGCTCATGCGGCATGTCGACAAACTGATACGGTGTTTTCTACCGCAACATCGAAATGCTCGGCGTGTTAACCAGGCTGACCTTCGGCTACCTAGGGTCAGCCGGGGATACATCCGGGACCGAGGATTTACCGCAGCTTGCCAAGATGGCGTAATCAACACCTTGATCTATTGCCGCAACGTGATGGCTGTGCAGGTACCAGATGTCATGCAGGACCTGTCGAACGGCTCCTGAGACGTTTTTCCACCTGCTGTCGACATGTTTGGCAAAAGCGGCCGTTGTCGGAAACGAAAAATGCCAGATCTACTGGAATAACCCGTTTCCGACCGTCAGGTCCACAGGGCCGGATTTAGGAGTGGGCAGAGTGGGCGGCTGCCCACGGGCCCCCCACCAAGTATAATATATTGAAAAAAAGTTGGATTTCAACCAAAATGTTAGGTTGATTTTGTTAATATAGTAACAAATTCATAATTTTTAAGTAAATTTGTGCAAAATTTGAATTCATATATTTATTTATTTTACATTACAAAAGCAGGAAATACTGTATATTCAATATTTATGCAATGGCAGATAGAAGTTAAAATAAGCTATTTCTGACGTCACATTGCTTTGAAACACTATATAACAACAAGTTCATGGAAATTAGTTATTTGAATTTTCCCGCGTGTTTAGTATGTGGCGTCGTATTACTGATAAGTTTCTAATCCTTTGACGTTACAATTTCATTATAATTTTATATTGTAAAAATATTTTGTGGCATTTAATATTACCGTCTACCATAGGGGCCCCCACTACTCTAAATCCGGCGCTGCAGGTCCATACAAGCAAATAGGCCTGACGTTGTCCTCTTCGATGAATTAACCAAGACGTCATAAACTAACGCCTTGGCAAGGCCAGCCTGATGTATACTACCTGATTTCAAATATTATATTTTAACAGAAAAAAATAATACAAAGACATTCTTGAAAATGGGCATAAAAGATAGTAGGAAAAATTATATACATTCCTCTAGATTAAAGTGCATTTCCTCCCTTGGTATGTAAATAACTATGGCACGCTCGTGAACTATCCCATAATTCTATGTCACATTCACGCTGGCGTGAATGTGACAATCCTGTGACCTCAATGAGAAAGAACGCTTTTGAAATTCGAATTTCCAAAACGGAATGCAGGCGTGAAACGATGTGCATAAATTGAAAAAATTTTACATGTATTTGAGAGTGACGATTTCAATTACATGCATCTCAAAATTTAGGAAATCAGCGGATTAAATATTTTTGTTTCCAGCTAATAACTCATGGGAATGCCACTGTTTGGTGAAGCATTTGTCTATTCAAGAGTAAAAGAAAAAAGTACGACACTGTCTAAGTGTGGCAAGGTGTAGTTTTGCATTACGAATTTTGTCTATGTTTCGGAGGAAAAATGACTTGAATAAATACTCAATCTAGTAACCATACCTAACCAAATAGAATGTAACAATTCATACGTCATGTGCGACAGACACCACATTTTCGGTGTCCTCATCATAAATTCAACGTGACAGAATCAGTAACGGTAAAGTAACAAAAATTTAATCGTAATTGCATATCGTCAAGTTATAATAATATCGCCATTGCCTTTTAGTTTGGCCTATTAATTTATAACAATATAGGGTGTGTAACAATTATCTAGAGTATAATAAAACAATGGATCCCGGCTTGGTGAAGGCAGTCATTAAAAGTAACGTAATGGAGAAAAACTCTAGTGTTCACAGACAAGGATCAGTTGTATCTCTTTCTTCATCCGCAGAAGACGAAGAATTTGATAAATCACGTAGTGAGAAAGACTTGGTGAGCCTTGACCGTTTTTATAATAAATATGTTTTATTTCTAGATTCTATTCGTTCACCGGACGGGCCGATGAAGGGCAGATCAATCAAGGAGTTCGAAGAGCAGCTTGCTACGCTTAAGAAGGAGAATTTTAACTTAAAACTCAGGATATATTTTTTAGAGGAACGGATGGGTTCCAGTTTCAACTTAGACAAGGAAAATATTGTTAAGAATAATATAGAACTGATGGTGAGTTAGTCTTTTTTTCTTTTGATGTTTTTGGGAACATTTTATTCTTTTTAGTTTAGGTTATGAGCTTCTGACTTTCTAAATTATGGACCGTCAATAACTGGGTTAGGTCACACAACGGGTTTCAAGCAGATGTAAAACTTACGGTAGAAGCTTTCAGCTTTTAAACATGTTGTCTTCAAATAATTTACATGAGCCATATTTATAGCACCTTCTAAAGAAAAGTGAAAAATGTCATTAGTGGACAACTTTGATCACTATGTACTTTTAACTCTTTCGAGATTCCAAGTCTTCAAGTGAAAATAAAATTCGTGCGGTCTAACAAATTTCATTTGAACTTCAAAAACACCCACTAGCTGGAGAACTTAAACAATGAAAGTACTCCAATTGTTATTGTTCAAAAACAAAGATGAGGTTCATAGTCCAGGCTGTGAACCGGGATTTTAGCTACAATAAAAAAAAACGTGTTCGAATCAAAAAAAAAAAATTTGCATTTGCTTCAGGAGGTTCTCGGGATCATTCATACACCTTAAAACCTCTTGGGAACCCCAACCCCACCCATTGGGGGTGAAAATGGCCCGAAATCTCCAGGTCTTGAATTGTATTTTCTACAAAAAAAGGTATTTTGGCATTTCGAGTGCACCTAGGAGTTTTTTTGGGTCGCTGAACACGAATTCAATATGGTTTTCGTTAAATATCCTTGCAGCCGCTCGGGCATAATTTTGATTTTGGTAATAAAGGCTAACCAGCTCAATACGTTCTTGCAATGTGTACACCATATTTTTTGAAATTTTAAACAAATCAGCAAAGTAGTAACTCAACAGATTGATTAAAATCATGAAATGATCGAAGAAACGTTAAAACCAGATAAACACCTTCTAAGAACAAAAAATGAAGGCAACATAAGAAAATGTTTTGCTGTTTTTTTGTTCATTAGTTTGAGAGAATGTATTATTGTATGGAAGTCAATGGAGGACAATTTGAACATTTGATTTAAACACGCAGATTTAATTTTTTTCATTGTAAGCATGACAACACAATTCAATTTTTTTACGAATCTGATTTTTTGAAGATTGCTTAAGTTTGTAAAAGAGGCTTAATAAAAATGAGCTTGTACATCGTACAAATAACCAAAATATTCAAGGTGGCGCATTCGAGCAACAAAATTAATTTTTGGCGAAAACGATTCATCAAATTTACGTTTTTCATACACTGTTGTAAAGAGGCTTCCAAGACCTTTCAAATGACGTATCACTCAACCTCTCTCCCCTATTCAATTTTGAGGGGTTGAAGCGCCCCCTATTAAGGGGTTGCTCATTCAAGCCTCAAATATACGTCAAAAGATGTCCCCAAACAAAATCATTCGACTTGTTTCGGGAGATTTTTTCACTCACTATGGGATAAGAAATATACGGGGTGGCTCGTCTGAGATGAAACACCTTGTATAATCCGTATGGTGGGGGGATTTTAGGTAGATGCTTATAGTTGCATAAAACACAAAATATTGTTGATTTATATTATAAAGCCCAGAGATGATAAAACCACTGAATATAACGAGTCGAGCGAGCGTGGAGTGAAATTTAGTAAGAAGCAGAGAGAAACATCTCTCTGGTAAGAAGCAGAGAGATCTCGCTAGTCGAAGAGGGGATGAATCTCGTAGGTTAACCTCGGTCATTTATTTAACAATGCATGCATTGCGCTAGCGCACTCTATCCTTACATCTCTCTGCTTTTATCGCACTACGTAATAAGGATTATAATAAGCAACATTTTTTCTTTAATACGTTTTATTCATTTACTCTCATAACAAATATTTAAGAACTTCTAATGCAAAGGTAGTATGCTTGGAAGATCTGAGAATGTGATCTAGATAGGTTTGCAAAGATAAGGTATTTCTAGTCCAGATGGATCAGTACCGTCACAAACTTATAGTTCCAGACAGCTATTTCGTTCTTCTCATAGACCTCATCAGTGTAACGAGCAAGTTTGCAACTTCACAAAAGGATCTCTGTTGAAAGTAAAGCGAAACAGCTGTCTGGCACTATAAGCCTGTGAGGTTACTGATCGATCTGGATTAGAAGTATCTTATCATTGTTATCTGGCAAAAGCCATAATGAGATGAATGAGTATATTTATATATTCATTTATTTCTAATTCTTTTCATTTTTAAACAAAAAAATTAAAATATACAGTAAAACTTAGAAATTTTTTCTTAAATAAATATCTCCTTCGAGTTACGTACGAATCAATATACCTATATTTTATACTATTATGTTATGATCCAGTAGAACGGCATTCATAATAGACTTTCTGATACAAAAAAATTGTCGTACCCACTTCCAATACAATGCGTTAAGTACGATAGTTTCTCGGAAAATTCTATTTTAAAATTCAATTAAACATCTCGAACACCAAGTGTGTGTCGATATATATTTGTATAAAGTTTTTGTATTAATTTTGAAAGTTCTATCGAGTATTGGAGCCCTGCCATAAAAAATGAAACAGCCTGTATATAAGAAGCACACTTTTATCATACGCTATTCATATGCGATTTGAAATTCGGAAAACTATTCCAGCCTGCGTTGATTGTTCCACGTTCACTTATCCATATGAAGACGATGGTCGAATAGTTGTGATAATAATCTTTCCGCCATCCACATCTTCAGAGTTTTCTGTACAAAGATAGAAAGTCAGGTCTCGTTACCAAGATGCCAAACTTTATACCATTTTTTGAGTAGTTTTTGCTGCTTTTGCTTGATTGTACTGCGAACTGTGAACTTAACTATCCCTTCGTCAATAGCTATATTTTCCTGAGAGCATTAGTATCGATTAAAATATGGGTTGATTTGAGAAAGGAACGGAAAAAAGTATTGCTTTGTTGGAGTAGAATTCGGTTGTAGGTACAGGTGACATAAGTGACGCCTATAAATCTGATTAATGATTAGTTTGTTTTTCTTAATAACTGCCGCAGTTCAATGTGTATTTTCAGTCATTTGATTTCAAGTTGATATATAGCGAGCTGAATTGAAACGATAAAGTATCAGAGAATGTCCAATAATATTTATTATTTGATTGAAACGTGACGCACAAAATAATTTAATCGTCAGTAATTGATAGAATCAGCCACTACGTGAGAAAATCCATCTGAAACAAATATTACAAATTATTTTCTAATATTTGTTTTAAGAAGCTACGGTATTAGCGAAACTATAGCTACATTTATTTATTATATTAGTGAAAATTATGTTTTAATTAAGTTATATAGTCAATTTTAAACACTATTATCCGTGTAGCTTTAATTGCTATTGAGTTCAAATGACTCGACGTAAACATGGGCCTGGTAAAATAAATATTCCTTGAGAACTCGTCTATTTATGTATGGTATAGGCCTTCAGTACTGATCTGAAATTACAAAGTAAATTGTTATCTAGCACTCTTCATAAGCTTAAACCGTGTGTGATGATATTGGAATAACTTCAAACTATTAGACATAGACCAAAACATTTATGTTAACTCTAGCCACAGGTTGATTTCCTCGAAAAAGGTGTTCATGAATGTTATGTGTGGGATGATTTGAGCAACATGTTTGTTTCTGACCATATATTTATCGCTTGTGATGTATTTTTGCAAGAATTTCAACGAAATGGCATTCATATTAAACAGGCATTGCTTTAAATTAATAAAGAATGTAATGTTTAGCTTTCCAATCGATGACATGGGGGATCAAATTTGTTTTTAATTTGCAGGTAGAAATTGAAAGCTTAAAAAAAGAACTCCAAGAAAAACACGATTTATTATGCCAGGCAGTTAAAGCAATGGAGCTTGAAGAAGACGAATATCAAAAGAATGCACAAATTAAAAATGAGGAAGTTGCTTTACTCCAACAAGAAGTTGAAGAATTGAGATTGCAAATTCAGGTATTTGATTTTAATTAAGCTGCATACTTTCACAAGTAGCTTTAAGGTAGTACAGGGTGTCCCATTTTGGGTACTTTTGCGGGGTATCTCCTTTATTTTTAAAGATAGAGAGTTGCGGTTTTCGCGACACTGTGCTACTTTTTCATAAAACTCAAGATGCCGTCAACAGAATTTTCATAGCCCTTTTAGTTTTTAAGATACAGGGCATTTCTGAAAATGTTGCATTTTGTGACCCCCCTCGTATCTCCGTTATCCTTCAACTTATCGAAAAGGTAAAATAACATTCTAATAGATTTTTTTCCGTAGAATGCAGTGGTGTAGATAACTTTTGTTACATATTTACTGTTTTTGAGTTATAAAGTAAACTTATGTTTTTTTAAATGGAACACCCTGTATATTTATAGACTATAAAATTTGTCTTTTTTTTACCTTTTCAAAAATATATGATAGTATAAACTTTTTTTCAGAAACACGCAAATAATTGACAATTTTCAAAAAATTAAATACATATTTTAATAGTAGGCTATGGATAACAATAATAAACAAGTGCAACTTACATATTACTAACAAATAATTGGATACCTTGTATATAGGTATCTATTAAAAAAAATTCCCATAGATCTTTTTCTAACAGTAAGTTTGTAACAACAGTTTTGTGGCGTAAAGTGACAATATAACAAAAACACAAAAAAATAACATTATTAAAAAAAATTTAATGTGATGTTCAAATTGACCACCATTTTCTCTAATGCAAAATTGGCACGTCTTTGAGATTCTTTGAATAGCGTTCAAAAGAACCATTGTTCTCATTCGCAGATTTCGAAAAGCTAAATGAATTGCCTCTCGAAGTTTTGCAATGCCGTCATATCGAGTTTTATATACTTCATTTTGTATATAACCCCATAAAAAAAATCTAAAATTGAGAGATCTGGTGATCGTGGAGGCCATCTAACAGGTCCGTTGGTACCTATCCATCTTTGAGGAAAGTTATTATTTAGAAAGGCCCTTAAGAGCCTAGAGTTATGACTTGGGGCACCATCTTGCTGTAGGTAAACAGCATTATACTGGGCTAATGGAATGTTTTCGAGCAGTTCTGGAATAACTTCCTCAAGAATTTCTAGGTATCTACGTGCTGTAAGACCTCCTTCAAAAATCCTATAAACTATATGTCTACCCAAAATAAAACATGAAACCTCAACTCCAAAGCGTCCTTGTTGTGCCCTTTCAAACATTAAATGCAGATTTTCACTACGCCAGTTCCTGGTATTGTGACGATTGAAAATGCCAGCACTTGAAATAAAGCATTCGTCTGACCAAAAAACAAGTCTGCCAAATAAATCGTTAGCATCGATTTGTTGCAAATACCACTGGCAAAACAGCGCTCGGCATCGCCAGGATGCAAATGTTGTAGTATATTAAATTTGTATGGATGATACTTATATTTCTTCAAGATCCTCTGAGCGTTAGTTTTTGGCACACCAATTTTCTTCTAAATTTTTCTACATGAGGACGAAGATGTTGCTTCTATATATCCTAAAGTATCTATCTCTTTTCTTTCCCTGTTCTCTTTGTTGTATGTTTTAGGGCGCGGGTGAACAAATGATCCGTGCTCAACTAAATTTGCTTTTAAACGGGCAAATATCCCAAAAAACGGTTGCCTTCTTTCTGGATATCTAACAAGCAAAAATTAAAATGATAATAGAGATTTTCATAGCCATAATAGCTTACTCACCTTTGGAAATATAATTCCGAAGCTTCTTCAGAATTTTCATTACTCTGTATAAAACATACCATCATATCATTTTTCTCATAATTTTCGTAAACTGCCATTATTCGAAAAAATTGATAAATATCTATTGAATAATGATACCAAAAGAACGAAAATAAACAGCTTAAATGCGATAGAGATTTGATGTTTATTTCTGTTTCTTGTCATAAACAATATCAATGGCCTACAATTAAAATATGTATTTAATTTCTAAAAATTGTCAATTATTTGCGTGTTTCTGAAAAAAAGTTTATACTATCATATATTTTTGAAAAGGTAAAAAAAAAGACAAATTTTATAGTCTATAAATATACAGGGTGTTCCATTTAAAAAAACATAAGTTTGCTATATAACTCAAAAACAGTAAATATGTAACAAAAGGTATCTACACCACTGCATTCTACGGAAAAAAAACTATTAGAATGTTATTTTACCTTTTCGATAAGTTGAAGGATAACGGAGATACGAGGGGGTCACAAAATGCAACATTTTCAGAAATGCCCTGTATCTTAAAAACTAAAAGGGCTATGAAAATTCTGTTGACGGCATCTTGAGTTTTACGAAAAAGTAGCACAGTGTCGCGAAAACTGCAACTCTCTATCTTTAAAAATAAAGGAGATACCCCGCAAAAGTACCCAAAATGGGACACCCTGTACAGTTATGAAAGCAATATTTTAAGAAATCCTCGAAACTTGGAATATAAGCTATTAATTACATTATACCCACACTATTAAATTTAGAAGACGATATACCTCTCATCGGACATGAGATATTTGCAATTGAAAATGAAATTTTTTGTACATGCAGTATAGGAGAAGCGTGGGAAAATGATCAATTAATTTTTTTTATTATAGAACGACTCTTAATATCTCGATAAAAAACTAATATTTGTTAGAATGATATATTTAGAATATATAAGAAAAATTAAAATTATTTACCACGTAGTTTTGATAAACTTTCCACGATTATTTTCTGTGGAGGGGATAGAAGAATAATCGCATGGAAATGATGCGGCAACGTTGTTAAGAGTAAAATGTAGGAGCGGAAGGAAGAGCGCGAAAATATGAACCAATTAACATTTTTTTAAGAAAATACTTGGCAACTTTTATTTAATAACAATTATTTATAATTATTAGAATAAAAGAATAAATCTTGTAGAGCAATTTATTAATTTATAATAAATTATGACATTAAATACAAAATATAATAAATGATAAGCAAAACATTCATGACAAATAACTTTCAATTATTGCAATATTCGCATAGGTTAGATTTGTTGTTATTTGTTGCCAAATCATTTAATTTTTTTTTCACATAAGTATTTGCAACTTTTCTTTTCTTATCAAGAACTTCTATTTTAATAAATCTTCCTTTATGCCGGATATGATCACCCATAATTATTTATTTAATTAAATAACAATAACAACAGTAGCTTGTTTATGTTTACTGCCCGTTTAAACTATAAGTAAGACTGGGCTGTATAAGATGAATAAGGAAAGTAAATACACGACGTTGCTACATTTCCATACTAAATAATATTTCATAGTATATGTGTATATGTATAGGGAATATAGTAATCTAAGAAGTACAGTAAAGTTAAAAAATATGTTGTACAGTCCGTAGTACCGCTGATATGTATAACGTGAGTGATTAGCTGAACCTTTTTGTCTGGACTGTCGCGGAGGAACATTCTTAAGTAGCAGGAACATTCCGAACAAGAGAATAATTGTAGTTTTATAATTATTCATATTTGGCTGTGAGAGACGCCACAAGTGCAAGAAATGGTTACGAAACATACTATCGCCCATTTGGAGTTAATCCAGTGGGGGTGGGGGTATGGAGTCGACCCAAAGAAATGCAGCAATTCTTTTTTAATCTCTTATATTTTCATGTGTTAGTTTAATATTTTTTTTGTTACTAGATAAATTCTATCTGATAGACTCCCGAGTTCTCTCCCTCTTAAATTAATCTTTTGTTTGAATTATGTAATGTCTACTGGGATTTTAAGTCGAAGCATTGTTAATAAAATGTTCACAATGTATCAGATTATACATGAGCTTTCGTTCAAGATTGATCTAACAACAATTAAATTTCAGGATGTTAAATTTGAAACTGACAATGATTCTCATAAAAGCTATCATTCAGATCCGTTATTCATATCAGATTCAGTTGGCTTATTGGACACCAGCAGCAGGATCAAAATGTTCCAAGAAAAAATAACAGCATTAGAAACACAGGTAAAATACGTTATTGATTTATAAATGAATTGCAACAATTACCAATTTATCCATTGTCAAACTGATATCAGATGAAATGGGGAATATATGTTTGTAGAATTTTGGAGTGCCCTATAATATAATGTCCATCTATAATATATACTTCTCCTCTACACATTGTATCACATTGTGGGTCGTATAGATATAACATGTGGGTGCAAGCTACCTACGAGAAGTTTCCATTATATTCAATCTATTCTAAAGATATATCCTCCAGAAGAGAGTATAGCTAAGAAATAGCAAATTATGTGTTCTGTTATTTCTTCACATATAGGCAGCATTTTTCTTCCTCTGTTTGAAGATTTAAAGGTCATCTGAGCGAAGCTATTAAGGACACCATTTGTTGAATTAAAAACATTAGCTCTTGTTATCCATTTAATCTGTTTTTTTTTTACTATTTTCGAAAACTTACTAATGCCTTTCATAAAATTATTACAGCAAAGTTATAGACTATTCAATGGCCGTTATATAGAAATTAGATATAAGGAACATTTTCGATCTTTTAAACTTGATAAAACAGATTAATTTTTCTCTAACCATATTTTAGAAACAGGGCACACTTTTCCCAATTTAGATAAAGTAAAAATTTTACAGAGTAGAGGTTTTAAATTAGACACTAGAATCAATAAAAAAATTTCAAAGGTTTTAAAAATGATGACAATAAAATTTTAAACGATCAATTAGACTTGTACTACAGCATTCTGTTCGATGTCTTGATAACGTAAAATTTCCCATAATCCTGGTGTGCCTTCCTAGTATGCCTCACCATTAAAATTTTCTTATCACAATATTAACTCTACCTCATTATCCAATTTCAATTAAACTATTCTAGCAATATATTTCCCCAAGCGGAACCCCACTTGTTACCCGTGTCTTATATTATACAATAAATAGCCAAGAATATACTTATTTTCATACATTAGTATTGTTTGAAGATGACACCCTAGTGGCGAAACTATAGTCACGATTTGTTTCTATAACATATGTGATAAAAAACAAAATAAAAGTGTTTTACTTTATTATATCAATTATTGGCTATTGTTTTATTTGTAGCTAAACCAGGAAAAAGAAAATAATGCTTCTCTGCAGATGATTGTAGACCAGGCCGACGCTATAAATATAAAATGTGAGCAGTTACAATCGGAAGTCTGTAAAAAAGATGAAGCAATTAAAACATTAACCTCGGAAATTGCAGAATCAAATGAGAAAATGCTCAAAAATCGTTATCAAATTAAAGATTTAGAGAATGCTCTCGAGAAATCTAAAACAGAAGTACACGCTTTCAATACCAAATTGTATGAGAAAAATAAAAATATTCAAGAATTGGAAGTTAACCTACAAGATATCAGAAGGAAATATACAAACCTCAAAGCTGAGCTGGAACATGAGCATCAACGTTCAGAAAAGAATAAATTTATTTACGAATTGAAAACTTCAGAACTTGAAGACGAACTAGAAAAAAGCAAATCTCGGGTACAAGACCTCCAGAAGAAGCTGAATAACGTACATCAAGATCTGAAGTCAAATCAAAATCTATTGGTTTCTAAGAGTCCGCAGCAAAGATCGATCATGACAAATACTGATATCGATTCATTTTCAGTTACGAACGCAGCAGCATCTTCTGGAATACAGAAAAAGGATGCACTATGCAATGCATTAATATCACAACCCACATCACCATACTCGTCTTCTCAAGAACCCTACAATTTTACACAGATAGAGAGGCTCCTTGAGTCAGCAGATCAGGCCTATAAGACACAAATCTTAGAACAGTTATCATCACTCAAAGACAGTCACGGCCACCTCTCCATTAAAGTGGTGAAGCTCAAGGCCGAGCAAATGAAAGCATGTGCGATCATTAAAACGATGATGGAGTCTCGGAACAAATGTTATGCAGATAACGATGCCTTGGTAGTGCGCATAAAAGAGTTGGAGACGGAGCTCGAAGGAGTCGTTGCAAAACCGAGCGAGAACGCCAGTGGAGCTCTTGAGAACATGTCTTCAGAGTTGAGTAACGTCGCATCGTCAAATTCGCCAGATTCTGAGGTACAATTCAACTCATTTGGTCATAGACGCTTAGTGAAATGTGTAGGCAAACTCTATTTACCACAGTAGTCATTATATCGCTTGCTTGCTTTGCATGTTTGTATTTTAAATAATTTTAATTTTTTTATTAGTTTGTCGATTTTATTTAAATGTCAGGCAACCAAATTAGTACCGTCGCTTTTTGAACTACTTAAAAACCTTACTTTATTAAAATTATAGTCATCGTATTGCTATTTTATTAATTATTTTTTTCAATTATATAGGTTTCTAATTATTATTAGGGTGTACAAGCTAAGCTCTCTTTCAAAATTATTCAAATGCTTGGGCATGTAGCGTATTACGATTTTATTGAACTACGTAAAAAACCTTACTTTATTAAAATTATAGTCAGCTTATTACTATTTTATTGATTATTTTTTTCAATTATATAGGTTTCTAATTGTTATTAGGGTGTACAAGCTCTCTTTCAAAATTATTAAAATGCTTGGGCTGTAGCGTATTACGATTTTATTGAACTACGTAAAAAACCTTACTTTATTGAAATTATAGTCAGCTTATTACTATTTTATTGATTATTTTTTTCAATTATATAGGTTTCTAATTGTTATTAGGGTGTAAAAGTTCTCTTTAAAAATTATTAAAATGCTTGGGCATCTAGCGTATTACGATTTTATTGATCATTTGTTTGTTGAATCTTGATTACCGTACAGTTTTCTAAAAAGATTTGATTAGGATTACGCTATCTTTTGAACCAATAAAAACTGGTATATCTGGAAATATATAATTATATCACTATTTCATACAATAATCGTAAAAGTTGCAAAACACGCTTTTGGAGAAACTTTCAATCGAACAAATGTAAATTGAAAAAACTACCAGTGAATTTGGATTTTATCACCTATTGATGTGTATTCAAATTTTGAACGTTTCCAGCTATACAATGTCAACTACCAAAATATGGAAAAAAATAATTAAGGTAGAATTAGAAAATAATAATTATTGCATGTAATAATACAGAATGGTTTATAACGTAAGCCACATACAGTGTGCAAAGTGTCTTCAGACGACATTGATAAAAACTCTTACAATAATACGAAAGTTGTTACAATTCCACTAGTTTTAGGTGTTTTCCATAAAACTTTTCTATTCCTGGAAACTAACTATACCAAAGTAACCAAAGTGTAGGTTTCGACATCCGAAAACATGTACTACCATACCGGAAGTCGCCAGGGGGTGGGAAAATTGTTAAATAGATACATTTATGTATGAATTTTCCTGTTTTTTGTGTGAATAATTCAATCTAGCTCCGAAACCGTGAACTTAAGCGGAAAAAGTTGTTCAGCATCAAATTTTGCATAAGAATGCACTATTCAAGAATCAAAATTTTCCAATTATTATATTGAATCAAATTCAATATAGTATAATATAATTACCAACGTATAAAGTGATAATCGACGAATATTTTTCGAAAATATGCCCTATTTTCACATATTTTCATATATTTTCATGCAATTATATATGATTTACTATTTTTTTTTAAGTTGTCTATATTTCAAATTATATTTATATTTATTTATAATCTTATGAGAGATTCTAATTTTCCAAAGATTTTTCATGGAAAATTAAAAATCCATATAATACAATTAAATGAAAAAAAATAAAAAATTTCATACTTCAAATAAAAATAACAGTTAATCATCGATAATTGTAAATAAAAAAATTAACAACGAACGGAAAATCTTTGTTTTTTTTTAATCATTTTTCCATTTTTCATGGAAAATCTTTGGAAAATTAGAATCTCTCATAAGATTATAATTTGGAAAATTGTATGCCAAAGAACTTTTATTCAGAAAATTTTTCGCTAAATTAAATATAATTTGAAATTTAGACAAATAAAAAAAAATAGTAAATCATATATAATTGCATGAAAATATGTGAAAATAGGGCATATTTTCGGAAAATATTCGTCGATTATCACTTTATACGTTGGTAATTATATTATACGAATTATATGGAATTTGATTCAATATAAATTGGAAAATTTTGATACTTGAATAGTGCAATTGATGCTGAACAACTTTTGTTTGAAACTTTTCCGTTAAAGTTCACGGTTTCGGAGATTGAATTTTTAACAAAAAAACAGGAAAATTCATATATATATATATATATGTGTATATATATATATATATATTTGTATGCTTTCTTGGTATATATATATATATATATATATATATATGTATATCTATTTAACAACTTTCCCACCCCCTGGCAACTTCCGGTATGGTACATGTTTTCGGATGTCAAAACCTACACTTTGGTATAGTTAGTTTGCAGAAATAGAAGAGTTCCATATTAGGGCAAAAATCGTCTAAAACTACTGGACTATGAAAGCGATTTGAGAAATGTTTAAACATTTTCTCATTTTGGTTGTACACTTTTACATATTTCCCTACAGATTGGCCAAGTTGTCACGTTTTATTAGATTCAGTTCCCTAATACAATTGAATCCCAGTGGCGGCTCGTGAGTTATGAAAGAGGGTGGGCTCAAGAAAAAGCTTACCTATTTTTTGTACATAAAATCCATTCGCCTATTTTTCATACTGGAAAAAAAGCGTACAGGACGAACTTCTTTTCTATTGATAGGACCGCCAATGCGATCAGTCGATCTTCTGGCTTGGACACCATTTGTCTCACCACTCATCACGGACGCCTCATCGTAACTTTGAGCGATCAGTTTATTGTTATCAGACCCAGAAAGAAAATTGAAAATAGTTTGGAATTCATTCAGCTACATTTTTGCTAATACATCAGCATTATGTCCAACCGGCATAAAAAAGACCAGAAGCGTTCAAAAAACTTGTCCATTAAACAGGTGTCATCGTGACCTCGTAACGCCAATTCAATTGGCTTTAGACATCACGTCTCGAATTGAATTCACACACTGTACACCATGAAGGCAAGACGTTTACTAGAGATACGCTGCTTTGTGCCACGAACGGACGGTATAAGCGCGTATGCCGAATCATACTTGAAATAGATACACTTCAGAACATTCCCCGGACCATAGTTTTGAGCGTTAGCATTACATGTGCCTGACGTGCGGAATAAAATAATGCACTGAATTACATGCGAATTTCTAACTGTGTTTATCTTCGTGGTTGGGCACGTGCCCTTTAGTACCAGCTGCCAATTCAATGAATCCTAATTTTTTGTTCTTTATTTAATATCCAGCAAAATGTAGTAGATTATTTTTTAATTTTTAACACAGTGTATAACAGTCAATAAAATGCCAATTCAAAAACCATTATCCCCAATATTAAAGTGTATTCAAACCCAACTGGCACCAGACGTTAACAGAAGTCGCATATATGTTATCGCTTGCTTGAATGTTATTCGTGCCATTGGGTTATCAGCCGTGAAACACCTCACGTTTCCATTATCGTCCCGGAACCGATAAGTTGCTAGGTGAATTTGCAAATAGCAAATTCTACCGCCTAATAGCTACCCTGGCGAGTTTCACTGCCCATGTGTATTTGTTTACACTAAGTGCCAGTTGGCTTCAGAAACCGCATCTTAAAACTGCTGAAAGACCGGAAAATATATTTTTCCCTCGATTGTTTATTGTTAGGCTACAGCTCGCAATTTAAAAATTGAAAATCCAATTGTGCATACTGTGATCATATCCTCAACGAGTCGATCGCCTAACGTTTTTCAGAATATTCACGTGCCTAAATTTTTGACAATAGATCTTGAATCAAAATTATAGTAGCAGCAATGCAGTAATAACACTATGTAAAAAAAATTCAACTTTTTGTTCTGCCTAACCTTTTCGATGTTTGCGTTCGATTCTACATCTATTTCGAATAATTAAAAGCCACCTTAGAAGTTAAAAAGTTTGCTTTTGCACTCAGGGCGAATTTTTTTCCAAAAGTAAAACTTCGCTGTGAATATCCTGGAGTAACTTTTTAACTTGACTCAGCACCAGTCTATGATATATCAAATTATTCGCAATTGTGTGGAGAAGTGAGATAAACAGTTAAAAGTTGCATATGTAAGACTATTTGGCTGCTATTTGCAGAATAGATAAAACGCTAAATTTTCATCAAATTTGACCTAAAAATCGCCAAATAAAAAATCGTAGAGCCAAATTCAGATCCAAATGCCGTTTTTTCGCGATTTGTATCTGCAGAGTGACTAATTACGAAGAGATTGATACCATTCCGAAATACATATGGACTTTTATTAAAAAGTTATAGCGCGTTAACCGATTAAGTTTCGTGAAAATTCTCACATTTAACCCATCAAGGCCCAGGCAAAACGCAGCCTAATTACAGCCAAACTAACTAGCAGTTCATAGCATAAATGGAAAAAAAATTACCCGTGTTTTTTTTATGCCGAAATAATTGTTTAAACAATTGTAAAAAATCATCGGAATTCTTTTGATTTGAGGGTGACGATCGACTTAGAAGACCAAATTACTACGAGATATGAACTTATCCTTGCATTTTGTACAATTGTTTATTGTTAAAACACTAATGAACAATTCAGCTGTTGAAAAGTCTGTTAGATCCATGCTCAGGGAAGTGCAAAAAAAATGAAACTAACTACGCAGATCATAGAATCAATGAAAAAAATTACCCGTGTCTTTTTGTTTAGCCAAATTAATTGTTTAAACAATTGTTATAAATCAACAAGATTTCGTCTATTTGAGGGTGCCAATCGACTCAGCGAGCAAAATTTCTATGACCTACGGACTTTTTGTCGCAAATCCAGCAATTGTATATTGTTAAAACGCTCATTAATAATTGATTGTTCATTGTTTAAACAATCAATTTAGCAACAAAAAAAACGGGTAATTTTTTTTCCACTTATGCTATGAACTGCTTAGTAAGTTTGTCTGTAATTAGGCTGCGTTTTGCCTGGGCCTTGATGGATTAATATGTGAGAATTTTCACGATACTTAATCGGTCAACGCACTATAACTTTTTCATAAAAGTCCATACGTACTTCGGAATGGTATAAATCTCTTCGTAATGAGTCACTCAACAGATACAAATCGCGAAAAAACAGTATTTGGATCTGAATTTGGCTCCACGTTTTTTTGTTTGGTGATTTTTACGTCAAATGTGATGAAAATTTAGTTTTTTTGTAATTTTCTGCAAATAGCAGTCACACATTCTGAAAATTTAGTTTTTTTGTAATTTTCTACAAATAGCAGTCACACATTCTTGAATATGCAACTTTTAACTGTTTATCTCACTTCTCCAGACAATTGCGAATAATTTGATATATCATAGACTGGTGCTGAGTCAAGTTTATGAAATGTTATTCCAGGATATTCACAGCGGAGTTTTACTTTCGGAAAAAAATTCGCCCTGAGCGTGAAAGCAAAATTTTTAAGTTCTAAGGTAGCTTGTAATTATACGAAATAGATGTAGAATCGAACGCAAACATCGAGAAGGCTGGGCAGAAAAGTGTGTTACATTGTGTAATCTATGAAAAATTCAGTTGTTTCTGGTGAATGACTGAAAGAAAATTAACAATTATTTAGGGAAAACTTCAAATGGGTGAATATATAGTTAAAATTTCATCTAAAATGATGACGCATCATCCAGAACCATTTTGAAGTTCGATTAAAGACATTTCTGATGAAGTTCGTAAATGAGCATAATGTTATCAACGGTGGGGTAGTTTTATCATGTTAAGATATTGAATAATTCGTATAACTTTTCGCTAAAACAGGATACCAGCGACGGAACTAATTTTGTTGATACCCACTATTAAATTTGAATTATAGAAGTGGCAAATTTTGAACTATAATATATCAATTGATAAAGTGAAGAAATTATAGCACATCCGCTTTTTTAGTAACTAATATTCGGCTGCATTTTCAAAGTAAAATTATTTTTCAGAATTGGTCGTATATTCATGGTATACTGGACTTTTTAGTAACTATAAGGAATATAAAGTTATGGTTCAAGATTGGCACGTTTGTATTTGCTGACTGTAAAATTAAATATTTATATTTGTGTAATGTACTGTGGCCATATATTGTAAAGTGTAATAAAGGCATGCTAGTGTTTGCTAGTTTTATTTGCTGTTTTTTTAAATGCCTGAGCTTCTGGAAAAGAACAAGCATAACTACTAACTACTTCTTAATATGTATCTTTTATTTTCTTTTTTTTAATGCCTGAGCTTCTGAAAAAGAACAAGCATAACTACTTCTTAATATGTGTCTTGTTTTGATTAGAAGTCAATGGAATTGGAAAGAAACTCTGAATTGGCCAACAACTATGAAACCTTGATAGGACAGTTAGAGAAGAAAATTGAGGTATGTAATCACGATGATTGAAATATAACATATTAGTTATGGCTTTTTTACAGGTACTTGTTTTGACTCTCAAGGAAAAAGATACGCAAATAGCATTAATTCAATCTCATTTGGGAAAAGTTTCTAAAAATCAGGATGAAAAGGAAAATAAAATGGCTGATAGTCAAAGTCAATGTTCTTTTATAGGGGATGGAGGAGGTTTGTTTTGTTTTGAAGAATCAAATGAGAATGTCTACAAACAAAGAAGCCTTTGCCGGAAATTACTCAGTGAAAAAGATACAGAAATAGAAAAGTTAAATACCGAATTGCAAAAGCGAACTTTCGATTTACAGGGCTTGGTTAATAAGGAATTATGGGATAAAAATCGTGAAATTGAAAAACTTCAGAACAAACAGGCCAAAGCTTTAGAAAATGAGCATACTGATTTAGGGAAGTTCCACAAAAATCTTATGTCCCTCGAGATGCAGTTGAAACAACAAGAAATCAAATTTTGTCTATTAATCGATCAAAAAGATACTGATATCAATAATCTGAAGGAAACTATATCCGATCAACATATCCAGTTGAATGTATTGAAAGACAAAATAAATGAATTTGGAACACATATGGAGTCTGCTGATAACCATTTAATATCTAATAATAATGACCATCTTCAATCGCAATTTGCTGAATCCTCAACCGGAGAAATGAGTTCGAATCAAGTTGTCTTAGACTTGGAAAACACTAATAGTACTGAAAAGAAATTCGAAGATCTCCAAAGGAAGTATGAAATAAGTGAAATTCTTCGAATTGAATGTAATAAGGTTATATCAATTTTGTGTTCTCGTTTAGAAGAGTTAGCAGTGTTTTTGAATTCTTTGATGAGGGAAAAATCAGTTCTTGGTTTCTTAGGATCAATGCAAAATAAGAAATTACGGGCAGTCATAGACAAGAGTTTAGATCTTTCTAGATCCTTGAACATGGGCTTATTTGTGAATTCTGAGCAAAGTCTCACACAACTTTCAGATATAACAGGATTGCTCAACGGGTCTGACTTGGAAAATGTATCAACTAATTTTGCCAATTCTGAAGAAGATAGTCCTGCTTTGAGTATTATTCCTGATGACATCACTCTGACATATCAAAGTCATTATTGCCCTAAGATAGACCCTAGTTCAGTTGCAGATGATTCAGACCTTCAAGGGAATTTGCAACAACATTTCTCATCCTTACAGAAGTTACATACTGCAACAATTCCAACTGGAAATTGCAAAGGAAAAATTGAAGATGATTACAAATCATTTCAAGAAGTTCATGAATGGCTACCTAACAACAACAACAATAATACCAGTACTAATAAAATGTGCTATAGTGAAAATCAATCTGAATCTGAGACTTGGTCAGAACCTGATATAAATGTCTCTAAAGCCAGGATTGGTTTATTTAATGAAAGTTTGAAACCTCTAGGTAAATCTGTAAGAAATTCAAGTGAATCCCCTGACGAAAACATATGCAATCATAGTAGAAAGGACGTTTTAAACGAGTACAAGCATACACATGTGAAGTTGAATAAGCAGCTACAGGACGTGAAGCAGCAACTATCTGACAAAGAAAATGCCTTGATAGACTTGCAAACAACATATGCAACATCCAGTGCATTGTTGGAAGAGGAGCACTTGAAATTAAAACAACATATTGAGAGGTTAGAATCTGAATTGAACGAAAGGAATTCGGATCTAATAACCTCAGAAAGTAACAAGTTGATTGCAGAAAACAAACTAAAAGAGATGCAGTTGCTCATCAATGACTTACAGAAATCCAACACCGAGTTACAAACGAATACAGAACAAACAAACCAAATAAATCAATTGATTATGGAAAAAGAACAATTACTTTCTAGCTCAAAGGCGTTAGAAATGGCTGCAGAAAAAGCAAAATCCGAGCTGAGGAAAGCCAATGAGGAGTTAGGCCTCTTGAAATTAGAAATAAGTAATTTAGATCAGGTGTTACGGAAAGAATTTGAATTGTGCACCGTGGATAAATTAAAAGCGGCCGAAGAGCAGTTTTTGATACAATTGAACGGAATTCGTGCAAAATCAGATGGTGATATTAGGTTATTGAACGAAACGGTGAATAAACTGAAAGAGAACTGTTTAGTTAATCACCTCGAAAAAAAGGAATACCAAACGAAGATTTTAGAAGTTGGAAATCTGACAAAGGAATTAGAATCATTGAAAGATTCATTCAAAAGATGTGATGAGATAATACACCACAACTCAATAGATAAAGAAAAATTGACGAAAGAAATAAATAATTTGCACTCGAGGCTCGATGAAGCTACACTTCAGTATTCGGAAGCGGTTCTAGAGAAGACCAAACTGTGCAATGAAAAACTTTCACTGGAACAAGAATTAAGTAAAGCAGTTGCTCAGGGAGTGAAAGTGTCTGAAAAATTGTATCAAGCTCAAGAAGATATCAATAAATTGAAAGAAGATATGCAAAAACAAATTACTCCATTGCAAACCTCTAAATCTAAGCTTGAACTGAAAATAAGTGAATTAGAATCTTCTAACGCTGCGCTGCATAATAAATTGGTAAAACAGCAAGCCTGTAACAACAATCAGATGTACAGTTCTTCATTACCCGCGCCTTGCTATTTTGACAGTGGAAAACTTTTACAAAATCGAGCTATCTACAGTCGACAGTATTCTGATAGTAATTTATCAGACAATCCACTTTTAGAAGACATTTGCAGGAGGGCTTGTACAGCTACTCCCTCATTGACTGAACACTATTATATCGAGAGGCGCCAAGCAAATTCATCACCTGATTTAGGAATTGAAAGCGATCAAGGAAAACTTTCAAGCTTAGAAATTCATAAGCAAACTCCCAGACCGTTACTCCAAACACTTGAGCTCACTGAATCTCTTAGTAATTTATTAGATGCCGACACTAACCAAAACCAAATGTGTGGTGAGTAGAACATTATTGTCTTTTAAGCCTGCTAACGTAATGATATTTTTATTGGTTATAAATTCGGCAACATACTAGTGTTGAGATCTCTAGAAAGTTTACCATTAATATGTATCTGGCGAAAACTAATGAGAAATATCAGTGTATTTCTGAATTATTACATTTGCCTGGTGCCGCCATCTGGCGCTCAAGTTTTCTAACTTTCCCCATGACGTATAGTGTAATAACGAGTCCTTCCTTGGTTTTAATTTGTTTACTAAAGGTTATTCATTTACTTAATTTATCAAATTCATTCATATATATCATTTGCCTTGATTAACTAAGATCATTTTAACTTGCAGTACGTGTACCGATAACCAGGAAGTGACCCGCATCACGGGTTTCTCATTAGCTAGGCAAATCAGGCAACAATATGGTCAATAGATATATGAAATACTCGCTCTTCTTTGGTTGAGACACTAACACATTAATTAGGCACTGTGTGCTCGAGGGTAGTTTGTAAATTATGCTAAGTAGAAAAACTCTCACTCCAAACAAATATAAAATATTTAATAATAATAAGAAAATAAACAATTATAAAAATTAATCAAAAGTGGAAAGATTAAAAATTATTAAAGTATTAATCAAGAAATTATGTTAAATTTAGTAAACAATTAATCATTCCTTAATTTTAAATTAACCTTATTATAGCCTAAATATGAAATGAAAAACTAATTTAACTCAGTCCAGATGTACCAGGAGAGTTATTAAACAACACTATTAAGATTTAATTATTAAAGGAATTCTAAATTTCATGTATTCAGCAATATGACTTGATTCTAAATGAACTTAGCGAAAATTTTACCATAAACACCACAATGCAAGCTTAACTAGAAAACTAGTTTTCTAAAATATCATTTAAGTGATTCGTGAAATATAACTGACTTCAGTGTGGTGAGTTTGGTTTTTTATAATCTTGGATAACCACTCCTATTTGTGCAATATGTTTGGGGGGTAGTAACTTTTACCCAATAACAGAGACTTGTCTCAGTCTAGTGAGCTGAATATAAAAGAACTATTCTATTTTTGTTGACGGGGACCTTGATTTTAGGACCTTATTTAGACTTCCTTGAATTTAGGTATTAATGAAAATTATATCAACTTGATATTCTAATTACATATTTGTCCTGCACGTCTTATGTTATGGTTATGTGAATAGATTGTAGATTCAAAGGAAAAGACAAGGTAAAAAACCTTGGCTTAAACCATAGCAAAGGATCCATTTGCCGTTTCGAATTGATCATAAAAATATATCTTAACTACCAATATACTGTGAAGCACTTGTTTTCTTTAGAACCATTTCTGTGAACCTTGCCGATATTTTAAAAATTATGATGACCCTTCCTTGACAAGGATTCGGAGACTATACTTTCGTTTCCGACCCACAGATACAAAGAACAAACTGTATTAGTTTATGATGGAACGGTCGTACTAAGAAATTAACTCATATACTTGACTTGTCCGTAATAAAAGGCAACAAAGATTATCCTATTTTTATTTACGTTAATGGGTGTTCTTAAAAACCCAGCTTGAATTTTAGCAACAGATTTGATATCAGAATGAATTGTAATTGATAATTAATAAGGCAGCTTTCCTACAATAGTATAAAGTGTGAAAAATCAGACATTTACTCTTAAGCAGAGGAGATGGCTAATAAGAAATATCATTCTCTCTTTACTTTTAAGCAGCCTTTACAGTAACTTTGGCCAAGGACATTTACTCCAGAGACCATTTCACGCTATACCCGTTTATGGGAAATTCATTGTGATATTCAAATGATAGCAAGGCTACAAAATTTGCCCCTCCTGATGACCTCACTTGGGTTGAACCGTCATATAGCGACACACCAACATTCGTGGCTGCAGCTGCATTTGATTAACGCTGTGGCGGCCAAAGGCAGACTGTACATTTTATAAAGAAAAATTCTCACAGTCGGTAATAGTTTGCAAACTTGTCTGATAGCTTCACATCCAACATGGAAAAAATGTGCAACAGGCTGCATTTTTGATACATATTGTTATTGAGATTAAAGTGTAATATAATATGTGAAGATCATCGAGTCGATAACCGCGAGGTTAAAGTCGCAAAATTTTGTAAACATCTCGAAAACGGTGAAATAAGTTTAATCATCTGTTATTTAGGATTTAGTTCTATAGTTTGGGCCCCTGTCATGGTCTATTATGTTTGAATACCATTACACCACGGTCGTATAGACAGGTCTGGAAACTCTATGGTTGACGGGAGTCTCTTACGCATCGCCAAACTCGCACTAGCTAGCTCTTGGATCACGAAGTGGTAAAACGATTTCTTCCCGGAATCGCAAGCAGTGTTACTAAGTATTCTGATTTGAGAGAGGAATAGAACTGTTACTCTCGTCAAAATGTATTACTACCTTAAAAATAACTTCCCCTTTTTCGCACACATAAAAGACCTCGTTAAAACACATTCTTTCCGGAGTATGTACTTATTATCTAAGGCTTTTTTTGGTAGTAATTTAAAAAGGAAATGTATGAAAATAATCGATCGCATATAAACATTTTTTTAATTAAATTAGGATTACAATCAAAATACATGTATACTAGTTTAGTATGTTGTCTTTCATTATGTTTACAATATATACATTATACACTAAAACCTCCGGTACTGTACACTCGACGGGTCCGGAAACCTCGGCTATGTTGACACTGCCAATTTTTCTCGTAACGCAATATTTACTATTCTGATTTGAGAGAGGAATATAACTGTTACTCTTGTCACCCCGTTTTGCATTTCGACACAATGCACAGTTTCGTCATTTTTTTTTAAAAATTCCTTGTGTTTACTACTACGACCGTGGTGTTTACAAGTTAACTGATAGTTGTCACAGAATACTCTTCATAGAGATCAAGATGATACTCTTACGTGACGCCTTTTATGATACTCTTACGTGACGTCTTTTGGTACTACGCGACAGTCGACGCTTAGCGGACTCACTTCTCACATAGGAAACAACCTCGAGTTCCCAGACCTGTATGTACGACCGTGGTTACACCATCGACATATACATATGGACTGCGCGTGGCAATGATAAGCGCGGGTAGTGCCGGCGTGAGAGAGGGGAAAACGAAGAGGCCTAATACTGTCTTTATCTATCGGCTCGGGACGTAAACATACTAGCTACAGTCATGTTGCATTTCCATGGCAACGCAGCGGCCAATAGAAACGCGATAGATAAAGTAGATAAACACAGTATTAGTCCTCTTCGTTTTCCCCTCTCACGCCGGCACTACCCGCGCTTATCATTGCCACGCGGAGTCCATATGTATATGTCGATGGGTTACACCCAATAGTAATGATGAGATCAATGATGACATAGATTCACATCTTTGATACAAATTTTCAATCTATGAATCGAAAAATACAAGAAAAGAAACTTATAATTTCATGAAAAGCTAAATACCACCCAGTATGTTATCTGATAACAATTAAATCTCTACAATTAGTGGTTTAAAATGTGATAACATTTATCACTATATTTCTATAAATTAAAAATGTTTACTGAACAAGAGTAGGCACTTTGAAAAAACTAAAGATGAATATACAGGTGATTTAGTATAATCAAACAAAAAAAATTTGCATTCAAAAAACATTATTATCTGAACGTTCTATTCTACTATAACCTACTTTGTTCTATTGCTAGTCATGAAGAGCATACAGGACACCAATATTTTTTTAAATAATTATAAATAGAACATTTCCAAATGGCACATATTTTTATTTCTTCAGTGAATATTTTAATTCTAAATTTTGATACATTATCATAAAATAAATTGTTTTAATTTTTTTCAGACAATAAAATTTGCTATGAAAAATCTATGGATTTATGTAACGAAAACAATAACCTCAAAAAGAAATTATCAAGAACAAGAAAGGCGTTAGATGAAACGGTGACTCAGCTGTCGTTAGCAAATCAACGGAAGAAAGAAGTTGAGGATACTATTTGCAAGCAAATTCAAAAGACGAGTCAGGTTTTGCGGAAAGCTAAAGCGAATTTGGATTCTGGGTCAGAATCCGATCTTCATAAGAAATAGAAATTATTTTATATTTTTAATCATTTGTGCTGTCTGTCATTCAGATCCTGAGGTTCCTTGTGTCTTTATTGTGCCAACTGTTTATGAAAATTTTCAGTACCTTCAACTCTCATCCATGCATAGTGTTAAGTTATTAGAATTGTTTGTTTTTAAACAATATTGTGATAAAAGCTGTATATTTTTGAATATACATTTTATATTTTACATGTATATATGTATATGTCTATTAAAGTTAAGGATGTAACTTTTTAATTTTTTTTAAATAAATCTCAACTATATCAGACTTTTTCTATAGATCCTTGTTGAGATGTGTCCTTATTTCAATACTCGATCTTAGAATGGTATTTAATTGCATCAATCCTTTCCCATACAGTTATTTGTTTCTCGTAACAAAACGTTTCAGCTTCCATTCAAGGTAGTGTTTCACTGTAACTTGGGATATTTGTCGATAAATTCATTATCAAGCAGTTGCTGTCTAGTGGAGTAAATCTGGCAAATGGTTGGCGAAAATCTTACGATGCTTAGCGACCCGGTGGAAAATGTTTGTTTGTGTACCAATAACAACTCCCTGAAATTCCTATTTCCCAAAGTGGGTGCAACCCCTTTTTATTTGGCCAAAAAGAGGTTTTTTAACATTTTTAAGGAGTTTAGCAAAAAAGTATTAATATCTCTGGTTGTATTGAAAATCAAGAAACCAGAGTAGAACCCTTTTATTGTCAATGTCCAAGGAACTTCCAGTCCAAATTTCAAGTTGATGCGACCTCCCCCCTCCCCGTAATAAAAATGTATACTCATATATCCAAGGAATCTTGCGTAACGGCTAACTCGGTTAATTTTCAACCGAGTTGGCTGAAATTTGGACTGAAGATAGGTGTTATGGTCTCAAAACTACCCTCTGAGTTTCAAGTGAAAATATTGAATAGTTTTTCAGAAGTTCAATATTTTAGTTATTTTTCAAATTAAGATATGTCATTTACATCCGATCGGGATCTGCTTTGCGAGAAAATCTAGGTATTTGCATATAGTTTTATGTCATGGAACTCATCCGAATCGGGTGAAAGCTAGCGGCACACAGCCGGAAATACTTTATTACAACTGGCGCCGCCCGCACGGGGCACGAAACGGCCCCCACATAACAATACCGAGGTAAAATGTATAAACTCTAACTGACGCGTAGCGAGCTTCTCGAGGGAAACGTCAAAATTATTACGTTCGTAGCTAATTACATAGGACGTCTGACGTTCATGCAATTGTGTTTTTATACAATTTGAACCTTTTAATTTCGATAGGCCACGTGAAAATTCCGGAGCCTAAAGCGCTATCAACTTCTGAGTCTCACAATATTGGTATAAAATTGCGAAATTTCGCACTTTTAGAAACTTCAAATTGATTAATTTGACACAAGTTTTGGGGATATTAATACCGAAAATAAAATGGGCAATATAGGCCGGAAAAGGATAAATAAAAAATGAGTTCCATGACATAAAACTATATGCGAATACCTATATTTTCCTGCAAAGCAGATCCAGATCGGATGTAAATGACATGAGATATCTTAATTTGAAAAATAACTAAAAAATTGACTTCAAGTTGAATTTCTGAAAAACTATTCAATATCTTCACTTGAAATTTATAGGGTAGTTTCAAGACCATAACTCCTATCTTCAGCTCAAATTTCAGCCAAATCGGTTGAAAAATGACCGAGTTAGCCGTTACGCAAGATTCCTTGCATATATGAGTTTATATATATATATATATATATTACGGGGAGGGGGGAAGTCGGATCAACTTGAAATTTGGACTGGAAGTTCCTTGGACATTGACAATAAAAGAGTTCTACTTTGATTTCTTAATTTTCAATACAACCAGAGATATTAATTTTTTTTTGCTAAACTACCCTTAAAAATGTAAAAAAAAAACTTTTTGGCCAATTAAGGGGGTTGCACCCACTTTGGGAAATAGAAATTTCAGGGGGTTGTTATTGGTACCCTAACAAACACTTTCCACCGGGTCGCTAAGCATCGTAAAATTTTCGCCTACCTTGCCTTTTTTCTCGCCAGATTTACTCCACTATCAGATAAAATGTGAAACTTAATGAAAATTAACTATTGGCAACGCATATTAAAAATATTTGATTTCCACAATTCCAAAGGAAATCATTTTAACTTCCAGAAGAATTAAACACAAATTTACTCAAAACTACCATTCATCTATTAGGAAGGTCCCTGCACATGAAAGGCTCAGTGAAGTATCTTGGAGTCATCCTCGACACTAAACTGAGCTGGAAAATACACCTGGAACCCCGGGTGAATAACGCCGTTGCATCCTTATGGGCATGCAGGAGAGCCTTCGCTAACACATGGGGTCTACGGCCGCGGGTCCTACACTGGATCTACAATGCTATGATCCGCCCATTCATAACCTACGCAGCCGTCGTGTGGTGGCCGGTAACACAAACGGTCCTGTCCCGTCTGGCGCTGGACAAGGCTCAACGACTTGCCTGCCTGTGGATAAAGGGGGCTATGAGGACCGCCCCCACCCGGGCTCTGGAGGTTCTGGTGGAGATCGTCCCTCTACAGCACCATATCAAAACAGTGGACGCGGGTACGGCGTATCGACTGGCTGGTCTAGTCCAGTGGGTCGGTGCGTCTGTGACTCGCGGTCATGGCAAAATTAGGGATTGGGCAGCCGAGAACTGTCCGATCTCCCAACTGACGCAGGATGCGATGGCGGCTGCTGTCAGCTTTCAAACACCAGACGTCCTCATAACACAAAGGATGGACTGGGAGAACAAAGACTTTGGGCCGCTGGCTCGAGGGGGACTCGTGTGGTTCACGGATGGGTCTAGGATTGGCGAGCATAGCGGAGCCTGAGTCTACTCGACGTGCACACAGAAGGGAAATTTCAGTTCCCCTAGGTGCCCATGCAACCGTTTTCCAGGCTGAAGTCTGTGCAATACGGACCTGTACCCTGGAAAACCTGAGATTAAATTACCGAGGTAGGCGGATTTACATCTGCACAGACAGCCGAGCGGCCCTGGGCGCACTTTGCGTTCACAGAATAACTTATTCTAGGCTTGTCTTGGAGTGCAGGGAAACTGAATCTACCAAAAGGAACAAACTCCAGCTAGTGTGGCTACCTGCCCACACAGGCGTGAGGGGAAATAAAGTGAGGGATGAACTGGCCAAACGGGGTTCCTTGAATGCCCCTGGCCCCGATTCAACGATCGGAATTTCATCGGTCACCAGGCTCTACGCCCTCAAGGAGCTACTGGATAGACAGTGGCTCTCGGTCTGACGTAGTGCCCCCGGCATGAGGCAAGCGAAGCTCCACATTTGGGAGTTTTCGCCTAAACTCTCTATGAGCAAAAGATGCCTAAAACTGGTGACAGGACTACTCCCAGGACACTGTCATCTGAATAAACATCTACACACAATGGGCATTGTTAAAGATCCAACTTGTAGTAGATGTGGAAAGGCGGATGAAACTGCCTCTCACATCCTAGCAGAATGTCCAGTACTGGCTTCTCTTAGGCTACAACACCTCGGCAGCACGCATATGCTGCTTGAAGCCGTAAGAGATATCAGTCCATGCAAAATGTTAGCTGCCGTAGGCCTGTTTGACTGATTCTTGTATCCAGGGGCACACAATGGACCCAATCAAGTGGTCTAAGTACTCCGGACTTCTCCGTCCCCGCTTTGATTGATTGATTGAATGTGATATTGTCAATGATGAGAAATGAAGAAAAACCGTTGGAAAATACACTCACGTTATATTACTATTACGACCACTGGCGCCTTGGGTTGAAAGCTGTTCCATAACGTGCGTTGACTCACTGAACTCATTGATGTCATTATAAATAAATAATAAAAAATATAAGAGAATCAAAAACCTTTATAATTATAGGGGATTACCATCTTGGAACCGTGAAATGAGAAATACGTTTTAGTGACTTGCTGAATTCATAACAATATTTATAAATTCACTCGAGCAACACCCGTAAGTAAATCATGCATTGATAACATAATTGGGAATAAAGACAATAAATGCACTACTGATATTTTATTATTTTGCATACTGGAATCTCTGACTACTATTCACAGAGTAATAATCTTAGGATTCTTAAAAATTATACTATTTCCCAAGATGTTATTCTGATAATTGTTTGAAGTTTTCTTAACAGATTACAATCTACATCATTATCTGAAATTGGAAGAATGGATAACTTTCTGTAATGTCCAAATAGACATTATTCCTAATTAAAAAATATAAATGTAACAGAAACAATAAATACTGGACAACTTCTAAAATTACGAAACTATGTTAGTTCCCTGTAACTATTGGCCTAAATCTTTTACTTAAAGCTACCAGCTTTAAATAAAAGACCTTATACTAGTTAAAAAAATGTGTTCCACTGCATTAAATGATGGGTTTATTATTATGTTGATGAACATCTAACATTCTATAAATATGTCAGTGAACTCTGCAGTCTAGAGTCTACAGTAATCTAAACAAATCATGTACTCGATCTGTTTTTAACCTTGGTCTTGACTCTACAACACCTAAAATCGCTTATTTTCATCATGTCTATCCTACCTAAAGTATGGAATTCTAATTTTAAGATTGAACACTACACTTCATTTATTTCTACAATATAAATAAAACAGATGAGTTCAATTGATCACATGCGAGCCAAATTTAAACGATTGTAGGATCAGAAGATGTACCTGTAGGAAATGATTTAGAATCCGCTAATGAAAGACCTTAAATTATACTCTAGGTTGCATTGAAATTTTATCCAAATGGTAATAATGGTCTACATAATGTACACCTGCTGTGAGGTTGACTTTTGCAATTATTCACACTATAATATAACCAAGAAGTCCTTCTTGAATATAAGCTTGTTTTTTTGTGCTGGCCAATTATCAAAGTGTAAAGGCCAAACTATTATTAAGAAGAAGATAACCTTGTTTTGTTTTATACACTTGCCAATGTATTTTACAACTCTATCTTTCATAATGGCACCATCGATATATACATATGGACTGCGCGTGGCAATGATAAGCGCGGCTAGTGCAGGCGAGAGAGAGGGAAAACGAAAAGGCCGGCTCGGGACGTAAACATACTAGCTACAGTACGCAGCGGCCAATAAAAACGCGATAGAGCCGGCCTCTTCGTTTTTCCTCTCTCTCTCGCCTGAACTAGCCGCGCTTATCATTGCCACGTACAGTCCATATGTATATGTCGATGAATGGCACCTGCTGTCAGATCAGTATATAACCATAGAGATCTTAAATCTCAATGTATATAACCATGAATACAAGCATAGCGGAAAGTTTAAAATTTGGACCCTTCGTTCTTTATAACCCGTGCTGTTCCGTATTATATTAAGTTTACGGTACTTGTCCTACATTTTACTCTTTTTAAATATTAAATACATGCTTGGCTCTCTAAAATATATTTTACAGATGGTACCAATGCACGTGTATACGTGTGAAATTACTTTAGGTTATCTATTCTATCTTTTATCAATTTTATAACCATCAAAACAAGTAGTAATGATGGTTGATGGTACCCAGATTTTATTATAGAGATTAATGAATGTTTATATTCTCTTAATGCCCTTGTATGCTTATATACCTATATTCCAGAACTATACAAACTGACAATTTTCGCAATTAATTACGAGGGTACATAATAATGGGACGTGAAAATCCATGTCTAATTAAGATACATCAGTTCCAACCTAACCACAAAGAATGAGCCTGTCTGAAGCTGAGTTTAATTTTTTTTCTTAGTTTCGAACAATTATTATTAGTCATTAGGACGAGAGCAGTATATGAAAAATTAAATTCAAATGTCAATTTAACAAGTTCTTATTGCCAAATATAATTCTTCCTAATGGTCGTTGATTGCACCAGGGCAATCCGAGTTCGATTCCTAATCGATAGGTATACATTATTTTTGTTTTTAGAGATTTCTGTTCAAGAAACACAGTCTTGGAACCGGGCGTCAAGCTATATATCTATAGCTCTTGTATTCTACAAAGATAGAAATTTATTTCACATACCCACAGTAGAACTATGCATACATTCTCATATTCACCTAGTGAATCAAAAAATTTTTTCAGCTGTTATTTTGGCATTTTTGTTTGAATGTTATTAAGACGGAGTTATCGTAACGAACGAAGTCGTTTCTTAATTCATTAGAGTTGTTTGGCAAATATATGTTCTCCTCCAAATGGTACATGGAATCCAGAACTTATTATAAATTATTTCGAACATATATTGAATGAACGATGCTTTAACAAAATTCGTTATAGTAATGGATAGTTTTTGTATTTTTCAAAATGTATTTTGATGAAGTTAAGTTCTGTTAGCTTTCATGACCTTAGTTTGAGCTAACGGAGATTTATATTGCGAGGAAGTTTTATAAATAAACGTGCTGAAGGAAGAAGAAACATTCTTTTTTGTTGGTCGCAATAAAAAATGTAAATAAAAAAATATCCATCAATTCCGTGTTAACAGTGTTTTAATCCGAACAGTGTTATTCAAGGAGCTGTTCAATAGTGATTATAAAATGGTGAGTAAATATGTATATTTTATATTATACATTTAACATTGCTCCTATAATATAAGTATTTACACTTTTACAAAATATTCTGATTCTTATCATCAAAATACGTTTTGATACATTTTATAGAAACAATCTAACAGTTCAAACCCCAAAAATAAATTGTCTTGAATTTTGTACAACGTTAAATATAAAACGAATAAGTATAATAATCCTAGAGTTCATAACTTTTGGTATTGGTAGATTAAGTCATAATACAGAAATTATATATAAGGAACATTTTCAATGTTTCAGATAGACACAATGAAACAGATTCATCTTTTTGTAATCAGATTTCAGAAACAGGTTGACAAAACACCCCAACTTTAGCTGAATTTAGAAATTAATGTCAGAGTGTTTATTGAGATTTATTAATTGCGAAATACCATAGCTTGGTCCTAACGTGAAAGATTTTCGTAACATTATAGCTCTTGATGACAGATTGGCAAACTTATAGCATTATACGTTACAAACGATGCTTACCCATCCATCTTTGCCGGAGCTTTCTTTGTCATTCAATACATTAAGCATCAAAAGATACAATTACTACAATTTTTAATAAATCTACTGCATACCTAATAATTGAGAACATTTGGAAATACCTAGGTCTGTTAAATTGCGTTATCAACAATATTGAATAATCAGTGGTGTAGTAAGAAGGGCAGATTTTCAATCTGCGTAATTTTTGAAATATATTCATACATAATTTAAATCTACTGTATTAACCCCCACCCCCTCGAAATCTATTTAATCCCTCCAAGACATTTTTCCTAATACGCCACTGTGGATAAGTTAGAATGCAGAAAAGTTTATAGGCACTAGACCGTTTCCATGATGCCGACGGTAGTACCAAAGGAATCTTGAACCTGTATTTCATTGTTGCCAATTGTGGTGCCGAATATAAACTAGAAAATGAAAGTGTATAGTATATTAGACGCTGGTTACGCATATAATACGGATAATTAGTACTACACATGTATTTGAGATCGCCTGTGATGGTATATTCTAAGTACAAACCCTAAGGAGAGCGTGGGAGAAATAGAAGTAACATTTGTGATGCTTAAGCTTAAGAATTTCAGTTAGTTTATATTCACATACGCTGTATTTGTTTTTTTTAGGTAACTACGTTCTAAATGAATAATTCCTTGCATATCACCGATACTTTTCGTTACAGTTAGATGTTATTATTGTAATTCACTGTTCGGTAACGAAGATACAGACATAATGAACAATTATATTAGATCAATTCGAATCGATCATAATAAATAAAGCTAAAATTAAAGATATAATCATTTAAAAAAATCTCATTGATGTATAATCCATAGATTTCTGGGAAAAGTAGATCCATGTAAAGTTTCGTGGCGTAGCAATATACCAAAAATAAGCATACTAGAATATGAAAATCAATTTATAATTGGGTAATAAAGAGACGCTATGTCAACAATATAAAGTTATAAATAGCAGTCAGAACAAATTTTCTAGGATCAAATACCATCACGCGCAGAATCCACGTCAGTTGATTTGAACATCTAACCTAACAAAGTTCATTAGTTGCAAGGCAGACACCTTTTTTCTTTAGTACGAGTTAATGACCTATGATGTGAATTAATAACGAAGTGAAGATCTTTAATTAAAGTAACCTTCTAATGAGGAAATCAATTTTTTAAGTTTTGTTAACAATCTTTCAATAATAAGCCATTAGCAATATAGTGAGTTTCACAGTGCAATTATATATTTATATATTTAAAGCAAAGTATGCCCATCCCTGTTCCAGCTTCTCTAGTACACAATAATAAACACAAAAATTCAAATTTATCAAAACTCATTTTGCACTTCATTGCCCCCCTTTAGGGACGTCTATGGAATAAATGTAGGTATATTTAGGAAACGAACTGTGCATTTATGTTCCACTGAACTATAATAAGACAAAAAACACAAATTAATAAAAGTTAATTGTTTCACTAAGTCTCAAATTATACTGTCATGAGAAAGCCAGCCTGGACACGAAGAGGTTAGACGCTTTGTCAACTTGTTGCCACTGTGCAACAGATGGCTGTCTGTTTCCGGGAGTTACAGTATCCTGTTAAAGACACTGTACTGGGAGCACTGTCGAAACTTCACGATTAGTGGTAATCAATGTGTGGAGCCAGTAATCACTCTATATTGTAGCACTCTATATAGATAACGCGTCTTCAACCGCTAAGAACGTTGAACATTTGACTAACGCGCTATATTCACAACTGAATTAACATTTCCAGAAAACATTTTGACAGCTGTCTTAAATTTCCATTTAACACGAGAGCCTTAATCTGAGTTTATTCTTCATTATATTCTGAAATTGATTAACTTTGAGAATGGATATTTCATTCTGCCTAACCTTACACAAGGGAATTGAAGCGCATCGCACATGGGCATAACTAGATCCAACCTTCTAAATACTTGGTAGCGTTTTACGTGTCTATCTTGTGAAGCAATACAACGCGTCTGGTTCGCTCCACCTCACAAGACTCTCGTATATACCAATTCGTAAAACTCAAGCTGTATACGAATTATATCTACGTTAACAACAATGCTGATTTGCATCCACTCCAGGCATTTGACATTAAATTTGGTTACACAATCACTCTTTATGTTGGAGTAAAATTACCTTAACTATAATTTAAGCAGTTATTAGATATTCGATTTGTAAACTTGCTTCATTATGTCTCGTTAGAATATTATTTCCTTCTGTTTTCTTAATAATAATTCAATTCTTGAAACGGTCGAAAGGTTTTTCTGTGAGATCGAAATATGTCATTCAATTCTACAATGAACAAACTTTGGCTTAACGGTCCTTGATCATGGAAGGTGCAGATATATTGGAAACAATAAAATAATACTTTTGCCGAAGTATATTCGTGAATTTGTTTGTACCTAACTCACCAAAACAATCCTACGATAAACTTACAGTTTCAATTGTTACAGGAGCGGAATATGTTGTGTCTTCATGACCCTAAGATCCCGTGTACCACAGCTTGCCCAAAATATGGTATCTTGAGGAAAAACGTCCATGTTCAGAAAACACAATTTGTTATAAGGACAATAGTACGCAGCCCCGTTTATGAACATGAATATGGAGTGGTTGTCCCCAGGAGGGATCAAGCTCCTATTTTACATTGTCCAGATCGATGTTGTATTTGTCAAACTAGAGCATTAGTAAATCATATTGTGTCATCTCATGAAAAACGAGTTATTACAATTGAAAGGTTGATGCCTGTTACGCATGTCATAAAATATGTTACTTTTGACATGATCTACATACATGTTAAAAATGAAAATTTACTTTTTATTGTTTATTTGAGGTGCACAAATAGTAATGAAGTTATTATACAGATGTATCAAGTTCCAAATGGTACCGGATCCGAAGAGCGTTATAGTTTTAATATTCCCGGAATTCATGAGAGTGTGGCTATCAATCCTTATAAACATAAATGTGGCTATCAGTCTGGAGTCTCATTTGCAACAGTTCCTAGACCACTTTTGAAGTCTTCTGTTGATGGAAAATCAATGTACACATTGATATTAATGATTAACCGTGCTTGAGGCTGATTTTGTGTTTGGTATTGGAATTTTACATGTGGTATTCTGGATTATTGTTTTCGTATCGAAATTTATTAAAGTATTGCATCAAAATTGAGCCTAGGATTTTTTCATAATAGCCTTTGAATCTCAATGGTTATAAGAATGCATTTCCTGGATCTTATTTGAAATGTTTGGTTGATGGAGTTGCATTAAAAACTTTGATATTTATCATTAACTTGAGATCGATTTTGTGTTAGTTATTGCAAGTTAATTTATGACATATTGAATTATTGGTGATTTTTTAAAATGTGTTAAATATATTTATCATTTCGAACGAATTGCTTGAACAACGAAGCTACTTTTTATCTCACTTCAACTTTTTTATTTTAGAATCAATCCATGACAGTAAAAGAATAAGTTTCATGTAGTTATTTTATTATTACTCGAATTTGTAGTATTTTCGGGAAACGTACTTATCTTAAAGTTAGTTTTTCGATTTTACGGTTTTATCAGAACTATCGAAAAGACTAGATAATTTGTAGCTTAAACTTTCTTTCGAAAGATTAGCAACTAAGAGTTTTCCTCAAGAAATTTCTTTCTATATGTTCGTTTAATTCGAATTGTTACCTAGAAAATTCAAGCAAAATAAAAAGTGGCTTGTTGGTTTATCAGATATAATTTTAAGAAATAGATTGAATCTAATAATTGTCCATAAACTCTGTTTTATTGTGTTTCATTTTGTGCCCTCGTCTAGTGTTAACATCACTCCTATATTTATTATTTATTAATTCATTTATTATTGTGCTTTCACTCTTTTTAAGGTGATTGTCTAAAATTAAATTAGGTGATAAATAAAATTATGTTTTTCATGATCTTGTATTCTATCCTTTATTATATAACTATCGAAATATCGAAATTGAAAAGTATTATATAATAGAAATGTAACTTTCTCATTATTTAAATTAATTTAGATTACCGTGCATTTTCGTACCATGGTATCACCTTTTATTCAGACGAGATTTTGTTAATAATTATTTTAAATTCTTTGTCACTGTCAGATAGTTTATTCTTGGAACCGATATTTTGATTAAATATTATTTTTTTGAACGGATTTTCCTTGTAACAAATAATCAATAAAGATGACGTGAGTCATTCAAAAGTCAAAATAAGGTGTTCGGACACTTCTGCTGGTTAAATGTACTGCGCTTATGATATACATTTATAACCATAAAAACAATGTTGTTAAAATGGTTCAATAAAAAACTATAGCTCCATTTGAAAAACTAAAGATTGAATGATGTCAAAATTACCACTTGCAAGGGGGCTACCGCAAACCAAAACAATATAGTTTCTATTTTCACCACTAAGCGATTTCCGAAATTTATAATCCGTATGACCAACGTGAACGGCGCAATCGTCTCCACACCCATAGTGGTTTACATACGGACACAGAAAAATAACCTAGATCGATTCAGAAAGTCTTAAAACTGATATTTCGACGAAAATTGAAAAAAATTGTTAATGAAGAAAAAGAATTGAAACTGAGAAGAATAGGGAAGTAGAGTATTCTGCATAACTTCAAAAACAATTCATTAGTTAATACAGTGTAAGTATTCATGAAAGAGCTAAAATCTAAAATGAACTATAGAAAACATGATAACCTTTCGGCATTTTTTCTCGGCAAATATATTTATAATACCTTTATAATCGACATAAGTGAAGATTTCTTGTTTAATACATAAACGTGCTAAGGAGCTTATAGTTTAGGAAAAATAGGAGTTTTGAATCGAACTCTCTTATTTCTGCAAACAAACTGTACCAAAGTGTAGGTTTTGGTATCCAAAAACACATGTCACCAGTCCGGAAGTCATCTGTTGGTGGGAAAATTGTTATATATATGAATTTTCCGGCTTTTCAACGAAAAATTCAATCTCGCTCCGAAAGGGTGCACTTTAGCGAAAAAAGGTTCGAACAAAAGTTGTTCAACATCCAATTTTCCATAACATGGTAATATCAGAGTCTCCAAACTTCTACAGATTGTCCGCGTAGAAAGGCAATAACTATATTATACATTGTAAAAAATCAATAAGAAATTAAAAATTCCATCTTTTTAATAAAAATATTAGTTCACGATCAACAATTATCAAGGAAAAAAATTAATATTAAACGGAAAAGTGGAAAATTGGTGGAAAAATTAATTTTTTCAATATAATAATAGTTTCAAATATATCAAATTATATGTTTTTGGGATGCTGAATCTGATTTTTTCATTACTTTTTTCATACATTTCACCAGAAAAGTGGAAAATGATGGGAATATCAAAAAAAATTTTAATATAATCATAGGCTAAAGTATATCAAATTATGATTTTGGACATGCTAAATCCGATTTTTTATTCATTTTTTGAAATATCTCATAAAAAATGTTTTTATCCAGGTGAGGTATGTAACATAAATAAATGAGAACAAATCTTTTTGATTGTTTTAATTATCATTATTATTATTATTATTATTATTAATATTATCATTATTATTATTACATTTTTTAAAAGGATAATAATGAAAATTTCGTTTTTAACTATTTATTGTGGACTGTCAAATCTTAATCTTTTCGTAACATTTGCATCACATCTTATTATTATTCAACATATTAAAGTTTATATAATTTTTTTTGAATAATTTCAAAAAATGAATTTAAAAATCGGATTTAGCATGCCCAACAACTTATAACTTGATATACTTTAGGCTATTATTGATGGTGAACTAATACTTTCATTAAAAAGATGGAATTTTAAATTTCTTTTTGATTTTTTACAATGTATAATATGGTTTTGCCTTTATACCTGAAAAATCTGTGGAAAATTGGAAACTCTAATATTTTATGGAAAATTGAATGCTGAACAACTTTTGTTTGAAACTTTTTCCGCTAACATACACCGACAGTTGAAATAATAGTTTATATGATTTCAATGTATTTAATAAAGAATAATAAATCAGTATAACAAAGGAAATAAAGTTGGGTTTACAGATGATAAATTTATCGTAGATCCAAAATGGTGCGGTATGCGTAGTTGCCACTTATTGATTGAAGTAGAGATTATACAGGGTTGACATATTTCAAGTTTTATCCATTTGAGAATGGAAAAACTGTTCTCACCAATAGCATTATTCACTGGAATGATACATTCTTAAAATTATTTCAACCTTCGGTAAAGGTGAAAAAATATTTTTGCCGATGATGGAATTATAAAAACCTTGTGAGGAGATTGAGAGAAGAGTTTAAAAGCGAATATTAAGAATTCAAAAGAAGTTGCAATGTCTCCACCACTTAACGAATTACCTAAATTTACGGAGGTTGAATTTAGAGTATGGCGTACCGCCACCAAGTGCAACATTGCTATTATTTATAACTTTTGATAAAGATTCTTGACCCAGGTATGAATTATAAAATTATATATAAATTCTCGGGAAATAGGTCACACTAAATCATTAGAGATTGCCTAATTGCCTTATGTGTGTTCCCAATGATAAAATTCAGTACGTGATTAATAAATTTAACAATTTGCACTGTAAACTTCAATTTACTTGTGAAATAGAAGTGAACAAAAACATAAATTTCCTAGATATGAACATTAGGCATGATGCAGATGGCAAAATAAAAACTTCGTGGCTTACTAAAGAAGTTTGGTCTCAATGTTATCTTCACTTCAATTCCGTTGCACCAACATATTATAAAAAAGTGTTATAAACAGCCTTACAGATCGCGCGTTAAATTGTCCCACCCAGAGGACCGTCCCAAAGAAAGAATAAACAGAATCTATAATGGATCGTCATATATGAATAACATAAAAAGTGAAACAAATACTTAGAAAATTCCACCACCCTTGATGAACAAGACTGCTTTGATTATAACCATCATTCGATTACAAAAATGTTAATATTTTAACTAAGTATACCAATTATTATAAAGGATCTATTCTGGAGATGATTCACATAAAACGTGACTCCAAATCTGTAAATCATAGGACTGATATTCAAGACATTAAGTCAGATTTATACTAACTAAATAAATTAAAACTCTTGCAAATTCCTACATGCGTCTTTATAATGTTGAAAGTATATTTTAGGTATTATGTAAAAAGTATATATTTTTTTTCTATTACCTCATAAATCTTAACATCTTGTTTTTAGTCGTTCATAGACTTTGTTGACATGAGTTCCTATTTTATGAGAACACTACTAAACAGTGGATTCTTGATATATTATATTTATAACATTGATGTGTTACAATTTCGATTATTCGTGTTTCTCTTCGTTTAGGCATTTTTAATTGAAATTGGTGCGATAAGGACTTTTTGTGCTAATACAAATAGTTTTAAGTAATCCGTTTCAGACATAATACATCTTCCGATCATGATCGTGGGACCGAAACGTACGTAAAGACGAAAATAATAAACATATGTGTTAGTGTGACCTATTTCCCGAGAATTTATATATAATTATTTATAAACAGTGTTCGCTATATGCTATATTAAAGATACTATGTTAATAATTTATGCTGGAGAATAGGCCACCCAAAGGCCAAAAATGCGGGCCCTCAGCATTTGGTGAAGAAACGGCACTGAATAAAACATGTGAACTGATTTGATACAATGTCAAATAAAGAGAATTGAATTCAGAACTTATTCTGATGAAGTGATACACGTTCTTTGAGATTATTATTTTTGCTTGTGATAAACCTGAATGGCTTCAATACTTTATCAATTATATTAGCTAATTTGCGTCAATAAAAAGGGGATATACCTTTCTTATGAACATGAATATTTATTTGATAAGTTCTGGAATTCTTATACGCTGATCTTTATGAATGAGGTCACCAATTTGTAAACAAGATGTTACTGGAATCACTATTGTTGTTTCAGCATAAGCTGATTTGTGAATATTTGTTATCACGCAATAAATATGGTAATGTATAGATATGTTCGATGTAACAGTTTCAACGAGATGATAATAATAATTCTAGATATATTCCGCAACACAAGATGTAAGAAAAGTTCAAATAATATATGAAGGAAAAGAAAACCAGAACCTTTGCAATACATGTTCAATTCTACTGCAAATAATTATTAAACAAAACTAATGGAAAGAGTTGATTCAAAATACGTACTCTGGAGTCTACCAATTAAAAAAATTAAATACATTAAATTGTTTAGATTGGTATGGGACTTCAGGAATTTCTAAACAAAAAAGAATGTGGCCATAAGTATAGCACTAAAAACAAAAACTTAGAAAATTCCACTGTCCTTGCTAAACATTGACATAATCAAAACCAGTTCGATTATAAAAATGTTAATATTTTAGATAAAGGAAACAATTAATTATTATAAAAAAATTATCCTAGAGATGATTCACATAAAAATGTCGGTAAATACTATATACAATCGTTGAGTCAAATTTAATTAATAAAACAAATTTCTACATACCTATTTTTTTATAATATTCAAAATTGTGTATATGTAGGAAGCTCATACAAATCAGTAATATAGGTACAGCACAGACCTTTCCTATATCGCGTTCATAAATTTTAAACACATCTGTTTGACATTGCAAGTACTTATTAGCGCAAAAGAATTTGGTGGCAGACTATTTATCCTCGTCCTCGAGTTATGACATTCTTAAATTACTGTGAAGTGGGGGTTTTTTGATACGTGTTATGTTCGTTTTTACGGCATAGACATTGTTAATTGAAATTAATGTGATAAAGATGCTTAGTGCTTAGTATAATTAGTTTAAGAAATCACGCTCTTTAGTTGATGTGAACTCGGTTTCATACATCTTCTGATGATGCTCGGGAGACCTAAACGTACGTAAAGATGAAATATAATGGACACAAGTGTTAATGTGACCAATTTCCCAAGAATTTACATATAATTCATTTAATTATATCTATTGATGATAAACTACGATTGAACAAACATTTAGCGCTTTAATTGTCAACAGCACTCTTAAACAACATTTTTTTAGAGGTGGAAATTTTGTGTAATTTTTATATAAAGGAATTATTTCTTTTATATTTACATTCATTAATAAATTTTTTGTTAATAATCTTGGAAAGGAATAATATCTATATAGAATAACATACAACATCGAAAAAATAAAATTGGGATGAGACTTCATCAGAAAAAGCTTGTCATTTCAGAGATAAACCGCTTGTCAATATTTTTATTACAACTACGATTGAACAATCATTTAGCGCATTAAATGTCTACAGCACTTTTAAGCAAGATTTTTTTAAAGGTGGAAATTTAGTAGAAGTTTTATATAAAGGAATTATTTCTTTTATATTTACATTCATTAATACACTTTTTGTTAATAATCTTGGAAAGGAAAAATATCTATATAGAATATACAACATCGAAAAAATCAAATTGGGATAAGACATCCTAAGAACAAGCCTGTCATTTCAGGGATCAACTGCTGGTCAATATTTTTATCACATGGATTTAGTTTTAATTTAAGATTTTTGACATTAACTCTCCTTGTGGTTCTTATACGACACAAACAAATACGTAGAGTAGAAAAGCTTTCATATCATATTATACGTCTAGGTGTAAATTTTTCACAGAATATACATTTACTGGAGTGAAGAGAAAAACCACTGAAGGTATGTAGTATGTAAAATTAAAATTGAATAAATTTATTGTCAAATGCGAAACACTCACTCCGTCTTAACCTTTCGGGCACGCAACTTACTGACTGACCGACCGCGTAATATTATATAGATCAACACATCAGATCTGACCGTTCACAAATGAATCGATACACCAATTGACAACATCGTTTAAAAGAGGCGAAATTATTCCAACTACAATCATTCTATATTATATAAACTGTGTATAATGTGGAATACACTAAGCTTCATAATTGTTTAGTCTTTTGTGATTTCCATCAGATTTTTAAGGTGAGTACATAATAATTTAGATAAGTTCAATATGCTTAATAACATCTCGAAATTTCTGAAAATCTTTATTTAATGAAAGCTAGGATTGATTTTCTTTTTAATAAATGAACTCATTTAGTAATAATTTCAAGAAAATGATAAAATGATTAATTAATGTATTATTTAAATGCTATGGTGTAGGTCTGTAGGGTGTAGGTATGTACTCGTAATTAGTGGTTACAATTGGTGAATTATAAATATATATTTGATCATTCAAAACTACATTACTATTTTGTACGATGAGTTTCAACATTTCTAATGATTCCAATATATTCAATTTGTCTCTTTTTTGTTGTACAAAATAGTCTATATTAGTCAAAGAAGGATAATTTTATAAGTTGATAAGCTAAGCTCTGATGACTGCCCGTACAGATTCAGTCAGACTGCATAAAGAACATCCCGCTAAACAAAATTATAATTTTATTCAAAGTCTAAATATTCTGCAGAATTAATTTGGGAGCGTCCATATCAGGATAGATATAGGGTGCAATATTTCCATTTTGATCATACAATTATTGTTGGGATAATTCACATTTTGTGAATTTTATTATTTACCTTGTTTTATAAATTCCAATAAGATAAAAATCAAATAATTTATGATAGTTTTCTAATTGGTCAAACCTTACATCAATTGAAAGCTTATTGGAAAATAGTTTTTACTCTGCTAAATTTGAGGTGAGAGTTACACTATGCAAATGTGCAAAAAGTCGCATTTTGAAATTGTTTTCACTCACTATAAGTTTTGTCTTAAAATTAGATATGTTATGTTCATAATTAGTAATTTTTCACAAGAACAAGTTTTTCTTACAAAAATAAAAATAACTTTTCCCTAATGCCATCTTTTTTCGCAGGATAGGTACTTATTAAGTTACACACCATTTTCCCACTGTTTGTTAGTTTTTCACTGACATAAAAAGCATTTCATCAAAATCGAATATGTCTGTTAACCTCTTCAATCAAAACTTAATAATAATTAATAAATTTATAACATTCAAGCAAAAGTTGATAATCACAAAATTAAAATATTTTTAAATTTAATTTAAAGCTGCATATCAGAAAATCAGAAGATTGAAGTTTGTTTTCGTAGTTATTTATTTGAAAAAATATACAAATATTTCAGAGAGCAATAAAAAAAACGATTTTCTCAAAACGTGTTTCAAAAAGTCGAATTTATCAACGTTTCGATTGCATGAATGGTCATCAATTGGAAGATTTTCTGAATTATTTGTCTATGAAATATTCCTCAACTTCAATTTTTTACAGATCATAATGGTATTGCGACGCAAAATGGTAGTGCCTAAAATTGAAAATATCTTCCCTGGGATGCAATCAAAAAGTACCACAATCATCGATTATGAATTAGAGAAAGATGGAAAAAGTTCAGAATTCTTGGGAGTTCATATGATCTTACGGGTAAAGCTTCGTCCAATGAATAATGATGTGGACCATGTACAAGAAGAATCATACTTTATCAAATGTTGTTCTACAGAATCTCCCAGTGAATTTGCTCTTTGGACAATGACGAAAGAAATTTGTATCTATGACATCTTGTTTGAGTTTGAGTCTGCACACATAACCTTAATCAACTCGGTTATTCCAAAGTATTATTTCACAAGTAGTAACAAGTATTTAGCTCTAGAAAATCTTTTCGAAAAAGGTTATCGCAATGTCGATAGATACGAAACACTCAATTTGAATGAAGTCAGAATAATTCTAGAAAGTCTTGCAAGAATCCATGCCAGTAGTATCTTATTTGAGGACAAACATTCTAGAGATGGAAGATGTTACAAATTGATCGATGAATACCCACAGGTATTTGGTGAATCCTATTTCATCGATAGAAGAGAATCTAATGATAACAGAATGGCCGATTTGATTGAAGGTATTTTGGCCGAGATAGACTTCTTCAATATCTCCATTGGAAACCACTTGGGAATCAATTTGAAACATGCAGTTCAAAGACTATGTTACAAAATATATACATTGGTTAAACCCTCCACAAAACATAGAAATGCTATTTCTCACGGTGATCTGTGGGCGACAAATTACTTGATACAATATGATGCTAATAACATACCAAGACAATGTAAACTAGTGGATTTCCAAAATGCAAGATACGTACCTCCAGCTCAAGATGTATTAGCTTTATTGTATTTAACAACATCACGAAAATTCAGAGAACAATATCGGGATCAATTATTAAGTGAATACTATACAACGTTGAAAAATTATGTGCTACAAGGAGGGCAAACGTTTTCAATTACGTTTAGTGAATTTTTGGATAGTTGCGAGGAACAGAAAGTGTTTGCAGTGGTTCAAACAGCTATATATATGCCAGTTATTTTGGCGAAGGAAGAAGACATAGAACGATTATGTAACGATTTTGATATTTGCGGAAAACCAATCAGTAAAGATCGACGCATACTGCTCGAGTCATTAAAACATGGCGATGGTAAACGGTTGAAGAGAATAAAAGACTCTATCGAGGATTTGTTAGAAAGTTGTTTCTAATTTTTTCATCTGATCATTTAAGATTGTTCGACGGACACAGACATACTAACATTGGAAACTAAGATTACCAACATCATTTTCGTACTCAACGGCTGAGACAATATTCCTCGTTCTACATCACGTTAGCCGGACCAGTTATGGAAATGGAAATGATCCTATGTTCTCCTAATTGCCCTTCATCTCAAGGAAATATTCGGCTAGGCTAAGTGGTGGGTTCAGTCAAAGGTTATATTTTATGAATTTATTCAATTAAAAGTGATTGTAATTGATAATAAATGTAATATTTCTTAACAATACAAAACATCAAAAATGAGGATAGACTGACACAGTTCCCAGTATGTCTTAGATGACGTGAAAATAAAAAGCTTTTATAAGTAAGAACTTATTCCATATATTATTTTATTATTATGCTTAAAATGTACACAGTATTAAAAGAATAGATCTTTTCCCAACTTTATTTTGCCCTATGATGTTTACAAACTCATCACTGAGATCTTTTATTATTGTGCTATTCCACTATCACTATTCGAGAGTTCCGAGAATTTTAAATCGTGTATAATAATTATTATATTGTTTGTAACAAGCCTTTGCATAGTGTAGTGAAGATTGTTTGAGGATTTAAATTCCAAGTTAATACATATAATGCTGAGGCGAAGGTTGACACGTAAATCGGTGATCATTTTGATATCATGTTATTTTCCAGATAAGTTACCTTTTACAGATATATGGTTATATTGATCTATATTGTATAATAAGATAATTCATGCAAAGAAAACAAGAGGTTTATTGTTTTTATAAGGTTTTAAACTACATAATATGTTTGAGACTAGTCTTGCAATCAAAATTTCGACTACTCTAATTAAGCCAATATGTGTTCCAAATCCAATGTGTTAGGACGCCCCAAAATGGCGGATTATCTTACTTTTCACAACTCTCCCGACATGTAGGTATCAAATGAAAGGGTTTGACTAGTATAATACGATAAGCTATGTGACGTCATCCTAAGCCCAATATGGTCACGCCCCAAATTGGTGAATTACCTTAATTTTCCCAATCCTACACTCCTTTTGACATACGTATTAAACAGGGCCGGGTTTAGAGGTCTGGAGGCCTCGGGGCAACAAAGGAGTGGAGGCCCCCTGGCCCCAAATAGATCAATGATTTCTGTTAATATTCAAGAACAATATAATCATGTTTGTACAGAGGTAAAGGTAAACTAGCGAAAAAAAAATATCAAAGGAAAAGTTGTTTACTAGTGTTTCTAGTCGGAATTTAAAAGATTTTTTTTCCGAAGTCTATTGTGGGGACCCTCTTTTGTGGAAGCTAGGTTGCCCTCCCCTAAATCCGGCCTTGGTATTAAATGAAAGTGATTGACGAGTAGAATACGATAAGCTATGTGATGTCATTAGGAACCCAATAAGGCCGACCTCCCAAGATGGTGGATTTCGTTTTTCTTCACATCTGCCTTGATTTGAGTATTAAATAAAAGGGTTTGACGCGTAAGCTATGTGACGTCGCTCTAAAGCAATATGGCGGACATCTATTTGTATTCTTTATCAGAATTGGCTGAAATTTGATACCTATGCATATTAAATGAACCCGATGGCAACATACTGGTGATGAAAATACAATTGGGAGCATATTCTAAAAACTAAAACAAGAAGAAAGGAAAAGAGACATTTAATACCTACATATGATGTATAATAACAGACAGAAAATATATATTTTTACTCGACTATTTTAAAGTGCTGACAATAATATACTGTGTACATTTTCTGACTTATAAGGTTAAAGACAGGATTTGCGAATGGAGCAAACAAGAAACGGAAACTAGATACATATACGGGGTGAGTCATTGATATGGCAAAGCTCGATTGCACCAACGCCATTAATGATATCGAAATAAACCGAACGGAACTGAAAACAGACGACCAAAGTGCAGTTTGTAAAATTATTTTTCGATATGCAGACTGCACCATTTTTGCAGAGCAGCCTTTAACGTATTTTTCTAATGGCACCTCCTGTATCTCTTAACACATTTGAATTCACTTCTTGAAGCGCACTTGGTTTGTGGGATATCAATTTGAGACTTTGCCGGTGTGTAAATAACAGCCTGGGGTATTTTTTGACGGCGATATCGTCCATTTGCATTGTGGCTTCACCTTGCTGTGATACATTAATTTTGGTAAACTTTGAAGGACCATACTTAATTTTTCAAATAACACCCCTTGTATTTTATTACTTAGTCGTATTCAGCGTCTCATTTGACAAATTTTTCATTCCTTACGGTTTTTTCCAAAAGTTGATAGTTTGGGAGATAATTCGGTTTTTCTGAAAAATGCATACTGATCTCATCGATATAAACTTAACTTGCCATGAAAATCAATTAATTCTGACATACCAACGTCGAAGTAACATTAACTTGCCTCCTGTTTTCAGTTCCATTTGGTTCCTTTCGCTATCATTAACGGCATTGGTGCAATCGAGCTTTCCCATATCAATGATTCACCCGTATATTCAACGGGGTGTTTAGCCAACAGTATTTAATAAACCTACACATTAAGACGACATAAATTGGTAAATATCTTTGTATTGAAATTTTAGTTAAATATTATCATTTAAATTATGAAAAAACTAAAGGTAAACTTTAACTTCAGCTTTAACACAAGTTTTCAAGAGTTTATCTAGTTTTGACAGATCTGTATCAACATTCTCCATAACAGCTTCCATTTCTTTTATCCAATCTTCTTCCATCATTTTCAGTGCGTTTTGAACTTCTTTGCCTGTTTTATGAGCGTTCAGATGTAACGAATACAATCTATGGGGAGCCAGATCCTAATAAAAAAAATTGATTGTAACAGAATTCAACAGAAGTAGTATTGTCTTTGCCAAGACAAGTATGATATATAATCGATTCAAAATGTATTTAGATAGCTTAGTTAGATATTTTAGCCCAAAAAAGGAATCGTACATTATTTTAATTCTAATATTTTTGAATAGAATCAGCCATTACGTGATGAAAATGAATCTATTATAATTCTTAGATAGAATAGGTACCTATTAAAAGTTTGGTTTATCACTAAGTTAATATATTAAACTCAACTGGTTTCGCTAACACCGTCGTGCTTCTTTAAGCAATTATTACAATATAATATCTGCTTGAAGATGCTATGGTGCTAACGAAACTAGTTTCATTTGATGTATTAAATTAGAGAAAATCAAACTTTTAATAGTTATTTTATTTAAGTTTATACTATTGTTTATCCATAAAAAATAAGTTGTTCCTACTTACTGCATTCTGCGAACAATATATATCTTCAGAAATTTGAGCATTATGTGTGAAAACAAATGGTTTAAATATGGATATTGAAGGGTCTGGAGTAGCTGTAAACCAATGAATACTTGGTTTAGTTGAATTCAAAACAGAAACCTAGAAGAAAATTTTATTATATAATATTCTGGTTTTCCATGTTTCATCTACACTTGCAGTTCAGCAAATAATTATTTTCAATGAAAAATATATCAAATAAGGTAGAATATTGAATTTAAAAATAGTACAGATATTGAGTCATCTCAAGTTGTTAGGTAGTACTCGAGGGTACTCCTATAGTTAGTTGTCATTTAACACAGTAGCGTGGTCCCCGATAAAGTTGCTTCTTCTTGAGTTGGTACGTCTATTTCCTATGGAACTAGCTCCTTTGAGTCTCAGTGTAAACTCCAGCGAAACAGTAATTTTACAATTCACAAGGATAAGGAAAATGTTGCTTGTAGCTTGACCTTTCGATGGCAGAATTCTCCAAAGTATGTGAGAGTAATCCTTGGCCAAAATATCCCTTCGAACAATTATAGAAACAAGAGAGTAGATTAAGTGTTACTAGTCCACTTGGGTTCTGCCAACAACTCAATATAATTCTACTTGTAACTATCATCATTGATAAAGTCACATAACCATCATTGATGTGACGACAAAATAAACAATAGCGCAGGGTCGGTTACAGAAAATACGACTTGTCTGTCTGGTTGCAGTAGGTCAATCATGGGCTACAGCGCAGCTATAGTCCTTTAAAGGGTGCAAAAAAGTTTTGCCTAATGGAATATTGTAGGAGAACAGGATTCTGAAAGTCGATCAGGTTTGACCCACGAAAGATACGTCTGATCTCAGTATGATTGAGGAAAATAACTTACTTGACTTCCTTGTGTAGGAAAGGCTACCCGGCATGGTCTACATATACCAGAAGGTTTGTGACGTAAAATTCTGAACATATCCTGTTGTTTGAAATCCTTGGATCTAGTATATTGCTCCAACAAACTCTTTCCATCCAAGTATCTCTGCTCACCTGGTTTCTTTTCACCGCTAAATGCTTCACAAAAATTGAATTCATTCTAAAATAAGAACCATGTGTACAAGACAAATTTTGAACCATATTGTTAACAAGATTATGAGACTATTTTGGTGTTACCTATCCTCGAATATGATGGAAATCATCTGTAATTGCCAGTCATCGTGCTCAAAAATTACATGGGATTACAAAACGAAATACAAATGTAGTTGCTGCTGTTGAATCTAGTTTATAGCATGGAATCGAAATGTAGATTACGTTACAATTTCATATTGTGTTTTCTGAAAAATCCAGTTTTCAAATGAATCCCAAGCAAGATTTCGTGAAATTCGAACACGAGGATATTGAATGCAATAATGTCATGAGCAAAAAATGGTTTTGCCGAAATATTTTCTGACATTTTCATTTAACAAGATGATGAAAGAAATAAAAAGGAAACAATATTTTCACCACCCATTAATCATCTTGAGGACGTTGGCTTTGCCTATCACAAAAGACCCCATTCACATCAATAGCAGATTCATAATTATTTACCTTTCCATCCCACAATCCTTTTTGTTTGGCATATTCTTCTAAACCAACAGATTTTCGATCTATGATTGTTGTAATAGATATTACATTCGATATGTTAGCATATCCATCTGAAATTAAAATTTTATGAAACTGAAAGTAAATTAATTTCAACGTATTAATATTGCTCACTTTTAACTTCTAAAGCGGCCCAATGTTTTCCCGAAGTCTCGAGGATCCAGGCTGTTGAAGGATCAGCGATTAAAAATGAATTGTGATAAGCGAAATTTTCATCTGTATGGGAACATGGGCCTCCTTGTCCATATTTCTCTAATAATTGTGTTATTACATCAAGAGCCTCGGAAGCCGTAGAACTTCTTTCTAGCCCGAGTCTGAACATTTAGATTTATTTAAAATTCGAAAATAATCTAGTTACACTGAGCATGAACTGAAGGAATTTTATAATACTAGAAATTTGTATCCCGTTTTTTCATTCTATTTATCAAAAACATAAAAGATGTACTCACTAGGCAAAATTCAATTCTGAATTTAATTTTATATTGGATTAGCAAAAATTAGGACTAGAAAAATAGAGAATTTTGTTTGTACATTCCTACTACATAATATTTCTTCATATAATGTAGGGCTTAAACACAAAAAACTAACTGATACGTCATTATTATTTATTTCCATATCTATTTTCATAGTAGTCCAGGAAATAAAGAACTAAAATAGGCCAAACCTTCCAAAGTCGGCCCAGTTGGATGGATTGAGATGCGGTTTTCTGCAATCGATTCAGAAAATGATTTAAAAATTTTGTGCCGAGTTTTTTTTTTGCGGAAAAAATGTAATGAATTCCTACAGCCAAAAAATGCATTTTTCTGAGTGCACTTTTTGAGGTGAATATTAAAAACGAACTCGAATTGGTTTCTCGGGGGTTTATGGAGTCACTGAACACGAATATGCTATCAAAAAAATTCCCTGAGGTCCCTTAGGACCATTCCCGGGGTATCCGGGCTCCTGACGCCCTGGATATCGATGAATTTCATTAGAAAATTATTTTTAATGTTTGTTAACTGTTCGAGAGGTGACATGAAGGTTGCTAGCGATGATAACAAAGTGAAAAAAAAAACTCTTCTGGTGGTACCCCGAGACCGGGTAACCACTTCATGTTCTAGGAATATGTTAATTTTTCTTCATAGAATGTAACAAATTCTGGCTCTCGGAGGTTTTCAAAGTCACCGATTACGACTATGACACTCACAATGTTCTGCAAATTACCTGGGGGTGTTTCCGGGTCTCTGGAGACCTGTGTATCTACGTCATCTTCGAGGCATGAACTTACTGAGTATCATAATCGTGCTCGGCGACTTCGAAAACTCCCGAGAGACAGAATTTGTTACCTTTTATGAAGAAAAATTAACAAATTTCTAGAAGATGACGAAGATACACAGGGCTCCAGAGAGCCGGAAACACCCCTCGGTAATTTGCAGAGCATTGTGAGTGTCATAGTCATGATCAGCGACTTTGAAAACCCCCGAGAGCCAGAATTTGTTACATTTTATGAAGAAAAATTAACACATTCCTAGAAGATGACGTGGTTATCCGGTCTCAGGGTCTACCAGGTATTGCAGAAGAGGTTTTTTCACGTCGTAACCATCACTAGCAACTTTTATATCACCTCTCGAACAGTTAACAAACATTAAACATAATGTTTTAATTAAATTCATCGATATCTAGGGCGTCAGGAGGTCCACGGGGACCTCAGTGAATTTTCATGATAGCATATTCGTGTTGAGCGACCCCAAAAACCCCCGAGAAACCAATTCGAGTCCGTTTTTTTATTCACCTCAAAAAGTGCACTCAGAAAAATGGATTTTTTGGCTTAGAAATAAATTAAATAATCTCCGCAAAAAACAAAACCAGCACAAAATTTCTAAATTATTTTCTGAATCGAATGCAGAAAACCGCATCTCAATCCATCAAACTGCGACGACTTTGGAATGTGGAATGCTTTATTTCCTCGACTATATTTAAAAATTAGTAATTCAAATTTACTCCACGTTAGATAGATTCTAATTATTTATTTTCAACTTTTAGCGATTAAATTAACGTCAGGCGAATGACCTTCGAATAACAGCTGTACAAACAGAAAAATTTGTCCTTTTATATGTTCTGAGAGTCCAGTGAAAAAGGACAAAATATTCTAAATTATGCATATCCTAGGAACAAATGCTTCACCATGGAAATGTTAGTTAAAATGTTAAAATAGATAAATTTACATATTACATTTTAATGAAACGTAGTCAAAATGCCCTTAAATATTGTATAACTATGTTTAAAGATATATGGGACCAAGCAATAGTCTACCCTCTATAACACAAGGCTTGCGAGCTCGATCGTGTCTTCACAAGCCAGAGTAGGTATACTCCAGCTGGTCACGTTAAGGCAATATTGCGATTAAAACAAATGTTTTGTTTATTTTTTAGGACATAAACTTCCTGTTTAAACGGGGTAGCTACACGTGAACTGAGTCCTTATTTGCACCCCATTTGATTTTTAATGTAAAAAACCAACCTTATAATAGATCTGTTTGAAGTTTTTCTAACAATATGAAATTTAAATAATATGAAATTATTTCTGAAATTCTGTGCCAAACTAGCCCACGTATATAACCAATTTGATACATTTCCTAAGAACTTGATCAAATTTTAAATTTTTAAATATGACCACTCGAGAGGAAAACAATGATATTTCGAGAACATCGTGTAAGCCAGTGATAGGAGAGGACATAGGGATTGAATGTTTAGAGATTATAGATATCAGGAAAATCTCACTAGGCAAAGAGTTCCACAACCACAACCGTTCGATAGAAAAATTATGTCCGTTAAAATGAAGTTCGACAGGTCTCGAGTTTGACAATGAAGGGATGATCAGCCTGAGATCGCATAGCCTGCCTGCCTGGAATCACTTGTGGTGGAATAACGAGTTTTGACCATTAAAATATTAATAGAAAAGGGCCAGATTACCAATTTGATGAATTAGGAAGGTCAATGAATTCAAAATTGTATCCTTTTGGATGTGACGGAATTACCAGGCATTTGCTGCTTAAACATCTATTAAGAAATATAAACTGGTCTGGATCGTTTGGTGTTCCATTCATTGTACATGGTCAACTAATCTGCATGACCTCTAGTAACAGTGTAACTTGGCTTAACCAAACACATCTAAAAGCTTCAACGTAACTACAAATTAGTACGTTGTATTTAGGCCGATTTTCACAAAACTTAAGAAAAACGTTACGTGGATTGATAGAGCTTAGCGGTTTTTTCCATTCTCTTAAGGAAGGTATTTGTAAACTTTGTTACTTATTCTTGACCGGGGGATTTGATGCACAAATTTTTTAAGTGCATTTTTGTGCACTTTTGAATGAACTTCCTGAATAGTGCTTGTAAGTACTTGAAAACTTGTAGTTAGAAGGTTTCAAGGTCACTGATTGTGAATCTGACATCAAAATGATTAAAAAAATTGCATTAATATGCATTTGAAAATGCATTTTGTTATGCACTTTTTTCTTCATTTCTTTAATATTATCTGAAATCAGTTGAAAATAGCTACTCGGGGGTTTTCGAGGTCGCTGATTACGAATCCGATGTCAAAGTTATAAGAAAATTGATAGATTGCATAATTAAATGCAATTTAACCTCGTCGTTATACCGGACCTGGAGTTACGCCGGGATTCGGATATGTAAAGATAAAGCATTTCATAAGCAAACAAAGTTCAAGTCAAGTTTTATCAAAAAGTGTTGGTCTTTGCGCGAAGGTAGTTTATACGAATATCAACAACATTCGCATTTTTTTTTGTCTCATCAAATCTATAGGGGCGATTTGGGGGGTGCAATGTTAAAAAAAGTCTACTTGTATCAAAATGTTCGTCTTCACCTGGAGATGCGCTAGGCCAAAGGCCTAGTTGTACAAGTTATTTCAAAAAGAACCGGTCAACGTAATAAATAAAACATTATATAGATACGTTATCGATGGTGGTATGTTGATTCATCGAATAAGATGGCACCTTCTGGTTTAAAAACTGATGAAACTTATTCAAGTGATAGTTTTGACGAGTATAAGCTATGTAAGCCGCATATTTTATTATTGCACGCATTTACCGGGTGCGATACTACGTCCGCTTTCTTCAATAAAGGAAAACAAGTATTTTTCAAAAACTTTGAAAAAATCCAGATCTCCAAGAGCATGCAGAAAAGTTCAAAGAAAAATATTTTGAAAATGAAGATTTATTGAAACACGGATGCCAGTTTTTGCTGGTTTTATATGGTGCAACACTAATCTTCCGCAAGCACAACATACATGCAGAATACCAGGTACCAATATTAGAGCTCTCACACATCTTGATGTAGGTCGTTTGCCAGTGTGACCTCAAAAAGAAAGCAGTATGTCTCTGTACTCTTGTACCAACATGAGACGCCTTTACACAACATTTGAAACGTGTCTACCTACAAGTACAAAATTGGATGTATGGTTCGAAATATTGTCCAACGAATCCAGACATAATTGAGGAGGAGAGCATGGACTAAGTAGATGTTGATAATGTCATCAATCACTTAGCACCCACCAAGTGGGGATGGAAATGGGTCAATCAATATTTTGAGCCGATTCCGATGACACAACCAGCAGCACCAGAAGAACTAAAAGATATTATATCTTGTGGGTGCGTGACTAATTGCGGAAAATTATGTGGTTGTAGAAAAAGTGGATTTACCTGCACAATGGCATGCAAAAAATGTAATGGGATCAACTGCACAAATGTTGAATTACCCGATACCAGACAAGAAGATAATGATTCAGATGATGAAATTGCTGAGCTGTCAGATTCAAATGATGTTTTTAATCCGGATAAAAATGAGTAACATGTACCATCTACAAATTGTTGTAAGAATAGAAAAATCTTTATGTTTGCTTATGAAATGCTTTATCTTTACATATCCGAATCTCGGTGTAACTCGAGATCCGATATAACGACGAGGTTAAATTGCATTTAATTATGCAATCTATCAATGTTCTTATAGCTTTGACATCGGATTCGTAATCAGCAACCTCGAGTACCTATTTTCAACTGATTTCAGACAATATAAAAGAAATGAAAAAAAAAATTGCATAATAAAATGCATTTTCAAATGTATATTAATGCAAGATAGATATTTTTTTTCATCATTTTGATGTCAGATTCACAATCAGGGACCTTGAAATTCTCTAACTACAAGTTTTCAAGCACTTACAAGCAACATTCAGGAAGTTCATTAAAAAGTGCACTAAAATGCACTTAAAAAATTTGTGCATCAAATCCCCCGGTCAAGAATAAGTAACAAAGTTTACAAATACCTTCCTTAAGAGAATGCAAAAAACCGCTAAGCTCTATCAATCCACGTAACGTTTTTCCTAAGTTTTTCCTAAATACAACGTACTAAATATATGAACAGCATCGTAGGACAAGTTGAATCTGTGGTTTGTATATCGTGAGGTGCAGCTCGAGTGAAGCAGTTTTCGGAATAAACCTCATATGATGCTCGTCCCATAAGGGGATGCTGTTGGTGGAGATATCGAGTATGAATATCGAGGACTTCACAGGAATAGTGTAGATGACATCATCATATTAAGACAAAGTATGAGCTTGAGTTTTTGTTGCATTACACTCTACTAGATCATCAGATCCTCGTTACTAAATTCTAGCCAGAGCATCATTATTTGCATCTACCTGTCTCTATATTGAACACCTATGTATTCATTGGATGATATAAGAGTTCTAGAGGAGAAAGCGGTATGAAATGCATCGTCATCTGGAAAGCTGTGGACGGGTCAGGAGGTCACATCCAACAGATAGTTGATATGAATGAGAAACATCGTTGGTTCCAAACGTTGATAGCATCGGAAACATATGGAGTGGTCTATCTGACAGAAAACATGATGATGAATGAAAAAGTTGGGAGGGAAGTTTCCTTAAGATGGCCTTGCTGCGAGATTTAGTCAAATGCTTTGCAAATATTCAATGCCACAGTTAAAGATTTCCAATATTTTTCCATTGATGTCTGCCATTATATGTGTTACATAGACAAGCGAGTCTCCTGTTGATCTTTGGTGATGAAAGTCATATTGTCGGTCGTTCACGATTTCATCCTGCAAGTTATCTTTGACGATAGGTTCCTGGAAAATGTTCCTTAATCGTTGTCTTTAGAGGGGAGGTGCTCTCAAATTTGAAGAATATAAAAATCTTAACAATTTATCAAGTTACAGAGTTTTGCTATTTTTTTAAAAGCCTACCAGGACAAGTTGAAAAGTCCCTGAAAAATGAAACAAGAAATGATTCATTTGGTCAAAACTTATTTCATTTCTAAACATGATCTTTTTGTAGCCCGATACACTTCGTCCAAACGTTTTTCTAATTTTCCGATTCCTTCCAAATAATTTGATTTCGACAATCCTTCAAATAGGTGTTTGTTTCAGCGATGACGTCATCGTTGGAGCCGAATCTCTTTCCGCCGAGACATTTCTTCAAGTATTGGTGCGTTGTCCTGGTGGAAGAGCACTTTCTTTGCCAAATGCGGCCACTTTCGCTTCAAATCGGCGTCGAATCGATCCACCAGTTCTGCATAATATACGCCGGTGATCGTTTCTCCCTTTTCAAGGTAATCGATATGGACGATACCGTGTGCATCCCAAAAAACTGTCACCATGTTTTTGTTGGCAGATAAGCCCACTTTGACTTTTTTTGGCTCAAAGAATCCCTCTTATCGCGCTTTAACATCGCAAAACACGCCTTTGAAGTTGTTACAAGGTCGCGCTTGTTGCCAACAGAGAGTAAATGCGGCACCCATCTGGCAGATAGCTTTCTTATATTTAAAAATTTATGCAAAATGTTCCGTACCCGTTCGGTTGAGATGCCCATAGCCTCAGCAATCTCGTGCACTTAAACTCGCCGATCGTCAATATCATACCATGGATTTTATCGGCGTTATAACCTCAATTGGACGACCAGAACGTTGGGCGTTCTGGCGCCATCTGTTATATTTTTCAGGAATTTTTGCCCTTGCCCTCTTAAAATGAGGCAATGTCCTTGTCTCCCCAGTGATAGTTGGCATACTGTATAATTTGATTGGATTATGAAGCCAATTCTTCCATATAAATATGAGAATGTGAACCCAATAGAATAGATAAAATAATGGTCTTGAATTATCAACTGGATGAAGATACACGACACTTAACTTGTTATGTTTAGAAAAATTGTTCATGGCTTTGCTGTTGAGTGCACTATTGTCAATAATAATAATAATTGTACCCAATTTGTTCTAATTTCAAAATAATTGAATTAATAAACAATAATTCGTGATTTATTTTTGATACAGAACAAATATGGACAGCCAGCCTCTTTGAATTTCGAATTAACACTAACAATCACAAACACAAATGTTGTTGTTGCAAGTAACGTGTTATTGCAAGCGTTACCAAGAAAATGTCCAGCTTTATAATCCAAAAATGACTTAATATAGATCTCATCAAATAAAAGTATCATGTTACTTGTTTTATTAAAAAATTTTAATTGATTTTGGGCGTATGTAAGGAAAATTTGTCTTCCTTCAATTACCGATCGCTTAAGTATAAATTGGAAACTGTCTCTATAGTTGTTGGTTGCGGAAAAATTAATACATTTGAGCTTATTAAAAATGTATACGAGTGTGGACTAATTATTGTATGTGAGGATAAAATTATGGTATTTGAAAATTCTTAGCTACCGGAAAGATTTTGCGTCACAAGAGTACCACTTGATGCCGACGTTTCGTTACCCATTACAGGTGGCATCTTTAAGCCAGACTTGAAGCTTGAACTGAAACTGTTGTTGCAATTCGTCTTTATAGAGAATGAGAGAATGAAATTTTGAAATTACATCATCCAAATAAGCATTCACTTAGGCAGCCATTTTACAGCGCACTTTGTTCAGTCATAACACATTTATACACGCTTATTTACAGATAAAAACACTTTCCAAACACACAAGGACCACAATAGGTACAACTTTGTTAAATTGTAATATTTAAACCTTCGCACTCAATATTGGCTACGCGTCATCAAGATTAAACGGTACTGTTGAAAGCTTTGTTTCTACTCGAGCCTTTTGTTGATGACGTCACACTTATTTTCGTAGTCAGCGGTATTTATAGAGGGTATTGGACCAAGTCAATACATGTATACATGTATGCTCCAATTCACAGTGTATATGGGTCATTCCAAAGATCGTTATAATTATAATAGAGTGCGATATCAACTTTTATGAATTTTGATGAATTTATAACCATACCTTAATAAATCCATGCCCAAAAGTCTTTTGACTGAGGGATCATGTTCACCATCATTATCTGTTGTCCAAATTGCTTCGTTCCCTATTGCTACGCCACATTCGTTAGCTCCCATTTCTGCACCCCACATCCAGTTAGGCTTACTCAAAATGACAGCTTTCATGAAACCAGCAGATTCCACACTTATGTAAGTGCACTAAAATGAAGATGAACACGAACGGATTTAGAAAGCTTAGATTTGAAAAACAACTGAATGCATGGTGATTTATAAGCTTTGTTATAAATGGATATATATTCAGAAAGAGAGGAATCCCTTAATTTTAAATATTAACTATCAATCATCGGCGTGATCGAGCGCGAAATCAACCACTGTTCGGAGATTGTACTAATTAGCTTTCACGGATTCCTTAAGAGAACCTGAGAAGGAACTCTCTCGCTGGCGAAAGGGGTAAAACTAGCGACATTGATAACGGCTTCCTTGGGGTTAACTTGAATTTGACGTCTTTAAATTTATGTATCATTCTCGTTTCTGAATTTTGGATTAATTTTATATTCGTTTGCTGTGTTGTAATGTAACAATTTTGTTAACTTTCATTCAATATATATTTTTATTATTTAATTTGTTTTACGAGTTTAACCGGTAATTCCTAATCACCTCTCAGCGAATACGACCTTCAGAATTTACGCTTGAGTAGATATAAAGATATAAGTATAAGTAATTGTATGAGGCGGTCCCTTGAAAGAGATCAAGGCATCGTTGTCAAAAACAGCTTCTAGGTAGGTCCTAGTGGTGGCAGCTTCAAAGAACCTTAAGGGTACACGGATCAACTAAGATCTCTGATATCCGAACAGGTTCCAACAAACAATTCTCACATAACACGTCGATGAGGTATTAACGCTACCTGAAATAATACCCAGCCGACGGTTACAAGTACAAGTATTACTAGCAGTGAGATAGACTTTCAAACCTATTCACTTATCTGGAAATATTAAATCTGGAGTAATCAGACTGATTTATTATAAAAATATAACGCTCGGCTCACCGCTACAGTAAACCGGAACATTTTATGAAATAAATTCTCTTTCTCTCTCTGATATTATTTCTGATATCTCTCAAAGATAACGGGTTAGAATACCGGTCCACGAATTGTAGAATTCTCTCGGATTACCTTTGAGCCTATTTGTTCTATTTTTGACTTGTTAGGATGATGCACTTACTTTATACTGAGCTTTGGAAACTTACTTGGACTGGTTCTGATGATTTTGAAGCAGGCACATAAATTAATTCTTGAACCTCACCATTTGGTCGGTCGGAATTTTTCCCAAAAACTACACCGTTCTGACTCAATGGAGGCAAAACCACGAAAGTGTCACATGATTGCGGAGATTTCATCTAGAAATAGGAGCTTGTAAGAGAGCATTTGGTTTGATTGTAATTTATCAGCAAAACGTCAATTTTGAACATTGCAATGAACTATAAAAGAGTTCACACTGTGGATACACTATAACACTACAAATAAGAAATATATACACTCTTATCCACTATTATACTCTTGGTGTACCGAGGACCTTTCGGCTACCAAGTAGCCATCATCAGCGTAAACTAAATTATAAATCAAAATGTTTAAACACTATTTGGGGATAATAATGCAAACAAGGAGTTATCCTCAGTAGGAGATAAATCGAAATTTAATAAACTGCTTTCTCGTTTATATATTTTCATCCCTTCCTAGATATTTGTCCTACTTTAGCGAAAGTGTTGTCTAAACGGTTTTTTAGCTTGTTCTTACTTCTATAAACTGGAACAATACTATTAAATGGAGCTATTTTATATTTAAATGGTGTAGATGAGTATACCTATTTGTTTGAGTTTGTTTTCTGCACATATCAAAATCCAAGAGATTACCAGTGAATTTTAGTGAATCAATGGCGAAAATATCGTCAACATACCTATACCAAACTTTTGGGAACTGATTCAATTTTGATTGTAAGGAGAGTTCAAGTTCGTTCAGAAAGATATCGCCCAAAAAAGGAGAGTGGATTGTCCATTGCACAAATCTTTGATCAATAATTTAATTTCTAAACAAAAAAAGATATAGTTTCCACGAAAACAAAATGCGTAGAATACGTTGGAGTATACATCATTAAATTTGCTAGAAAAAAACACTATATCCTCCATTGAAGAATTGGGTGAAATGTAGGCTGTTACTATTAGACAGCGTTGTTCATTAATAATGCTTTCTGCGGTACAAATATCTCCACACGCTTCACTCACTGCTGAAAGAACGCCAGCTACTGACAATTTCGTTATGGCTCCACCTACCACAAGCGCATGCGTGTGTCGATGTCCGCGTGAAGATTTCGTCTAGTAGGATGCCTCTGTAAAAACGTATTCTACGTTAAAAGGAAATTGGAACGAAACCAACTAACAAAATTAGAGCCACTACCTTCAAATATATACAGAAAACTCAGTCAAACAAATAGGTATACTCCGGCGGATTCAGCTACACCATTTAAATATAAAATAGCTCCATTCAATAGCCTTGTTCATAGATTATTGAACGTTCTCTTGAGCCAGCACAATTACAACAACGAAGTTGAGAAACTTCAGCAAATAGCGTTGGACAATGGTTTCGACAAATCTTTGATCAATATTTTGATTTCTAAAATTTCTAAACAAAAAAGAAAATTGGAACGCAACCAACTAGCCAAATTAGGGCCAAATACTTCAATAAAATTCAAAAGTTTCACCTATCATCCACCAGTAATTTATAAATTTGATAATTTGTTTTCCAAATGCTATGTGGGTCAAACTAAGAGGAACATTCGAACTCGGTGTAAAGAACATTTTGCCCATAAAGAAAAATAATGGTGAAAAATCAGCGTTAGCCGAACATATTTTGAATACAAGTCCCACCATTTCTCAAGAGAACTTATCACTTTTTAAACCAAATATCTAGGTAATTTAGAAGGGATGGAAATGTATAAACGAAAAAGCAATTTATTAAATTCCAATTTATCTCCTGCTGAGGTTAACCCCTTGTTTGCATTATTCCCAAATAGTATTCAAATAGGCATATTTTGATTTATAATTTAGTTTACTCTAATGATGGTTACTTAGTAGCTGAAAGGTCAGTACATTAAGAGTATTTTTAGTGGATAAGGGTGATTCTTTCTTATTTATAAAAATTGAAATGTATAAGTTAAAAAAAGTTTAATTTGTACCTACTGCTTGAAGACTTTATTTTTTGAAACATCTTCACTTATTTTGAACTGAAATTTAGTTATAAATCATTGATATCAAATTCTTGTGAATTTCCATGTTTGTTGTTAAAATATATCTTATGAATTTGCAGCTATGATGCTTTATTGATGAAAATTGGAAATTTACTAATCTACTACCTTTATCTTGGACACTGCGGATTTCACTTGAGAAGAGCATAATTACCTTAACCATTATAATGCAAAAATTCCATATTCCAGTTTCTCAATTGATTGGAACATTTTGCTTGAAACGGTTTATGAGATTTCAATACAGAATAAACTTTTATTAGCGATTCGTGAATTTGGGTTTCTGTTCTTTTAGCCAATATTGAATTTGATCTCCTACTGTGTAATATTAAAAAGGTCCTTATCATAGGGGTATACTAGGCTGCTCTTTGGAAAACTACCAGTACCTGGATTCAAACCTGGGATCGCCACAAACGAGTTATACCACATTTATGGTCGAGAAACAAGACAAAATATGATAACTGAACTGTTCCTTGAGATGTACAGAATGAATTCATCCTTAAGATTTGCATAAACAAATGAATGAATTAGAGGCATCTATGTCATATTACTTCTGGGTTATTAAAATTTGAGTATATATGGAAAATGTTTGAGTGCAATTTATCAAGAATTCTCAATTGAAGTAGGTTTTAATATGTTTAGAACTTTATTGCATCTGGATTCTAATGTTTTGGCACTTGCATGGACTAATATTATTCATTCTGATTCAAGTACATATAACATGTTCTGCTACAAAAATTTCTATTTTATTGAAATGAGGTAACAAAGATGCTTGAAGATTCATAAAATTTTAATCAATTACAAATTTGGGCTACAAATATTTTGATGGGATTCCTAAATGTGCTTATGTCATGGGAAAATCATTCACAATTTAGTCCAATATCTCCACAAATCATAGAAATCTGAGTCAAGAATCATAATTCTTGGAAGTTTGTTTTTCACTATTTTAATAAATACTTTAATGTAACTATAGTTTCACACTGTAGCTTCTTTAAAAACAGATATTACAAAGTAGAACTTGAAGTTGCTATAATTAATTATGTTGTTCCTCATCTATAAATATACAAATACATTGATGATTGAACAATTGTCACTGCATATCTTCCTTTAAATTAGTCCACAATTTCCAGCTCTTTTTCTAGTAGAAACTTATTAAAGCAACTGACAATATGCACCATTAAACCGTCCATTTCATGGGTATAATGTTGATATATGAGAAATCTGATCTATTGATCCAATATTAGTGCTTAGATATAAATTGCCACACCATATTCAACAAGTATCGCCAATATTTAAGTTCAAAAATACTTTAACACAATATGAGCAAAAGCAATTTTGTAATTAGGATGGCATAGAGAATTATTTTGTTATAGTTGCCAAAAATACATCAAAAGTATAGAATGTACACAACATTCCACTGCATCACTCAAGATTAGTTGATGGTAGTTCAAAAGATACAATTTCAAGTACATAGGTGTACTTCTGTGTGATATTTACTTATTGCAAATATTGGGTTGGCTCCTAGTTCAGAAAATAGGTATGATCCTTTCAAATTACTCATTTTCTTCATAATAAGCTTCATTTGGTAAGAATTAGGTTTCATCAACTTATGATATAGCAGCCTTAGGTAAATGATACAGAAAAGCATACTAGGCAAGAGTTATTATAGTATGCATGGATACAGTACTAAATATTTTTAGGTTGGGAACGAAATTTGTTCATTTACTATCCTGCTCTTGAAAATTGTGAAGGTTTAATTGTGGTAGAAGCAACTTTATTGTATTACAAACATTTTGTTACAATAATTCGTCAATTATTTTTATAGCAAAATATCGAATTGTTTAATTCTGTTAACCCTACATAGTACAATAATGTAAAAATGAAAGCCTTCTCACCTTGATCAATTATAATTAGAAAACAAACGAATGCAAACAGTAAAATTCATAAACATGGGAGGGATTTGAATATTGTATTTGACTCCTTCCTTAGTTCTTGTTCTCGTTAGCACGAATTTGTTTTAGAACATGAGCATAAAACAATGTTGCGTGAATAGAGCAGAGAGCTAGAGGTAATAGGTACACAAATAAAGGCAAAATGCATAGCCATTAACGTGTTAAATAATCCTTTAATTTGATTTATTATAACCTAAAACCTACTAACCTACCCAGAATTGCCGATGCAGGATGCAGGTTGAATTCGTTGAATAATGAATATTAAACCCAGTAAATTAAAATTTGCTCCTCGCTAAGAACATTATATTATGTATATGTAAAAAATTCTCGGGAATTAGGTCACATTAACACTCTGTTATAAATGTTCGTCAATTAAGACGAACATTTATAACAGAGTGTTAATGTGACCTAATTTCCGAGAATTTTTTATATAATTCATACTGGGTCAAGAATCTTATTATATTATTATGTATATGAGTGGGAGGTACTACTCTTGACGAATAAGCTCTCATCTAGAAGAAGGCTGTGTAGTTTCTTCATCTCTATGATGTAGATACGCTGCGTAAACTTATAATTGTTTTGTGGCGTAAACCATAGAAGTATATAATAGTAGAACTACACTGTTCACCGCTCAGATTAAATATATTTTCATCTGAGAAGAGTAATAAAAATATCAAAATTAACTTGTGAATCTCGATTCGTAGTATAAGAAAACAATAAGCTATCTCCATTATTTTTTTCAAATTTATGAAATACTTTATTGCTGCCTACAACAGGAATTTCTTATTTGATATTTATGTGCCGGTTGAATTTACTTAGAGGCCTAATATTGTTTCAGAAAAATATTTTAAGCTAGGTACTTAGGATAGTAAAATTTTACACTACTTACTACTTACGTATTGGTCATTTTCTTCGAGATAATTTATTCTTTATTCAGTAGATCGGATACTTATGGTACCTATATTCTATTTTACCAACTCAAACATATGTTTTGAAGTTTTCACTTATACACTAATCATCGGAATCAATAAAATCTGTATTGCCTATTTGCGGGATTGACCTATTAGTCCAGGCTATGAACCGGAAAAAGAAAAAAAAAAACATGTAAGTTCGACTAAAAAAATTTTTTTTCCATTGGCTTCAGGAGACTCTCAGGATCATTAATACACCTTAAAATCTCTTGGGAACCCCAACCCCACCCATTGGGGGCGAAAATGACCCAAAATCTCCAAGTCTTGAATTGTATTTTCTACAAAAAAGGTATTTTGGCATTTCGAGTGCACCTAGGGAGTTTTATGGGGCGCTGAGCACGAATCCGTAGCCAGATTTACTTCCAATCCATCGTAGGGGTGGCCAAATCGAACAAGTTGGCCAATTTCGCACCCCTAATATGTTATTTTGCAATTTACGTGTTTTAGGCATTTCGAATGCACCAAGGAGGTTTCCTGGGTCGCTGATCACGAATCCGTAGCCACATTTACTTGCAATCCATCGTAGGGGTGGTAAAATCTACGAAATTGGCCAATTTTGCACCCCTATATGTTAGTTTGCAATTTACGTTTTTTTTGGCATTTCGAATGCACCAAGGGGGTTTTTTGGGTCGCTGAATACGATTCCGAAGCCGGATTTACTCCGAAGTAATTTTAGAATGCAAAAATAATAAAAATTTAAAAGCTTGTCAAATTAGCCATTTTTGTAAATTTCTCACCCCTACGATGATATTCGAGTAAATCTGGCTTCGGAATCGTATTCAGCGACCCAAAAAACCACCTTGGTGCATTCGAAATGTCTAAAACACGTAAATTGCAAAATAACATATTGGGTGGAAAATTGGCCAATTTTGACGATTTTACCACCCCTACGATAGATTGCAAGTAAATCTGGCTACGGATTCGTGTTCAGCGACCCAAAAATCCTCCTAGGTGCACTAGAAATGCCAAAACACCTTTTTTTGTAGAAAATACAATTCAAGACTTGGAGATTTCGGGCCATTTTCGCCCTTAAGGGTGGGGTTGGGGTTCAGAAAAGGTTTTAAGGTGTATGAATGATCCTGAGAACCGAATGACGCTAATGCAAAAAAAAATTTTTGAGTCGAACTTACATGTTTTTTTTTTTTAATTATAGCTAAAATCCCGGTTCACAGCCTGGACTATATCGAATGAGTGATAGTTACAAGTTTCCAATATTTATTCAACATCCTTTACCTAATATAATATTTAATAGGTATCACAGGGTAAAGAAGAAAAGAAAACTTTTTATATTATATTATATTACTTAACCACATACCCATATTACATTTAATTAATACAACGAAATTTTATAAAATATATTCATATCTTTGCTAAACTATTATATAATAACTTAAAATTTGATTTATGTACATACTATCTAGTTATATGTTATATATAAAATTAAAAACGAAATGTTAATGAGAATCTATTATTCTGGAACGAATGTACTCTATACACTTCATGTTTATACTGTTAAAGGGAATAATGAGATCTATACCTTAAAATAAACTATTTGTTTGAAACATAAAAAAAATGTAAAGAAATGAGAATTTCCTGTAGAATTAAGCTTAGGTTTCCGAATTGAATGGAGGTACTTTTGAAGGAAAACATTTTATTGACAATATTCTATCAATATTGCAATCTAATCTATGAATTGTTCCATCATTTAATTAATCAAAATAAACATATTTTAAATATTACAGGTAATTATTATGAATATCCTTTCATAGTTACCTTTTTACTGGAATATATTATGTTTGCAAAAATACGTGATTGGTATTTAAACTTTTATTTTATTTCCAAAAATGAAAGATCCAAAAAGATGTCATAACGAAGATTAATCAGAACTGATAAGAAAATTTTGTTGGTAATTAACAGTAAATTGTGAGATGAATTAAACATAACTTGGTATTCTATTATAGAGAAGGTATTCCAAGAATGTATACATTTATTTTGAAAAATGCTATCTCATCTGATTATGTTGGTTGAAGACTATTGTGCATCAATTTATTGCATTATCTCTTTTACAATTCTGTAAATTGGACAGTAAATCAAGGGATGTTTTATTTTTGGTAGCTTGCATTGAAATAAAAAATAGAGAACAAATTATTGTTAGAAGTATCAAAATTCCTAGAAAGTATTTTTATTCATTGTCGTCAATTATTTAGCAATTATTTCATAAATCAAATATATTTCACGAAGGTTGCTATGAATGAAGGCTGCTGGATATCCTAAAATAATGAAAAGTCCCCGAAAAATCCTTTTTACAAGGAAGTCTAGAACAATTTTTGGGGTTATATCGGGAAATTGACGAATTTAGCATCGTGAGTAAGGTCTGCGCACAACAATTCTGATATTCAATCGAGATTTTAATTCGTCTTAAGTTTCAAGAACAGTTCGCTATTAAAAGAAAACCATAAAATAATCAAGATAAACAAATTGGAATCGTGTTTTAATTTCTACAATTATGATGGCTAACTGACCCATATCCATTAATCTGTTTCCTTCTAATATAACTGGACTGATACATCATGTAGACCGCATTTCGAGGTGATAGGTATCACAATAGCGGTTCATCAATACCCAATGATAATGCCTTAATCTAAAGAAGATGTTTCATCAGTAGGTACTTGAAATATTTTGAGAGGTTAGATTAATACTATTTTCTAGGTAGGCGACTCAAATTAAGTAAATCCTATTTTACGGCTCTATCATATTGTTAATTGTTTCACAGTGAAATGCAGCAATAAATATCTTTATTGATTCTGGATGGAAATCTTATGACTTGAACAATATTTACAAGAAAATTGTTAGAACAATTAAGGCAGTCTTTGATTATCGACCACACGTTGGTAAATTCACTCTGAAGAATACATTGAGCTCTATCAAACTAGCCAGTATTAGGAACACTGCATACATAAATAAACACACACGACCCACGCGTTTGTCCAGTTGAAACTTGTTCAGGAAGAATGTCAAATAGAGCAATAAAAGTGTTGAGAGCAGGGATATGGCACTGTATTCTATTCCAGCAGAATTTATGCCGACCTAAAACAAAACAAAATAAATGCTTAATGTTTCAAATCGCAGGATGACATGAGAGGAAAAAAATAGCAACTGCATGTACTCGTTAATACGGGTTGCGCAACTGGTAAAGCCATAAACCTAATATCCTAAGGAGACGAAACATCTCATTCATAAAACTCCATTTGACTTGTCGCAATGATTACATGAAGTATGACAAAGAAAACCAACGGACCTCTTTGACGTCGAGTCATACTTACTTCTTATTGGCAAAGCTGTAACTATGATTGAAAACTTGGTACGACTTGTATGGCAACACCGCTTCGAAATAGCTACGAGAAATACGGAAACTGTCAAATTGCGTAGACAGAACAAAGTCCCCATTCATAAAATGTGCGCGGCATTGTCGCCTTCTGAACAAATGATGCAATGGAATGGAATAGTTCTATATTCAAAAATTTAAATATTCTATAATTCGATTGTATATTCCAGGTTACCATAAATTATGGAATATTTTTCAAAGAAAACGACATTTCAACAGTATTGCTTCTAATATATCCAATAAATAATGCTATAGACATTTTTATAATAATTACAAATCTCAATCCGGCACACAGCACAACTAATCCGGCAACCTCACATTCCGTACAGCCATACTTGTATTATACAGCGGTCTGAGTGTCCCGAAATTTAGGCAATGTCTGATCGTGTTAAATGTAAACAATTCTGTCTCCTTAGGATAATAGGTCTATGGCCTTAATCCTTCAGGCATGCACAGCGTACTGACCGACATCTTAGTCATAATGAAGGTGATCACTTACAGCTTGGTTACCAGAATCAGTTAATGTTGGAAGAACCTGCATGTATTGGGTGAAGATTTGAATTTTTATATTGTTGCTGAAACTTACCCAATGCTTGTCCGGAATTGTGGGCATAAAAGTAGCTTTGATGAACCATGGAAGACCTAGACATAATAGTATATCAAATGTGTTAGATCCTATAGAATTACTGATCCCCATAGAACCATGACCTATAATATCACTGTAGTTAAAATATATTCAAAAAGCTAGATCACTTATTACATCTTCAAATATTTCTACATTTTAGCAAAATTAAATGCTAAGGCAAAAATGTTGTAAAAACCCTAAATGTGTTTCAACAAACATGCAAATACGTTTAGTGAGCTGGAGATTCTTCATAAATATGTTATAATGGTTGCAAATGAAACTGTTGTAATCCAAAAGATGAACAGAACGTCTCTAGATCCAACAAAAGTTGGAGATAAATAATTAAATATACAGTTGCTTATTGAACAATTATTGATTACTCGATTTTTCAACTTAAACTTAAAATCATATACAAAAATTTCATCAAACTTCAAATGAGATTTTATTCTTTGTGAAAAACTCCAATGATTAAGTATTGTATAATTTCAGTAATAAATTTGACAATTTGATGGAAAATTGAATTGTGTAGTCGGTTGCTTTGTGGTATTTTATTTTGAATAAATGAAACAGAATTAATTTGTTAAATGTCATTGCTTTTGTTAATTAATGATAAGTTCTGAAGTTTATAGTTATTTTTCAAAAGCTACAATAAGAACGAAAAGTCCATATTACTTTACGGGAAGCTTCTGCCAAACAACTAGTACACAACTACAACAATTGCTCAATAATACACACAAGTTTGCCCCGACAATTGCAAACTTTTACACATGAAGGAAAGTTTGCTGATCTTTTAGGAAAATCTTTTGGGATTGGGATCAAAATATAATAATTGAAAGAGCGTAGGTGTATCGTAGATTTCATAGCACAAACTCTATAGAAAAAATTGATGTTACCATGGCATTATCTGATTACCTTGTTTAGAGACAATTACACTAGAAACTGCTTCTGGGACACTTGTGCCAGCTGCAAGGAACGTTATTCCCATAACGGAGTCTGGTATTTTCAACGTGTCCCCTGAAATTAATTTATAATTATTGTCCGAAAAATTCAGCTTTACGTAATTATAATTTAAAGCCGAAAAGTGGACATTACAGCACTAGGCCGGAAAGTATTGCCTAGCAATTTTCGCATTGCTTTGATACTTTTAGATTTTTTAAAATTTCTTCCCTGTTTACGTCCCCTAAACAAGACGCAGGGTCAATGTGAGAGAGAATATGTAGCTGCCACTATTAACGACTTAAAGTAACTGTACTTTTGATAATACAGATTGAAATCTGAAATTCTTTATTTTAGCGAAACCGAAGAAATATAACATTTTGCAACACATGGCCGTGAAATACTATTAAAGTGCCTACCATTTTAGAAATTCCAGGCTCGCCTCGTCCATGAACATCTAAACTTATACATAAACATGTCATTCTTAGTCCTTTTAACGTGAATACTATTATTTCTTTATTTACAGGACAAAGTCCCGAATAATATATTCATAATATTTGATAATGACAAAATTATTCAATTAAGTATATTACAACTAACAAAACTAGGAACAAATTAATACATTTAAGAGATAAATAATAGACAAACGGCAGTTTAAAAGCAGTAAGTACCTCTTAAATTATTTTTCAAATTCGATGTTGATATATTGAACAATTCAAGGTTAGAAAGAAGATTATTGAAAAGAGTACACATGGTATTTATACCTAGGTGCATGGATAGCATTTTCAGTGCGATGATGAGTAATTGCCATATTTTCTGTAAAGGGGGTAGCATGACTTGGAACATAAAATGAGGAAGGAGAAACTGCATCAGATGAGTCAAGTAAACGCTAACCCAGACAGTCGAAATACGATAATGAATACAGATTTTTTTTACAATAAGCCTTCTTATTTGCAATATTTATAAGTATCTTACCGATTATTGTTATCATCCAAGCCACGACATAAGATAAACTGCCAATCCAAACGATGCACATTATAAATGTCAATGGGAACCATTTTTTAAAGCGTGGTTTTTCACAATCTGGAATGGTGAACATGAATACCAAATGTACAGGCCAAGTTATTATCCATGTCACCTGTAAAATATGAACAATAACAGAGTAGTTTACATTTTATAGATCAATATAGCTATTTTCCTAATCAGTGCGGGAAGTTAAATTTAACAACATTTTCGCTATGAGCGTACAGACAATGAAACTAAAAATGTATATTTATTTAGTTAAATAAAATAACTATTGAAAGTTTGATATTCACTAGTTTTATAAATAAATGCGACTATAGTTTCGCTAACACAGTAGCTTCTTCAAACAAATATTACAAAGTATTAGCTTCCTACAAAAGAACTACCTAATATATAACTTTGATGATAATCTTAGAGTAGACGGTTATTGGAATTTTATCTAATTGGCTTCAACCTATTGAGAGAATACTATTTATATATTTGTTGATCGTTCAATAGGATATCGAACTTATATTTATTAATTTCTAAGGATTCCAGCAAATTTAATTTATTACTTTTATCGCAATGTGAAAAATCTTGAAATTATCATTAAAGCTATGGTTTACTATAATTAAATGTTCCGCAATTCAAAATAAAAATAAATCAATATGTAGGTATATTTTTAAGCCAACTCTGCACCCATTTCTTGCGGTTTGAAGATGTTGTGACTAACACAAAAGGGTTTAATCAGCTAGTTGGTTTATTGCAGTAAAGGTCAACTGTGTAATATAAACTATACTATACCTTTGTGAATGTACTTTGCTTAGAGGGCCATTTCCATAACGAATGCCGTATTTCCTCGTTAACCGTCAAGTTTACTTTATTATTTTCTTCATCTGTTTCTGTTTGAATTTGCATCGGTACTTTGATTGTCCCATTCACATGTGTCTGTTCAACATTACATGTTGACTTGATGGCGGCATCGCCTGATTGTTTCTGATCCGTATGATTCTCCGTACGATCTGGATTTGAAGGATTTGTCTGCTTTCCGCTTGGAAAATATGAAGCTAGATGAGCTTCAGCTACCTCTGGGAGCAAATTTATCATTATTTTAGTAGCAAATACATTGAAGCAAATACCAAATCTAGTCTTCATAAAAAACATGAATACATTCCAGTACATATTGATGGAAAAATTATGTGGTAAGCATTGCTTGTGCATATATAAAGATTAGTTACATTTTGCCAGAAGGATACCAGTATATTACTGATAATAAACAGAAAAAGAATGAGAATAAGATTGAATGGTATATAGAGACGAAAATATAAATTATGTGGAATGGTAGATTAAAACATGCCGTCGCAGTTGAATTATTTCAAGGGGTGTATATAGTTTCCAAGATATTTTTGAGGGTTTATCATCTAAATTATGAAAATAGAGAGTGTTTCTTCTCTAATGGGGTCAGAAAATTTTATAGCAACTAAAAAGTGAACGATGGAGAAGATACCTATGCCGGATAATATTTTGGAAGTGATTAGGTTCTGACTATTTTGAACTTATTAAGAATACCCACATCATATTTTTTTTTCGTTTCACTTAACGTCAAAATCGGGGTCAAAAAATGTAATATAAATGGTTATTTAAATTTAATGAAAACTACCAAGAAAGGCCCGAGCGCGATGTGACGATTCTACTCTTCAACGTTTTGTCAGTGAATATAACAAATCGGAAAAATACGTCAGAGTGTAATTGCAGTAGAACTGGTATGTTGAAAGCATGACGTTATCGTACAAAACGTATGAACTTTACTTTTACAGAGAATTACGATGATGTTTCACTAATTCAGTTTTACCTACTACACTAACTCTACTATGAAATTTCATGAAGGATACAGCTTGTCCGAAATACCGAATACACAAGAAAATAACAAAATATATGTCCGGAAATGCTTCAATAAAGAGCTACACTTTAAAGATGGGGCTTAGCTGAAACATGGTTTTCGTTTTAAATCTCAGGAACCATAATATGCCAATCTTTCAATTTTGATAATTTAACTATCATCGATGCAAGAATTTTTTATACGGTCCCGGTCGACGGAATTTTTGACCAGAGGAGGTATAGTTTTTTGGTTGCTCCAAAAAGGTTCTGTCCGGAGAATCATTCTCGAGAAAAACCGATTTGAATATGGTCATGCAGCCTCTTATTTAAAAGAATATTATTAACTCAACTGAATAAAATAGTCAAAGGAAGCTTTGATACTTCACGGTGATCATTACATTTTGGTGTCAATAGCTGTCTCGTTGACTTAACTTTTAGTTCATTTGCAACACTAAGTGATTCCGATCATTATCAATCAATAAAAAATTTTTGCTTTCACATTATGGCAATGAATACATTTACGAAATGGCCTGTATGTTTTTCATGTACGGTAAAGCAGATGGTAGTAGTCGTGAAGCTTTGACTTTACCAAGAAGCATTTCAGAATCGTCCAGCTCCAACCAATAATTTATTTGCTCGATTGCATCAACGCTTAAGAGAAAATGACAAATTTTTGTCAAAAAGAACCTTTTGTGGCAAAAAACGTGAAAGTAGGAGAGCAGATGCAGAAGAATGTGTTTTGAATGGTGTGTCTACTAACCCAGGAATTGGTACTAGGAGACTGACTTTGATGGAAAACGTACCTAAGAGTAGTTGTATTGGATATTTTACATGAGCAGTTGCTGGAGCCGTATCAACGGATTCAAACTATTAAACCGGAAGATTTTTGTCAATAGATGCAATTTAAAATTTAGCAAAACTGCCATTTCCTTCGAAAAATGTTGTACACTGATGAAGCCGGCTTCACGCGAGAAGGCATTGTGAATTTCCTCAACACTCACGTTTGGGCAGACAAAAATCCCCATGCATATCTTGTAGCAGATTTCAAAACAAATTTTCGATGAATGTATGGGCATATGGATAGTCGGAAATTATTTAATTCGACTTTTTATAACCTCGCCGCTTTAATGGTGAAAGATATTTGAATTTTATGGAAAACGACCTTACATATCTCCTAGATAATGTACCATACTCAATTAGAATAGTTGTTAGTTTATGCATGAAGAATATAGCTTACATTTTAGTGTTCGAGTTCGATATCATTTAGATTTAGTTTACCCTCAGAAGTGGATAGGCTGTAACGATCCAGTTACGCGACCTCCTCGTTCATTTTTTCTCGGGGATTGTTTGAAATCAATTGTCATTCTGATCAAAGACTAATAATATGCGAGATAATTCGGAATGAAGAAGGCTATTTGAACGAGTACGAGCATCCAGACTAATCGGCTAGAAAGTTGCATTGACATGAATGATGGACATTTCCAGCACAAGTTTTAATTTAATTTAATAATTAATAATTATGATTATGATATGTAGATATGAAGATTTTTTCTTATTTTTTTTTCGTTTGAAGTTTGGCTTGTGAATTTCCGGATACCTAGTATATGAACGGCTATATTTTGTAGAATAAGACAGAAGTTGTACATGGATTTTGAAGAAGTAGAAAAACAAAAAAAAAATTTATAAAGTGGCTAATTTTTTCGTATTCTGAGGTTGAGGCATAAGTAATTATAGCTTTTCCAATATCATGGTATAAGAATAATTAATTTTGCGATCATTCTTTCATTGGTTCGCTTGATTATTCTACCAAAATGTCATCAAAACAGCCATAGTTCATGCAATTGCCATTCACGATTTACAACGCCTTCATAATATTCAGTCACTGTAACGACTTACCTATTGATGGTGATCGAGATTTATATTTAATGGAATCGTGTGATAAACTAGAGTGCTTCCGTGCTTGCTTTAGCCCACCTAAAATGTGCAGACATTTATATCTACAACTACAACTGAAAAGACCATGCACACAAGCAACATCGATATTAAATTAGTAATACACATTTTAAAAAAATTTAAAAAGTCCCCACTACTTTATCCATTATGAAGAAAGCATTGTGATAGCTGTAAAATAACTTAGAATTTGAGATGAAATGAGAGCTAAGATGAAAGTGAAATGGTAAATTCTTCGGAAAATATTGAATCAGGTAGCACTTCAAATTGAATTTGAGGCAGATGATTATACATTTTGCAATGCTAGACTGATAAAGATGATTGTTCATTTATATCATTATCCTGAGGGATTTAAATCTCATTGTTCAGTTCAGGCATTTAAAATGGCAAAATAAGGTTCAGCTTATTTTAAAGTTATAATTTCATCTCTTATCGAAATCTCAAGATCAACTAGAATTTCGGATTGGACATTTTTATTTAATTAATTTATGGTTTGTATGGATATTTCAAGACTTTGCCTTCACGAGATATGATATATGAATGGATACCCAAGAACATTTTTCAATCCCATCATTAAACAAAGAATAAGCAAAATCTATACAGATAATTTTATTTTTTACATTCCGGAGACCTCAGAGAAAATTAAGAAATGTTTAAAAAAGTATGATATGAAAGTTACGCATAAATCTACTATCTGTGTTAGTAAATATTTTTCAAATCTAAAATCTTTGATACCTAAATATAAACAAACCCACAGAGTATACAAATTAAATTTTTTAGATTGCGATGGGACTTATACAGAAATTTCGAAACAATATTTACAAAAAAGAATGCATGGTCATAAGTATATACAAGAAACAAAAACTTAGAAAATTCCACCGCCCTTGCTAATCACTGGTTTCATTATAACCATCAATTCGATTACAACAACGTTAATATTTTAACTTAGGAAACCAATTATTATAAAAGATCTATTCTGGGGATGATTCACATGAAGCGTGACTACAAATCTGTAAGTCATAGGACAGATATTCAGTCATTAAGTCAGATTTATACTAATTTAATTGATTAAAACCCTTGCAAATTTACATATGCGCCTTTATAATGTTAAAAGTATATTTTAGGTAGAATGCTCAAATTGTACAATATTTCTGAAAAGGTCTGACAACCTTTTTCCATTACCTCATAAATCTTTAACATCTGGATTGAAAGTAGATACTTGAGCGTTATATTTTTTGTTTCAGTCGTATACAGACTTTGTTGGCATGTGTTTGTATATTATAAGAATATTGCTAAGCAGTGAATTCTTGATACATTTCATATACTTAAAACATTAATGTGTTACAATTTCGATTATTCGTATTTCTGATCGTTTCGGCGACGTGGGCATCTTTAATTGAAATTGGTATGATAAGGACGGTTTGTGCTGATACAATTAGTTTTAATAATCCCGTTTTAGACGTAATACGTCTTCTGATGATGGTCGTGAGACCGAAACGTACGTAAAGACGAAAATAATACATATGTGTTAGTGTGACCCATTTCCCGAGAATTTATATATAATTCATAGCTGAGTCAAGAATCATTATTAAAAAAGAAAGTGCTAGAGAGGGATAGAACAACTAACGTCATCTTACCCACAAGTAGATGTACATTAGAAAAACCGACGCAATGTGAACATCGACTAAATGTTAAGACCAAGTTTGTCCATCTATGAAGATTTTTTATAGTTACCTTTTAGTCTTTTACAAATATGTACTATGCTTAGGTTTGATAGTTGTGTAACTTACCTCTAGCAAACTTCTGAATTGATTTATCATAGTACATTATGAGTATGTAGACGAAGTAAAGAAGAACCAATATTAACGCTTCGTACCATTCTATTCTTTCATCATGAATAATACAAATCAGGATCGAAACTGTGATTCCATAAGCAAGACAGTCTCTTGTCAAAGGCCACCAATCCAAAGGGACCACTTGAACACCACACTGTTGAAGATTAAATTGGTAAATTAATACAAATCGAATGTAACTAGCTATACACAGATTGGAAGCTTCACTAATTCGCAAACTCCTTTCCGTTCTGAATTATGTCATGTTAGTAGAAGCAGTTGATGATGATCAGTTACATATTTGTTGACTTTATTTTATATTCCAAATTGATTCAAAGTTACAACATATGCAGCAAAGATGTCCTTCCTACTAGGCCAGAATATATAAGTTATACAACTTACTACAATTAAGGCATCGCCATATAGCATTAGGGAAAAAACATCACACTGTTAGACTTATTGTATAAGTATGGTTAATTATTAATACCAATGGCAGAAAAATTAATTTAAAATAAACATAATATAGTGTTTTTGGAAGCTGCAATAATGAGAGAAAAATAATAGTAAACTAGAATAACGCTACTCATTCAACAGGAACGATCGGTGTTTACAACATTCAAATACAAACGAGTATCAATTAAAATATTGTTAAGATAAGTTAAGATAAAAGAAAAAAATATGATTTTATAAAAATTTTGAAAAAATGTAATTCTTTCATATCATGTATAAAATTATTTTAGAATATCATTCGTGTGAAAGAAGGAAAATGTGTAGCATCTAATAAAGAAAACGATCTTAAATAGTTCAAAACAACGTTTATTTCTTTATAAGATGCTACATATTTTCCTTTTTTCACACAAATATCATCTCAAAATATTATTAAAATAATTAAATTTGATAATTATAAACATGATTATGATGATTATTAAATGATAATTCTTTCTTATATCTTAACCTATTCTAACTATAAACTTACGTTGAATATTTCACAAATATGCAATAATGAATAAGACTATAACAATCTTTTTCCACACTATCAATTATTAAAAAATAATCTTTAATTCAACAATTTCGAAGTTTCAATATAATCAACAACGATAAATACACTCAACTCAGATTTTTTAGGTGAAATAACACGTAGCTGTTCTATGAGAGCTGAAAAAATCATAGCTCAGTGTAAAAAACACACGAGGTTATATAATAACTACAGTAGAAGAATTCATCTAGCTGAAATTTAAAAAAAAACGAAAAAAGAAGTGAGCGCATTGCATATATTACATCTTTCATACTCCCGATATTCTTATACTAGCGTGCGATGCCTTAGCAGTATGAAACGTAATAGTTTCCGAGCGCTGCGTTTTTCGTTTCTTAAATTATCAACATCTATCGATATAATTAAGAATCTAGTAACATATTTTCAACTTGAGCTAGTACGGTCTTTCTCTTTACATTAAAACAAGTTTTGTTGAAAACAAATTCAAAATGGCGGATTTACGGATACAAACACATCCGGTACGATATATCAGGTTCTGCTTATCGGATCGCCATAAATTTTGACCCAGAATATGCGTTTTTGAGGAACCTTTCAACTGCGTTCAAGTCCCGATTCGACATTTGGTCGCTAAGATATTTAATTTGTTCACTAAAGACCTTTAGATAAATGGTTGTAAAAAGTAAGCAAAAGAAAAAGTATACCTACACTATATAGGTGCAATTTGAGTTAAATTAGATCAATTTTTATTGAAACCGGAAGTCTCTATATGCTAATAAACAATTGACCTACTTTGTTTATTCACTCGAAAATATAGGTGAATGCATCGTGAAAAAAATGTGGTATAATCTATGACCAAAATGAAGTTCGTGATGTGTTTTACTGAACGATTGAGCAAATGTATTCGGAGAAAAAAAAAGTTTTTATAAGCACCATTAATATGTTAATAAAAATTCATTTAAAAGAGCAAATAAGTCCCGATTGGTCTTAAACGATGTGTTTAGTTTAGCACTTTTTCCAAAAGAATGGACCATGAAATCACGATAGCCTCAAAAAAAGCTATTTTGTTCATAGTATAATTTTTGCGAGGAAGTTCCGCTGAAGATTAAGCTTACCATTCCAGCTCCAATTCCACAACACGCTGCCACAGCTAATATATTGAATACTGCGGAACCTACAATGGTTCCCACTCCTATGTCCCCTTCTGTGATGAATGTTCCAATAACATTAACGAAAAGTTCTGGTGCGGAAGTTGCTGCTGCCATGAATGTTGCTCCAGCAACGTCTGCTGACATATTCAGCGCTGTGGAAAATTTAAAATCAACGATTAATATACAATCCATTACTCATCACGATATTAACTGATTTTATTGAATGTTTTTTAAATACAATGTAACCACAGTTTTTTAACAAGCCCACTCTAGTCCCTTCAGCTCTAGCTTTTCAAATTCTGATGAAATGATTCATCATTTACAGGATTGGTGATGAGTAAAGGGCGGAATATATGCACGTCAATTCAGTTAAAATATGCCCATATATATATGCATAGTTTTTCTTTGAAATATGCAACAATATGCATTTATTTGTCAAAATATGCAATTATATGCCTTGAATATAACATGGAAAAATGGAAATAAAGTAACGCCGACTCTTACAAAAATTATTTATTTTAAGTAAAATTAAAAGAAAAATATAATAGGTAAAATTTTTAACCTGAAATAGTATAAAATGCATTTGATATATTTTTCAAAATTTTTCAATAAAAGTGTTTGCCTTCTGTCTGTAAAAATATGTTGGTACAAAGAAAAAGATCTTTCAACATCTACCGATGTGATCTGGCATTATTTTAATTTGGGTAGTAAGTTATAAGGCCAAGGTATTACTTCGTTGGATGGTTTAGTATCAAAAATATTTTTGACTCCCATTAAATACTTAAAGCCTTCATTCTTTCCCACAATAACTTCGAGTTTACTTCTTACTTGATTTCCTACATCACCGGGAACTTTTTTGCATTTGTCGGAAAAAGTTTGAACAATATTAATTGATTCTCTTAAACTCATATTCCTACTTTCTAACGAAGTTATTATATCTGGTATAAAACTAAAATTAACCTTAATAAAAACAAGTTCCTTAGCTAAATTTATATTTTTGAATACTGCATGACTTTGCACTACACACTGTGAATTGTCTTCTAAATCTAAAACTAATGTCTTTAATGGCTTCAAAATGGTCTGCGTAGAATATCGCGGCCTTAATCCATGTTCCCCATCGAGTAATTACGGGCTCTGGAGGTAAACTAACTCCTGGCAATTTCTCTCTATAGATCTGCACTCTTAGAGGTGCTTTCAAAAACACTTTCTTTACATTTGAAATTAATTTGTTCACCAAGGGATATGCTTCTAATAGTTTCTGCAACGCTGTTTATCCCGTGTAAAAGGCAAATGACATGTACCATATTGGGATAAACTATTTTTAAGTTTTGGCCTACTTTAACCATATACGGCGCTGCGTCAGACAAAAACACTAAAAACTTCTCTACTGGAACTGGATTTGGTAAAAAAAATTTGATAGACACTACTGAATAAATCGAGTTACGGTCACATTATTTGTTTTGTCTATCTGTTTAGAAGATATTAAATCGCCCAGTGAAACTTTAATTTCTTCCATTACGGTTTCGTATACTGTTTGCACATACTTCTTTCTAAGTGTGGATTCGTCAAGGATGTTTTGATTACAATATTTTTGCAAAAAATCTCTGAATTGTGTATTTTGCAGTTTCTTCAAAGGTATATTTGCTGCGACTAAAGCTTTGCATAAGTCTTGATGAAACACCTCCTTTTCACTCTTTGGTTTGACATTTTGAAATGCGGTTTGCACACACTGCTGAACAGGCACAGATTTATTTTTCTGCAGCTTAGCTTTATGCATAGCTGTTTTCAAGTGTTGATCAATCTGGAACTTCTTTTCACAAACAATGATTTTGGCACAAACTTTGCAAAACACTTTATCCCCACTAAACTCCAACTCAGGAGAATTTTTAATCCACGAAGCGGCTTTCGGCATTTTAGGCGTTTGAAATAAATATTTTCGAAATCACTCTTTTCATACTGGAATTTATCGACAAACTAAACTATACAATATAAATACAAAAGGAGAGACCACATTTGCTCTCCAATTAGGCACCGAAAAGAAACAAGACAAGAAGGTTCACTTCGCGTCGGTACACACGACTTGGCACCAGCAGGGAGGGATTATTTAAGTGTGCCAGCGAAATAGACAACATTAGGGGTGGTTCTTCAAGTGAACCTTCTTGTCTTGTTTCTGTTCGGTGAATTAGGCAAGCTGATTACTTGAAAATTCCTAAACATCCAATAAATGCCGACAATAAACCATATAATAATAAAATGGGTCCATAAACCATATAATAATAAAACCTACCCACCTTTTAAATTATTTCAATTATCTGCATGGGTCGCACTTAATCTTTTGATAAAACGAAAAACATAAAAATATGCACACAAATTTTATTTTTGCCGAAATATGCAATTTCTTATGAAATTTGTAAAAATATGCAAAATATGCAAATATATGCACTTTGCATATATTCCGCCCTTTAGTGATGAGTTACTATTTCGCTTGGTGAATATGTTTCTGCAATAGACAGTGTGCATTTAGATTGGAAACATCCCTGTAAAATTTTCAACAAATTTTTTTTTAATTGTCAAGTAATGAAAGGTCTACTTCGGGACATAATTTAAAATGTATATTCCAATTTTCAGGGCATCTACATTTTTTTATTGAAAAAATTACTACGCCACTGGATTCAGAGTGCCTCAAAATTTCATAAATACATATTTATTAATAACAGAGTTACGACAACTTATAATTCGAAAACTCACTCAGCTCAGTCATGGAAATAATTTTTTTTTCATTAATTGTAACAATAAACCATTCCTGGATCCACAACATGTTTAAAATAGCATAAACACTTAATGAAAGTAACGAAATTACATTTAACTTTACACGCAATTAACTATTAATAAAACAGAATAATTCAACAAACTTAACTTAATAAACATTTTGTTAGTCCAGTGATTTACAATTAATAAAAAAATTATTTCCATGGCTATCTGTTGATACATGATGTTCTTTTGTGACTGTTAGCTTATTGAGTTTTCGAATTTTAAGTTGTCGTAAGTTTGTTATTAATAAATATATTTTCATGAAATTTCGGTCACAGTTATTTCTGCATCCAGTGGCGTAGTAATTTTTTAAGTAAAACATCGTTGATAAATATTCTCCATTTTCGACTACGAAAAAAGTATCGTAGTATGCCCTGAAATTTGGAATGAACATTTTAAATTTTGTCCTGTAGTAGACCTTTCATTACAACAATGACGACAATTAAAAAAAAATTGCTAAAAAATCGGTTAATTTTACAGGGATGTTTCCAATCAATCTAAATGGGTTACACTGTAAACAATTCCTTGGAACATTTAAACAATCTTGATGAAGAAATACAGTTCTCAATGGAGCGGAAGAATAGAGTTAGATCCTGTGTTTAGAAATTCTAGTGAAGGAGGAAGATGACACATCAGGACACACTATAATAGGAAAACCAAAGACACGGACTGATATATAAGCCGTAGCCAGGAAAAGGGGTGTTCAAAATCTGATATTCACTAGGTCGTTCCTAGTTTTGTTTTCGACTAATATCATTGAAAAGCTATGAATCAATCTTATTGTATTTTCTCGTGAAATTAAAGCAGAGAAGTGTCAATGTAACTATTAGAAAAGAAAGTTTGATATATTCTTGGTGGATTCCGCAACACAACGTGTCTCTAATCATTAAAGGTAGCATCTTCAGGGCAGACTTGAGACTTGAACTGAAACTGATTCTGCAGGCTTCTGTAGCGGTATTTATTGCGGAAAAAACTTCACGCTACACTGTCTTTATCCAAATAGGATAACTGCGTTCTGGTATCTGACTCTGCCGTTGTGTAATCATGTGCGAAGTGGAATGTTCGAGGAGGGTTTTTCTGCTTGGGAAGGTAATATTCTGAGTCACGGTTTAGATTATTTGGATGTTTTAGGATTTATATCACTTCAAGAAGTTTCACTGAAGTTTGGGACTTCGGCTAGAATTTTAGTATTTTCGAAAAGGATTTGTTGATAAGTGTCAAACTTATTTTCGCAGACCTACTGGTGTCACGAAGCCTTTACAGTGCTCATATTCTTTCACACGAGTAATGTTGACTTCACCACAAGAAAATGGAATGCTATAAACACCTTCTAAGTGGAGAGGAGGAAAGGATAGGTTTGTAAAGCTGAGATAGTTTTGGAAATGTGGAAAAACGAGTAGAAATATTATGCTTCTTAAGGATTTTGAAAAACCGATCTGTTATATTTTCAATCTATGGCAGATAGGCAGTTATGAAGAAGGTGGAGGGATCGTGGCTCAGGTCGATTGAAATTTTAGGCGAAGCCTATTTCTTTATGGCTTTTTGAATGTTATATTGGGAGAAATTATGTAATAAGACAGATCAAAGGTGTTTTAATTATGATTTTATGGAATGGGGTTGTGATAAGTTAACAGCTCTGTAGACCAAGGAGCTTATTACAGATTGCTTTCGGGTAGGCAGGAGGTGGGAAAAGCCATTGAGATATCTATCGGTGGGAGTGGGTTTTCGATACACAGAATGTCCTAAAGTAGTCTGTCGACTAACTAATACATCTAGGAACGGGAGTGAACTTTTCGATTCAATTTCCACGGTTTTCCTCCAATAAATACGGCTACAGAAACCAGTAGAACCAGTTTCAGTTCAAGCCTCAAGCCTGCCCTGAAGATGCCACCTGCATCAAGTCGAGCTATTGTGACGCGGAATCCATCCGGAAGACAAGATTTTTCAAGATTAGCTGTCCGCGGAAGTCTACTATCCAAGATATCCACTACGGAGAGGAAATCAAGAAGAGATCCAGAACCCTGGGAAATCTTCGCGCCAAACTGGTGAGTTTGCTTTGTTCTCTTACTTTTCTTTGTCGTTGTTGTGATCATAATTTGATTCCCAATTTCCTTAAAATATCCCATCCCATAAATTCACATTCATCCAAAAACATATTTAAGCGCGCTAGTTTAGCTTTGATCCGGGAACGAATCAAGTATACTGGACGCGAGATCAATTTCATCAATATAACCCTCTTTGGCCTCCACCTTGAACTTTCAAATACCCTTTCAGCATCCGATTGGTTGGTTCTCGACCGAATTACCTATGATCAAGCCGATCAAATTCGTACCCTCAATTCCAATAGTCATATTCAAAAATTCAATAAACTTCTTGCTTCCCTACGCCCTCAGCACCAACCTTCAAGACCAACCCCTCTTGTAAATACTGTGGTTAATTTATCTTCACATACCCTTACTGAAGCTGAACAATCGGTTCTATCTAAAGGTCCTAATTTTGTTTTCTCCCCCAAAAATATTTCTACGACATCCATTATTTCTGCTGTAGAAGCATCCCTACATAAAGCCGAAATGTTGGTTTAGATATGTCGACGATACTTTCGTTATTTGGCAACATGGTCGCGAAAAGCTTGTTCCCTTCCTCAATCATTTAAATTCATTACATCCCAATATCCTTTTCACCATGGAAGTCGAATCGCAAGGTTCACTCCCGTTCCTGGATGTATTGGTTAGTCGACAGACTGACGGTACTTTAGGACATTCTGTGTATCGGAAACCCACCCATACCGATAGATACCTCAATGGTCTTTCCCACCACCACCCTGCCCAAAAGCAATCTGTCATAAACTCTGCGGTCCATAGAGCTGTCAACCTATCTCAGCCTCAATCCTTGAAATCCGAATTAAAACATCTTTCATCTGCCTTATTGTCAAAAACAATTTCTCCCATTACAACATTCAAAAAGCCATAAAGAAATACACTTCACCTAAAATTTCAAATCGACCTGAGCCAGAAACCCCTCCGCCTGCTTTATCCACGCCCTATCTTCCATATATTCAAAATATAACAGATCGAATTTCCAAAATCCTCAAAAAACATAATATTTCTACCCGTTTTTCCATACTTCCAAAATTATCTCAGTTTTACAAACCTGTCAAAGATCCCCTTCCTCCTCTCCACTTAGAAGGTGTTTATAGCATTCCCTGTTCTTGCGGTAAAGTCTACATTGGTGAAACGGGTCGTACAGTAGCTACTCGTGTGAAAGAACATGAGCGCTGTACAAGGCTTCGTGACACTAGTAGATCTGCACTTGCGGAACACAAGTTTGACACAAATTATCAAATCCTTTTTGAAGATACTAAAATCCTAGTCCGAGCCCCAAACTTCTATCAGCGAAAAATCCTTGAAGCTATAGAAATTCTAAAACATCCTAATAATCTGAACCGTGACTCAGGATATTACCTTCCCAACATTTGGAAACCCATCCTCGAAAATTCCACTTCGCACATGATCGCACAACGACAGGGTCAGGTGCCGGAACGAAGTTAACCACCGGAATAAAGGCAGTGAACTATGTAGCGTGAAGGATTTTTCTCCAATAAATACGGCTACAGAAACCAGTAGAACCAGTTTCAGTTCAAGCCTCAAGCCTGCCCTGAAGATGCCACCTGTAATATTGGCGAAACGTCGGCATCAAGTCGAGCTATTGTGACGCGGAATCCATCCAGAAGACAAGATTTTTCTTCAAATAACGTTTGTTTTGATGAGAAAAACAAGATCCTCGGTTTTCTACCTTTAACACAACTCCTTCATATTTACAAAAAAAAACTTTTTAAGTTGTTTTTCTTTTTAACGTTTTTTTTACCCCTTAGAAAAATGATTAAGCTGCGTGGGTGTGAACATTTTATTGTCAATGCTTGGAGAAGCTTCAGTTAAAATTTCGTGAGGTTTCATTCATCTCCCCTTCTGTAATAGATATATGAATGCCTTTTGCAAAAAAAAATTGAAATTTGAATATCTTGGCTATTTCTCGATCTTGAGAACATCAAAGAAGAAATGGCATCTCTCTAGCAAGAAAAACGAGGAAACCAAGTAGAAATACAACCGAAGTAAATTTCATAGCCATTGCATACATACCTATTGTGAAAGGAACAACAGATAAACTTAGCAGAATCTTGGAAACACACAACATATGGACATATGAGAAATAGATTTGAATATGTAGCCTTCCTATTAGTTAGACTCTCAGGTGGCAATATAGTCGAATGCAATAGGAGTAGTCACCAAAATACAAAGCTTTAGTGTTATTTGACGTTACCTTCCATATAGGCGTGCTATTAAACGATATCATTTCATTACTTACCATGACATATTTTTTCTACAGCTGGCACAAAATATTTTTCACAAACTACAGCTAATGCCAGAAAAAGATAAAGTGACAGTAAGACATGTACAACTATACCACCATCACCTCTCTGTTTTTCATTAAAAAAATCTCTGGGAAAGTCATCTATTGCGGGAGGAGTACAATTAAGTCCTACAACAAAAGAAATAATATTATATACTGTGACCTGTAAGAAGTTATAGAAATGGACATCATATGTGAAAAAAACTATGAAAATGTTAACACAACTCATGAATTTTCTAAAATAAGCAATCTTGCCTATGAGGTATTTATTTCGTTTGAATTTTCTACGATCATGGAGCCTTTGTTTCAAAATCCATACAGTGGGGTGCGAAACTCTTCTGGCATCTCAGACAAATAGTCTTATACCCCTCCCCCATAGCGATTTTCAATTCCAAAGTAAATATGTATTGTAATTTTTCAAAATTTTGCAGAGAAGCTGTAAATATTCATTATTTTACGCGAGTTTTATCACTAAGAAATAAGCACTAGACATTTAAAGGAACCCTGACTTCAAAATTATGGGGGGAAAAGCGATTTGCGCGAAAGTGGTAGCTGCACTTTGAATCGAATTTTTTTTCAAAGTGATAACACTACCTATATATGTAATAATCTCGAATTCGGTCAAAGCCAAGGCTGCGCCTGGCCTCACTTATGGGCAGCCCGGCCCGGGATACTTGGTAGTAAGTAAAGCCCATACACAAAACCAGGGATCAAATACATCCATCTATCAGGCAGTGAGGATCAAATTTTTCTTCATCACTGTCCACCACATTGGGCTGTGTGTGATGATAAAAAGTGAAGAACAACGCTTCATATGATGATTAACTTCATTATTGAATGGTCAAGCTTGAAAATATTTGCTTATGAAACTTCGATCATCATCATCATCATTTGAGAGGAGGAGGCATTGCCCTCAAATGCCCTTAGGGCCATTGTGCGCTCCGTGGTCAGAAGACTATTCTGTTCTGGCAGGTTTGTGACCCGACAGAAACCCGGAATATTGCCAATGCCGGCCGGCTTCCATAAGCTCTTCCGAGAACAGTTTTGACTCAGTGAGAGTGCCTGAGGGGTGCCAATGCAGGGCATTCCAACAGGATGTGAGAGGCAGTTTCTTCCGCCACTCTGCATTCCCTACGTACAGAATCATCTGCGATGCCCATAGTATGAAGGTGTTTGTTAAGAATACAGTGACCAGTTAGGTATCCAGTCATTTCTATTATGTTCCTTCTGTTCAGGGAAAGGAGTTTCTTTGAGAGCATAGGCACAAGCTCTTTGAACTGCAGCGGCTCGCATGCGTAGGCATATTGAGCGGTATAAGGTCGACTCCAACGAGAGTCCTTGAAGCTCTCCCGGATTACCATCTCTACACTTATACATAAAACTGAGGCCATGAGAACGGCGTTTAGGTTAAAGGGTCTAGGCCACCGGATACTCTTCGATTTTAAGTGGGGCAATCTCTGAATCTCTCATACTAGAAATGAAGCAAGGTAGCATAATCTCAGCTATATGTCTCACTTCTCCCTAAATCCTCATCCCGGATAGAGGGGGTTGGAGTAACGAAACTCTCACCGTATCCACTAGATGGGCTCGTATGTTTCACAGATGGGTTCAAGGTAGGTCGGGCTTCCGGGCGGATGGGGGGGGAGGTGTATGTAGGTGTACCTAAAAAGGTCAAAGATCACTATCTCAGTGACTCTAAGCGCTTACTGCATGGTTTTTCAGGTGGAGGTCTACGCAATATTGACCATGAAAAATTTGCGAAGGAACTATGTAAATAGGTGCATATGTATTTGCACAGACAGCCGGTCGACTCTAGGAGCTCTCAAATCACCCAGTCACATCAAGGCTTGTCAGAGAATGCAGAGATACGCTGACTGAACTAGCCAGGAGAAATAAAGTTCAACTCATCTGGGGGGTCCCTGGACACAGTGGAGTTGAAGGAAACGAAATGGCGTCTCTGTCGGACTGGAGCCAATAATCGCTTTATAATAATAATAATAATCATAATAATAATGTCTTTATTCAGATACATTTACAGAAGTGTAATTTTTTCGGGCGAAGTCTAGCTAATTAGCTACTCTACTTGACCCCATTTTAATAAATGCATGAAAAAAGAAAAAGAAAGATAGAACAGCGATTATGAACTAAAATATATATAAAATAATAAGCATAACAAAAACAAATACTCTCTCCTCCTCCCCCCGATTCATCATGTTTACAAAAACAATAATTTTAAGCATCGTTTAAATCGTGCACCCGTAAGACTCTTGTACAGACTAGACAGAGAGTTATAGAGTGTAATCGCATTATATGTAAATGATCTACGAGATATGGTAGTGCGAAAACCGGGCAAAGACAGCTGTGACTCAAACCGTAGCCGAACGCTATGAAGATCACTTCTGAAAACCAGCTTTTCGCGAAAATACACAGGCTGAGATTGTGCTAGGATTTGATGAGTTAACACTGTCAAACTGTATCGATAGATAGGTTCAATCCTCAACCACTGAAGTTTTCTAATTTTTTGGGTTATATGGTCATACTTCCTCAAACTAAAAATAAAACGGCAGCAGCTGTTCTGTAACTTCTGCAGCCGGTTCCTGCAGACAACGTCAAGACACGGAAAGTATACTACCAAACAATAATTAATTATAGACAAAACTAGAGATTCGCTCAGCTTCTTTCTCCGCTTAAAGTTAATTATGAGAAAGTTTTGACACAGCAACCTTAACGCGATATACGATCTTTTGACCAAAAGGAATACGTGAGCCCGGAAACGAAGATTATCATCAAAAACCACTCCCAGTATTTTGGCGCTACCAACGAACGGAAGCTGTCTACCATCGATAAAAATATTTAGACTCGCTTTATTAGTCTTTTCAACTTTCGCAGGACAAAAGCACATAACACAACATTTATCAGGATTTAACCTTAACTTATGTCTCGCGGCATATGCCAAAACAGACTCCAAATCATCATTTAACATCTGGCCTGCATTTATCAAGAATTTATGGTCAAAAGTGTGACAAATCTGCTTGTCGTCTGCATATCAAATTGCGTAGGGGGTCTCGCGCTTCTGGGTCAACTGAATGAAGGTCTGAACTGTGGAGAGAATCATCAAAGAGCCTGTGCCTAGGCTCAGTGGCGTGCAAACGTATGTCGTATTGAGGTTGCAAGAAATATAACTTTATATAAACTATATGAGCAAAACAAATATACTGGTATAATGATTATTAAAATGGAAAAAACTGTTCTCAAGATTTTGTTGACCAGGGTGATTGTAAAAAATTCTGTGCGTTTTATACTTTTTTCAAAATTTTGTTGAATGATCAATGTTTTTTAGGAACATTAGGGTTGCAAATGCAACCTAGGCTTTCGAAGAAACTCTTTTCTCTGAACAGAAAGGCAATCAGAGAGATGACTGGAAGCCTAACCGGTCACTGTCGTCTTAGCAAACATCTTCACAATATGGGCATCGCAGATGACTCAATATTTAGGAAATGCAGAGAGGTTGAAGAAACTGCTTCTCACATCCTGTTGTAATGCCCAGCATTAGCATCCCTCAGGCACCGACACTTCGGAGAATCAAAACTGCTCCAGCACTAGCAATATTCTGAGTTCCTGGCAGGCCACAAAACTGCTAGAATAGAATAGACTCCTGACCATGGGGCTCACAATGGGCCCAGCTAAGTGACCTAAGTGCATTTGGTGTCTAAGTCCCCTCCCCTCAAACGATGATGAAGGGCTCAAATTTTTTCTTTCTTATAAATATATACCCACTCAGAATATTACATTCACTTTATTGCTTTTAAAATGACAATATAATACCTTTTGGGTGAAACAAATTTGGTTGGTCAATACTTTCCAAGTCATTGATGTCCTTGCAGAACTGTTTTGATTGTGCTGGGTTCAGTTTCGTTTACTTTTATTATGCTTAGTATAAAAATTAAAATTGTATAATTGTGAAGATCAATATCTTGGTTTTCTAATTGGTTCAATTAGAAATGTTCCAATTAATATAGTTATGTGATAGCATCAATATTCTCAACGTTGTTCTCAAATTTTGCAACGTAAAAAGACTAGAATCTTTTATTTCTCTAATTATGACTTCAAAGCTGCGTGATATCTCTACAAATAATACGATTTAATTTGACACATGACTGGTAAGTGCAAGTTCAACTCCATTGAGAGGTCAACACTGCGTGGGTCATGATAACAAAAGAAACAACCAACATTCACTACTTGATATCTAGTTTACGCTTAGTGTTAATAAGTTAATTTATAATTTAATTTATTAGCCGCTGCGCAGGATACTTATTATTTGATTAAATCCAAATGTTATGAAAGAGTTTAAAATGTGAATCACTGGAAGTGACGGAACCGTCGGATTCACTTGAGATGATTGATGATGGATGAGAGATACCTATTACTTTAGATATGGTGGAATTTGGGATTGTATTGAAAGAGGAAGTACATACTTATTATTTGTGATAAACCATCAAAAAGAGACTACGAAATATAACTATATGATGAAACTGCAGGAATCACAATTTTGAGAATGGATGAGAAATATCGTGAGAGCTTATAAAATAGGAAACCGATCCCACTAAAAGAGAGGAAATAATATACGTGTCAGCCTTTTGGTAAATTACATACATCAGACCTACGAAAAACATTCATGATGAAACTTTCGTAATTACCTAAAACATGTTTCAGTATGAATGTGAATTGTCTCAAGTTCAATTTGTTCTGTATTTAGTGTATCTGTATGTCTAGAGAGTGGTTATGGTATTGTTTTGAAGAAAGGAAGTATTTTTCTCACAAATACTGCCATTTGCAATTGGACGCCATTATAGCTGCATGATGTGTTTTGAATTATACAAGTGAGCTCTGATTAGAGAGGGTAATCATGTTCATAAAATAGGAGTTCTTTTAAAATGAAAAGCCAGATTTCTAGCACTCATGTTGCATTCCGAGAAATCCCGTTGTCGTTCCGTCTCCGGGCGGAGAAATGAATGGTTTTTATCTTTGTCTGTGTTTCAGGGAAACCTGTTCGATTGGTGGATATGTGATGCAGAAGTTTTGTAGACAACAGGAAGAGACCATATTGGCACAAAATTGCAAAACGAAGACTTCCATTCCATTTTCAGCTCTATGCTGTCTTTTAGCAAATCAGCCATCGTATTTTCTGTTCCGTACTATTTTCTCCTTACTAAAGTGTATTTGTCTGGTGGAAACCCACTTTAATCATCGACTGATGAATGGCATGTATTCATGGTTATCATTGAAAACTTATCCACTTAGGGTAGAGTTTTTAACGATATGTCAATGACATTGCGCAGTATATTACGAAGCTCACGATCAAAGATCCTTTACATTTATTGTTGTAATCTGATCTATTATATGTTATTTTGTATAATGATCTAAGATAGAGATACGTGTGCTTAACATGCATGTATTTTAAAATCTGAGGGAGGCCAATAGAAGTGAGAACAATTACTTTTGAACACCAGTTAGGTGGTCTTCCACCTCTTAAGCAATTGTCATCGAATGCAAAACAAGTATACTACTGATTCAATAGATACCTGTAAATAGGTAAAGTCTATGTGTGGGAACAGACCAAAGCGAAGTGGAGGATAATGAAGCAGCCAATAAGATGTGGCTAACGGATACCCTAAACAATGTATCTTCTAGATTCAAACCATCACCCGTTAAATACCCAAATTGTAAAATATATCTTTGCTATTATAATACACTACAGTTTAGCAGTGTTTAACTTTAATTTAGCATTTCCAATCGATTTATTTTAAATCACGTTTACAGATTACACGAGTCATGATGCATGGAGAAATGCTAAAATATCGGTTTGGAGGTTATAGGCATAGAGAAAGACCTCACTAGGTAGGAAGAAGTTCGGCAGCTTGACAATGAAGGGGTAACTAGTTTGAGCTCGTCTAGGCCCATCTATCTGGAATCTCATGGTGGAACAATATACGAGATGTCTGATGAACACGATGAAAATATCTGTGAAAAGGGAGAGATCTGCCACCATTCTACGATGTTCTAGAGAGGTCAATTAGCTCGTAATTGTGATATCATCAATCAGATGGATAGTTCTCTTCTGGATAAAATCCAAGAGCTTCAGCGTATGTTTGGGAGCTGAACTCCAAACATGTGTACAGTACTCCAGGACAGGTCGAATCTGTGCTTGGTAGATTATGAGCTGCTGAGATGTAAAGTAGTTCTTGACACGGAATAGAAAACCAAGTTTTTGTGAAGCGGCTTCCGCAAATGGATCTCACATGATCGTACCATGAGAGGGTGCTGTTGTTGGTGATCCAGAGCATGAATATGGAAGACTTCATGGGAATAGTTGTACCTGACATTATCATATTGGGGATTATTGGATCCGCCTTCCCAGAGAAAACGCTAGTTTGAGATTTGGTTGCATTAAATTCTACTAGATTATCAGTTTCCCATTTCAAAATATTTGTCCGATCTCCATTAATTGCATCAACTTGTTTCTGTCTCGCTCCTGGCTTCATTGAATGGAATATTCATATGAGATGTCGATATCATCCGTAAATATGTACTAATATTTGTTTAAGATCATGTAGGTATATACAGACAGAATACCCTGGAAGCGGAATAAATAAAATCCTCGTCGAATTATCTGACGTCGGTAAAATATTTGAGTCCATTGTAACAGATACCCTATTTTGTACTTTCAAAAACTATATTGCTTGGGAACCGCATGGATTCTTCTCTGGTCGCAGCACTGAATCTAACCTCATAACCTACAGTAACTATATATTGAAATCATTCGAAAGCAACCTTCAGGTTGATACTATTTATACGGATTTTCGGAAAGCATTTGATTCGGTAAATCACGATTTACTTTTATACAAATTAGAATATTATGGTATCACAGGCTGTTTGTTATCTTGGATAAATTCTTCTTTAAGACATATAAAGCAGATTGGTGTTCTACAAGGTTGCGTATCAAATGAAATCTCAGTTATCTCTGGAATTCCCCAAGGCAGTCATCTAGGTCCGATCCTTTTTTCTCTATTTATAAATGATTTAATATCTAAATATCTAAAATAAAATATTGTATTCCTTCTTTATTCGCGGATGATTTGAAGCTATATCTTAGCATATGTGGCACAGCTGGCTGTTTTCATTTACAATACGATCTAAATGTTGTTGAACTTTGGTGTACAAAAAATTCTATGACACTAAACATATCCAAATGCAAGGCTATGACATATTCGAGGAAGGTCACTGATATAAATTTTATGGATACTTTAGGAGGCATAGAACTTGATAGAGTTGATAGTATTCCTGATTTGGGTGTAATTTTTGATAAACAATTACGTTATCACATACATATTGAAAATATTTTGAAAAGAGCTTTCATGATGTGTGACTACATAAAGAGACATACTAGAGATTTTCATGATATAAATTGCTTAACATCATTGTTTAACTCTTTGGTACTTCCTATCCTTGAGTACTGTAGTATAATCTGGAATCCTTACTTTGATATTTATGTCAATCGTATTGAGCGAGTTCAAAGGAAATTTGTAAATTATCTAATTTTTAAACTGAAAATAAATAAAAAAGAACTAGATTACAATACTCGTTCAAATTTAGTTGGTCTTAAAACTTTACAAACTCGTCGCAATATTAAAATGATTACTTTTGCCCACAAAGTATTAACTAATTTAGTTGACTCATGTGATCTACTTGCTCTCTTCTCATTTCATGTCCAAGTCGTCCTACTCGCTCTAAAGAAACTATGGCAATTCCTTATCATCGGACAGAATATGCTATCCATGCACCTATAATTACCATGTGTACCCTTATCAATAACCTTCCTCTGAACGTTGAAATTTTTAATATATCTTGTTCCAAATTAAAAACTATCTTAATGCGTAGTTATTAATCTTTGTATTTTCTATTCTGTTTCACTATTTGCTACCCAATATTGTTAATACTTCTAATAATAAGTTCTTATAATCATAAGTTTATATTATTTGAAACTTTGTGTATATATTATTTGGGACTTTGTCCTGTATATATATATTATCAATAAACTAAATTACGTGATTTCAGTGAATTAAAAGGGTCATCAATTGTTGGTGATATTTTTGGTACCAAAATATGAGTAACAAACACAATATTGCACAGTAGTTGGATAGTTTGTAATTTGGTTATATGGCAATTGTGGTCATTGAGAAGGGACAATAATAATAATAGAATATAACGCACTACAGTATGATATAATTTCAAGAAGATATACAGGATGCGGTAAGAAAATTGACATTTACAAAATATTGGAGTCGGTTTGGCTGCTACATAATGGAAACTTCCTTTGACTATGTAGTAAAGTTACTCTGACCTAATTTACATTTTGGTAACCCAATAGGAAAGCACGCACGTACCATTATAATAGATAGTAGTAGGACACTCCTTCTCTAATTGAATTGCTATTAGCTTTTGTTAATTGCTAATAGATATACGACGAACTTCCCGTACCTATGTATTTTTAATAATAACGTACTCACACATCATCAACGTTAAATTTATTTGGAACTGATTTCTTTCAATTCCATAATTCAGATTACACTATTTGTGTTTGTTAAGGATGATAGTTGTCGTCCATGGTCACCGCTATTTTAGTATTTTTTGGGCACTCTTCCTTTGCGTTCATTTCGAGTTATTGAAGGAAAATCACATCACGATAACGGTAGGAATTTCACTTCCATCTCATTCCCTCCCCTAATCAAAGATGATGGCATACTGGCTACTATACCACAACGAAAAACCAACCTTTTTGCTGGAATGTTTGCAACAAATTCCACTTTGGATCCACAAGGGAAGGACCCTTCTAATATGACCATCGATAGCCATATGTCTAAAATTGAAAATTGAAGTTGTTGAAGGTAATGGCTCTATTTGGTTAGTTGCCTACGTTCTTATTTCCTTTTTTGTTTAGAAATTAAATTATTGATCAAAGATTTGTGGTAACCATTGTCCAAAGCAATTTGCTGAAGTTGATCAACTTCGTTGTTATAATTTTGCTGGCTCAAAGAGACGTTCAATAATCTATGAACTAGACTATCAAACGGAGCTATTTTATATTTAAATGGTGTAGCTGAATCCGCCGGGGTATACCTATTTGTTTGAGTGGGTCTTCTGTATATGTCGAAATCCAAGTGATTGCTTTCTTTTATAATGTTAATATAAAGGAAAGGAAGCTGATTATCTGTTTCTATTTCGACAATGAATCTCAGTGAATCAAACTGACTATTAAGCGTGTTCAGAAAGCCCTATAAATCAAAAGCTTTACTTGTAATCGCGAAAATGTCAACATATCTGTACCAAACTTTTGGTAACTGATTCAATTTTGATTTTAAGGATGTTTTAAGTTCGCTTAGGAAAATATTGGCTAAAAAAGGAGAGAGTGGATTTCCCATTACACATCCACTTGTTTGTTCATAGTAATTTTTCTTAAAAGTGAAATAATTTTGCTCCATACATAAATATGTAAGGATCACGTATTCTGTGTAGTTTCTATCGGGGATATTAATATTTGAAAGCCATTTCTTGAGAATATTTATCGACTCAGGGATTGGAGTATTTGTAAAAAGTGAAACAACATCAAATGAAATGAGAATATCATCAGGTTCAAGTTTGAAATGTTTCAACTCAATGTTTTCAAGTTCCAAATAATTTTTCACAAACAAACTTGATGCGGCTTGGAACTTGCTGAATTCCTTCCGTCTACCAGACGATTTTTTGAAATTCGTAGACTTTGAGGGTGAAAGAAGTTGTAGTAATTTAATGATTTTGAAAATTCCACTGACAACCAATACATTATAATTTGCTGTCAGTAATTTTGTGAAAATCATTCAATTACTACAACTTCTTCGTATTATTTCCATGACGAGTGATGGGAATTGTCTTTTTTATTCTCTTTCATTTTGCATTGATAAAACAGTAAATACACATAAATAAATTGTTCAACACTTTGTGGCCATTTGGGATAGGTTTCAAGTATGTACAATCCCAATGGTGACAATTTTGTTGATGACTTAGTTTAGAGCCTCAAAATTTTATGCAGACATTCAATCAAGCTGTAACAAATGGCTAGAGCTCAACCAATTCCGAAAAAGGAAAGAAGAACCTTCCTAATAATTATAGACCCATTGCACTATTATCTGTGATCTCTAAAGTGATGGAGAAAGCAATCAACATTGAGCTCATCAAACACCTAGAGAGCTACAAAATTGTGAATGACCGGCAATATGACTTTCGTCAGCAGAGATCAACAGAAATCTATGGAAAAACATGGGGAAAATCTAGCTGTAGCATTGGATATCTCCAAAGCATTTGACCGAGCCTGGCACCAAAGGCTCCTTGGGAAACTTCCGTCATATGGTTTGCTGCCTCAACTTCAATGCTTACTATCGAGTTTTCTCTCAGATAGATTAGTTCATGTGGTGGTTGACGAGTATCTTCGGATACAATGGCTATCAACGCTGTTGTTCCACAGTGATTTGTCTTTGAACCAACTTTGCTTCTGCTCCATATAAACGATCTGCTGTAAGTGATCATACCTCTTTCATGTAGAGCCTCTATACCTTCCAATGAAGCCAGAAAAGCGATACAGAGACAGGTCTACAATTCAATTAGACTAGTATTAACATTTCTGCGTACGATCCTCTCTTAATTTGAATCCTTTCATGGCAATAGCGGTAGAAAAAGATCTATTGATGAATTGAGATTGTGACGATATAATTCACAAAGTAGCCGAAAACATTGAGCTTCTTTGGGAATCATTGACTATTTGTTAAATATTTTAAGAATAAATGATGCAAAATTTGCATAATGTGTACTGTTCCTTTCTTAACTCAAGGGCCGTCTGTAAAATGCCCGGGCCTGTTTCAGGTGCCAGTCTGGGCCTGTGTCTTTGCTTACAAATGTGTAAACATCATCCCATAATGTTTCTGAGAGTGATCCGAAAGTTAGACGAACATGTCCTATCATCTTTGGAACTTGCGTCGGATTGAAAGATGCGTACAATATTTCACGATGTTAGGTAGCTGGATGAACACAATGGAGGGTTGAGATAAATAGTAACCCGTGTATAAAGACGAATATTGTTCAATTATTCATGGCTTCTGTTTAGGCATTTAGGCATAAGATTTATAATACAAATGGAGTTCATCCACTGAAATGAAGCGTCTCTCTTGTAATTATTTAGAGACATTTCTTTCTATTTTAAATTCATGCTTTTGCTGCCACCTTATCGTAAATAACTTGGGTTACACATTTGTTGCCATCCAGGCTCTCATTAGGGTCATTTACCAAAGTAATAGACTTAAAAACCACGCAGTTATTGGAGATCTGGCAAAGATTTTGAAATGGGGATCTGCTAATCTAGTTGAGTTTAATGCAACCAAAGCTCAAGCTTGCGTCTTCTCCAGGAAGACGGATTCCACAATCCCTAATATGATGATGTCAGGTACAATTATCCCAATGAAGTCTTCCATATCCAAGCTCAGAATCACCACCAATAGCACCCTCTCATGGGATGATAATGTAAGATCCATTGCGAAAACCGCCTTACAAGAACTTGGTTTTCTATTTCACGTCAAGAGCTACTTTACATCCCAGCAGCTCCTCACAATCTTTAGAGCACAGATTAGACCTGTCCTGGAGTACTGTTCATATGTTTGCAGTTCGGCTCCCAAACATACGCTGAAGCTCTTGGATTCTATCTAGAAGAGAGCTATTCGTTTGATAGATGATGTCCCACTTACGAGTTCATTGAACTCTCTGGAACATTGTAGAAAGGTGGAATGTCTCTCTTTTATATAGATATTTCCATGATCATTGTTCATCAGAAATCACGTCTGTTGTTCCACCATAAGAAATTCTAGATAGGCGGACTAGACGAGCTCAAACTAGTCACTCCTTCATTCTCAAGCTCGAGACCCGCCAGACTTAATTTTTTCATCGAACAGCGAAGTTGTGGAACTCTTTACCTAGTGAGGTCTTTTCCTATGCCTATAACCTCCAACCTTTCAAGAAAAATTCGAATGCCTCTTTCAACATTTCATCGCTGGCTCACACGATGGTCTTTGAAAATTATAGGTTTGCCTCTCGTATAGTCGAAGTCTAAAAAAATATCCACCATCCCGTATTAGAAGCTGCCAGAAAGCAAATTTTGTATGTTATCCAAGGCCTTTCATTACACAATTCAGTAGAAAAAATGCATGATAATGATTGATATCCGATTCGCCATATAAAATCAAACTCGATAGGGGAAACTTCCATGTACAAATCTGGTTAAGGAGTATAATAAGCATATGGGCGGCGTAGATTTCCTCGACAGTTTGATCGGAACATACAGAATACAAAAAATGGTATATTCGTATATTTTATCAATTAGTTGTGTATAGAAGGCACTGCAGACAACAAAATGAAAAATTTATATCACTGGCAGAATTCAGAATGGGGGTAGCAGAATCTCTTTGCCGATAAGGAATTGAACCGTATACATCCAAACGGGAAAGACCTTCCCCAAATTCTATGGCGGAACAGCTGAAAGAGAATGAAAAAGACCCCACTTCTCAAATCCTTCCTCAAAATATCCGAACAAATGGTATCGGTCACTGGCCCATTTATACTATCACAAGAACAAGATGCAAGAGACCCTTGTGTAAGAAACTTTCATATGTAAAATGCAAAAAATGCAGTGTTTCTCTGTTTCAATGGAGACTTGAATTGTCTTCGAGACTTTCGTCAATAGAGCTGTTGATGCATTTCGTATCAAATCTGATAAATTTGTTCAAAATAATGAAAAAATTAAGCAGTGCAGTGTAGAGTTTTCATTGTTACTTTTGTTTTTTGAATATTTCAAAATTTCTATTCATTCTAGAATGTTGAGTTTATGTCCTTTTTCCTGAATATATAAATAATCATCCCTAAATATGTACCACATTTAGTTTGATTTCCAATATTCAACTCCAAGCTTTGAGAATGCCACAGTGTAGTGAAACAATTTGTCAGCATTAACTATACATTAAACGTCATAGGTTTTAGGGTGAATTGGAGTTTTATTCTCCAACTTTAGAAAGTTTGAAAAGATTTTACACTAAGTAAACGGTGAATTCATAGATATATAACCTTCAGGTACTTTACGTTTACTTTTTCTTATTCAATGGCGTTATAGAAAAATCAGTTACACCTTCTGCGATAATATGATCACAATTGAAAGCATACTTTTCTAGTTTCTGGGATTTTGAATATTACCTGTGAGGAGTAGATGTAAAAAGCAAATATGTTTTATTAACTCCGATACTTTCAGGAACTGGAGAGTTTATAATGTCACGATTTTTTCTGCTAGACGTCACTGCAATACCAGTCGCATTTTCAAAGAAGTGTAAATATAACTATTTCATTTCAGAATGAATCGGTTGGTTATGAAACCAACATTTTTGGAATTTTGCTTATTCACGGAACAAATAATGTGTAAATGAGCCTCGTCAGTTGGTATTACTTTGATGAGAAAACTGGATTAAAACTGTTCTCGAATTTAGCAATCCAAGAGGTGAGAATAGAGATTAAACTTCGTCTCCCATAGATAACTTCACATATCTTATTGAAAAATCTTAAAGAAACAAAACTCAGCTTTCAAAGATTTTAAGATTTTGCGTTAACGTTGGCATTGGTAAAGTTGGTATACAAGGTTACGCTTGAAAGAGATCATTGTAACATGTAAGTAGATCGCTAAACCACCAGTTTGGCACATTCCCCATATTCTAAACAGCAATAGAAATCTTAAGAGAATGAAGTAACCAAAATCATTATACAAATTACCATCGTCCTGATAATTGGAAACCTTTTCTCGTGAAGTCATGGTACTATACAGAATGTCAGTGAATTGTTGATGGAAACAGTGAGGCTATCGATTCCCCTTCAGCTCCAGATTTCGTTGTATTTTCTTCAAACAGCTCCGACTGACCACGCTCTTCAGATGTGGAACTGATCCATAAGCCAAGATCAAATTTACTTGTGTATATACAAACGTATATCATCTTTACGACCTCGTGCCCAAAGGTTTTCTCATCATGTAACATTTTCGTAGCTTGGGGAGTGATGTTATCATTAGTGACATTGCAAATGAGTTTCATAGTCACTGGTAGTATATTACTTCATGATTCTCGAGCTGAAAATTTGTTAGGTGGATACGTTTTCCAGGTTTTTGCTATCTTTGCAGGCCACCCACCCTTCTGTCATCACTACTTTTTATTCAATATTTATGTAGCTGGTTATCGGAAGAAAATCTATGTATATTTTACAACGAAAATTTTGATTTAAATATTTAGTTCTCGTCGCTCTTTTTTATAGATTCAAAAGTTGTATTTTGCCAGTAATTGAATATCGAATCAAAATTTACTAAAACTAATAGGATAAAATTGAATATTCATGATACTTTATGAAATAATGTTCAAGCATCAGCGCATTGAAGCTAACAATGCCAACCATGGTAATCAATTTACTTCTGAACAAATATTCCATATAAAATTATATGTGGCGTTTTTGTTAAAATTTCACTTAACAATGGAGTGGAAATAATTTGTTGATAACGAAATCGTGGCCGTTCATACAAAATCAATAATTATATTTGCCTTATTATTTTCCTGCGTAAGAATTTTTTTATAAATATAAACAAATAATTGATTTTAAGTATCTTAAATTTTTTATTGCGAATGACTTGAAATGTTTTTGCAATAAATTTGAAAGAAATATCGCCCTAGCATAATGATGCAATTTATCTAGTTGCTAAAACGTTTTATGTAATAAATTCCCTCTCGTTTCTAGGTTAGGAATATGAGAGTGAGCGGCAAATTTAAATTTTTCTTCATGCGTAATTTACAAGTTTCAATACGTAAGTATTCAAATACGATGGCTGAAACATATATAAGTTTGATATTTACACTCTAAAAATCTATCAAAACTTATTTTAACAACTTCAGCAGAGAATAGTGTTGTTTTCGCGATTCATCGATTTGGAAGTGTAAGCAAAATAATCATGATGGGCAGATGATTACAGTTGCTGATTCTGGGGAATCTGGATCAACTTCAAGAAAAATTTGCAGAATCGAATTGACAATATAGCTTACAATGCTGTCAACCCAGACATATATATCGTTTCAGTTCACAATTTTCAAGATGGTCATCTCGAGTAGGGCATATATCTTAACGATGGAGCTTGATATTAATTGTGATCCCATTGCTAGGAAAAGCAATATCTTTGGTTTATAAAAGATTCATTCTAACCAACCTCTGGCGTTCAAAAATGAATATTCTCAGAAGAAAGGTTCTGAAGATAAAACACTGTTTTTGATCATCAGAACATCTTGAATAAGATCATTCAACATCTCAATATTCGTAATTATTATGTTCAAATCATTTCGAATTGTTTAATAAAGAATTACGGACTGCCTAGGCGATTTCTACTTCCCAAAAGACCAGGTGAAATGATCTCTCAAATTTCGTAAGAGCGTTGACAAAACATTATGAAAAAGATATAGTGTAAAAGTGTTGCGACCTTGATGTCAATTGTTCAAATTTTGTAAGATAAATTTCAAGAGACGTAAGTATTTCAATTAAAGAGGAAGTCACGCAGAGAATAATGCTATCCGAATGAGGATGAAGTCTTTAAGGTAGGAAGATTGTAATTAATTTCTAGATCATTGTCGGCACGCTAGTATTTGCAATACAATCGATTTTCATGAAAATTGCGATTTTATTGGGAAAATACGTACTCTGCCCCTTGACAGACACTCACGACCAATCATTCACTTAAAGGGAATTTAAACTAGTTAATTCAGAACAACGTTCACAATGATGACTATAAAGCATTTTTCATTTGATACTTAATATGATTAAGCAAATTATTTGTTGAGAAATGAATTTTAAAATGACTTAAGCTAAATTAAGGGTTGTAGTTACCTGCTGCCAAAGTTTCGAAGTCCATGTTGATCTAGTTGCAACGATTCACTCTCTGAATGAACCCCCCGCCCTTAGCACAACTGTCGTCTTTCACTATCATTGGCTCGACTGACAGGACTGGGCACTAACATGATCAGTCACTACCGCTCTATTGTCAACCAGCCGTTTATTTCTGCTATTCTATTATATATAGCATCGTGTCCAGCATCAGTGTTGGCGTATAACAGATTTAATTTCTTTTAAAAATCCAAACTAAAAGAATAATGAATTATAACCAAGTAGATCTGTTTATGGAATTTTTTATTTTCTAAATAGACAAATCATTTCAATAGTAAAGCAATGATTGTTAGTTGAATTCAGTTTTGGGAGGGACACGATCAGTGGCGGCTAGTGAACTTTTTAAGAGAGGAGGCTGGACATAAAACGTTTTTGTAAAAATATACTCTATTCAGCCAATTAATTTAACCTTTGCGCAGCGACCGTACCAGCTACTTCAGTGACAAGTGACAGTGAATTTAATATTTTTTCTTTTTTTTTTCAATTTTTCATATTTTGTTTTTTTTATTGATTTTATTAACTTTTTTATATATTAACGGAATTCTACGGTCTTTAGTTTGCGAAAAATGATCAATAATATTATCATAAAATGTATCATTTTGTTTTAAGTGTTTTACTAAATCTTTTTCAATAGATATTAAACTAACATTGTATAAACGATTTTGGTCCACTGTATTTCGCATGTAAGTTTTGATTCGTTTGAGAGTAGAAAATGATCTCTCAACCGATGCCGACGTGACATGAATGGTGACTGTCAAACAAAGTAGTTTATAAACTGAGGTAAAACTTGTTGCAAATCATTGTCTATCATATATTTTATCATATCGGCGTGACTGTCGTACTGGCCTAAAATATCTTTATCCGAGTATACAACGCATTGTACATTGTGCAGTGCTATTTTATCAAGAAATTTATATTTTAGAACTAAGTTATCTAAAAGTGTATTGGGAAATTATTTGGGTAAAGATTCGAAAAATCTTCTATTCGTCAAGTCGAAAAACTTCAATTCATGTAAATCGGAAAATCGAATCTCAATTTGACCTTTAAATAGAATCTAAAATTTAATAAAAAAGTTGTTTATAATGTAGTTTCTTGTCTATCAAATTATATGTTTTCCTCCTTTTCCGGGAGGAGTCTCATCAGTTAAAAATTTTCAAACAAAATATTAAAATGAAATTCTGTATTACGGAAACTTGAAATTTTATCAATGAGATGTTTCAAACGATCTCTTGAATAAATTATATAAGTGAATTTATGTTGTAAAATTTGAAACATAAGATCAGTTTGTTCAAATATTAATTTAAAAGTATCAAGAAAAAACAAAAATTTTTCATTTTCTAAATAAGATTTTAAACCAACAGTAGCATTTAATGAAACCTGATCTGTTGAAAAGTTTACTATAAAATCAAATGTTACAATTAATTTGTCTTTATTTTTATGGATGGTAAACACTGCACGTGATGTAAAATTCCATCGAGTTGGAGCATTACATGGAATTCTGTTTCCTACTATGTTATTTAAAACTTCAGTTCGATTGGTGGATTTGTTGAAAAAATTTGAAAATGACGGTAAGTTGGAAAAAAAATTCTAACTTCCATAATGGAACTACATGCATTACTTAAAACCAAATTCATGTTGTGAGCGTAACAATAGGTGAAAATAGCCTGAGGCGAAACTGATTTTATTTTTGTTTGAAGACCGTTTGAATGTCCCGCCATTACAGATGCGCCGTCGTAAGTCTGAGCAATTAATTTATCAGCAAAGTGAAATCGTTGAAACGTTTCCATTAAAAAATTAAATAAATTGAACGCTGTTCTTCCCAAACTAACATCGTAAAACCCTAAAAATCTTTCCACTAGTTGTCCATTTTTACAAAGCTAAAAATTATTGATAATTGTGATTTACACGTTATATCTGTTGTTTAGTCAACTTGTCACGAGAAAAAAGGGACGTCCAATAATTCATCCTCTATATGATTTCGGAGGACAAAATTATTGAATCAAGAATTTCGTTTTGTATTGTTTTGGTCTTGGGATGATGGATACAATAAGAAATCAATGATTCTTTTTCAAACTTCGCGGTTGTCTTTAACTGTATTGTTATGATTTTCTATTTTGCGTGTACAAGCAGAATCAACCATATTAACAATATTTTGTTTAACGGTCAATTTAAACTTAATACTCGATGTAATATGTTCCTGCGATTTTTCATGTCTGTCTAGACCACGAGCTAAATTTTTCAAATCATTATAACTCAAGCGCCCTAACATGAAGAATTATCGGTTATCAGAGCAATTAAATAGTAAGCAATACCAGCAATATAATTTATTGTGTATCTCAGATCCCGTTAACCATAAATATTTTGTATAATTGTCAGTATTAAATGATCGATTTTGATACTTACGTCACTAATCCTTTCAAATCCGGTAAAGGCCGTTTATTTTTAAGAAACACTTTTTTGTCATATGTTAATCCACTACATGGATTTTCTGAAAAGGCAGCACCTAAATCACTAGCACTCATTTTAAATTTTAATAATTTACCGAACAGACAAATTCTAATCTAACCTCACTTCGCTTGATGTCACAAAACAAACACTGACGCATGTGTAACTACCGACCGTACTGAACAAAGGCCGGCGGCAGGCTAGCGTACGGAGAGTGTTGCCATTACAGTTATGTTTTACGGTATTTAACAATTGGACTGGTCGGAAAAACGGCAACTATGTTAAACAACACATGTTTACTGCTTAGGGTTTGAGATATGTAGAGAGTCTAGCCTCAGGGCACTGTTGCCAGATTGAAAATAATTACTGAAAACGGGGAATTAATTGTAAAATTTGAAAAATTATTAGAGAAACAGGAAATAAAATGAAGAATGATCAACAAGATAAATTGGTGAGGAGGCTGAGCCTCCTTAGCCTCCTTCGAGGAGCCGCCACTGGACACGATGAGTTGATAGAACCTATTATGACTAAGCTATTTTGCAAGATCTACTTGTAGGGCCACTCAGTAAATAGATTTGCCCAAGACAAAAGGCAGGGTTTTCCTTTTTTAATTATTTCATTAGGATATGTTTATTTATGAAAATATAAACAAACCGATCTAATTGGAACAATTATTTTATTAAGTTTTAATGCAATAAATCAACTTCGACAAATACAAATACAATATAAAATACTTGTCTGTCTGTTCTTCAAAAAAAACTTCATTACAAAGCCCCGTTCTGCATATAGTTCAATATCATTTTTCTCCAAAAATTGAGCTATATTTTGGATCATAATCATGCTGTACGTACTCTGCTAAGCGCTATGAAAAATTTTGGATTCGTCTTGCAAAGGCGATCTATGTATTGATTTTACTTGTTATCATGTGATATAGCTTTCTCAATAGTCATAGAATGAGAATGGGGAGAGGTTACAAAAATAGTTACAATTAGTTTTTGCAAGTTGCCACTTGTACAAGCAATAAGCTTGCTACTGTACCTGGTTCCAGCATCTGGCGATTCAATTTCAGGCAATTCACCAAAAAGATATAAGAAATTGAAGCCCATCCAGTAAAAAGTCCTCAAAAAATGGCCTGATTATTACTATTATTATTACACTGGCTTGTTCGAAAAAGACTTATGGCATATATGGAAAATGTTGACGGGCAGAAGTTTCTACAGCTGCCCAGCTCCGGTTCATTAGATTTTAATTGAGACACAAGGAATATTACAATGAAGACATTAATTTCAATAGACTCACTTGGATTTTGAACTATGAACTGAAAGCGAACGTGCTTGAAGATGTTTGATGGTACTACATTCTTTGGATTTAAAAATATTAAACGAAAAAAAGTAATTTCACAGTGAAAATTTAGATGTTAGTAAAAAATCTTGGTGGGAATGATAGCTCACACCTGGATGTGGAATATCCAGTCTTCACTGAGGTATGCATAACATATTATGAAAAATGAGGAAATAGATTACTATTCTATCTCGCTCGTAAAAGTACCTCTTTATAAAATACTAAGTTTAGGTTATAGAAAAAAAGCATTAATAGTAAAATTTATTTACAACGAATCAATTTTTCCTTTGCTTTCGAGGATTTGAAAAGCTTATTCGGAAGTTTTTCTCTACTTCACCCGTCTCGCGATGTTTCATTTCTTGCAACTTTTTTGTGCTTCCGAAAGTAAGAAAATTTCAGATGGTTTTGGTAATACGTTTTGTAATATTTTCAAGGGAAGTAAGTCTGTAACGTTTGGACGTTAATAAATTATTATTTAATGGTTATTTATTATTCCCATATTTAATCTCAAGAGACAACGTCTAACCTCTTTAGTTTGATAGCCCAAGCTAAGTATGTCAATGTGGTGGCGGGTCATGGGAGAAGCGGAGGATTGACGGAAGAGGTCGCATGTTTGTCGACATCATTTTTTCTCATCTTCGGTTGCATGTGTGAAAGTATATTTCTTTTTATCGTCACTAAATACAGTAATAAATTCGTCAAGCTATTCATCAGAATTGTTCATAACGTTTCCTTACGGCTTGTTTAACCTAACAAATGAACCACGTGGTTTCGTGGTATTTTGTAGCACCTTGAAATAACATTCTTCAAAATAAATTTGATACAGTAACGGCATCTTATGCTGAAATATTGGTGATATGAAGAAATACTTATTTGATCTGGGTAAACATAAGTAAAGCCAAATTTCTCAATTACTGCTTTATGGGAGTGAATATTACTTGGACCTTTAGAAACGACGATATCATTATTTCGAGTTTCGTAACTCTTATTCCAGCATAACTATAGCCTGTAAACTAATAAATAATTATTCTCGTTCAGGTTTCAATATTGTAATTAATAAATTGTTATCCACTGGTTAACAAATTTCGAGTAATTCATTTATTCTCTTCAAGATAATTTTGAATATACATTTTGGGTATATAACATAATCAGTTGTGGGATTATTTTTACTGTTCCTGCTGATTTAGTTATCTGTCTCTTGTACTTGAGGCCAAAATATTACCCCCATTTTCTATATTTGAGGGTTTAAACGATCGAGACATCTCCTTCCCTTTATCCGTGTTGTGTAGTAGGAATTCCTAGTAGAGACTCAACTCCACAAAGTTTCAAGGACCCCCATTGTCTATATTTGAGAGTTTAAACGATCGAGACATCTCCTTCCCTTTATCCGTGTTGTGTAGCAGGAATTCCTAGTAGAGACTCAACTCCACAACGCTCATCCAAAGTTTCAAGGACGGTAAAATTTTTTTATCGGAATAACCAAATTTTCATGATCAGCTGTTTGTGATCTCTGTCCAAAATTATTGTTTTTAACTACAAATTAACTTCTTTAATTCGAACTTTTGATCCAAAATTTATTTTTCTTACTTAAAATTAAACCTGTAAATTCTATTTAATTTAATCAAAAGTATCAGAGCTCAGTGAAAGAAATAGACGAGGCAGCGGATTTCTTGCAGAATGCAATAACAGATACCTACTTAAATAACTGCTTCCGTAGCAAGGGTAGAGAAAGCTACAAAATGCCATGGTGGAATAACCGGTTAACGCAGCTGAAGATAGAGTTAAGACTTTTAAAAAAAGCCCGCAGAAGTGACCAAGAATCAAACTGGCAGCCTGGCGGGAATCACAAAGGAACTACACAAGTGGGATCAGCTCAGAAAGAAAGCAAGCGAGCCTTCTGCAGTGAAATTGCAAAAGGCAACGACGCAGCAAGACTGAACAAGATGCTAGCCCGGAACCCGGAAGCTTGGCTGCCATAGAACTCTACATCAGATGGGGAGACATTGACTCACTCACCTTATGGGAACCTGTTTCCCTGGCTTTGAGGAGCACGGGAAGCTACAGGGACGGTGCGGCGACCACCTGAAGAAATCCTGTGTTGAGGGAGAGGGAACGGTTCACTCGCAGGACTGGGAATTCGCCCGCAGCATCGTCTAGCCGTTGAAAATCAGGTGGGCGGTGAACATTTACATTTTTCAACACAGAAATTTCGAAGAATTTTATTTGAATACTGAATCAAAAAAAATACATTGTTAAGAATCTTCTGCTCCCCAGATCTGAAAATAATATTTGTTCATGTAGCTGTGAAGGTATTGTTGATGTTGCTCCAAGAACCCAAAATTTTCTGCGCTGCCTGGCCAATTTATTGGCCCATATTATTCATTTGAGTTAACAGACTGGTTCTTTATCCAGTTATTTATGTAAGAGGGCAAGATGAAAAGTTCCTGAAAAATGAAACAGATGGCTCCACAATCGAAAATCCCATGTGACATATGTGATCTACCATCTTTAACTAGAACACATTTGAATTTTCAGACTGATTTCAGTTCTGCTTTGAAAGCAAGCAGAAATATAGAGGTATAATTTTCTTAGTGTTGTATTTTTGTGCATAGCTTTTATCGCGGGCTTTGAGCGCGGCGACCGAATCAAGAACGAAAATAAAACCTAACACTCCCTACTCCGCCTACCATGTAGCTCGGCCGAGCGTTCGCTTAAGGTGTATGTATATGGTACGACTGTACGAAGCTCGCACGGATCGAGACGAGCTGCTCTGAAATCGGACGAATACGTAAGCAGCTGTTTGTGAGAAAGTGTATAGGTGTATAGGTATCTATCATATCTTTATAATGCCACACTCACCGCATGTGCGCCCCGTAAGTATACATGTAGGTATATATACTGTTGTAGATACTGTTCCAAAAGGTGGGGTAGCTATTTACCAAAATAATAATAATGTTACTAATATTATGACTCCGAATATTGAAATAAATATTGCATACGTTAGCGATGTTAATGTTAGGCGCTCATTTGTTGGAGATATTTGTGCGTGCTTATGCAAACTTAGAAATAGCCTACACATAGTCATGGTAGCAATTTACATTCATCCGAATCAAAAATTGGACGAGGTAGAGCATTTTATTCATCGCACTTTACTGGAGTACACTGAAGAAGGGTTGAAAATACTTGGTACAAATGGTAATAAATTTCCACTTATCTTGGCTGGCGATTTCAACATCAACTTTTCTGATAAAAAATCAGAGCGGTTGACAACGTTTCTTTCAGAAAAATTGAATTTGAAAATGAATAATGATCCACAAGAATCCACAACAAAATATGGGACCACCATTGACGCGGTATTTTCCAGATATTTAGAGGATATCAAGTCTCAAACTTATGTTTCTTATTTCAGTTACCATAAACCTATAGTTTCAATTATAAAAATTCCTGAATAACCTACATGTATTGTAAGATAATAAAAATATTTTAAACGATAATAACTTCTCATTTATTCAATAAAAGAAAAAAAATTGTTTTCTTATCGGTCACCACGCTCAAAAAGTGTAACTTGAATTAATATCAAAGTAAAAAAATACTGCATAAATAAAAAATAAATAAATAATTATAATTGCATAAGTTGATAAAAAATGCTATGCAATAGCTCTACCGCAGCAGTCCCCGAGTGCCACACGTTTTTTTTTACTTCCCTCCCTATACGTAGTGTAAGGGAAATATTGTAATCGGCCCAAATAATTTTCCAGATTTTCGCGAATATATCCGTTTTGAGCATTTCTGAATCGATGTCGACTATTTTTGACTATTATGTGCGAAACCCACTGTGGAGACGATTGCGCCGTTCCTATTGGTCGTATAGATTTGAAATTCTTGCAGATCGCTTCAAAGTGGTGAAATGAGAAACAGTATTGTTTTTAAACTGGAATTACGATATTTTATTGAACCATAAGGGCAACCGTGTTTTTCAGGTTATAAATATATATCAAACGTATATACTTAATTGAGGTGGCCAAGTAGCTCAGTGGTAGAAGAATCGATCTTCTAATCACTGTGGCTGCTGGTCGCGGGTTCGAGTCCTACGACTGAGGAAATTTTTTCGATGGCCCGAGAAAGTGGTGCAGCAAGATACAATGGGCTGTCAAGCCCAAGTGTCATCGTGACTGCCCTGGTTGCAGGATCGAGCCTACCACACGAGGTGGAGTGTTTGGTGGGTATATCTGAGGTGATTAAGTTCGGGACTCAGGGACTCCCACACTACCTTATGGGATGTAACAGGACCATAAGGTGCGCATAAAGGGTTTCAACCACCTCCCAACATAAAAAAAAGAAGCACCTTTGAAGATTTTTGGAAGTATGGAAACAAGTGAACTTCGCGTCTGGATTAAACATTATTTCTTGCGTGGAATAAACATTACGTAAGCCAAACCATCTCATATTGAACATTATGAGGACTCTTCACCATCGATTGGAATGATTCACAAATGGTTTACTGATTTTCGTTGTGGTAGTATGACCACAAAGGACGCCGAACGTTCTGATCGTCCAATAATTGAAGTTACAACGCCAGAAATCGTCGATAAAATCCATGGTATGATATTGGACGATCGGCGAGTTAAAGTGCACGAGATTGCTGAGGTCATGGGCATCTCATACAAACGGGTGCGGAACATTTAGTAAACATTTCAGAATATGAGAAAGCTATCTGGCAGATTGGTGCCGCATTTGCTCTCTGTTGACAACAAGCGCGACCGTTTGACTACTTCAAAGGAGTATTTGGCGATGTCCAAGGGTGATAAGAAGGATTTTTTGCGCCGTTTCATACCCGTGGACGAAACATGGATTCATTACAATACATCAGATACCAAAGAACAGTCGAAACAGTAAGATGGATATGGTATTGTACATATCGATTACCTTGAAAAGGGCAAAACGATCATCGGCGCATATTATGCAGAGCTGTTGAATCGTTTCGACGCCGATTTGAAACGGAAGCGGCCTCGTTTGACAAAGAAAAAAGTGCTTCTCCATCAGTCGCAATGACAATATTGAATGAATTGCGCTACAAATTGGTTCGTCATCCACCATATTCTTCAGATTTGGCCCCCTTCGATTTTTATCTATTTCCAAACTTGAAGAAATGGCTCTGTGGAAAGAGATTTGGCTCCAACGATGAGGTCATTGCTGAAACAAACGCCTAATTTAAAGTATTCAAAATCGTATTATTTGGAAGGGATCGAACAATTAGAAAAATGTTGGACGAAGTGTATAGGGTTACAAGGGGATTATGTTGAGAAATAGAATAAGTTTTGACCAAATGAAACAAGAAATGGTGACTTTTCACCTTGCCCTCGTATGCAATTCATTCACAGCATTCTCTGATATATTAAGTAAGCGTTGACAAAAGTGTTGCAAAGAAATGGTTATTAGTTGACTGAGAGTTTTATGAAAATTCAATGTACAATTAAAAGCAAGTTCAATAATATGATCAGTTCAAGATAAATTCTGATTATATAACTTGTGACATATTGTTCTAAATAAAGAAAAGCAATAAATGTTTGAACTATGGAAAAGTTAGTATATTGTATAAATAACAATAACTTTATAAATATCTGCACTTGAATAGAGTATGTTTATTTGTTTGAAACTGATATCATACCTTTTGATTTGAAGGTTGAATAATTGAGAGCAAAGAAGAAGTTACAGCTTAGAATTACGATGCAGTTCTATTAGAAACTATTAGTAAAAAATATTTCGTTCACACAATTGGTTTATAATGTGAGTTATTCTATATAGTCTGAAATGCTTTATCTGATACATATCCTCACATTTGACCATGGACAAAAGTTAGAGTTAGCATGTTAGGGCTCTTAGTGTGGCTATTATATTATTATTATTATCTTTGAAATACTCCAAAAGTTCATTAAATTATGGTAATCGGATCTCTTCGAAGTGGATAGCAACCAGAATATTCGAATTGGTCGACAGCCCAAACATAGGTCCGGAACGAAATTTTACTAAAACCGAATTGCGCGACGGCATAGATAAGAGCCCAGGTAGTATTTATCAAAAAAAAAACTGGAATGATAAAAGTTGATTATGAACCACAGATTTTTTAAGTAAATAAAATATGCACAAATATAAATCTACACAAATATCAAATAATTTTTACACTTTAGAATGTAATATCATATCGTTTACATAATCATATTACTTTTATAATTTTTAATCAACTTTTCCAATTTTGCCCATCATCGTTTGATAAACATTAATTTAGTGTACATTTACACACAATGTTGTAGCTGTTCATCTTTGTATATGTAACTAACTTTTATTGAAATGCGAATGGAACGCTTCCCACGTATTTGTTGTTCTCGCCAAAAGGGAGGGTACATCCTATGTATTTGAAGGAAAAGTCGCAGTTTTACTTATATATTCGTCTACCAAATAGTCAAAAAATTTTTGGCATTGTATTAAATCGGCAGTAAAATCCTCTACTATGCAATCTCCAACTTATTTGAAAAATATAAACCGAACATACATTCGGTTTACATATTTTTTTGAGGGGTAAATTTAAATATCATTTCAAACTTTGGACTTCCACAAAAAAAATTAAGAACATTTAGTAGAAGTAGAAGAACTTGAAGAAATCAGAATAATGATGGAGGTTGAAGAAATACTGGAACTAACGTCATATATTATAATATTAAGGAGAAGAAAAATAACAAATGGAGTAATAGCAATTCCTCGTTTCTTCCGAATAATACTCGCTTTTCCAGCAATGATGAACATATCAGTGAGATATTACCACCATCGCTATATATGTTTAAATATATCCCTGACAATCTTTTTCAAAAAGCATCAGCCTATACCAACATATATGCACAGCAAAATGTCAAGCGACATTTTAAGTCATGTAATAGTCAGGAAATAAAATTTTTTTTTGCTCTTCATATAGTTGCAGGAACTCTTAAATTGCCACGGGGTCGCATATATAGGGAGAAAGTGTATGGCATATCGTTGTTCATTGATACCATGACCAGAGATCGTTTCTTTCAATTGCGAAATAATTTGCATTGTGTGAATAATTTAGACAAACCACTTGAATGCAAAGATGTGCTTTTCAAAGTGAGACTTCTTCATGATAGTATCCGAAAACGATACTTGGAATTGTCACTATCTGAAGATCTTAGTATTGATGAACAAATGGTGCCGTGTACAGGAACGATATCCTTGTAACAGTATGTTGAGTCGAAGCCCTTGGGGAATTAAATGTTTCCTTTTGTTTGGCTCAAACGTAATGGCATATGACTTGATTCTGTATGAAGGTAGCTCTACAGAATCAAATCCTACAGTAACAAAGAAGTTTGGATTGGCAGCTTCAATAGTCTTAAAGTTAACTGAAAATATTCATCAACCAGGTCACTGTTTATTTTTCAGCAACTATTTATCATCCTATAGTTTGCAAATTATGGAAGAAAAACATATTCGCAGCTTGTACAGCTCGGACCAATCGTTTCCAAAATCCTCCGCTTATAAAGGAGAAAGAGATTAAAAAGAAGGAAAGAGGTTTTGTTAAGAGATTTTCATTACAGATGATGATGTAGTCATGGTTCAGTGGATGGACAATCGGCTAGTTGTATTGGCTTAAAATTATCTGGGAATAGAAGAAACTCAACAAGTAAAAAGATACTCCAAAAGTGAACACAAATATATAGACGTTAATAAACCTGAAATGATAAAAATTATAGCTTGGGTGTAGGTGGCGTAGATCTTATGGATCGACTTATTAGCAATTACCGTATTTACCTGAAGAGCAGAATATTGCCTCTGAGGATGATTTTGCATGCAGTCGATTTGGCCGTTGTCAACTCTTGGTTGGAATATAAGGTGGCGTGAACAATTAAATCTATCAAAAAATATGAGAATCGATTGGCTTCATTTCATTTCGCCTGGAGCTGACAATCTGTCCAAGTGTAACATAGCAATGCCAAGAAAACGAAGTCGCTTAACTTTGTCACGTATTCCTAGAAAAAAAGGCGAGACAAGACCTTCAGATGCGATTAAATTTGACACTACTGATCATTTGCATGATGGCAAAAAGGAACCAACTCGTTGTTTAAGGGTGGGCTGCAAAACCGGGAGATCCCATTTGAAATGTTTAAAATATAACATCCATTTATGTTTATCGAAGCAGAAAAATTGTTTCAAAGAATTCTGTTTGAACTATTCTGATAGTTATTCATTCATACGTAATTCAACGACTATTTTACAATGTTTTAGTTCCTACATGTTGATTATTACAATTTCATTTTCTCGTTTTTTTCTTAAGTTTTCACCAATTGTACATAATTCTGTACACAAATTTTATGGTTGTTTCTAATAACATAATAAATGGTAAGCGGGTGTTTTTTAAGGATGATAGAACTTTAAATTGGAATAAACACATACAATTTGAACCAATTAAGGGAATTTTGTTTTTATTTAATAGAAAATTTTATACCATTTATTGTTTAATCATATTTGGAACATTTAACTCCGCGACAGGCTCTAATCCTGGAGATTTAAATTTTGCTATGAAACAATTCAGATCAAATCAAACCAAGCACACGACGCAGATGACGGTCAGTCGTCAGTTGTTGAATGAATGTTTGCGTAAAATTGTTCAAGAAGTGGACAATACCGATCTCCAATTGTTGCGCACGGTGCCGAATCGAGGTGTATCGATACTTTGCTCAAAAGCGGCCATATTTTCTTCGGTAGCCTTTGTTTTTCGTCTTACAGGGTGAACTGCATCAAGCTGCATAAACAAAATCGATTCATGTTTCGTCGAATTATTTGTGCGGTCTATTTTCAATCGTTGCTTTGACGTACGTCTTCACATGATGAAATGAGAAACATTACAGAATAACAATAACCTTGCAACTTTGACACATGATAACTAGTGTCAGAGCTGTCTTGATCAGGAGTTCTATGAAGCCAAAATATACCATTCAGATGATGATTTTATTTGAATTCGTTTGTTGCAATTTCCCGACAATTTCTGGCAGATACTATGAAGTCAATAACCTATAAATTCAGTACTTCATAGAAGTCCAGACAATGACTGTACAAATGGGGTATCACCTCCGAATTTTGAGAACCGTGTTCGATATTTATGAAAATTCGTAATTAGGCTCTTTATACCCTCTATAATGTTTTTACCCCTCCCGATGTGAGCTGTTAATTTTTGAGCGTGAACACCACCCCTTAATATGAAAATTATAAAAAAACATATGTATATATGTTATCCAGATCATTCGCATCCAAATCATGATGTATTTCAGCATTTCAACCCTTAAAAACCACCAATTGACATCGTGGAAAAAATAAATGGAAGTAGGATGAAATATTTCAAACAATAAAACTGTATTGTTATATTCATAATATGTATTACCAGACCAAAGATAAAAATATAATATTGGGAAGGAATTTAGTTTATTTATGCCTTCGTTTTATTCCATCATTATACCATTTTTATGCAATTATCAAATCTGACCGATAGCCTGTAATCGTTTATCAAAATATCTCATGCAAATTTTTTAGTTTTAAGTTGTAGGGAATTCCAAGAGCCATGTGTAGGAAGCTTATTTTCAAGATATTCAAGCTCAAAGACTTCGAAAATAGTGGTCCTTGCACGCTATCTTCTTGTAACGTTTATATTTCAGTTGAATTTCATGCTGAGCGATAGAAAAATAAATTATTTGCCAAATTTAAGCTACATTTTTTGATATGCATCACTGTTTTAAAGTTATTTAGGAAAATGAGTATTTTTTTAAGATACTTAATTGAAAATTTTCGGTACCAGTAAATCGGTTTTTTCTATACATTCTATACCGGGATAAATTCTTGAGCATGTTAATAATATCCCAATAAGAGAAATTGTGGATGGATTTTGCTAAACTTGGATACTTATGGAAATGCCATCAACTTCATATTGGTTTTTTGCTTGGAAAGTGTTCGTGTCATAACTTTTTCATTTTTAAAAATTTTAGGCTTCTAGATGGATTCCGTGTAACAATAGCACGATTTGATGCCGACGTTTCGCCAACCCCTACAGTTAGCATCTTCAGGGCAGGCTTGAGGCTTGAACTAAAACTGATTCCTCTGGTTTCTGTAGCGGTATTTAATGTGGAAGAACCTTCACACCAGATAGTTCACTGTCTTCATTACGGTGGTTAACTGCTTTCTGGCATCTGACCATGCCGTTGTGTGATCAAGTGGAATTTTCGAGGATGAGCTTCCAAATGTTGGGAAGGTAATATCCTGGCTTAGATTATTTGTATGTTTTAGGATCTCTATCGCTTCAAGAATTTTTGGCTGATAAAGTTTTTATTCCACCGGAATAAAGGCAGTGAACTGTGTAGCGTGAATGTTTTTTCCTACAATAAATACCGCTACAGAAACCAGAAGAATCAGTTTCAGTTCAAGCCTCAAACACAAACACATATTACACACATTAAAAAAACATTTTTTACTAATGCCATAGAAATAATTTAAATTGATTTTCCTTCATATTTCTGGTAAAATAATTGTTGAGAAAAAAAAATAATCCAAAAGTATTAATTTTTCAACAACTAACAACCTTTCAATTTTAAAATAATTTCAAGGCACTTCTTATTCAAGGTTCCTCCAATCCCTGATTTTTAAAAGAGATGTTAATCGAAGGGATGCGTGTTTTCAAAAAAATTACAATATTAAAAAGTCTTTATTTTGAGTGCATAAATCTATATATATAAAATTTTTCCCCATTTTAACTTAGTTTGTGGGTGTCTAATTTCCTAATTTTAACGAGGCGCCATAATGGATCAACTATTTGGAATTGAAAATTTTGATGAAGAATTCTTAATCAGCAACACCAAAAACTTCTTAGTTATGAATTTCATCAAAATCGGAAAAATTTATTTTGATTTGAAAGTTTTCAACCCTTAATCCCCATTTATCGTACTACAGGCATAGCGGACAAGTGTCAATAACCCGGAAAATGTTTAGTTGGCATTAAACTACATGCTCCAGGCATTTTCAAAGGTCCAGGATTCACCCTCCCTTCAGTACTCACCTCAAAATTAACCTGACAGGCTTACGGATATTTTAGGAAAAGTCAGAAAATATCTATTTGTGGAGAAAAATTATAGGAACAAAAAATGTGTAATTTTCGACAACAAATGATCACTGATTATTAAAAAAATGTTTTTTTTGCATAGTTGCCTTTTTATATATTTTTTTAACCACCCCTCTTTTCGCTCCAATAGGCCTATAAATCGGAAGGGGTGCATTTTTCCGAATAAATTGTATCAGTGAAAAAGTTGCATTATGCTCCCAAAAATCTATGTTTTTTCCTATTTGACAACGTTTTCATAGGCTTGCACAATTTACTCAATAACTCCCAAAATGTTTGAGTGGGGCATTCTGATTTGAAACACCTAATATCTGGGACCTTCCAGGAACCCACACACCAAATTTCATTAAAATCCAATTATTGGAAAAAATTGATACTTTTTTACTTGTTTTCGGCATCATTGCCTATACTAAGTCGGTTGTAAGTAATTAAACTAGAGGCGAGGACTTTTCAAAGTTATATTGAAGACTTATCAATATCAATAATTAGGTAAGTATTATATTAGCGTTGTTTGCTAATAATAATAATAGCTGATCTTTATTAAACACTCTCAACTTTATCTCCTATTAATTATCATAAACAATAAGAAGGTTGCTTAGCATTTGAAGATTTGAGTGAATAGCGTAAGTTACTGTTCACTCTAGTGAAGCAATAATTTTCCACAACTGATAGGTAACAATCAATCAATAGATTAAAGTTGGAGGAAGAGTATTTAATAACTTTCCGTTCTTTGAAACGACTTATTTTTTCGAACAGTTCAACTTGAGTGTATTAATCTTATCAACGCTACATACTTCAATAAGTGATTATTAGTTTCAATCTGAATCGCAGTGCGACGGAATTTATCAAATAAGTGGTAGTTTTGCGGATTAAAATCTGAGTGCCGTGCACTAATAATATTTATGCTCAGTTGATATTAACAGATTGCTTCTATAATATAATGGCAATGTTGCTTAGGACTAGAAAGATTAAAATTGCCTTAGGATTGAAAATTTTCACCTTATTATCGGTTACGTTGATTTATCTTATTTCGAGTGATATTACCGACAGAGAACAGAGATCTACACACTTACAAGAGGGTGAGTCATCTTTATTAAATGGACATATTGAAAGTGAATTATTTTATTGAAGAAAGGTAAGGTTGAAATACCTACATTTTCCATATATTTGTTGTATAGTTATATAGTGAATCAATTCCAATTGTTATTTCCACTGGGAATTACACATTCCTAAATACACTGAGGGATATATAAACTACATTTAAACCAAAATCAACCGAAACGTTTATAGTACCTACATAAGGATAATGATTCAATAATATTTTGCCGTTTCATGTAACCTGATTTAGTTTGCTTTTCCTCGGAACTGATGGAACTCCTCTCAAAGTCTAGGAACGGCTCAACTAGCTTCAAGGTTATCGGATGATCAAACTGCGGCTCTTAAATCAAGGATGCTCGATTGGCGATATATCTAAAGATCTAGTACCATTTATAGGTATGCCAAACTGATCACTGCCAGAGGAAACGGAAGATTATGTTATTCAATGCTCCATTGTCGTGACTTTGACCTTGTCAAATAATCCGTAAGGTCCTGCATCCTAGTCTAGTAGGTAGTAGTCCTAGTCAAACTCCAAAACGCGCTGTTTTCCACGCTGACGTCCTACTGTCGGATCACGTCTTGAGCCCACGGTCAAAGACTCAGATTTTAGTCTATTTCATTAGTTACCTTAATCTCAATTCGCTCAATTTGCCCCAGTATTGTATCTTGTATCATTCTAATGAGATAGTATAGCGATAATTTGTAAGAGTCAATATACTAATGTTCGTCTGTCAGAAATCGGTCTATACCAATGGGGCTTTATATTTAGCGAATTACTGTTATGGGCCATACATCTGCTATAAAATCCTGTCCTACCGAACTTAGTTATGTGTTTATATTTGCACTCGTATGATTTTGCTATATCTTCAAGATTAGATATGTCAATCTTCTTCGATCCAGAAAATCCAAAAAAAATTCGAAATAGTTCAGTACGTGGGTTGATTTAGAATGAAGTAGGGGAGACCGAGGCTGGTTGACGCACTTTTCGTATAGTTCTTTCTCATGACCTCTTGAATGTCGTAAGAACGATTACAGGATTGACATATCATAGGTAGTAGTCTAAACTGATGTTGTATCAAAAAATGCCAAAAGAAAAAACACAAGACAAAAAATACCATTAAATACACTGAAGTCATATGCGCTAACTGATTCCATATGCGGGCAGGTTGGCCGATTACCTGGGGTTGCTAGACGCATGGTATAAAATAATATTTATTTTTTTCTTTTATGTTAATTTTTGAAATAAAATAAGTGGCTACGTTTTAAATAACTTTTAATATGAATATTTAAACTAGATAAACATTCAGTTTATCAAATAACCAAAATATAAAATTCCCGAAAATTTTCTCAAACAACTTGTTTGTTCAAATAAAACTCGTCAACTATAAATCGCTATCCGGATCGCAGTTGACACATCGGTACAAATATTTATTTTCGGAAACAGCACAAGCTTCGTAAGCCCACATGCTACAACTAGAACATTTTATCCATTTTTCGCTCGGCTTGCTATTTCCGAATTCTCCTCCGCAAATCAAGCAGAATGATTCTTCTTCGTTCGATTCTTCACGTACCTTTCTTTCTTCGCCTTTTCTCATTTTCTGGTGCTAAATTTCCACTGAAATTGCGTCTAACTGCATCATTTTTTGTCTTCAAAACCTTAGTTGACTGTTGTCTTTATAACTGTTCTTTTCCGGATGTATCCGTTACAATCGCTGACTTTCACTTTTCTTTTGATGTCTTATCGTCCTTTGTAAGCTTCGGATGGCTTATTTATGGTAATATTTTGCAAAATTGTGATTTTTCGAGCTTCTTTTTTATTTTTTATTTCATTTATTTCATTATTATCTTTCTAAACTTCACTTTTTGTACTATTTTCTTCTTCAATTACGATCCTTCCAGGATTGTGACCCAAACATCAGAGGCAGTTTTGGAATATTTTTTGAATGGGCCAAAAACTCCCCTGTCTAAGGGCTGCAATTTATGTGAAGTGTGTGGCGGGAATGTCCTTGCATAAATTAAGCCTAGAAATGTACAAATGCAATGAAGGGTTGTCTACTAAAACAGAACTGGCTTTTTTCTTGAACACTGTGTTTTATAAAATGGTTCAAGAAGTCCACGTAATGATTATCTGTCATCCAGCCAGAAGGATTGCTCGCTCCCGCACTGCAAACTGGACCTCCATTCAAAGAATAATTTCGGAAATTAACCCTTGGAAATATAAAATATGGTGGAATGCTATTCTCAGTGGCAGAATCTCCCGGAGCAATGGTTCTAACCACGTGCTTGTAACCTTTTCTTGCTACTGAAAAATAACCATGAACCAATGAATACCTTTATTAACATCTGTGTTACCACACAAAATGTAAATGAACGAAAATGTGTAAAATAACAACGAAACAACTTAATCGTAGGTCACAGACTGATAGAGCTCTGATTTCAAGTGGTGTGAGTTCGCATTATCGTTTCTTTCTTGTGGCTGGGAATCGACGTTACCACTGTTTTAAAAGTGGTGAAACTGAAGTTGCGTCAACCAACACATGCGCCAACCAGCCCCCGTCTCCCCTACATTATATTCAGAAAAAAAAATAAATGAGATCAAGTTGCATAAAATATTATACTATCATTAAGGCGATTTCGTTTTTTTTCTATTGGTATACCACAACCTAGATACTTTAGAAGAGTGTCGGTTTCAATCTATTAGCTTTTAGATATTCATCTATTTTTTTTTATACTTAGCAGTATACAGATCTCCATCACTGTACGCAATTTGAGTATAATCAGCAAATAGAATAATGAATTCACAGTGAATAAATAAGTGAATAATATCATTCATGTATATAATAACGCAGCTCGATGTATCTCGTAATTGTCAGCCCTCTCTTCTGAATCTTTGTGTTCTTTCACTTGGCTAATGATGAAGACAATCCCTTTATTCCGTATCCTTCTAACTTGTTTAGTAAAATATCAAGATCAATGATTTCAAATGCTTGAAGTCAAGGAAAACTGTTACTACATATTTATCGTTATCAATCAGGTTTTCAGAGTTTTGGTTATCGGGAACGCAAAGACAGTGGTTCTTCACTTTGTTTCCCTCGCATCTCATACAGAAGAAAGTGTCGTTTTTCCCTACTGTATGTTTGAATTTTATCAGATTTCCGTGACCTGTAGACATCTCGGAGATTATCCTGATGCTTTGCCTACTCAGCGAGAGTATCTCGCTTGTCCTTAGGTCTCCCCATGCTGAGGCATGTTGATCTCTTAGAGGGTTCCGCAAGATCTGTACACCTTCGTTCTAGGGGATACCAGCAAGGGTTTTGAGGACAGTCCAATCTGGCCCCGTCTCTGGCTAGCTTGTCCGCTCTCTCATTCCCTTTCCAACCTGAGTGACTCGGAATTCAGTTTCCACCGGCTAGCCTGTTAAGGATCTTCCTGGTATTCCTGATAAGCCTCGCAAACACAGTTGGGCTTTTCAATGCGTTGAGTGCCGCTTGACTTTCCAAACAGATCCAGATAGTCTCAGTTTTCTTCCCATAGCTGAGTAGCTTCTCCACACATCTGTAGAAGACAATCATCTTGGCTTGGAAGACTGTGTTGATTCCCCCATTAGCACGGAGTGCCTATCAATATATCTACAACCGCAAAAGCTTGCTCCGGCTATTGTGTTTGTTCTAGACCCATCCGTATACAAATTGTTCCGAGCTTTGGCGTGCGGCCACTTTCCCATTTCTCCGTCCACGGGATGACGACCACCCTGAAATGCTTATATGCGAACCAAAGGGCTTAGATTCTGGCTTACGGTTCTAATCGCAGACTTTCAGGCTGTCGCTGAATAGACGGGATTGGTATGCTATCTATTTATGGAGCCATTGCAGCTAAGCCTGTAGACCGACGTCATTGCGAGATTCCTTATGGCCATTGATAGTGGTGGCAGACCCAACAAGGCTCTCAATGCTGCATTCGGTGCTCTCTTCCTCGTGGATGTAATGTATCTGAGGAAGAGTCCCCGTATCCTGTGCAGGAGTTTCCTGGGCTGTAACCAGTTCGGTTCTTTCTCACAATACGAGAACTGCAAGCATGACTGAATCTTGGGATAATAATAGCTGAGTAGATTCACATCAGCTGCTTTCTGGAAAAGATGATGATGGTAGTTTTCTCCGGCTGAATGGAGAGTTTCTTCTCTCTACACTAGGCTTCTTCAGTTATCAAGGCTTGTTGAACAAGCTCCTAGAAGGTATCCTCGTAGGTCCTCTGGAGCGTAAGGTGATGCCATCCGCATCAACTACTGCCTTAATACCAGCACGGTTTAACCTTAATAGCTCATCCACGACGAAACTCCGTAAAAGGGGAAAGCGTACCTCTCCCTATGGCCATCCTCCTGATACCGAACCTTTTAGAGTAAAATCTAGCCACGTAGTGTCTACCTTCAAGCGTGTTCGTTATCCAGTCTATTAGATCTCGCGAGATGCCATGTCTCTCTGTCGCTTTCATTAATAGAGCTCCAGAGGTCTAGTTAAAGCACCCATCTATGTCCAAGAAGGCACCAAGGCAGACTCTCTTCTACTCCAGCTGTTGCTCCATGAAGCCAACATCCGAGAGGAGGAACATCACGACAGATCTGCCCATCTGATAAGCATGCTGTTCTTCGAGGGTAATACTTCAGAGGTCCTGCCTTAAGATACCGATCTACAACAAAAACGACGTAAGACTTATAAGCTGGTAAAATTTGACGTTTACAAAGCTTTTCTTATCCGCTCTAATTCAATTCCAGCGTACTTCCCATACCAGGCCAGTTACATAGACCTGTTAAAATCCAATTCTCTCTATTCATTCTGGAGGTATTTATGGTATTCCTTGTTCTTGTGGTGTAGCATATATTACGAACACTACTCGTTTAAAAGAACATGAGCGGCGTACTAGGTTTCGTGACATCGGTAGATCGGCATTAGCAGAACATAAAATCTTAATTTTTCTATCAAACTCCGGAACGGAGTTAGCAAACTATGATGCGTAAACTCTTCACACTATAAATAGCTCAAGGCATATAACACTAGTTAGTCTCAATTCCAGATTTAAAAATTGCTTGAGCATGCTGCCGTTAATGGTATATTATTGCCAAAATGACGTGTAACAATTTAAAGTACTCATCCGTTATGAAGGAGTTTTCAAACTAGGAGTTTTCAAACTAGGAGTTTTATGAAACTTGTATCTATTGTAATGCATAAAAGTTTAAATTATCAGTTTAGGAAGCAACATCATGTGATAAAGTTGCAAACATAAATCATTGGTTCATGGTTAAATTTACATTTTATCGTATAATTTATAGATAACTAATCTATGTAAAAATATGTGGGGTGTTATGAAGAAAGGTCAGTGATGCGTCAGAATTGTTCAATCAAACTAGCTTCGAACGGACCAATAAAAGAACCTTGTCAATGAACAACATTTTCACTTTTCTGGTAACAATGATTTCGTTTCGCGAACAATTACAGTTAGCATCTTCAGGGCAGGCTTCAGGCTTGAACTGAAACTGAGTACTGGCTTCTGTAGTGGTATTTACTGGGTGAAAATCTCAAGCTACTCAGTCACCGCCTTTATTCCGATGGTTTTGTTCTGGTACTTGACTCCGCTGTTGTGTGATCACATGGGAAGGAGAATTTTCAAGGATGAGGTTGGAAATGTTAAGGAGATAATATTATGAGTCAAGATTCAGATTATTCAGGATCTTATACCTTGCAACATTTGGAAACCAATCCATGAAAATTCCAATTTGATCATGATCACACAACAGCGGAGTTGTGACTCAGGATAGAACCTCCTCAACATTTAGAAACTCACCCATGAAAATTCCATGTCGCACAGGATCAGACAACATAGGAGCCAAGTACCAGAGCAGAGTCAACCATAGGAAAGTAAGCGTTGAATTATGTCAGTAAAATCAGTTTCAGTTCAAGCCTCAAGCCTGCCATGCAGATGGTACCTGTAACGGTTGGCCAAACGTAGCCATCGGAAGTCCGCGATAATTGTTTGTTTATGTTTCAACAATTATTAAAAATACTTTTGATTCTCTTTAAGCATTAGACTTTTTAAAAGACAATTTTTAAAATTTTTCTCTAATGGAGACATATAATTTTTGATGGGTACGGAAACTGATCTGAAAAGTAATCGACCCATAACCTGGATTCATCAGTGAGTGGAACAGAAAATACCTCAAAAATTTCTCCTAAAACAGAGACGTATTAAAAAAGTTGATGATGGTTGATTGACAAAGAAATGTCGGATATTAAAATTGACATTACCATAATGTGTATAAAAAGTTGCTCCGAAGAAGAGTTTTTGTTCTCTCTGACGGTAACACTAGAAAAAAATAAAATATGAAATCAAGAAATACGGCTTTTCCAAAATTGCTTGGAAATTTTATACTTCCATCATATGAATGACCCTTCGCTTTATCAACTTTTTTCCCCATTTGGCAAAAGTTATATCTATTACCATTTCCGATTTTCTCACGATAGACATCCTTATCTTGGAAACATTGTATACTAAACTAGCGATATTAACGTAGAAAAATCAGCATTGCCTGAGAATTGTTTGATCAAGCTAGCTTTGAAGGTACCAATAAAATAATTTTGAACTGCAGTTTTTGCTTAGCTGCAAACTATTCTTCCATTGATACAAAAAGAAAATGCAGTAAAACTTCTCAGTAGCGGTCACTAAAAATATCATAAAATGTTGGCCGTTTGGAGGAGCGGCCAACATTTTATGAAAACTCTGGGGGATTGTGTGAAATAAATAACACAAAATTATATATAAACTATGTATGTATATACATATTTTTTCAACATTATGTTATGTAACTGTAATACAAAACCACTTTTAAATAATCAAACATTACACTTTGTAAAAAAAATCTTCAATGGAAGTCTGTTTCAAATTATTCATTTTGGTTTTTGTTACTTCATTCTCACATTCCATTAATATTTGGGAAATATCAACGCCCAAATCGCCATTGTTTTTGCCAATAACAATTTTCCATGTCCTTCAGTTTTTCACAAACTTCACTCATATTTTGCCCACAAGAACACAAAATCTTCGTCTTGGTCACTTTCACAAGCTTCATCTGCAATAGGGTCGGTTTCAGAGGCGTAGCGAGGATTGTGCGCGCCCGGGGGCAGCTATCATAATTGCGCCCCCCCCCCATGTCCCAGCCCATTGATTCTTAACAATATTTATTTTCGTATACAACATTACTAAATATATTCAATGAAAGAAACAAGGGAACACAGTTTTTAATAGTTTTAAGTACCTTTCTTTTAAACTTACATATATTCATTGAACAATAAATCTACATATGTACCTATTTTACGCGCTTTCATTGATGCAAACGTATCTATTATGCTTGATGATTCAATCGATTCGAGAGTCTCTTTCTCTTTACTCAACAGATCTAAGTCCGACAATCTTTGTTGCTCCATTGATGCCCGCAGATAAGTTAATATTAACTTTAACTTGCTGAAGGACCGCTCACAACATGCAGTAGATACGGAGACAGTTAGCAGGATCTGTAACGCAACTCTTAAATTCGGAAAAACATCTTTACCGTACTGTATAAGAAATCGGAGTAGTTCGATGGGAGTATCGATGACATTTTCCCGTGAACGTAGTAACATTCTGCAGTCATCTGAGTCAACGATGTCGTTATACAAGCCAGTGCCGTCAACGTCAGTAGCGTAAAATTCTCCGAAACTTTCACACTGTTGTTCCACGCGATCGAAATCTGAATCCCTCATCAACTCTGCAACATTCAAGAGGAAGCCAAACTTCTTGTTCAGATCACGAAAACGCTGACAACGATTGTCGAACTCAACCTGAAGCCTATCAATAGCGTTTGCCAAAACGCGAAGTTGTTCCTCCTCTGCTGAAAGGCCTGCATCTTCAGCTAACTCTTTAGGCATTGGGCGACGTCTTCTTCTTCTCCGTTCGACGTTGATTCCCCATCGGTCACATTTTTGTTTCGCGTCTACAATCGCGGCAGTGCACAAATCGTGTCGAATGTGTGCCAAGTCGTGTTGAAGAGAGTCGAGGTCATTGGCAGCATCTGCAGAATTCATTGCAGGATCTTGCAGTTTTTTTCGAACGCGTTCAATTCTCTGCAAAACTTGGTCCCAAAAGTAGAGAAGGCTGAGAAAGTCGAACGTCAGCATTCTGTGTGCAAGGTTTCCCGCTTCCTTGCTAGTTTCCGGCGTCAATTCTGGATTTTCACTCATTTTTTCGAGCAGATCCAAAATAGAATCCAGATGTTGACAGACGACACTGACAGCGTCATACCTAGCACTCCATCTGGTTTGAGATTCCTGTTTCACTGTTCTTTTCACTGCACTTTTCAGCAAGTCCCACCATATAGTTGACTGAGAGGAGAACACGTACAAAGCTTAGACATTTCCAAATTTGGCGCCCCCCCTGGATCCAGCGCCCGGGGCACTTCCATACTTCCACTGTTTGGCATTGCCAAATAGTAGTCTGGTTTCGTCAGCATTAAAAATATCTTTAGCTTCATAGTCCTTGATGATTGATGCCAACTTAATTTTCCAATATTCAACACTTACTTCGTCCACATCAGAGGACTCACCACAAATTGTTTTAAAATTGTGGTCATATCTCTTGCAGAACCTATTCAGTCAGCCATTTGAAGCCTTGAATCCGTTAATTTTTTAATTTTCGGATACTTCTATAGCTTTTTCCTTTAATAACTGCCCCGATATAGAGACGTTTTTATTTCTAGCTTCCCAAAACCAATCATAAACTATTTGGTCAACAGAAAATCCTTCTTATTTCATAATTTCCGTTCCACTTGTGTACTTTCTACACTAAACTTGTTCTTCAACTTTCGCCCACTGGTACCGTATTTTTCGCTTTCCCTGATAATTTCAAATTTTTCTATTAGAAATGAACGTTTACGTTTAAGAGACATAATTGCTGTTCGCATGGGAACAAATTGAACGAAATAATGTTTTGGTCATAAATTTTAGGTCTTATGAAGCATTATAAATTCGAATATTATTCCAGGAAACTCCTACCTAGAATCAGACAGCCAGGTCAGCCCCAATTGTTTATTGCTTACAAACGAGGATCAGGTCGGTTGACAGTCGGCGTCGAACAGGTTTACTGCCGACCGTTATTAAAGGTGGACATTCCATAAGATTTCGTCAAAAGGTGACTGTGACCGTCACAGACAATCGAAGTGGCAGCAGCTGAGTTAAGAATTTTTAAAGAAAAAGTGACATTTTTGAGTTTTTCGAGTTTTTAGCGCATGCGTCAGCTAAATACGCTAGATATTCTGATTTGAACGGATTCCTGGGAAAATTTTCTATCAATTTGAGCTTTTCCAAATATTTTTTGGTCCTAAAAGTTCATTTTTACCGAAGAAATTTGATTTTGAATTTTTTGACGATATATCCAAAATTATATTTCCCATCGACCTGAAATTTTCAGGATCTTATTTTTTCGGTAATGAGAACCTATTCCCAAAATTTGAACGAAATCGGAGATGTTGACCCATTGAGCGTTGCTGTTCTGCCGTGGAATGACTCTAGAGTGTTAATAAATAAGTTTAGAACACATGAAGTTACACATAGTATCACTACCAGAGGCTGTAAGTTCAAATCAAGTTACATTTCCAAAAATATTCAATACCACTGCTTCTCAATTTAAAAATTGACCATACAAGAATAATAAAACAAAAATAACATTCTGGATACTAGACAATAATCTGAAATTACCCGCTACTAGCTAAGCCATTATTGTCTGGTAGTGAGTTTATATTAATCATAATTGTATTCACTGATATAAACGAAATTTCAGTTTCTATTATTTCATGTACAAATTTGTAATTTTTAGTTTAAATTGTGTTTTTTAAGGGAAATAATAGAATTAACACACACATTCCTTCAAGAAAATCGTGTGTTACAATAATTAATAGCTTTTCTGTAACTAATTGGAATGTTGATATTTCAATATCAAAATAACATGACTGACTGTTTAATGGGTCGAATCGTCATCACAATTCCTTCCATTTGAATTTCCTTTTCCATTCTAGTCATCGATTTCATCATTCTCGTTACCGGCTGGCGATCATTTTAGAACCGCCATGCCCAGAAAAACGGGCATTTCTCAATTTACCTATCAAATTTTGTACAAGAATATATTTTTCTCGATTTCGAATATCGCCGAAATGGAACAATCACTTTTTCGCTTTGTTTATAAACACTATCGTTAAGTTTGGTGTTAATTGATGCTCATAATACTTACAACCTGTAAATTCAAAATTTTAATCTTTTATATTTTCACGATTTTATTTATTTATAAGATAACTAATGTTATTTAAACATGAGAATCACGTATCGAGATAAGTTACTCATCACGTTATAATTAGATACAGTTGCTTGCTAATGATTTGTTATAATTAGCAAGATTATGAAATAATTGAACCTATTAAAGTCGGATCCTGTCATCTTTTAATGATGTTTGATAAAAACTATTAAAAGACGACTTGCGGCATGCGTATATTATGGACAAGATTAAATAAAATAAATAGAATATTTCGCCATAACGTAGACGCATTTCTTGATTCAAATCTTTTCAGCCCCAATTAGATATAAAGTATGACATTTGGAACATGCCGTTTTCTCATGCGATTTTTTTTTGGAATCAGAGGACTTGTAGGTATAATCCTGGACAGTCTGAAATTGACGTTCAATTGTGTTCAAGTTACTTAATATTGTTCATGCTATCTTGTACATTGTGGTCTTTTTAAATTTCGGTTTAAGTAATTGCGTTCATACTATTTTTATTTTAATATGGGGAGCTGAATTGATTTTAGAATTTTAGCTGAGGTGTCCTTTCGGATACATATGAAATATAATAAAATTTATAAAATTAGTTTGAACAATGACTTACCTCATGTTGCCTTTTTTATGCTTTGACAACACGGGAAGAAAATCTATAGTGTTCGAAGGACATCGTGTGAGCCAGCGCAGGAATTTTGGCTTTAGGAAAAGTACATATTCATTGTTAACAAAGTTCGCCAGACCACCGAAATTTATAATGGGGCGTTGGTTAAGGTAATTTTTCCTCTATTTCTTGGAGAGGACAATTACTATCCACTCATGAAGAAAGTCTTTTATTAAAATCGCATCTCAAAAAATTTGGAATAATGCCTCGGTTGAAAGGTAATATCTGGTTTGACAGGTAGCTTATCGATGTGTGTCCCTTAAACCTTCTTTTCCACCTTCAATATTTGCACAGAAGAAAATTGCAATTCCTTGTTTTGCAGAACACTTGTTTCTTAACACATATGTCTTTGTCGGCAATGCAAAGTTATAAATAATAGTAATAAGTTATATGATGAGAGTATTATTCAAAAATCCTGTAACATGAGTAAGAGCATCTTCTGTGCTCATATTTTCTCTAAATTCGAATGAGACTTTGTTTGAAATATTATTATAATTACGGAATGTCAAAATTCTTTGCTTTAAGCATTTCTGAATAATTTTAATTCTTACACTGGTTAGTGAGATAGGTCTATAATTGGCTATCTCACATTTTGATCACTGTTTGTACATAGGAATTACTCTGCTTTTAATTGAAATAATATTTATCATATTAAGACCACAAGATTTCACAATAAAGCTTATTACTTTTGAGATATTCAACTGGTCACAATGTAAACACTTCAAAATGTCTTGAAATCCATAAATTCATCATAATGAATCAAGGGGCAATGGTCAATCTGAACTTAAAGAGGGAATGTCAAGTCTTCAGTTTTAGTTCACTCCTGATTCTGGAGGAAGGACCTCTGTTCTTAAAATAATTCACAGAATTACGGTGCAGGCTAGCAACTACTTTTTACTATTAACACATACCAACTTTTATAAATAATAAAGTATAGATCCATCTGTATCAAACACATTCTTTGGGGCTTAATCTTTTAAAACGGTCAACTTCTCTTATCAAGATTTGACATAAACATCGGCAAATTCCCCAAATATTTTCTTGAAGTTAAGAAATACCGTGCCGGCGATAAAATCTTTCTAAACACCCATTTAATACTTTGAAGTTACTTAGCCCTAGAATTTGCGCAACTTCAAAGGCGTTTGCTTGAATATTGAGCCCAGATATTGGTTTTCTATTCCGTGCCAAGAGCTACTTTACATCCCAGCAGCTCCTCATAATCTACAAAGAACTGATTCGATCTGTCCTGGAGTACTGTTCACATGTTTGAAGTTGTGCTCCCAAACATACGCTCAAGCTCTTGGATTCTATCCAAAAGAGAGCTATTCAATTGATTGATGATGTCACACTTACGAGCTCATTGACCTCTTTAGAACATCATAGAAAGGTGGATCTCTCCCTTTTCTATAGATATTTCCATGATCGGTGTTCATCAGAAATCTCGTCTGTTGTTCCACCACGAGAGATTCCAGGTAGGCGGAGTACTCACCCCTTCACTGTCCAGCTCGAGACCTGTCGAACTTCTTCCTACCAGACGTGATTTTTTTATCGAACAGCGAAGTTGTGGAACTCTTTACCTAGTGAGGTCTTTTCCTATTCCTACAACCAGCAAACCTTCAAGAAAAATACGAATGTCTATCTCCTCTCCCTACATTCCACTGCTGGCTTACACGATGTCCTTGGACCATATAGGTTTCCCTCTCTTGTACTCAAAATATAAAAAAAAATGATTGTTTCGAGCTTTACAAAACCAATTGAAAACGACTCGGCCCATAGCAAGATCCTCGGTTTCAGGAATTTTATTTTGTTTAGTTTTGCCGATACAAATTCTAACATTGTTCTTTATTTTGTAACTTTATGATCATCAAATCCATTTTTATTACTTTCCTCGATTATATCAATTTTTTCTTTGATAGAAAGAGGTTTCCGTTTTCCCACCATACTCAAATATGTTTGGTTTTATTACCCTTTATTGGGTATATTTAGCATTGTTCGAGACAATCACACACCTCTGGGATGGTTCTTGCGAGTTGTGATCGGAGCTTCTTCTTCATGATATGTTACAAGGTTCCGATCGGCGAGAGTTCTGGGCTCCGGACGTTCATTTTAAAAGTCAAATATTGTTTTCTAACATCCACTTTACGTTTTCAGCCGTATGACAAGCTATCTTGCTCGAAGATAACTTCGGTGTTTTTCAAAGGCATTTGTTCAATTCGTGGTTTCAAATTATTTAATGTAATATCAGCGATAATAATGACATCTACAAAGTGTAATTCCCTACTCTTCGATGTCGACTGTCCAGCTTTGTCACTTCATATAATTAAACTTGAATAAAATAGCAAACATTATGATTCATACTGTTTGAAGAAGCTTACGGTATTCGTTTATTCATGAAATTATTGAGAATCAAACTTTTAACAGTTATTTTATTTGAGCTTATAACGGATCATGCAATTGCTGATTCTACTCAACCATATAATTAAGTTCCCCTGGTTCTGAGACCAGCATATGTCCTCCTTTGTCCACAGAACTCTATTTTTCTTCTGTTTTTTGTCAGTAAGGACTCTACTAAGAAGTTCGCTTTGTCATTACATACATTCAAAAACCCTTGGCAAATTATTAGCTAGTCGGATATTGTATTGCAAAGACTGCTTATATTCATGAATAGAGAAAATAGTACAAGGACAACTCAAAGCCCAAAAGGTTGTGAACAAAGCTGCTAACAGTTGACATCAACTTCCACGTGGTTGATTTTGGATAAACCACTGATCGTTTCAAATGTTCCACATTTTTTACCCTTGTTGTATTCGATATTCTTTGCTCAGTTTGTTATAAATTTTCCAACACAGAAATAGGTACCCAATTATATAAATATTGACTATTATTAACAGATACGGAGGAGTTCAACAATCGAAAATATTGCTCAATTGATCTACCTGATTTCACAATGTAAAATTTAAGCAAACAACGTGTCTCGAGTTGTGATTACCACACAATTGTATATAAGCATTATAAACATGGAAGATTCGAGTATTTAATAACACGCAATCTTATCAATTATTTATTACTGATAAGTTTTCCCAAATATAAATTGAAAGATATTTATTTCCTGTTTATGGGAATGTGGGGTGCATTGTTGGTTTATGTATTTAAATGAGTGGCTATCTTCATTCTTCATACCTGAATCCGATGAAACGTGAGGATACTCCGATTCCGGTTCTATTCAAACATGTACATAATGTTCTAATGAATGTACATAAAGCTGAATTTGTGATTGAAGAGATATTCCTATTAGTGGAATCAATCTACGGGAAAACAGGACGAGGCTCATAAAAATTTGATAGAGGTTAGCAACTTGGAAAAAATGATGTCTTTTGATAAAAATAATAAGATCACAGAATTTCTATTACAAATATTGTGTGGAACCACGTCTAACCTAAAAAGCTGTTTTTTTTGCTCTTTTTTTAGGTCAGTTTTGGAGCTTTATTTTTTTTCACCCCTTAGACTTCCGACTAAGGTTTGAAATTGATACCCTTTTATTGTTGGTATTTGAGGAACCTTCAGTCTAAATTTCGTGACATTTCGCTTACCCCCCTCCTGGAATTAATATATATGTTTTTTGAAGCAAAAATTCAAATTGGGCTATTTTGGCCAGATTGCATCCAAATTGGATGAAGTTCAGTGAAACAGTAGGTCGTGGTGATCATAATAAGTGGTCCAAATATGGGCCAAAAATATTGAACAGTTTTTCTCAAAATCCAAATTTGGCCCAAATTTTGAAGTGGATCCTTCTTTAGTCAAAAGAGTCTACTTAGGCTCAAATCAAAGGTTATTTTATCCACTTTGATGTGGTATATGTCCGTTACAACTTCTTTTTACGATTCATCCATTTTTTTGGCCATTTACAGTATACGTTATCATAAACCATTTATGTGATCCACATCAACGTTACATTTTTGTACTATGAAATACGTTATTATTTAAATGTTACTATATGTATATATTATAGTGAATAAAAAACATAATATACAAAATTTTATTTTTGAAAAATATTAAAAAAAACACTAAAATAAATAATTACATATTATATGTACAAAAAGTAAAGAACATAGAATTGTTTTTTAAAATTTATTTAATAACTTTCACTTTATGTGAGCGTACGTGTATATTTTAGTTCATTATGCTTTTTTTGAAATATTTTGCAAACAATTTGTTTTTAAATAAAATACTTTGATAAGTTTATACTATACAAGAAATTAAAAATTATAATTCACAAAAAAAACAATTATATTGTATAATATGCTTTAATTTTTTTTAACTGACATTGTCTTCAATAAAAGTTTTTCTATTATATTAATAAGAGGCGCGTCCTAAACATTGGATGATCGTCTTTACCGAAGGGTTAATAACGGGAAGCATATACCTGTATAATATAGATGACCTTTTTTTAAATATTTTCCAAATATAAAATTTTGTGTATGATGTTTTTTTATTTAATATAATATAATTATACATATAGTAACATTAAAATAATAACGTATTTCATAGCACAAAAAATGTAACGTTGATGTGGATCACATAAATGGTTTATGATAACGTATACTCTAAATGGCCAAAAATGGATGAATCATAAAAAAAGTTGATATGGACATATACCACATTGAAGTACATAAAATAACCTTTAATTTGAGCTTGAGTAAAGTACTTTCCGACTTTTTTAACAAAAGGGGGAGCCATTTTAAAATTTGGGCCAAATTGGTCAAATTTGAATTTTAAACAAAACTGTCTATTTTTAGCCCATATTCGGGACCACTTATTGTGATCGCCACGACCTACTTTTCATCAAATTCCATCCAATTTGATTGTAATTTGGTCAAAATAGCCCAATTTGAATTTTTGTTTCAAAAAACGTATAAATATATATATTCCAGGAGGGGTGAACGGAATGTCACGAAGTTAAAGCTGAAGGTTTCTCAAATATCAAAAATAAAAGGGTACCAATTTCTAACCTAAGCCAGAAGTCTAAGGGATCAAATAAAAAACCTCCAAAATTAACCTAAAAAAGGGCAAAAAAACAGTTTTGTCGAGGTTAGACATGGTTCCATCCGATACTGGTAATAGAAATTTTGGGATCTTATTATTTTTATCATAAGACATCATTTTTTCCAAGTCGCTCTATCAAATTTTTACAAACCTCGTCATATTTTTCCGTAGATTGATTTCACTATATTGTTGAAGGTAAAGATTAAAAACATGTGAAGACTTCGGAAAGCATTTTTAGTTAATTGACTATATTGGATCCGTCATTTAGAAATTTTAATTTTCAACGATTGATTCGTAATTAGCGACTTCAAAAATCTTTTAGGTATTAAAAGAGAATGTTATTTTCGAAATATTACATTTGTTGTTTATAATTAAACAATGAGTATTCCATTTCGGCAAGTACCGTAAAGTGGGGCTAAGCCGATAATGCGTGGTGAAACCGATAATAAAGTATTTTATTTATTACACAAATGCTGCCACCTAACGGTGAAAATCTAAATTACGTGGTCTTCTGAACAATAATAAGGTACAGCAAACACATACCCAATATAAAAGTCATGCATGCATCTTTAGAACAAGTACGATGCCCAAGCTGTAAGGAAGGGCATTTTATTTATTCCTGTCCGAAGTTTTTAGGCTTGAGTAAGCAGGACCGGTATAACAAAAAAATAAAATGTCTCAATTTATGTACAAATTGTTTTAGGCCAGAACCTTCTAGTGTGGAATGTCGCTCAAGTGGCTGCAGAATTTGTAGAAAAAACATAACTCGAAACTTCATTTCGAATCATCTCAAGCTCGCATAAGCAATAGCACGTCAATCAGTACATCCAACACGAATACGTGTTCACATTCTCACCGAAAATCGCAAATGTCTCAGCATACATTCTGTTGTCCACCCCACCGCTATATTTAATATTTTTAACGTTAAAAATGAGCTTGTTAAATGTGGTGCTTTATTGGACAGTGGCTCTCAGTCAAATTTCATAACGGAAGAATTACATAGGAAACTAAAATTGGGAAATGATAAAATAAATTTGCCAATAATCGTCTTTGTCGACTAATATTACGAAAAGTACACAAGCAAAAATAAAATCAGCTCACAATAATTATAACACTACAGTCGCGTTTTTAGTTACAGATAAAATTACAGAAAATATTCCTCAGGTGATTTTCAAACCCGATTCTTTAATTATTCCCGATCAGATCAATATGGCAGATCCCACATGCTGTGAATCATCAAAAATAGATATTCTCCTAACCGCTGAAATATTTTATGATTTGCTATGCATCGGGCAAATAAAGCTTGGGTGCAAGTTGTCTGTCTTGCAAAAATCTACAATTGGGTGGATATCAGGTCCAACCAGCACTCGTGTTTTGACTCGTTCATATTGTAACCTAAATATAAACTCACATACAGATGAAATATCTGAAACAATGGAACGGTTCTAGGCATTAGAGCAAGAAACTCACCGAAAGCTTCGCAGTAAGGAAGAAGATGAATGTGAGACAGAGTTTTTACAGTCACGAGCGTGACAAAATCTCTGGTAGATTCTCTGTAAAACTACCCACTCGTGCAAATTATATAGATTTGGGGGAGTCTCGTGAAAGCGCGCTTAACAAGTTTTTTGCCATTGAACGCAAGCTGTTAAAAAATCTATTATTACGTGAGAAATATTGCCAGCTTATGAATGACTACGTAGGAATGGGTCACATAAAGTGAAGGATTCTTCAATCACTACGCGCCTGCGCATGGTTTTCGATATATTATCAAAAACATCCTCGAATTTATCATTGAACAATGTACTCAAGGTCGGTTCCGTGATTAAGGATGAGTTGTTTTCTATTTTAATTCGATTTAGAAAACATACCAGCGGGCTTACTGCGAAAGTTGCTAAAATGTAGCGCCAAATCAAAATAGATCCTGCTCAGCGGAATTTGCAGCTCATCATCTGTCAGATCCTAAGCAGTCAGTATAGCATTATCATCAGCTTCCCTTCTAGCGACTCGGTGCTTACAACAAGTAGCCCTAGAGCATCCCAAATTATCGACGACTTCTATGTCGACGATTTAATTACTGGTGTTCCAGATATATCGTCCGCAACACAATTAATGGATGAAATTAGTATGATATAAAACGCAGCGTGCTTCGAGTTGCGAAAATGGGGGACCAATGAACCTCAAGTTTTTGTAAATAAACAAAATAATTCCTCAGACAAGCATGATGATAGCTATATTATTACACACAATCAAGGTACTAAAACTAAGCTAAGGAATTGTTTGGAACCGAAAACTTGATGTGTTCCGGTACAATACTGACACGAAATCTAATAATATTGGAGTGATAATAAAAAGGCAAATATTATCGATTATTTGTTTGACCCTTTGGACCTGGTAGGTCCTGTAACCATAAAGGCCAAGATCAAAGTTCCGAAATTGTGGTTATTGAAATTAGAATGGAACGAATCCATTCCGCAGAAATTACACACAACGTGGAATCGCCAAGTCGAGCGCGAAGCAAACACTGCCATACCATCCTTTACTGGAACCATTTCGCCGCATTGTCAGGCCCCTATTTGAGAACCTCTGGATAAGACCAGAACGCAATTTGTCATCCAGTAAGCTATAAAATCACATACTTAAAATAAAAAATTTCAAGTCTGTAGTTCATTTATTTCCGAAGATAAGCGAAAGCAAAGTTTCGCATTTATGACACTCACCCACTCACTCATGATCATCAGAATAGAACTAGTACTTCCCATAAACTCAGAGAGCTGAAATTTGGTACAGAGTTAGGGTTTAATGGCCACATAAAGGGAAAACTATAAAAACTAGGATAATCGAAGATCTGGAGTACCTGGTGACCCTTATTTGAAAACACAAGAGCCCATTTGTGTTCTTAATAATATCTATGATATGAAATGGTCTGCCACGGACATTATATGTGACCACGGTCGTATATGTGTCTATCAATGTATCAGCTGTCTGTCATATAAACATAAACGTTACGTATTTGATTTCGCAAGATAATATCGTAAAAAATGTCGATAATATTAAAAGACGACGATGAACTTAGTGGCTACCAAGTAGTTGGTATGCCCAAAGACGGGTCTTGTCTCTTCCATTCAATATCTTTCTTGGTGTATGGTAGAACTGACTCAACTTGCAGTATCAGATCTGTTATAGTTGCATACGTTGCTGAACATTGGGACGAAATGCAAGTGTACACGTGTAATGCTGATGGTGACATATACACGAACGCGCAATCCTACACGAGCGATATGATGAAACCCACTACTTACGGCTCAATGAAATAAATCAATATGCCCACGTTTCTACAAAAAGAAGTGAATTCCCACCAAAAACATTCTGTAAAAAACTAGCCAAGTCTCGATGGAGCTGCTTGTTTATCTCTAAAAAGTAATGAAATCTAGACAAAGTCGTGCCAAGTCTAAGGTTCCTTACTGCGATTTCTTTATTATTATAGTTAATGTTGTGTGACTTGGCCGTTGAAGGGTGCATAAGGGTACAAAACCAGGTGCTCCATGACACCATTGCACCAATCTGTCGCCAGAACCGCTACCCATTGACGATGGAAAATTGCTTCTTGGAAAACGTTGATTCAATAACCAGTCAATTGTAGGCTTGATAAAGCTGCGTATTTCAATAATACTTATGTGTAGGCGAGCATGAAACAAACAGTATAAAAACTTATTTCCAGAACAGACGGACTTCTAATCATTGATAGAAGTCTGTCTGTACGTATATTTTATGTTAGATCGGTGGTCGATTTGACGCTCCAAAAAGAAGAGAGCAGAAGTCAGCATTGTCAATGCTGAATGCATGTGTTGCACAATCAACAACAGCCTAAAATGAGACACTAGCGTCCAATTACCAATACCAGTATGGGCTATTATCTCGCTTAACAAACATAGGTAGTTACAACAGATAACATTACGTGTAAACAAAATTGACTTGTACCCACTAACGTATAAAGAATGTTCAACGGCCAAGTTACACAACATTAACTATAATAATAAAGAAATCGCAGTAAGGAACCTTAGACTTGGCACGACTTCGTCTAGATTTCATTACTTTTTAGAGATAAACAAGCAGCTCCATCGAGACTTGGCTAGTTTTTTACAGAATGTTTTTGGTGGGATCAGTTTTATAATAATCTGGCAGTTCTTGAAAATATTAGAATTCCACGACAAATAAACTTGCCTAATTTCACATCGATTCAGATTCACGCATTCAGTGACAGTTCGCAAATCGCTTATGGAGCTTGCAACTATGCTCTTTCAAAATCTCATACTGGAGAGATTTTAGTACGTCTTTTAACAGCAAAATCGCGCGTGGCTCCTCTGAAATGCATATCGATTCCACGATTGGAGTTGTGCGGAGCAGTATTAATGGTTCAACTTGCTACTAAGACTGTTACATCATCAAGGTTCGATATTGATAGCGTACGTTATTGGACAGATTCAACTATCGTACTTTCTTGGGTTTCCACTGAGCCTTGAAATCAAAAACCTTTGTCACGAATCTTATTTCCCAAATCCAGCAATTATCACAGCCTCCTCAATGGTGACATGTGCCTACAGATGACAACCCGGCGGATATTATTTCTCGTGGGGTTGATCCAGAGCATCTAACAGATTCACCGTTGTGGTGGGAGAGTCCTACTTGGCTGCGAAATGATGAAGCAGCATGGTATCGAAAGATAAAAAGCGAATCTATCAAACTGACCTAAAACTGCATACAGTTTCACTTGTGGCTTGTGGCTACAAGATCGCAAGATCTGCGTTTTGTTGAGAACACGGGAATTAACATAGCTTAGAAACAGTCAGGTAATTTAAGCATCGAGGAAATTGACGAAGGCAATATGCTGTTACTGAGATTAGTGCAAACATGTGACGAAATCAAGTAATATTCGAATATTCGCTTGATCCTTTCATTGATGAACGGGATATAACAAGAGTTGGTGGCAGATTAAAAAATTGAGATCTGAGTTTTGATTGGAAGTTCCCAATACTATTGCCATCAAGGCATCCATATACTGTTTTAGTGATTTAGAATGGACACAAAACACCTTATTTTCCGTGAGAGAAAAATATTGGTCTTTGCGCAGTCAGCAATCGGTCCAAGGCGTCATTCGGAGGTGCTTCACGTGTTTCAGGGTCAATCAGCGTACCGTACCGTACACCCAAAAATGGGTTAATTGACCAGCTCACGCGTAACAGGTAGTCGAGCCTTCGCGGTTTGCGGCATCGGTTATGCCGGGTTTCGATGAAGGACCGCAAACTCCGTAACAGAAAATTCATCAAATGTTACATCTGCATCTTTGTGTGTTTTTCGCGTCCAAAACTGCACATTTGGAGGTAGTAAGCGATCTCACCACAGATGGTTTCATAAACGGGGTAAAGCGGCTTCTGTGTCGTCGCGAACTGTGCAAATAAATCGTTTCCGACAAACGAAAAAATTTTGTAGGCGCTGATCGTAATTTACAAAAAATCATCAATTATTTAAAAGACGAAAAAATTCATAAATATTTGATTGACAACGAGATATCATGGAAACTCATCCCAGCTTGCTCTCACCTCTTTGGAGGATTGTGGGAATCGGCTGTTAAATCGGCAAAATATCATTACTCGCATGTAACTCAGGTTTGACGTATGAGGAATTTTATACGGTATGCGCACATATTGAAGCAATAATGAATTCCAAACCTAGGTATGCCTCAAGGTCATATTTTGGATTTGAACACCACTCACTTATCGAGATACCAGCATCTTCAAGAGATTGTACATTTTTGGCAGCGTTGGCTCAAGGACTATCGTAATGGACTACATCAACGTACGAAGTGGCAATTTAATGAGAAGTCTGATGCTTTAATTGACACACCTGTCGTACTACAAGGAGATAACTCTCCACCGCAACTCTTAGTCCAGGCTATGAACCAGAAAATAAAAAAAAAACGTTTGAGTTCGAATCAAAATTTTTTTTTTTGCATTAGCTCCAGGAGGCTCTCAGGATCATTCATTCACCTTGAAACCTCTTGGGAACCCCAACTCCATCCGTTTGCGGCAAAAATGGCCTGAAATCCCCAAGTCTTGAATTGTATTTTCTACAAAAAAAGTATTTTGGCATTTGGAGTGCACCTAGGAGGTTTTTTGGGTCGCTGAACACGAATCCGTAGCTAGATTTACTTGCAATCCATCGTAGGGGTGGTAAAATCGACGAAATTGGCCAATTTTACACCCCTATATGTTATTTTGCCATTTACATGTTTTTGGCATTTCGAATGCACCAATGAGGTTTTTTGGGTCGCTGAATACGATTCCGAAGTCAGATTTACTCCGAAGTAATTTTGAAATGCATAAATAATAAAAATTTAGAAGCGTGTCAACATAGCCATTTTTGTAAATTTCTCACCCCTACGATGATATTCGAGTAAATCTGGCTTCGGAATCGTATTCAGCGAACCAAGAACCCTCCTTGGTGCATTCGAAATACGTAAAACACGTAAATTGCAAAATAACATATCAGGAGTGCAAAATTGGCCAATTTTGTTGATTTTACCACCCCTACGATAAATTGCAAGTAACTTTGGCTACGAATTCGTGCTCAGCGACCCAAAAAACCTTCTACGTGCACTCGAAATGCCAAAATATCTTTTTTGTGGAAAATACAATTCAAGACTTGGAGATTTCGGGCCATTTTCGCCCCCAATGAGCGGGGTTGAGGTTCCCAAGATATTTTAAGGTGTATGAATGATCCTGAGAACGTCCTGAAGCTGATGCAAAAGAAATTTTTTGATTCGAACTTACATGTTTTTTTTATTATAGCTAAAATCCCGGTTCACATTCACAGCCTGGACTATCTGGCCAACGGGATCGCATTATATAATTTTAAGTTATTCTACTAACGGGAATTAACAGAGCTGCGAAACAGTTAAATAATTTAAGCATCGAGAAAATTGACGAAGGCATTTGCTGTTACTGAGATTAGTGCAATCACATGAATTCAGAGATGATCTAGTATTATTGCGAACAAAAAAACATGTGGCAAAATCAAGTAAGATTCGATCCTTTCATTGACGAACGGGGTATAATGCGAGTTGGTGGCAGATAAAAAAATCGAGATCTGAGTTTTGATTGCAAGATCCCAATACTATTGCTATCAAGGCATCCATATACTGTTTTAGTAATGATAATGAGAATGAACGCCAAAGAAGTATGCATTTAAGCACGCAAGGCAACTTATTTTCCGTGAGTCAGAAATATTGGCCTTTGCTCGCGCTGTAATTGGTCCAAGGCGTCATTCGGAGTAAAAAAAGGTTATTAACAACACGAAGACTGAATTTGATTTACAACCAGATACACAATCAGTTCTCACCAGTATTTGTTTGTAATTTTTTTGTGTTTTTTAACTGAAATAATAAAAGGAATGTTTAAAAAAAAAATTGTTAGCGGTTTTATTTTATTTGTAAGCGGGTTAAAAACGGGTGATCGGTTTCGCTCCACTATAAGAGGTGAAACCGATTACTCTAAAAATGGCTGAACTGAGGCTGCAAACATTTTTACGTAGTCATTGTCATATCAAATGTTCAAAGAAAACATATTAATTTTTTTAAATTTTTTAAATCTATATTAGAAGAATATTTCGTGAAAAAACGTCATAAATTGTTTGGTTTCACCCCACTTTATAATCCTTAGAGTATCCCAAAATATTCGCAGTAGGTTTGTGACAAAAATCATCTGTTCAAAGATATTCCGAAACGAAATACTTTGTTGGCTGGACTATGGGGTCTGTTTTGGGAGAACGCAGACCAATGAAATATTCCTATTTCAGAAGTTTCTGACTATGTCTATTCCTATCTATATCATGATACTTGTAGATAACCTCTGTCTCAACCACGTAAGGTTCAATAGAATATGACAATATATTGGTAAACTGATTGTTTACAATATGTAGTGTTATTTAATTGTGAACCATGAGTGACTGAAATGAAACTATATCTCTACATTTCACGATGATGTAATTATGTATTATCTTGTATCTCGTAAAAAATATAATTATTGTTCTAGGTTACGGGGAAGACTACAATGTTCGGCACCTACTCAGTGTTGGAAACGATAGCAACTGCACACCTGCCGCAATTTTTGATTTCCCTCCAGATGGATTCACACGAACCCAGCGTCAGCAAGGATGGGTTATTATACATGCTTCCATAGCATGTTACCTATTTATTCTACTGGCAGTAGTTTGCGATGATTATTTTGTTCCCGCTATTAAGAAATTTTGCGACAGTGAGTATAAAACTTTCAGTGATACTGATTGTTTTGATTAATGCTTTACAATCTTTACCACCAGCAGGTATGATGAAGTTTATATTGTTCCTTTCACATTTCAATATTTGAAACGGAATTGCTTATGTTGTAGAACGCATTATAATCTATATCGCCTGGGATAAATGTAGGAAATGATACCGTAATTTCCCGCATTCGATTTCCTGGACGCTGACCGTGAAATTAGATAATTTATTTTTTATGTTTCCTTAAATATATTTATTTAACCTATTTGTGCTACTGCGAGTTAATACCGATACTAGGAGGCAAGCTCACCCCAACAAGAAAAGTGGTATATGGTGGGATTTTTAGCAAATACACTTACAGTCTATCTCGAATTCTGAAAAATCTATAGAAAATTCAAATTGGCGATCAGCCCTTGTCGTACTTCCAGATATGTAAGAAGGAGGCAGCTTCAATACAATATCTACTGCTGCTATTGTGTACTGGTCGCGTTTTTGCGGAAATACAAATTTATCAACAGTATTTTCTTCAGAAAAGAAATATTATATTCTTCTTCACTTATCTTCACAACATAACCAATATAATATTCCGCGGATCTTTTTGCCATTTATCTTACAATTTTTTAGCATGTCTTTTCATATACCAATATGGACAAATTTTTTTCCCCGCTATAGGCCACCAAGCATCAAGATGAAAATGATCACTACTATTTCAAATTGGTGGGACTAAATATAAATAGGTGTAGACAATATTGAGCTTATGGGTGTCTTAGATATCCAAAACAAATTCTTGTTGATAAATAGTATATTCCATTACTAGAGTGAAAAGTGACCCATTTCACACGAGTGGGACAATATTGCCGCACGAGACGCTAGCCGTTAGCCTACGAGTGTGAGTTGGCACTTTACACTCAAGTAACGTACGCTTTTTTTCCGAAGTCCATAGATTGATGCACAATCTCAAAAAAAATATATAGTTTTCCGACTTTATAAAGAAAACTAATGAATAAAAAAAACTCAAAATAACAACTACCTAGAATTGAAGAAATTGATAGTAATATTATTATTTCTATAATTCGTGAATTGTAATGGAGTTTACAATAAAGAGTTAGAGATTTCTCTCTGTTATTTGTACATTATGTAGTATAGTAGCAGACTCGATGTCAGGTTTTCGAAATACTGCTGATGGCACCCATATAATTCTATTGGCAATATTTAATCTAATACTAGCAGAATCATCAATATATTCTTCTGCAACTGTGGACGATTTCCAACCCCCATGTGTCTTCTGAGAGGTTAGATCTCCTCCTGCATCTACAAATAATATAGCAGATGAACGTCCTAATGAGTGCCCAGCGTATTTTTCAGCATCCTTTAGATTTAAAAATTTAGCCACTACTCTAGGTATATTTCCAATATTATTATTTTTTGTATTATCATTATTAATTTCAATGACAGCAGATGTTCCGATGTTCCGGTGTTCCACAGTGACTTATCTTGGTACCAACTTTGTTTTTGCTCCATATAAACGACCTGCTGGAAGTGACCACCTGTCCCTCCAAAGTTTCGCAGATGATGGTACACTTCATATCGCTTTCTCATCTGGAGCCCTTATACTATCCCCAATGAAGCTAGAGGAGCGAGACAAACACAGGTTGATGTGAGAGATCTGGCAAAGATTTTCAAAAGGGGATCTGATGATCTAGTAGAGTTGAATGCAATCAAAACTCAAACTTTCGTTTTCTCCAGGAAGGCAAATCCCACAATCCCTAATATGATGTTGTCAGGTACCTATGAAGTCTTCCATAGAAAATTGGGATCACCACCAACAGCACCCTCTCATGGGACGATCATGTGAGGTCCATTGCGAAAACTGCATCACAAAAACTTGGTTTTCTATTCTATTGCCAAGAGCTACTTTAGATCCCAGCAGCTCCTTATAATCTACCAAGCACAGATTCGACCTATCCTGGAGTACTGCTCACATGTTTGGATTTCGACTTCCAAACATACACTGAAGCTCTTGGATTCTATCCATAAGAGAGCTATTCGTTGGATTGATAATGTCACACTTACGAGTTTTTTGACCTCTCCAGAACATCTTAGAAAGGTGGGAGATCATTCCCTTTTCTATAGATATTTCCATGGTCGGTGTTCATTAGAAATCTCGTCGGTTGTTCCACCACAAGAGATTCCAGATGGGCGGACTAGACGAGCTCAAACTAGTCACCCCTTCACTGTCAAGCTCAACTTCTTTCTACCAGACTTCATTTTAATATCGAACAGCGAAGTTGTGGACTCTCTTCCTATAGTGAGGTCTTTCCATATACCTATAACCTCCGAACCACCAAGGAAAATTCGAATGCCTATCTCCTCTCATAACATTCCATCGCTGGCTCACACGATGTTCTTCTCAACATTATAGGTTTCCCTCTCGTGTAGTCGAAGTATGTTAAATTTTTTTTATTTATTCATAGCTGGGTAAGCTCTTGCTTGCGACATGCACCTGATATACTCATAACCAACACAACTTGAGAAAAAAGTTATAATAATTTTAAAAAATTGATAACTTTGGTTAAATACCGATTACTTACCTTTGTAAGTGAATTTCATCAGCAGCTTTATTTATAAATTCATTAATTTCTTGTTGCGTCAAAATTTTGGCTTTTTTCCGTTTATTTCCGTCACTTTTCCTGTTTAAAAACGCCTTAAGTTTACTATATTTGGAGATATCTCCATTATGGTGAATGGATAAAGTGGTACACAACATAGAATATTGAGTCCATAATGTTGAGCATTGGATTCTATATTTGAAAGTTCACCAATATATGCGAGCAAAATATTTTCGGAAAAGGAGCATTTTATTTCTTCGTCATGAAAGAAATTGATCGTACGTACCTCCTTTTGAACTTTTCAGGCAGCGATTTCAGTGATGTTAATTTTGCAGCCTCTTTAACTTCAAGTTGAGAACATTGATCATCACTGTCAATCTCCATATCCATGTTTTATGGAATATTGGATACTATTTTTACGGTTTTTTATATAATAAATTTAATGATGCATATGTAAAACAAACAATTCAAAAGTTTAAATGACGTTGCTGCAATATTGATTTCAAAGCATATAATTGTATTGTGGACTGCCTAACGAGTAGTAACTAACCGATCGACGGCTAAAATACGATAATATAGTTTATCCACGACCGCTATATAATTAGGAAGGTGTTTAATTTAATACGTCTGTTTTCCGTGGATTAGCAGCTTTCTAATAGGATTAAAATTCATAATACCACGCTTCGTTTTTATAGCATTTTTTGAGAACTATTATTAATATTAACATTGATTTTAGCATTGAATATTTTGTAAACATTGAAGAGGTAACAAACCGTTTCTCCACATTGAAAAAGTAGGATAGTAGTACCTCTTCTGTAATTGGTCCTTCTCCTGAGTCTCGTTTTTCATCAGTTGTCGGATTTCACCAATTCCTTCTCGTATACAATTTTGCTTTTAGCTGGTAACATACGTAATGTTGCTTCTTGAGCTTCTTGCTGAATTTCAGCTGGAATGAAGAAATTCTCACTATTTTTTGAAGAAGGCGTTGGGCTATTTCAGATGAGGGGTTAAACCATGAGTCCGTCATGTCCCGTCACGTTGTAGCTATATATATTAAGTATGCCACTCTATACCTATATATGAATACTGCTGCGTGCGCAACTGCGGCCATGCGGGACTCGGGTCAGGCGTCAGGCAGTCTCTCTATACGCTTACACACGTGTGCATATCTGAGTCGGTGTTGGTGAGCCTACCTGTGTGAGCCAGTGCTCTCGATTACGGTATAGATGACAGGTATACACTGCGTATACACACTATACACTGTATACAGCTACAACAGCACGCATATACTCGACGTTATTCATTTACTCAATCCTCCGTCCTCGTGCAGACGGAAGTTATATTTTTATTGAATTTATTAATTGTACATTGTGTACTTAGTATAATTTAAGTATCGTCAAAGTTACCGATAATGACGACGCAAATGAAGAAATGCTGTTTAACATTACTTTCATTTACATCGATGTAAATATCAATAAATAATATGTTTTGAAAATAAAATAATATGTATTTATTATAATGGCTATCGGGTTAAATTCATACTCTTTAGAGGGATTGTATTATTGTACCGCCCATTATAAGTTTTTATTATTAAATACAAAAATGTATATAATTGTTGATTGAAATGCTGACAGTTGTGAAAACTAAAGAAAAATTTTCATTTACAATAATTCAAAGATAACATGAAATGAATTGGTTACTTCATAATGTCAGTTTTCACTTCTGTCAGCAGCGCTCACGGCAGGGCATTTTTTTTAAATTCCAAATGTTTTGGTATGAGTGAGTCACAACTCGTCGATACACAATTCGTCTATTGAATAGATATTTGAGGAGATATTTTTCTTTTGGCCACCTAGTGAAAAATCCTTAAAAAATGCTCGGGACTGTCCGTTTTTTTTCTGTCGTTTTTGAAATTCTTTTCGGTTTTTTTGACAAATAAACAAACGCTTGACATAGAAATGATTCTGAAACTTTCTAGTTTTCAGCTCAAAATCAATATTCTTGATCAAAATAAATGTGTCAAATCTGACGTTTTTCTAAACCAGAATTTTTCACCTGCTCTCACACGGCTTTCACTCTCTTAATTGACCTGTTTTGGCCGTGGTCGTGGCATTACATTCGGGAATTAACAGCCTTTAATCCATTCGAAAAAATCTAACTCTGGGCTGCGCCTCGTGGATTAAAGACTTGTTAATCCTCTTATATAATTAATAACTATAAATCTTAATACACATATTGCTCTAGAGTGATATTTTACTTTTCAACTCTAGGGTGATATTTGTCATTTTCGCATGTGGTCGTCGGAAAAGTAAATTTCCATGATTTATGTGGCAACAAACCGAACATGCCAATCAACATTTTCTGCGGATCACTCACATGAATTTCAAACATTTGTAATCACACCACAGAAATGAATAAAATACTGGATGGTACTGAAGCTTATTATCAGCATAGAATCTACACAAGAATACAGTATCGGAAAGTATTTATCTTGGGTATGGTGGTTTCATGAGAGCGCAAAGAATAGCTTGCTATATGTTGAGAGAGCATTACAATTTCTCCTCGACTCACTCGAGGAGGGATAGGGTATCGACATCACGACACTGAGATAGGACGGTCAGCTCAGGACGTAGGCGGTCTTTTGTTTTCGTAACCACGGCTCCTTAGATAACTCTACTCCGTAGAATGAAATGTTCCGCTTCTGCTTGCAAAATTCTTTGCTTCCAAACATTTTACATAGGTTTCCTTCTCCATGTGTCTTAAGAACGCAGACACATTCAAAGTGTTTTATCGCCATCAATGCTCTGAATCATCAATGCTCGTTTGACTATTGGTCTTGTCAGTACTATTTTGATGGGGTAACTTGTTTCTTTGAGCTAGTGTATCGAATGACATGCGAATATAATGAGATAATACAAATTTCCAATAACTTTCATATCCAAATGAATCGTTTTCATGAGTAATCTTAAGCAAAATCGACTAAACTTTGTCGATTTGATGAGGTAGACGATTTTCCTGATCTTATCGAGTATAAGCTGGTGGTGGGTGCTCGTATCATTAAACTAGTGTTAAATCTAATTTTCAGGTCTACATATGAAAGAAGACATTGCAGGAGCTACATTTATGGCAACAGCGAGTTCCAGTCCAGAATTATTCATAAACTGTGTGGGAACATTCGTTACGGAAGGGGATCTAGGAGTTGGAACTATAGTAGGATCTGCAGTTTTCAACATTCTAGCAGTTCCTGCATGTTGTGGTCTTTGTGCTAATATGGTATGTTTATACAATAGCTTCATGTCACAAGCTGAAATTACCCCATTGCATTGCAATGTGCCTCTTAATCTTGTAAAACAACAAAAAATGCGTCTACTCAATTGTTTTCAATTCTAGGTAGTGCAGCTGGAATGGTGGCCTATTAGTCGAGATAGCATGATCTATGGAATTGCTGTGGTTTTGCTTATTACCGTACTTGAGGATGGCAAAGTTCATATGTATGAAGCGTTATGCCTAGTCCTAGTCTACATTTTATATATCTTGAGTAGGTATTTTTTTTCTTTTTATAATAAAATGGAGATATCCACTTACTCATTCCCTAGCGTAAAATGTTGACTTTATATTGAAATTTTTCGAACAACTGAGATTGAAAATTCACTTGCAACTCCACATAACTCTTGATGACTCACATTCTTAAGACATCGTTGTAAGTCAGCTAGATGGCGAAACTAAACCGAACCAATGTAACAATCGAGATATAAGTGGTACATCTACTCATAGATGGCATTAAATAATTTGGTATCTTTACCATTCTATTAGTCGGGTATGTATACCTTATCGATAGAGGATCGTTCAGTAGCGTTACTACAAAGTGATCATTTTTATGAGAAAACAGCTGTCTAGAACTATTAGCTTGTAATGTTACTGATGGATCTAAACTAGAGAAACATTGTTGTCTGGTAAAAGCCAAGAAAAAATAAATGAATGTAATCATATATTCACGTATATCCAGATTGTTATATTAACCATATAGATTTAAAGGTACAGAAATTCATAATCACAAGATTTAATATTTTTTAGTGATGTGTTTCAATACAAGTATAAGTTCTGCTATGCATAAAATAGTTGCGAAATGTAAAAGGAGAAGCTATTACAAAGAAATTGTTACTGAAGCACATCCACTTTTGAAGAAAGACGATTTGAAGAGTAACGGAAATATAGAGCATTCAACAAACGACATACAAAGTGTTGGAAAGGATAGTGATGATTTGGGTGAGTAAACTTAGACACATCAATTGCACAGAAATGATGTAGTCAGAATAACATGAACAGATCTAATGAATATAATGATTTGATAATATGGATGATATGGTTATGGTAGAATATTTGTGAGAATATGGTTATGGTAGAATATTTGTGAGAACTTGGCATGGTGGTAAAACCACATTTTTGAATAACTTATTCACTCTTCCAGTTCTAAAATGCGAATCTTCTGATTTCATGACAAGTATATGTTTCTGAACAAGTATAATTTGAATTATTTTACATGTGCCTTACTAATATGAGTGTTGGTCAATTGACTTTGGGTCAATAACTCCTTCGAAAAGATTTTATTCATCAACATAGTCTCCTTGTAGCTTGATACACTTTTTCCAACATTTCCAAGCCCCCCAAAAGTAAGATTTCGGAAGCCTCTTTGTTCGACGTGAAACTTTCTCCGGAAAATCACCTTCTCATGTTTAAACTCATTCACTTAATCGTAAACAGTAATAGTCCTCAAACGTTGGTGCAGATTTGTCGTGAACGTCACCCAACTTGGATTTGATTCCTTACAGTGTTTTTCATCTCATATGAAATTGTTTAATTATTGGCCGGAACTTGTTTTTACCCATTGTTCGAAACAATAACAGAAGATATTTTGCTTTAATAGATTGTAGCAATGGAACGACGCGATGGATGTGGCCGATAAATTGAGTAGCAGCAACCTATTGAAAGGTGGTACTAGTCAGAAACAAACTTGTTATGACTCGTCAAGTCTTAGATTTTGTAATGGCTTATTTAGCAAACCTACTATATGCATGAAATATTTCCAGAGGAATCTACAAAAATTTGGGAATGGCCCGGTGATCACACATTCAAGGGAAAATGCTGGTGGATGTTCACATGGCCTATTTCATTTATATTATTCTTAACAACCCCTGATTGCCGGAAATATCCAAAGTTATATGTAATGACTTTTATAATGTGCGTTATATGGATAGGGACTACATCTTATATGGTAGCTTGGCTCATCACAATCATAGGTAAGTGCAAAGAGTAAATCTAGACTGAATATCATGTACACTGACTTCCATTTTAGCTGCTTATTCGCAAACAATTTCAAGTAGTTGCGAATACTCATCATTACTCACTAGTTATTCCTAATAGTTACAAACACTGTAATGTGTTGCGAACTGTAAAAATGTAATATACCTGGTTTGACGAAGATATCGCGGAACTTGTTGAAATGAATTGGTTGCAAAGGTAACCAAGTACGACGTCATATCATTCATAACGTAAAAATATATCCCTTTTTAGTACGGTACTTTCAAGTCTTTGCTGACAACATACTCATAGTCGACAGAGTAAAATTTCTGAACATTGATGGATCTAATACAATCAACACTGACTGCATTGAATAAATGTTGCAGTGCTAAAGAGTTGAAGATTAATCCTAAGAAAACAGAAAATGTATTTTTCACTAGGAGGTACAAAACAGTGCTCACCAGAGAACTGACCATAGCAGGTCAGGAGATTAAAATCAGCGACCAAGCTAAATACCTAGGAGTCATCTTGGACAACAAGCTTCTATGGAAACCACAACTAGAACAACAATGCCGCAAATTTACTGCAGCCTTCTGGTTGTGCAGAAAGGCTATTGGGCTCAATTGGGGCCTAAGCCCAAACACCATAATGTGGATCTTTAAAGCCATCCTTAAGCCGAATTTGACATATGCGTCGGTGCTGTGGTAGAAAAAACAGAGCTTAGGACGACCGAATCACTCTTGGAGCATCTGAAAAAGCTCATCCTAGGTGCTGCCCCAAGAGCTACGAAAAGTGCTCCGACGGCTGCACTTGGAGCGGTACTGAAGGTGGAACCATTCCACTTGACTATAAAAGGTGCGGCAACAAAAGACGTCAACAGATTTATATCAATAGGACTGTGGAGGGCAAACGGTAGCCACTCCTCTCTACCAATAAGTGATGAAACACACCCTCATCTACTCAATGAGAACAGATGGGATGACACCACGATACGCTTTTGATAAGAAGTATCATATAAGCATACCCCCTACAGAAATTGGTTTAACAATAACCAATCAGCCCTGCCAACTAATGGTGAAATCTGGTTCACTGATGGAGCCAGAAACTATGCACAGGCGGGAGCACGGATATACCACAAGGGCCCAGGTAAAACTATTTCTATACCTCTGGACAAACCAGACACCATTTTTCAACCTTGGCTGAGATGAAGGCAAGCTTACTCTATTCTGGGTCCTCCGTCACTCTGGAATAACGAGAAACGAAATAGCCGATGAGCTTGCAAAACTGGTAGATTTTGGGTGCTCTAATAGGACTTGAACCATCTGTGGGCATCTCGAAGAGTAACATCAAAGAGACAATCCACTGATGGGTTAGAACACAACACTCGGGAGAGTGGAAATTAGTGAAGGGTTGCAGGCAGCTGAAAGTACTGATTGGACCAGACAGTAGGGAAGACTGGTCTCAGCGAGTGAGGAACATGGCCAAACTGCTGATACAGATACTGACAGGACACGGACCGCTTAACTACCACCTCCACAAGATGAACCTTAGCCATTCGCCTTTCTGCAGGTGGTAAAAACGGAAATACGAGACATCAATGCACATTCTATGCAGATGTGTAACGCTGATCCTCCATGACGCAGAGGTCCCGGTAGAGCTATGTGACACTGAGGAGATCAGGAAACTAAATACGAAGATGGTGCTGAATCTCTTCAGGGTATTAGTATTAATCACCTACCCGATCTCCACTGGGAGTTGAGTAGGTGACTTTTTGTGCACCTCGGGCACCCGGTGAACTCTCTGGTGGTCTGGAAACCGATCCGCCTACCTCTTGAGCCAGGTAAACACCCTCGAGTGAGAACCGTTTTACTAGAACGAAGTTTGAATAATATATCAAGAAGTTTGTATTAACCTCTTTAGGAATCGTTCATCTCGGGGAGAATGGTGAACACTCTCGGGCGAGAGCCGCCCCTCTGATAGATAGGTGAACACTCGTGGGTGGGAACTGCTCCACTAGGTGATACGTTAATCGTTAACCTAGAGAGCATGGTGAACACTCTCGTGTGGGAACTGCTCTTTGGGGGCCTGGTAAACACTCATCGGTGGGAACCGCGTCACACGGGGTGCAAAGGGTTTTGGCCTAGGCATCAATAATAAAGATAACACTATTTCAACTTTTCATCGTTAATCTGGGCCCATAATCTGTTCACAAGCGCCATGTGGATGTGAAATAAAAGAGAAGGAACGACATATATATATATATATATACAAATATATCAATACTATGTAGACACACATGTTAAAAACAAAAACTTATACACTAGGACATAATAGAATATCAGCTACTCGTCGCTATTTCATCTTCAATAAGCTTATTCTACAAGAATGTGTATATTGGACTCCTCTAATTGACGTTTCAATGTTTTCCATATGTTAAAAATCACTCATATCAGCATATTATTATTAAAGTAGATAATAACTAAAGTCTCTTATAACGAATATCCCCTTATATTCTTATTTGAAATTCTTTCCAATCTATTTCAAATCAGAAGAGACACATTGCATTCTGAACGTACAAGGCACATAACTAAATATTGAGAATCAATTCTCCCAGATGCTAAGAGCAACTGGATGCAAACTGGAGGGGTTGGATCATTTTTTATTCAACACGTAGAGTAATTCTTGTTGAATTGCTATTCCATTTAACAGAAAATTGTGGTATGAAGTCTGTTCATTGATCATTTTGTGTATTTCTAGGAGATACACTGAATATTCCAGACTCCGTGATGGGATTGACATTTCTGGCGGCTGGAACAAGTGTACCAGAAGCAGTATCAAGTATTATTGTTACAAATCAAGGTAAAACTTCTATTTTCTAGTAGAGTTAGTTTATTCTAGGGTATCTACAGAACCTGTAACGAAAGCCTAGCGATTTCTGAATTATGTGATGTTAAACGCCCTTAAAACGTCAAATTCATTCATTACATCATTTTCAAATGGGTAGAGTCCTAAGTTAAATCGGTCCAAGCCTAAGTTTCACATTAGTCAAGAATGAAAGCTATCATAAAAATATTTGGAATGCTTGCTATGTGATAGTGCCTTAGAATTCAAAATAGCATCATAACTTTTTCAATGTGTGTTCCCAAAATTGTTTATGCTTCCAGCATTATAGACACTAACACATCATTAGAAGATATTCATCAGTTAACTTGGAAAATGTCGTATGGATGAACAATTTTATATTAGCACAATAAGATACCAAAAAGTATAAGGTTTAACTACAATATTTACGATAATACTTAACAGTTAACAGATGTTCAAAGACCTAGGAGTAACATTTAAGCCAAATTTTAGGATCGTTCTAGTGTGGTACCCAATTTATCAAGAACATTTAATGCGCCCAAAAGAGATACTTAAAATTCTTGTTTGTTTTAATATTGATAAAAGTTACCGACCTAGAAGTTATGATCCTAACTACTTGGTAGATAATATACAGTCATTGCTAAACGGCGTACACAGCTTTTGAAGGAAATTAACTCCTTAATACTACGGCAGAATATCCTAATACATTTGCTGCTATTTTGGCGCGTAGATTTTGGTAAATAAATAAAGATCACAAATCTTAGGAATCTTAGGTGATGATTGAAGTCAGGAAATCACACAAGATGAGAAGAAATTACAAGCGCTTTCAAAATCCTTGTAACAATCTGTGAAATCTTGTATTCTTTTTTCAGGTCATGGAGGAATGGGCTTAAGTAGTTCCATAGGTTCAAACACGTTCGACATTTTATTATGTCTTGGTATACCATGGTTTGTTAAATCTGCTTTTTATCCAAAAGAGCTGGGCAAACATTTCATACAAATTAATTCCGGTGGTTTGACATACAGTGCGATTGCTTTGTTAGCTACATTGGTGATGTTTTACAGCAGCTTATGGATTAATAAATTCAAGTAAGTTCAATGTTATTACTTATATGTCACATCCCGTGTGTTAAAATAGTTCTTCAGTGGCTATAACTTACCACAAACATTACAATCTCCATAACGCTTTGGTAGTAATCAGTCAATGTACAAGGTGTCTTAGACCCGATGCACACACAACATCTCTGGTTAAATCGTACTTGACACGGTAGGCGCATGAGCGTAATAGAGGGTTGGTTGATAATTGCTTGTTATAATTTTATTCTAACTTAGATTATTATGTCGTTGTGAAACGAGAGTGAGTTGCTAACAAGGCGAGTTAATCGGAGCAAGTATTTTCTAACTTGCCAGTACCTGTTGGGATAGCGAAAATGAAAAGATGAATCAATTTTATAGCAGTGGTTCCCACGCCAAGGAGGGTCTGACTTCTGGGGCGGGAGTGTACCTAAAAAGGCCAAAGATCACTATCTCATTGACTCTAGGGGCTTACTGCACCGTTTTTCAGGCGGCGGTACACGCAATATCGACTTGTGCCATGGAAAACCTGCGAAGAAAGTATGCAAATAGGCGCATATATATTTGCACAAGGAGCCGGTTGGCTCTGGAAGCTCTCAAATCACCCAGATATACACTAGCTAAACTAGCCAGGAGAAATAGAGTTCAATTCATCCCTGAGCACAGTGAAGTTGAAGGAAATGAAATGGTCGACTCCCTGTCCAAGCGAGGGTTGTCCGGCGCCCCTGTCGGCCCGAAGCCAATGCTCGTTTATTCAATTTGCGTGAGGGGTCTCGCTGTAATAACGAGCCCTTCCTTGGTTTTACTTTGTTTACTAGAGGTTATCAATTTACTTATCAAATTCATTCTAATATATCATTTGCCTTGAATAACTAAGATCATTTTAACTTGCAGTACGTGTACCGATAACCAGGAAGTGACCGCATCAAGGGTTTCTCATTAGCTAGGCAAATCAGGCAACAATACAGTCAATAGATATATGTAATACTCACTCTTCTTTGGTTGAGATACTAACACAACACATTAATCAAGTACTGTGTGATTGAGGGTAGTTTATAAATTACGCTAAGTAGAAGAACTTTCAATCAAAACAAATATAAAATATTCAATAATAATAAGAAAATAAACAATTATAAAAATTAATTAAAACTTGGAAGATTAAATATAACTTAAATATTAATCAAGAGATTATGTTAAATTTAGAAACTAATTAATCAATCCTTAATTTTAAATCAAGCTCATTAGAACCTAAATATGAAATGAAGACTAATTTACCTTGGCCCCGATGAACCAGGGTAAGGAGTTAAGCAAAACTATTATGAGTTAATTATTCAAGGAATTCTAAATCTTGTGTATTAAGCAATATGACTTGATTCTAAATGAAAAAAACGAAAATTCTACCATAAACACCACAACGCAAGCTTAACTAGAGAACATTTTTCTAAAATATGATTTAAGTGATTCGTGAAATAGTCAAAGTAAGATTTAACTCAAGAAGATAAAATATTGGGGGTAGTAACTTTTACCCAATAAGAGAGAGACTTGCCTAGACTGGGGCAAGCTGAATATAAAAGAACTATTCAATTTTTGTTGACAGGAACCTTGATTTTATGACCTATTTAGACTTCCTTGAATTTAGGTATGAATGAAAATTATGTCAACTTAATATTCTAATTACATATTTAATAAGAAACGACTGCGTCCTGCACGTCTCATGCTATGGTTACGTGAGTAGATTGTAGCTTCAAAGGAAAAGACAGTGTAAAAAACCGTTGCTTAAGCCATATCAACTGATCCATTTGCCATTTCGAATTGATCATAAAAATATATCTTAACTACCAATATACTGTGAAGCACTTGTTTTCTTTAGAACCATTTCTGTTAACCTTGTCGGTATTTTACAAATTATGATGACCCTTCTTCGACAAGGATTCAGAGACTATACATTTCGTTTCCGTCCCACAGATACAAAGAATAAACTGTATTAGTTTATGATGGGACGTCGGACTAAGAAATGAGCTCATATACTTGACTTGTCCGTAATGAAAGGCTACAAAGAATATCTTATTTCTATCTACGTTAATGGGTGTTCTTAAAACACAGCATGAATTTTAGAAACATGTTTGATATCTAAATGAATTGTAATTGATACTTGATAAGGCAGCTTTGCTACATCGCCCTTGTGGCCAACTAAACAACAAGTGGTCTGAGCTGTGGCAAGAATCACCACGCATGAAGCAGGTCAAGCTTTTCATCAAAGAATCTGTGCCTAGGCTCTCAAAGAAACTCTTTTCTCTGAACAGAAAGGACATCAGAGAGATGACTGCCTCTCACATCCTGTTGGAATACTTATGGAAGCCAGCGCTGGCAATATTCTGGGTTTCTGGTGGGCCAGAAACCTACTAATATAGAATAGGCTTCTGACCACGGGCCGCACAATGGGCGCACTTAAGTAGCCTAAGTGCATTTGGTGGCTAAGCCCCCTCCCCTCAAACGATGATGATGATGATGATTCCACGAGTTGCAATTTAAGCATTACATTGCGTCTTCAGTATAATTATTTGATTCGGAACATTGAAATCGAAGAACACCTGAGTATGGGTGAGAGAGTGGATTTTAATGATTTATCAATTTTCTGCAGCTGAGAATATGAAGTTCAAAGGCATCTCTAATGATGAACCATTTTTTTCAATATATTGTTCAATTTGATCTAGAGCCTTCGGTTGTTTCTGGAAAAGGGTTTTGTAGCATTCCCAAGTACTCGTATTCAAAATATGTCTCCACAAACTTCACGGTATCTCCTTCAGGTCACCTAATAAATTTCAAAATTATACAATTATAATCACTATACTGTTCAGAAGCAACAATGATAAACACCTCGCGCCACAGTCAGCTCTCTATAGTAGTAGCGCTGTGCTAGTTCAACAGTCTGTGGTGAAGACCTTGGGCAATTCATCTATATTTGTTGTCACTTATTCTGCAAGGTCCAGACAGTAGATATTTGAATAGTGAGGGAAGGTTAGCAGATGAGTGAATAGATAGGGTAGCTATCACGGTATTAGAAACGATAATGCAACTTCTATCCCTGTTATAGGTACATTGGAGCAGAATGACGAAGTTCCAAGACGTTGCGTGTTTCGCCACCAGGATCGATAGTATCGGGAGTTAGATCTAATAGCATGCAATTATTATTTGCGTGTAGCAATCTAACATCTTATTACAGAGATCCTTGCGGCTGAAGTGAGAAGTTCATAGATCTCGTCAAGCTTTTAGGGATAGGAGTTGCATTATCATACTTCCTAATACCGTGGCAGCTATGCGTCCTTGCATTTCCAAATACTTGCCTGCTCGCTTTAACTGTATTAGTAGTGGATTAGTAGCTGTCATGCCTTTACTGATACAAGTAACTGACTCATGTCCTATACCAATGTAAGCGAAGCGCTTAACACTAACCACTTGTTACTTACTAGTGGCTTGTCACTCTTCATTCTACGACGAGCTTAACAGCGCCAAAAGTCTATAGTATTAATAATGATATGTCAACCTCAAATCAGTCTTTACTTTCATTAACGATGCATTTATTTCCTCTGATGAACTTCTGAGTATAAAATCTGTGAATTTTCCTAGTTATTTCAGAGATTTTTGTATCAAAGATAATGTCTGACATTCATTTTCTATTCAACGTTTTCATTATTCAAAATAGATTTTTGTAGGTTATTTTATTCTAATATCGAAAGTTCTACCGTTCTGGCCTATACACCACATTCACATGCATCACATACTCTTTAATTATTTCAAAGCTCTTCTTCTCTATTTCACAACATATGACTAACATTTGTAACCAACTGTAATGTATTTAATGTCATTCTTAACAAATTTAATCTAATATTTTGATATTTGATCTTGTAATATTATTATAAAAGAATTTCGCAACTTGAGATTCCTTATTCGTTCTTTTTTTATATTATCTATTACGAGTACAATTGGTCCAAATCCATTATAAGTATCTCATAAATGAAAATTGATTTCATAACATTTTTGATTGAATTCAGAGAATATTCCACATATTACTTATATGAATAAATTAAGAGTAACCGAATATGTTTGTATTTTGTAGAATTTTGTTTCTTATTGTAGCATGAATGTTAACTTTCTATCAGCATAATACTCACTCCCATGTGCAAAATTTCCGGAAATTAATTTGTGCACTCGGGATATTCGGTAAGAGAATTTCACACCGAAGAAAAATTAGTTTAAAATAATTTCAATGTGATATTATTTGACATTTTGTCATGAAAATATGAGACATTACGAAGGAATGGCATAATTTATTTAAAGGCTTTTGACAGTTTGATGTATGCGAGTCCAAACGTCAGTTGTAATTTTTGATTCACCCACTTTAGTTGTACAAAATTGTACAAAGTGAATTAAATATAGTTTATTACATGTTGTTGAATTAAATTTCATTTACTAAAATTGGTGGAAGTATGTGTTTTTAACCAATAATTTTCTTGCGGCAACTGATTTACAATAAAATTTAAATATCGGTAGTAATTTTTGATCCACCCACTTTAGTTGTACAAAATTGTTAAAAGTGGATTAAATATGGTTTATTACATGTTATTGAAATTTATTTACTAAAATTGGTGGAATTATGTGTTTTTAACCAATAATTTTCTTTCGGTAACAGATTTACAATAAAATTCAAATTTCGGTGGTAATTTTTGATCCACCCACTTTAGTTGTACAAAATTGTTAAAAGTAGATTAAATATGGTTTATTACATATTGTTGAATTACATTTTATTTACTAAAAGTGGTGGAAGTATGAATTTTTAACTAATGGTAGTCTTTCGGCAACTGATTTATAATAAAATTTAAATATCAGTAGTAATTTTTGATCCAACCACTTTGGTTGTACAAAATTGTTAAAAGTGGATTAAATATGGTTTATTACATGTTATTAAATTACATTTTATTTACTAAAATTGGTGGAATTATGAGTTTTTATCTAATGGTATTCTTTTGGCAACTGATTTACAATAAAATTCAAATATCTTTTGATCCACCTACTTTAGTTGTGTTAAATTATTTTAAATAGGTTATATATTGTCTCTTTTATGTTTTTGGGTCAAATTTGTTTTACTAAAATTGGAGGAATGATATTTGTTTTTGGCAAACGATAGTTTCTGTTTTTTAAGCGAATCGAATAATTATAAAATAGTAATATTGCTTAATGGAAATAGGCGGCCATGGCTATGACAGATACCATGACAAATGTCAATATTGTACTTTCTCTATATTTTGTACAAAATCAATCGTCTCAGATTATATCGTAACAATGAGTTGTTTTAAAAATTACGAGGCTTGTTCATGTTGCGACGAATTAAGTCACGTGAAAATGTTCCATTCCAAACTAACATATTTACTGGAGTTAATTGAATATTGTTCACCAGAAATGTTAAATGTGGCAAATCGTAAAGGTTTATTCAAGAAAATCCAAGAAAAACTGTTGCAAACATCTATAAAATTTAACAGAATTGGCAAGAATAAATTGGACAAAGTGGTTTCAAAATATTACATTTATTTGCTCAAACACAAACATTTGGTAAATTTTGAGTCTTCTGTCCTTTGCTATTTGCCATTACGAAGAGGGGATTTTCAAGAGGAATATCAAAAAAATTTAAATGTTGTTATGAAATTAAATAAAATATAGATTTTAATAATAAATCGAATGAATTAAAATATTTAATTTATTTTTGTGAACGGTTGTTTTGTTATGTATTGTTTCACTTTCAAACTCATTTGTTAAACCTTAAAAAATATCCACTATAATTTTGCTTATCTACCCTAAAAGAAAACATATCCGCTGAAATTTTTTCGTTGGCATGGCGACAAGTCAAAATAAAAGTATTTCATTGGTCGAAAATTGTCGGTGTGAAATTCTCGGAATTATACTACATACATCCTGTGGAGGATATAATATAAGGATTATACTATTTCCTACAAAGCTTACAACTATCAGAAATCAATGCTGAATTTTTTTTTTTTCAGATTAGACTGGAAAGTGGGTTTGAGCTGCCTCCTGTGTTATTCTGGATTTTTACTGTTAGCATCTTTAATCGAATTAAACTATTTCATGCCGGTTAATTTTCCTACTTGTGATCGGTAACCCATTTAATCGATCTGAGGACATACTATCTCCATATTCGCTGTTTGAGATATGATACGGACTGATTAATGTATACAATGTATAGTATTTAGTAGTAGCTCAGGCAACACGAGAGGATTTGATATCATCTCTTTTACTTATATAAGGTTAATGTTGATATTTTGATAGGAAGTGACTGTAGTTCTGTGTACAATATAATTGACTTTAAATATACCGGATTATTCTGTATTTTTTTCATGTGCATTCGTAGTTAACTGTGTTAATTCTAGAAAAACAAATGTTAATTAAATTGGATTTAGAATAATAAAATAAAAAAAAATCGGTTGTCTGTAAAGTCGGTTTACTGACGATAGTTGAACGTGACAACGTCATAAGAAAATACTGATGGAATGGTTTCATTTTTCAAAAGAAAATTTTAATTTTATTTGTTTGATAGATATTTTGTATGGATATAGAGAAGGAGGTAAATGGAAATCACAATTGAATTGATCAAGTTACATTTATTTGTACGCATAAATACAATTATGTCAATTTAGCTTCTAAAAAGCCCGCCTCAATGTGTTTGATATAGGAGAAAATTGTTCCCTTTGACGGCTGGCTGGTCCAACCTGTCATTTCAGACACGTTGTTATGATATGTGGAAGATTTAACATTTATGTTTTAATTTTTTGAAATCATAGCTACGCTCGATAATTATTTTGATCGAATAGTAAAGCAATTGATTTTTACTCATCGTGAAATAGTTCTGTTAACTTATTGTTATAGTTTTGTCAATTATAGCATAACCTACAATCGCTGCACTAGCGGACCGATGATATCTATTTTAATGATGAAAGCACGAATATTCGACAATATATCACTGAACATACCTATATTTAATAGCGGAAGAATCATTACCTTTATCGCCGCAATTATCGTTCCTATAAACAATTGACACGACATTCACTTTTCACTGCACTTCATACTTGACGAAAACATGTAAATGTATCATTCTATAGCAGCGCGCTCTCGCTTGCACTTCAAGCCTTAAATGGAACGCCTCAGAGCGAGGTAACGCACAGCCGGTCAGAGCGAGGTAACGCCGCATGAGTCATGTTTTCTCGTGCGTGCAGCCGGCTCCATCGAATTATAAGACGTCAAAAACAAATTTACAAAATCTAGAAAGAGAAACTAACACACCCCCAATTGAGTATTGATGCTTTTGATAATTCAATAAATCACTCAAGTATAGTTAAATCATAGGGTGGTCAATTTACTCGGCAAAGGAGCTGCTGGATTTGGCAACTACAGAATTTTCTTGTACTCGTACCAATGTCCTGTTCATATATTTATATCATTTATTTATTTAAATTGACATATCCATATGGAAAAATGTAAATATCTAAATAATTGTACATTACGTTTTAAACTAATTAATGTCTTATTTGATGTTTACTTTCCTCACTGTACATAGTGTAAGAGAATCATTGTAATCGGCCTTATGACGCGTGTACAACGGAAGACCACAAATTCCTTGTAGTTCAGGCTATGAACCGGAAAAAAAAACATGTAAATTCGAATCAAAAAATGTTTTTTGCATCAGTTTCAGGAGGCTCTCAGGATCATTCATACACCTTAAAAGCTCTTGGGAACCCCAACCCCACCCATGGGGGTGAAAATGGCCCGAAATCTCCAAGTCTTGAATTGTATTTTCTACAAAAAAAGATATTTTGGCATTTAGAGTGCACGTAGGGGGGTTTTTGGTCGATGAACACGAATCCATAGCCAGATTTGCTTGCAATCCATCGTAGGGGTGGTCAAATCGACAAAATTGGCCAATTTCGCACCCCTATGTTATTTTGCAATTTACGTGCATTTCGAATGCACCAAGGAGGTTTTTTGGGTCGCTGATCAGGAATCCGTAGCCACATTTACTTGCAATTCATCGTAGGCGTGGTAAAATTGACACCCCCTATATGTTATCTTGCAATTTACGTGTTTTTGGCATTTCGAATGCACCAAGGGGTTTTTTCGAGTCACTGAATACGATTCCGAACCCAGATTTACAGAATATTGAAAAAAAAATTCCGGAAAATGTTTCTATCATTTCAGTTTTAAATTTTGTTTTAACATGTAAAAATTGTTATCATAAATAATCAGGAATCCGTAGCCACATTTAGTTGCAATTCATCGTAGGGGTGGTAAAATTGATGGAATTGGCCAATTTTGCACCCCTATATGTTATCTTGCAATTTACGTGTTTTTGGCATTTCGAATGCACCAAGGGGTTTTTTCGAGTCACTGAATACGATTCCGAACCCAGATTTACAGAATATTGAAAAAAAAATTCCGGAAAATTTTTCTATCATTTCAGTTTTAAATTTTGTTTTAACATGTGAAAATTGTTATCATAAATATCTTTATTATCTTTTACAACGATACAAATATATTCAACTTATTTAATACGTTTGTCGTCGCGAAAAACTGTCTGTAACTCGGAAAATGTGCATATGTTATAAATCAATTTCAAGAGATAAATATTGTTTAGGAGGTCTCAATGTATACGTCTGAATTTTTTCAAAACGCTTCAATGTCAAAAGGCTGATTTTCCATGTTTTTCCTGAAAAGCTTGGACCAAACGCACTTGAGAAAAAGTTTCTAATAAAACAAAACTTATTTTGATCAAACATTCACCCGAATGTTTTCTGATTTTTTCTCTACTTCTCACATTTCCGGATGGTCACATCTCGGTAAACATTCATTTTTCTGAAAATTCGCAAGAGTATAAACATTTTATTTTGGGCCAAAAAAGGTAAGAGATTACTATTTTTACATTTCTACCCAAATTATTATTATTATTATTATTATTTCATCGAAATTCATTTTGAAGAACTCAAATAAGATGTGAAACCTCTCTTTGACTGGACTACTAGTACAGGATGTGATTGAATTGAGTAATAATTTTATATCTTGAACACTTACAATAAGCAAGTATATGAGTTATCTTACTGTTATCATTTGATAATTGCAGTTCAACTAATGAAACTCCAATTACGATTTTGTAACATCAAATTAGTGGGAAAATTCATAATAAAAACTGTGTAGTTTATTTTGTTTATCAATATAATAAATAATAGTAAAGTAATGGATTCAATTAAATTATTCACAATTATAATTACCAAAACATTACAATGAGTTCGGACACTTCTGTGGGCATGTAAGATTGTAGTAACAGATAATATTCCGGAAAAGACGTTAAATTATTTTGTATGTTGCATGGAAATCTTATTCAAATGGTCTACATAATGTATTTTACAACTTTAAGTTGCATACTGACACCTACTATCAGGTTGACTTTCGAAATTATTCATACTATTATATACAATATAACTTTTCCGCAAATCGTTAGGAAATTTTGACATTCCAGGCAAAATTTCTTAAAGAAAAAGTCAAGATTTCCTATTCACTTCTTTACTATAAGGAAATAATATTTCCTTACTGTAAGGAAATGATATTACGGTTGTAAGTGTTCTACATAAATGATTGAAAACACATTGTTTATAAGCAATTAATTTATATTTTGAATACATCAATACATTGCAGAATACATTTTAAAATTAATTTGTTATATTTACAGTTATTTTACAGTTATTTTACAGTTAGTACAATTATTGAACATTGGAGGAACATTATTAGAACTATGAGAAACATTTTGGACAATATGCGGGGTGGTAGGGTTATTTTGTTGAATATTTTGTACTGTGAAAATTTTATTTGCACCTCAACCTTATTGTTGAGATTCTTCGATATATCCTTCAGCGATATTTGATGACTTCCATACACCATGCCTCTTTAAACTAGTTATGTCGGCACCAGAGTCAACCAATATTGTTGCAGAAGACCGACGAAAGCAGTGACCAGTATATTCTGTCGGATTTATCAAGTTCAAATAAGTAGCAACTATTTCAGGCATTGTCCTAAATTGATACATTTCTACCACTTGTCTTCTACCCTTTCCGCTTTGATATTTAAAGAAAAATCAGTCACTGTTCATATTTTCTGGTCTTAATGAAACATACTTTCGATAAACATTCAAGTACATCTGATTAATTACAAATGATCTTGGTTTGTTGGTCTTCGAATCAGGTATGCTAATTAAAAGCTTAGATTCTAGGTCTTCTACATAGTGTAGAGTCGTTCGGACTAACTCATCCATTCCACAGGCCCCAGAAATACCAAATATTAAAGCCACCTAAAAAATAAATAAATATGTAATCTAAATAGGAATTAAAACTTCAATTGTGGAAGCCGTTACTTTGTGATAGTTTATCATTTTAACGAAATAATAAATAAAACTACTTCGTTTTACTATCACTGATATTTAATATAGTCGTTACTATAGTTTCAACACTAAACGTGTCATCTTCAGACGAAAAATGAATTTAACAAATATTATATCTACTATATATAGGTTAAAGAAGGATTTCAAACAAATTTTATGGCTATAGGAAATAGTTCTAGGAAAAACCAGAGGGGGTAAGGTGATTAGGTAATTCCGTGAGGACATTAGTGGTGCGGGTATATTTACTAACAGACTTTAAATACTACAATCAGGTTATTATTACATTGAAGAGATTACTGTAATATAAATCTAGTTGATCGTTTAGGATCTTATTATCATACATCTTCATTCCTTTGAAAATTTCCATTGGCTCTAATATATTTAGTTTTGAAGTTTTATCTTGACTATGTAAAATTTGGACATTATTCAAATTAGGAAAGGTATGGCCTGTTTCTAAAATATGATTTGCAAATGAAGAATCGGTTTTATTATTTTTAAAGGAGCGAAAATTTTCTCTATATCTAACTGCTGTTACGGCAAGATCTACCTATGTAAAAACTATCACACTCTGAACAAGTTAGTTTATAAACTCCGGGTCTTTTGAATTTGTCAGTTTTATCTTTTGCATTGAACAGAATATGAGCTGATGGTCAGGTTATGATGGGATAAGATGTTTGCAATTTTTTCGCTTATAGGACCAAAATAAGTTAAAGAAACATATTTTAATGAGTTATCTTTGTATTTTATGAAGGGATAAATGCTATTGTAAATTAATTTTTGTCTTTTCCTATTTATTAATTTAGAAACTACTTGAGGACTGAAACCGTTATTTGTAGCAATGACTTTAATTGTATCTAGTTCTTTGCTAAGATTTTCTTGAGATAAGGGAAGGGTAAAGGCTCTATGTATCATTGAATGAAAAGCAGCTAGTTTATGACTATATGGGCTATGTGAAGAGGTACAAATTACTGTATCTGTGAAAGTACGTTTTCTGTAAATGTCGAATGAGATGCTATTATTATGATGTGATAATGTTAAGTCTGAGAAATTTATTTTGTGATCCTTTTCTGTCTCTAATGTGAAATTTATGTTGGGATGAATATTATTGATGAATGATAAGAAAACATCTGATTGTCTAGGTGGAATCCTTCTTTAACCTATATATAGTAGATATAATATTTGTTAAATTCATTTTTCGTCTGAAGATGACACGTTTAGTGTTGAAACTATAGTAACGACTATATTAAATATCAGTGATAGTAAAACAAAGTAGTTTTATTTATTATTTCGTTAAAAAGGAATTAAAACCTTGTAAATTACATTAAATTTTCTTTATCTGGAGCTTCCTGGATAAATTTTTCAATTTCTTCCTTTGTTAAAATCTTAGATTTCTTTGCTTTCCGTTTCAATAAAGAACGAAGTTTTGAATATGTAGATATATCTACATTGTGTTTGATTGCAAGGGTTGACTTCAACATTGAGTAATTGGCCCATGACGTTGAAGATTTCATCTTTAAACAAAGGTCTAGGAAGTATGCCATTACAACATTTTCTGAGAAAGAACTCGTTTTTACTGTTGCGATAGTCCATAAAACGTTTATATGCTTATTCGTACTTTTCTCTTGATTTCTTTGGCAATAATTCTAATGAAGCAGTATTCACTGCCTCAACTAGCTCTGAAGGAGTCCCAGAAATGGAAAATTCATCATCACTTATCATTTCACTTTCGAGAATACTAGCAATTAAATTTATATACGTCAAGTTTGACAATTCAACCTTAATACGTTTCCATAGTAACCCAAGTAATTTTATTACGAATTTCAAAGCACCATTTATTTGTGAATAAAATTATTCGCGATTTTTTCAAAATGAATTAATAACTATCGAATTTTAAACGATTTACGGAAATATAGTATGTTTACCTCGTAGGAAAAGCCTAACATTCCTGGACTCTGTGTTGCTACACAGTCGTCCAGGAATGTTAGGCTTTTCCTACTCGGAAAAATGTATTACTCACCTCAAAAATAACTTCCCCTTTTTTGTTATACACACATCAAAGACCTCGTTGAAACGATTCCTATCCGGAATCACAAGCATCCACTTTTTTCGCATTTCCGCATCTTTCGGCACTTTAAAAACAGAAGTTTTTTGCTTTGTTGCTACACAGTCGTCCAGGAATGTTAGGCTTTTCCTACTCGGAAAAATGTATTACTCACCTCAAAAATAACTTCCCCTTTTTTGTTATACACACATCAAAGACCTCGTTGAAACGATTCCTATCCGGAATCACAAGCATCCACTTTTTTCGCATTTCCGCATCTTTCGGCACTTTAAAAACAGAAGTTTTTTGCTTTACACTTTTGCACCCCGTTTTGCATTTCGGTACAATGCACAGTTTCGTCGTTTTTTTCTGAAAACGCAGGTATTCCTTGTGTTCACAAGTCAACTGACAGTTGTCAGAGAATACTCTTACGTGACGTCTTTTGGTACTACGCCACAGTCGACGCTTAGCAGTCCCACTTCTCACATAGGAAACAGCCTCGAGTTTCCAAACCTGTATGTACGACCGTGGGCTATACTGACTGAATTGTTCAGTGCGAATTAGTTTGATTAAAACACTAGAAAAGTGTGCCTTAGTGTGACTGACGCAAGCAAATTACTCCTGACGTTGGCGCACACCTCGCTATACGTAGACTGCCACCTCACAACGATGATGTCACTTGAATCTTAAATACATGAGCATGATGTATAAGTATTGATACTCAGAAAAACGCTGTGATCATCTAAATTCAATAAAATACTATAATTCCATTTGAAAATATGGAGATGAATGTCAAAAATACTACTTGTAATAGGGCTACCGCGCCAGAAAAGGATACAGTTCCTATTTTCACCACTTAAGAGCGATTTGAAGATTTTCAAATCCATATGAGCTATAGGAACGGTGCCCACAGTTTTTACGCACCTTAAAAATAGTCAAGATCGATTCAGAAAGGCTAAAAACGGATTTTTCCATGAGAACCCGTAAAACAAATCTTAGACCGATTATAATACTTACCTTATAAAGGGTTTTCCATTAACGCCGGGTAGATATTAAAATTGAATAAAACAAGTTGTGTGTGAGATATCAACGAATTTTTTGTTTTATTTGGAAGGCCTATTAATGACATTATGTGTGAAATATTACATCGTTTAAATGGCCGCCGCGGCTTCGGTGGGTGGCGCGCATTCGAGAGGTCCAATTTTCGACGATTCTGGCGCATAGATCAGGTTGAATTCGAGCGATGGCACGGGTTATGTTGACTTTGAGTACATCGGTCGTTTGCGGCCTATTGGCTTAGACCTGCGACTTAAGGAAACCCCACAAAAAAAATAACAGGGTCAAATCGCACGATCTCGGTGGCAAGTTCATGTCGCCTCTGCGTGAGATAACCCTGCCCTCAAATAGCTCGTGCAGAATGTCCATTGTGGCATCAGTTGTGTGGCACGTGGCGCCGTCTTGCTGAAACCATATATCGTCCACATCCATATATGATCCATTTTGGGTCAAAAGAAATTGGTTAACATAAATCGGTAGCGCTCTCCGCTGACGGTGATGGCAATGCCATCGTCGTTTTCGAAAAAGTACGGACCGATAATGCCGCCGGACCACAATCTACACCAAACAGTAACTTTCAGCTGATGCATTGCCACTTGGTGGACCTCGTGCGGATTGGCATCGTCCCAAATCCGGCAGTTTTGCCTGTTGATGTACCCATTCATTCAAAAATGGGCCTTGTCGCTGAAGATGATTTTTTTGTTAAAATCGGGGTCTACTTCCAACTGCTCCAGAGTCCAGTCAGCGAACTCACGGCACTGTCTATGGTCGTTTACCTTCAGCTCCTGGGTCAGTTGGATCTTGACCGGGTGTACACCTAAATTCTGACGCAATATTCGCCAAGTTGATGTCTGCGAAAGGCCGAGTTCTTGTGGGCGGCGCGGAATTGACTGCCTTCGGTTCTCCTGCACACTCTCATGGACAGCGGCGATGTTTTCGGCAGATCTTGCGTTTCTTTCACGTACAGGTGTTGGCTGATTGTGCAATGAACCAGTCAACTCAAATTTTGTTGACGGTTTCTGAATTATTAGACATTTTAGAGTTAAAAGGGGTCTCCTTAAAAAAATCACTGTGTTTACTGATCAACATAAAACCGCGATTCTTACTCGAGCAGTTTTTCAATATGGTGGACGAAAGTATTCATTAACAAAAATTCCTCGGAAATGTGCGAAGGATAAAGGGTGAACCTTAAGAGAAAAAACGCATAACTTTCTTATTCTCCATGGAGCATCCTGTATATTATATCATTAGTCTAAAGGTCTTTTAATAAGCTTTGCAACGATGTTAGGTAAGTAGGTCTAAAGTGAACATTCAGACTGTTATTAAATAAAACAAACGAAGAACTATATTTTCCCCTGAAAACAATGAACAAATCAAGTGGTTTACTGTCATCTTTGCAACCTGTCATTTCTGAGATCCATTCTGTATCATGCAAGAATACTATTTTTCGAAATAAATTTCACGCGACGAGAACTGATAAATATGGTGTATTGTTTAGGAGAAGTGGATAAAAATGTTTAATTGGCAATAAGAATTTACCAGTGGAGATATCCAGAAACACGTATACCGCAACGTGCCGTTTTTCAAAAGCAAAAGACTGATTCGAAGCTACTGGGAATGTCGCCTACACAAAAAAAATATTGTTTGGACGAAGAATACGCGATGATGAAGAGCTAGAAGTTATTTTGATGTTAGAAAAAATTTAGAACTGAGTTCTCGAGAAATTGCTGCAGAAACTAGAATGCCGCAAAGTACTATTAATCGAATAAAATCAAAGCATAATTTTCATCCGTATCATCTCGAACTTCATCAAGATCTGTACGGAGATGAATGGGGTCTCTTGAATATAATCTTATTTAGTAACGAAGTAAAATTCAAGAGCAATGAAGCAGGTAACAAACACAACATGCATTATTATGCGACTTAAAACTCCCATTAGATCCGTCATGTTGATCATCAAAAGAGGTGGTCACTAAATGTTTGGGGAGGATTTGTGGATGATCACGTGATCGGTCTTTACTTTTTTGTTGAGGTTTAAATGGGATAAGGTACTTGGAATTCCAAGAAAATAACCTCCCACTCCTTCCAGAAAACGTAAAAAGGAGAATCATGTGACTACAGCAGGATGGAGCGCCCGTACACTTCCATCCAACTGTTCGCCAATTTTTAAATCAAGCTTACCCGAATCGTTGGATAGGGAGAGGAGGAGCAATCGCTTAGCCTGCCCGTTCTCCCGATTTAACCCCAATAGATTTTTTTTTGGGGATTTTTGAAAGAGAAAGTTTTTCGTGCTAGGCTAACGGCTGCTGAAGACATGAAGATCAAAATAAGGGATGCATTTCGTTCTATTGACCGAGACATGCTAATGAGTGTTACACTTTCTTTTGTACGGAAACTAAATGTTTGTATCGAACAACAAGACCATATCTTCCAGCACCCACCTTAAGAACAAATATTCGAATAGTTACGGTAATGTTTTGTTTATAAGATTATTATTATTATTTGTTAAATCTATTAAATCATGATTTTTCTATTTTCCTAAATTATTATTACTTGTTAAATCTATGAAATCACGGTCTGTTCTCAATCAAATACAAACTTTTTTACATTTGTTCATTATTTGCATGTAGTGACTTATTGATAGTTTGTGATATTTTGATCAGCATCGTCGATTAGTGCATTGTTTTCAGTGGAAAGCTTAGGCTCTCGTTTGTTCTATTTAATAACAGCCTGATTGTTCACTTTCGACCATACTTACCTCACATCGTTGGAAAGCTTATTGAAAGACCTTTCGACTGATGAAATAAAATAGAGGATGTTCCATGGAGAATAAGGAAGTTATGCGTGTTTTTTCACCCTGTATACTTTGCACATTTCCGAGGAATTTCTGCTAATGGATACTATTTTCCAACATATTGAAAAACTGCTCGAGTAAGAATCGTGATTTTATCTCGATCAGTAAACAAAGTGATTTTTTGACGTAGACCCCTTTTAACTCTAAAATGTCTAATAATTCGGAAACCGTTAATAAGAGACCGGTAATATGTTATATCAATCTCCTCAGATTAATGAGGGCTTTCGAAATAATCGTCACAGTATAGGGTGTTACATTGAAAAAACATAAGTTTGGTGTAGTACTTAATAAAGACCACCTGTATATGAATGCAAATATTTTACAATAATGCTCTGTTTGTGTGTTCATTTCATAAAAAAGCAACAGAGCTTTCGGACTTTTTCGGGACTTTAGGTCGTAATGTACAGGCTACGTCACAATAGTTTCTAGTACCGGTACCGGGCGGCTAGCCACAACATTAAATGGATATTACCAACGAACTCGGATATACTAGAGACTAGAGTTAGGGCCGGTTGTACAATGAAAAGTTCAACGTCAGTTCCCTTGAACTGCGGTTCACTGTTAAACGCCGTTCAGAATCCCGAGCGTTGTACAATAACAAGTTTACTTGAACCCGTACTACGGTAGAAGTAGGTCCAATGTGCCATTGCCAAACAACGAAAAGAAGAGTATATGCAGAACTTAACCTATAAAATAGTTTTTTTATTTTGTTTTTGGAGTTCGAAGTTATCAAGATTGTTGAATTACTGCTGCCCCGTTATAATAATGGAGAAAAAAACAGTAGGGCAAGTAACTTCTCAGCAAGAGAAGTAGATACTTTAATTAATTTAGTTAAAGTGAATAAAAATGAAGTAGAGTGTAAAAAAACAGATACTGACACCAACAAAATAAAAGCTGATGCATGGGAAAAAATTTATAATCAATTTAATAGTATTCTGGGAGATCCTCATAGAACTATTAAAATTCTAAAAAATAAATATGAAAATATAAAGAAGCGCACTAAGCAAAAATTTGCTGACAATAAGATATATGTTTCTGGAACTGGAGGAGGACCATATAAGGATGTTGTTTTAACTAACACAGACAGTGACTTACATGAGATTTTAGGATCCCAGTTAACAGGGCTTTCCTCCAAGTATGATAGTGATGCCACTGCAGGTTAGTTAAAATGTTTTTAAGTTTAATTTAAAGGTATTTATTGTGTTTTTTTAGAATCTATTATAATTGAATTTGAAAATAATTCAGCTAAAGAGGACATTGGTGATGATCCAGAAGAAATTCCATTAAAAAGAAAAAGGGGTATGTTGCAGTCACCAAGTGGTTCAGATTATTATGTAGGCCAAAATGATACCCCTACAACATCCCAGAAGATGCCCTTGACAACTAGAGAAAGTAATTTGGAAAACTGTAGAATTCTGTCGTCTAATTGTTGTGCAGAATCTTCCAGCACTGATTGGGCTGCATATACACCGGATATGTTAAAAAAGCCATTGTCTGTTCCATTACAGCAGCCAGAAAATAAAGTGAAGAATGCAAAGTCTGCATCCCATAAGCTTAGCGCTAAATTGGAGGACTGGGTTAAAAATAAATCAAAATATGGAGAAAAAGCTTTCAATGAAAAGCATGAATTAACAATTAGGCAAATGAAGGAAAATCATCAGCTAGAGTTGGCCATTCATAAAGAAGAATCCCAAGCAAGACTAAAGTTTCTTGAAGAAGAACATGTCTTGAAAATGAAGATATTAGAAAAAGAATATAGTAAAAATAATCAATAAACATATTATTTATTTCATTATTTTTAAATGTTGATGTAGTTATTTTTTATTATTGTTTTCCAAGTTCCTATACAGGGTGTCGCAAAATTCGACTGCCAACGCTCTCGTACAAATTCCTTATACCAAATTAAGAACATTGAGGTAGAGAACTTATGTCTGTAATTGCACCAATTTAACAATAAACTATTTTGTTTCTTAAACTTCAATACCCTGTATTTTGGGAAGGGTGCATTTACGGACATCAGTTCTCTACCTCCATGGTTTTATTTGGTACAAGAAATTTTCCTTCCACAATCGTGATATTTCAGGACACCCAGTATACTTATATTACTTGTGCAATACTTAGTTTGTAGTTTTTTCTCAATAAATACTAGAGTTGTTTTAAGGTATTGTTTTACTTATCAAGTGATAGAAATGGCAGTTTCTTTATACACTGAATAAATTAAATATATCTATAACAAATTTTGAAAATAAGTGTTTATTAATGTGAAACGAACACTGTTGTTAATTCCTCCTTGTGCATGTCCAATCACAAGGTCATTAACATTTTCTGTTAATTCAATGGCAGCAATGATTTCTTCATTCACGTCTGGTGGATCCACATCTCCCATAGATATTGCAATATTGTGAAGAACAACCGATGCCATAACCACAGCTTCTACCTTTTCTAGTTTTAATCGGATTCCTAAGGCAAGAATTGGGAATCTTCTTTTTAAAACTCCAAATGCTCTCTCTATGGGGTTCCTTGTCCTAATTTGGGCTTCATTGAATAGATTTTCATCTGGAGTTTGAGGATTTAAGAGAGGAGTTATAGTGTAGTTTTTTATGGCATAACCACTATCTGCTACAAGAAAATTGTCACCATATACTCTATTTTCAAAATCATTTCTGACTCTGCTATTTCTAAATATATTGGAGTCATGAGCAGATCCTGGCCATCGGCACACAATATCCTGAAATTTGAGTTTGGCATCGCAAATTGCTTGTACATTAAATGAGAAAAAACCTTTACGGTTTCTGTAGATTTCAGCATCTGCTCCCCCAGGAGACAGTAATTTTACATGGGTACAGTCCAATGCCCCAATACATCTCGGTAGCTTGGCGATATTGAAAAAACCTTGTCTAACACTACATAATTCATTTTCATTTCTTGGCATTTTTATAAATTCTCTGCCCAATCGAGCCAAAGCTTCTAAAACCATATACATTTTTCGGCTTGCTGTTGATTTGTCTATGCCAACAAAGTCTCCAACAACTTGCAGAAAACTCCCAGTAGCCAAAAAACGCAGAGTAATACAAACCATTTCAGTAGGTGACACTGCATGATTCCTAAAAAATTAATAAATTCAAAACCAAGACTTTATATAACAATAGAAATCTTACCGGTCAGTATTAGATGAAATATTTTCAGAAATTTCATCTATAATCAATCTAACAACCTGTTTTTCTAGCCTAAACCTGTTCTTAAATTCCTTATCATTCCAGATGGTGAAATGATCTGGTCTTTCTCTGTAAACCTTCGGAGCTCGAGGGTATGCAATAATTTCCACCATTTCCAAAAAGTCCTCATCATCAGTAATATCATAAAAATCATCCATGATCGTTATAATAGAAAATCGACAAAACAAGAAAATGAGGTTAAAACCACTGGGTAGACATAAAAACACTGTTGAACCTTCTTTGAACGTCCAAATTTGGTAGTTCAAGATGAACCGCGTTCACCATTCAAAATTGACATTGTACAACGGAACTGTTTCGTTGAACCAGAGATCAGCGTGATCAAACCGTGAACTCGGAATGAACGCAGATTGTACAACCGGGCCTTAGTCAGTCTATTCGTAACTAGGAAATTTTGTATCGCCAACATGACGTGTAGAAATCCAGTACGGATAGAGGAATAGTACCCCACGGCATAGGCGTGTATTGTATAGGGTATTTTGAACAGATTTCCAGGGTACCCCACGCCACGGGCGTACTATTTATAAGGCAGTAAGGTACGTTTTTTTTAAACTGTTGAAACATCAAAAATAAAAACTTTATAACCAATATTAACAGTGTAGCTGTAGACATAGAAGAATGTTAATGACAAATGTGGGTTTCTTCCATGTTTTACAGAAAAAGACTGGTATTTTGGCAATTAAACTGATTCACTTACTGACCACATTTATATAATAGCAATTTGTAAGATCGTTCCTTCTTTTGGTGATTGCCATTCACCGATTTATGTGTGCGTGCAAGTAACTATATTGAAGCGCAGACTATGAGCTGCTTATTACTTTGTTCATCTACATCTGGGCAATTAAGTATATTTTTATATATTCTTGACCAGTGAAAAACATTTGTTTCTATCGAGGACATTATTAGATCACAATTATTTAATTTATATTGCAATACAATAATAGTTTCACTTTTTTCACCACTACATCAACCTATAATTTGGTTTCAAATCATATCTGTATAAGTATATTCATACAAAATCTATTGTTGGGCCCTATATGGAAAATTTCATGAACAAAAACTTCCGAAAGATGTTTAACATGATTATATACTTTTATTCTATTCTGTCTAATGATATTAAAGTACTGTAGGTATATCGCCACTACAGCATTTATGCTTTTATTTCATCCGTATTGTCAGGAAGCATTTGCAATAATCAAACTATGAGGTGGGTGCAAAATATGCGTTGATTTTCTTGATTTCACGATGTAAGATGGTATATAACTAACAATATGAATGGGGAACATACAAGTAAGAAAAGTTTTAGTAAAATTGTAAACGTTCTATTTAAATAAAAAATTGTCAATTTATTTATGTGAGAAAGTATATTGTATACTGTTGAAAAGTTTTCTTGCGGAAAATATAATTCTAAAAATGTTGACGTATTAATAATAAATATTAACAATTTATTGTTCCTGTAAATTCTAGTAAATCATTAGTACATTCTTTAAAACAGGTTTTAGGGGGATATCTAATCTATGATATTAAAAAGATAAATACATAATTTAATCAATCTGTTGCCCTTCCTTGGTATTACAAGCAACCTCTTCAACGACAATATTTAAGTATTTATAATCTTCACTGAAAAAAGAACCATTTTAATACATTATAACAAAGTTATCAGAGTATATGAAAATTAGATTTCAACTAAAACTGAAAGCAGTATCCGATTCTGGTGATTTGCTAGATACAGTTTTTGGGGAAGGCTACAGTGGCTGTTGAAATGTAGTAGTAATTGAAGCGGAAACTGATTCAACTAAGTGCTCCTCATTACTACTAACCATGATATCCTCATTAGCTGGTGCAAACCAAACGCTGCTTTTGGTCATAGATGTTGACGCATATTCACTTTCTGAAAGTTTTGCTCTAAAATAAATAAAACCATATATTAGTAAAACTGCTATGCTCTTAATTAAACATTTTACCTTTAAGGTGCTGAAAAATCAATATTCTTTTTGTCGTCTTGATCATGTCTGAAACAGTTTGCAATTATTACTACCATGTTCCATCTCAACATATCTGGAATTACTTACTCAGGATACATTCACAATTTTAGAACACTATTAAGTCGTTAGCTTCTTGAATTTTCTAGAAAGTAGAAAGAACAAAGAACTGTATCACCAAGATCACTCAAAGATTTGACAGGTTAAGTTGATCGGAACTCGGGAACTACACTTTCAAATAAATGTCACTTTTCTTGACAGTAGGTACACGATTAGCGGCGGCGAATTACGAGTGCCAATATCGGAGATCTCTCTATTCAAACTTTATTTCTCCACACGATTACTGGGAAGCTAGATGACAGTATGGTGGGAGAGAGACATGTTGGCGATACTCAAAAATGACTTTAGCTTATTCTAGTATATCCGAGTTCGTTGTAACAGATAGTGTTATGACAAAATGTGAGGCGATAAGTAAAAAATCCGAGCAAACTGCATTCTATTGTCTCAAACTGATTATAAATAGCTTTGAACATAACCTCTGGAATGCAGGGAGCCTGTATCACTGTTAAATGAATCCGTGAATTATTACATAATCTGTCCCACAGGGAAATAAGATTCATTCCAAGCCCGATGGGAAGAAGTGGTACTTTCACATCGTCACTCTTTGTCGCTCAAATAAAACAGCTGATTGAACCATAGATTAGATTTCAATTTTATATAGTTTCAATTTCATTCTGAATTCATGACAATGACTACGAGTTAACATTTACGGAATAAGATTGCTCTGAAAAGTAAATAGTTGTTATGACAATCAAATTATTGAGAAAACTAGTTGATTTTACGGGCTACGCCCGTACGCTGACGTACAGTTGTTTTTATGTGCAACGCCTTTGTAAGGGTTTAGTCGTGGATAGTGCGTGGTAACCATTATGTGAGGCGTATTGGCACCTTTAGGTTGTCACTCTGACAGACGTCACTTTGACAGTTGAAGGTTACATAGAGATAGCTACGCGTTTATAGAAAATTTTACTATTGCACGTGTCACAAGTTATTCTATGGTATAGATCGTATGTCACTTTGACATTCATAGGTTATATAGATAGAGAGTGTTAGGTATTTATAGAAGAGTATAAAATTGGAATGAAGTCAAATCTTAGTCGAAAGTGTAGTTCTAGAGTACCAGTATCCATCGATCTGGTCGAAAATCGTATATTTTTAGTGAGTTTTGTAGGAACTCGAGTACCAACTTAAACTGTTGTTCAACGCAGTTGCCGTTTTTCCGACCAGTCCGAACGCCAACTGGGTAAATCAGCGAAAACGGCAACACCCTCTGGAGGCTTGCCTGCGGCAGCCGCTAGTAATCTATGACATACGAGACTTGCGTTCTGCCGACTGCTGAGTAGATCAGTCAGTGCTTGTTTGTTTATGTGTTGTCACGCCACGCGAAGTAAGGTTAGATTGTTGTCTGTTGTAAATTTAAAATGAGTGTTAGTGAGTTAGTTGCTGCCTTTTAGAAAATCTATTTAGTGGATTAACATATGATAAAAGTGTTTCTTTTAAATAAACGGCCTTTACCGGATTTGAAAGGATTAGTAATGTCAGGTAACTATCAAAATCGATCATTGTTAATACTAATAGTAGTATTGACAAGACGAAGTTAAAAAAAAAATCATTGATTTCCCTGTAATGCTCCAACTCGATGGAATTTTACATCACGTGCAGTATTTACCATCCATAAAAATAAAGACAAATTAATTGAAACATTTGATTTTGTATTAAACAGTGATGACTTTTCAACAGATCAGGTTTCATTAAATGCTGCTGTTGGTTTAAAATCTTATTTAGAAAATGAAGAATTTTTGTTTTTTCTTGATAATTTTAAATTAATATTTGAACAAACTGATCTTATTTTTCAAATTTTACAACATAAATTCAAGAGATCGTTTGAAACATCTCATTGGAAAAATTTCAAGTTTCCGTAATACAGAATTTCATTTTAATATTTTATTTGAAAATTTTTCAACTGATGAGGCTCCTCCCGCGAAAAGCAGAAAACATATAATTTGGTAGACAAGAAACTACATTATAAACAACTTTTTTATGAAATTTTAGATACTATTAAAGGTCAAATTGAGATTCGATTTTCCGATTTACATGAATTGAAGTTTTTTGACTTGACGAATAGAAGATTTTTCGAATCTTTTTCAAAAGAGTTCCCCAATACACTTTAAGATAACTTAGTTCTAAAATATAATTTTTTTGATAAAATAGCACGGCACAATGAATTATGCGTTATATACTCGGATAAAGATATTTTAGGCCAGTATGACAGTCACGCCGATATGATAAAATATATGATAGACAATGATTTGCAACAAGTTTTACCTCAGTTTTATAAACTACTTTGTTTGACGGTCACCATTTCTGTCACGTCGGCATCGGTGGAGAGATCATTTTCTACTCTCAAACGAATGAAAACTTACATGCCAAATACAATGGGCCAAAATCGTTTATACAATGTTAGTTTAATATCTATTGAAAAAGATTTAGTAAAACACTTAAAACAAAATGATACATTTTATGATAATATTATTGATCATTTTTCGCAAACTAAAGACCGTAGAATTCCATTAATATATAAAAAAATAATAAAATTAATAAAAAAAAACAAAATATGAAAAATTCCAAAAAAAGGAAAAATATTAAAAATCCAAAAAAAATTGTTTGGCAAGAGAAACTCTATACCTCCACGTTGGTTCTTGCTGGGTAACAATTAATTTTGTCACTTAAGTAGCTGGTACGGTCGCTGTGCAAAGGTTAAAAAGCTGTGAATAGAGTATATTTTTACAAAAACGTTTTATGTCCAGCCTCCTCTCTCAAAAATTCACGAGCCGCCACTGTAAACAAGCAGCTCCATCGAGACTTGGCTAGTTTTTTACAGAATGTTTGTGGTGGGATTTTATTTTTTCTAAGTATGCTATCTCGTAGGTGCTCTATTGTTATAATATCAAATGAAAGCTCATATCTTCAGGAATGCACACTAAAAGTTTCATCGTTGTACAGAGAGGCTGAATTATTCTCACGCAACAATGTAATCGAAATAAAGTAAAAATCTATTAGTATTGTCAGTTCTTATTATTTCCAATTGACTAAAATAGAGAGTGATATGTCCCATAATGAAGTCAGTATTACTGTATTACATTTCCTATTCATGTAAAATATGTGTGAGAAGCTTTAAGTTAGAAGCGCGCAGTGTTGCCAAGTCGAAGTGAGGCTGGGTTTTACACAGGCTCACTTCACACACATAATGATATTTGTAAAGCTGTGTATATTAGTTAATTTCAATTCCTATTCTGCAATTATATTATATGTACCTACCCTTGAGCTCTAGAAGGGATTTCTTCCGTTGAGCTAGTGTGATTGAACAAATAAATAAATAAATTTGCGTTCAACAGAATATACCAATCACTTTTAGGTTAGATAACCATTGAGTTTGGTCTCAGTTCTAGGACGGCATCACCTTGTACCAGAAAAACAAAACTCCAACGAAAAAAAAAATGAACATCTGAAAACAGTATCGCTATCAATTATATACATACATACCATGATTAATATTAAGGTTTGCTGGAATTATTTCATTTCAATTTCCACTGTGGCTCTCAAGCCTCATCATTCACTCGTTCAATTAGTGACAAACATTCACGTCAGGTTGGTAGCACTCACGCGCGATGTTTAAAGTCATGTTGTACGGTTGAACGGTTGAAGTTTTAATGGGTCAGTTAACAACGTCAAAAGTAATGTTTTGCAAATAAAATGTGTGTTCCTGTTTAAATACTAATTTAGCGACCGCAGCGCGATTATACATAAATTATCTACTATTTTGCTAGGATATTTCACGTATTTCGATGTTTATTTTTAAGTTTATATGTCACCTCAAAATAAAAAATTGTTAGTTTCTCATTTGGGGGAGGGGGGCATGACCCTCGTGACCCCTCCTGGATTCGCGCCTGTTGTGGGGGCGATTTAATAGAATTAAAACGACATGGAGGTTGGAAATTATCACTGATAGCAGAAGGATCATTGATAATTCCATAGAAAATAAGCTAAAAGTGGCAAAAAAATTACAACATCTTGAATCAAGCATCAGTTTTACAAATGAAACACAACCTCAACAGAAGAACACTTTATTTGAAGCTCTGAACACAATTAAATCTATTTCTTTTACTAATTGTTCTAACATGACGGTTAATGTATACAAGTAAACAAAGAATTAATGAATTTGTAAAATTTTGTGACATAAAAATAACCATTTTTGGGAAATTTCTAAAAGCTTGTAAGAGAAAGTATAGTCTACTAACACGTTTGGAATGCATATTTCACGGGAGCGAGGCATTCCAAGCTTGTTGTAGAATAAACTATTTCGCACAACTCAAGATATTTCAAATTCCATTTGGGTTAAGCTGTTTTGAGGCAATAAGACACGTGTCAATACCTCGTATCTTTGTTAATTCAATTAGGAAAATTCACACCAGATACACTTACTCATAACATGTTGCAATGTGCCGAGATTATACACTGAATCGTTTTATATAAAGATTTAATCTATCATTATAAGTTTATCTAAATTATTTCCTGATCGGTTTAATGAGAATCCATGTGTATCTACCTCAGTTTATTTTATCCCTTACAACTGTAAGTGAGGATGCCGAATATCAATAAGTAAGGCATATTAATAATAAAGTGTTATTGACAGTAAAATGAAGTTTTTAATTATCATTTTATTAGTTAGTGGTGTTTTATTACAAGTAGCGGACGTGCATTCTCGACCTCCACAAAGTGAGTATCTTATTGGATAATTGATCGTTTTTCATTTATTATGGGTTCAATTCAAAAGATATAGGTACGTCACAACGTATACTCTCCACATAATATTCAAATATAGTAAATTATGCAGCAAGACAAGCAGCAATCGTTCTCCTGGAAGTTATTCGCTTAAATCTATTTATATTTCAGGTACATTATTCTGAATTTTCAATATCTATATGTTCCTCGGTTCATTCTCTTATTTAATTCATTCCTCATTATTCAAAAAACAAAAACTTTCCAATACCAATTTTTATTTCCAAGTAATTTTGGAAGTAGCGATTTCCTATTTCATTCTTTTCTAGTTTTGCGGTCAGAGATAACAAAACAAAAAAGCTGTGACCAATTGATCACGTAACCTTTCTCACTTTTGTTAGTAAAATAAATTTCGGACACTCCGCGGGTCAAATGTAAATGATTATAGGAACAGAAAATATATTGGAAATGATTTACAAACCGCTAGACTTCAATTTTATGAGAAAATGGCTAAGCTGTGGATTCTTGACACATATTCATGTACTTAAAACATTAATGTGTTACATTTTCGATAATTCGTGGTTCTGTTAGTTTCGACGACGTGGACATTTTTAATTGAAATTAGTATGATGTGGGACACTTTGTGATGATACAATTAGTTTTAAGAAATCCCGTCTTAGACATTGATACGTCTTCTGATGATGGTCGAGAGACCGAAATGTACGTAAAGACGAAAATAATAAGCATATGTGTTGGTGTGACCTATTTCCCGAAAATGTATATAATTATTGATACTATCTGTTTCTGGCTGTGGTAAACTTTGGTTTTACCGTAGGCCAACTAAATATGTTAAAAAAATATATATTGTCCTTGCGAAAAGCAATTTTCCCATAGACAAATTTTTGATTCTTTTAAACAGTGCTCATTTGGTTGAAGCAGTTCTTCTTTCCTATAGATGTTCTTTTGCTTAACGTTTCCATGAAAGAAAGCTGGTACATTGACATTCATATAATGTCCGTGACAGATCACTCTATAGTCTATAACATAGTTATCCCTGTCAATTGAAATGAACTTTCAGTTCAGCATCAATAGTTGCTTCTACACAATTGAAATATGCATTAACTCTTGAAACTATCGGATAATATGATCGCGGCGGCGGAGCCGATGCCTCAACTGTTTCTACGGGTATAGATTTTAATGACTTATCCTTTTTTCATCCATCTCTCGTCATCTTATACCTTTTCACCATATGCCCTGGCAACTTCGGGTAGCTTCAGCTATATGTTAAAACATATTAAATTCCTTTCTTCAATAGCAGTCTAGGTGAATAATTAGGTATTAGCTAGATTGATTTTTCAAGGATATTAAACTAATAGGAATTGTTGTACCACAGAAAAATTGTAACTAGAGAATTAATAATTCTCCATGATGCACGCTCCTCAAATTGCGTAAAACGGGTATTTACTATTAATAATGATTCTTGACCCAGGTATGAATTATATATAAACACTGGGTATAATATAAATGTTGCGCATAAACCTACTAACTGTGTTGGGAAATATTTTTCAAATCTAAAACCTTTAATACCTAAAGATAAGCAAACCCACACAATATACAAATAACATTGTTTAGACTGCGATAGGACTTATATAGGAGCAATATTTAGGAAAAAAATTTATGACCATAAGTATAGTACAAGAAACAAAAACTTAAAAAATTCCACTGCCCTTGCTTAACACTATTTTGATTATAACCATCAATTGGATTACAAAAATGTTAATATTTTAACTAAGGAAACCAATTATTATAAAATGTCTATTCTTGAGATGATTCACATAAAACGTGACTCCAAGTCTGTAAATCATAGAACAGACATTCAATCGTAAGTCAGATTTATACTAATTTAATTAATTGAAACCATTGCAAATTCCTACATACCTATTTATAATGTTAAAAGTATATTTTAGGTAGAATACTCAAATAGCAATATTTCTAATAAGGTCTGACAACCTTTTTCTATTACCTCATAGATCTTTAACATCTGTTCGAAAGTGGATACTTGAGCGTTATTTTTTTTGTTTCAGTCGTATATAAACACTGCTTGACATGACTTCGTACTTTGTAAGAAAATTTCCAAGCAGTGGATTCTTGATACATATTCATATACTTGTAGCATTGGTGTGTTACAATTTCGATTACTCGTTTTTCTGCTCGCTTTGGCGAATCAGCAAAGTAGTAACTCAACAGATTGATTAAAATCATGAAATGATCGAAGAAACGTTAAACCCAGATAAACACCTTCTAAGAACAAAAAATTAAGGCAACATAAGGAAATGTTTTGCTGTTTTTTTATTTATTAGTTTGAGAGAATGTATTATTATATGGAAGTCAATGAAGGACAATTTGAACATTTGATTTAAACACACAGATTTAATTTTTTTCATTGTAAGCATGACAACACAATTCAAATTTTTTACGAATGTGATTTTTTGAAGATTGTTTAAGTTTGTAAAAAAGGCTTGATAAAAATGAGCTTGTACATTCTACAAATAACCAAAATATTCAAGGTGGCGCATTCGAGCAACAAAATTAATTTTTGGCGAAAACGGTTCATCAAATTTAGGTTTATCATACACCGTTGTAAAGAGGCTTCCAAGACCTTTCAAATGACGTATCACTCAATCCTTCTCCCTTATTCAATTTTGAGGGGTTGAAGCGCCCCCTATTTGGAGGTTGCTCGTTCAAGCCTCAAATATACGTCAAAAGATGTCCCCCAAACAAAATCATTCGACGTGTTTTGGGAGATTTTTTCACTCACTATGGGATAAGAAATATACGGGGTGGCTCGTCTGAGATGGAACATCCTGTATATAAGGTACTTACTATTTATACCAATGTTTTTCCCCTGTAAGATGTTTTCAGGTACGTGTATTTACTGGCTTATTCATATTGTTATAACAAGGTAATCAAACAAAAAATATTATGTATCCCCATATAATTTATTAATTTCTAGATATATGAATATCAACAACACTAGTTGGAGTATCAATTTTCAATGTCAATTACTGTTGTATGATAAAATATAGTTCATTATAATATGATGGAATGTATTTCTTTTGTCAACAATCATTCGTTATTTGCTTGAATTATATTATCTTTGAATCAATAGAAGGAAGAATGTCGTAATCATAACTCACCTTCTACTTTATATCAATAGATGAATTATTAATTTAATCGATAATATCTCAAATTGAAGTGTCAAACAATAAATTATTTGCTTATCCAATATTTAACACGAGGTGAAATATGATTTTGGAGAATTAGTTATTTTATTCCGGTCGAAGGTAAGAGATAAGACATCAGGCTTAATTAATCCAGAAATAGTAGAGAAATCATATATAAGAATACTGAAATACTAAAAATACCAATTTCCACACAACATATTTTTTTCAAATCATTTTTGCTAGTTCAACTTTCTATCTATAAGATATGATTCATGGTAATGTGTAAAAATAGCCCTGTCGAAATAGCCCCATCAAACAATATTATAAGTAAAATATTTATATTACTGTCCAGTCAACCAAGTATTTCGTTTCGGAATATCTATGTGACTTTTGTCTGAAATCTTTTGGGGTTCCCAAAGGATCGTTCGCCACCCATTCCATACTTGCCAAAATGGCTTATTAATTGTTTAATCAACAAATTCGGGAATTCTGTTTTAATGTGAAAATGTTACCTAGGAGGTTTTTGAGGTCGTTGACTACGACTTTGGTGTTGAATATCAAAATTTTAAAATGGCGAAACCGATATTGCACTAAAATTTTTAAAATGCGACTTACAGCCGAAACATGGATTATAAAAAAATTATTTAAATTAATCAAATTTGATTATGTAATGAATTTAAATTGATACAATTTTAAAACAGTATATTTTCACTGTACGATACGTTGTACTATACGGGTGGTAATGATCAAAAATGGGCGTTGAAAATTATATTTTCTTATGGAAAACATTATTCTACCCCTTTTTGATTTGTGTCATTTTTCTGAAAAATTCATATTTTGGACTTTAAATCGCATTTCTGTTTGATTTTGGTCCATTTCCCAAAATTGACCAAAAAGACGAGCATATTGAATCTGCCATTTTAAAATATAAATCAAATGATCTAATAGAAAATAGAATCTTATGTCTGAAATATTACATTTGTTATATATATACATTATAGTTAAATGAAAGGAATAAATTCATTTTCTCATACATCGTTGACCTATAGAAAAATACTGAAACCTGTCGATTCTTATTTTCAAATATGCGTTCAGTCAGATTTCCTTGCCATTTATGACGTGATCTGTGTAAATGTGATGAGTTAATCGATAATTTTTTAAAATAGAAATGTGGGTCATGCAATACCTCCTTTGAATCCTCTATTAATTGTCTATCCAACTATAATAAGGTTAACTAATAATGTTTTGTATACCGTCAAAAAAATTATTTGTAGAATTAGAACATCATTCTACTTACTACAAATATCAAGTTTTGTTTTCAAGTATTAATCTGAAGATAACCAAAAATTAATTTTGATTAAGGCCGGCACTGGGAATAACATGTTAGTTTGTCCCTTAATTTTTTGCTTTTCTCACATTCGACTTAACTCCAAATCCAATCGTCATTGAGAAAAACAGTGATAAATCCAGCTAGAAGAAACATCTGCGACTGACATATTCTCCCGCGAGATTTGCAAATGTCAAATTAGGTAATTGTACAGCAATGTTGATACCATGTTCAGAAAAAATCTGTTTTTTTTTTCTGTAATACTGTGTTTTCTTATATTACCTAAAGTCTTATTATTAAATTGAATATACTAAAAGTGTAGATAATACGTACGTTTACCTTACCCTCAGTTTATCGTTCCCATTTTGTCCAAGTAGTTAATGAAATGTGGATGATTCCCCTTATATGTCAAAAAACCGTGGTATTCACCTTGCCGGACAATTTCACAGTCTTCATCTTAAACGGTGCTGGATTGGTACCAAACCCAATGTTTCAACTTTTATTTTGACTCTGAAGCAGTGGCGGCTCGTGAACTTTTTAAGAGAGGAGGCTGGACATAAAACGTTTTCGTTAAAATATACTCTATTCAGCCGATAAATTTAACCTTTGCACAGCGACCGTACCAGCTACTTCAGTAACAAAATTAATTGTTGCCAAGCAAGAACCAACGTGGAGGTGTAGAGTTTCTCTTGGCAAAAAATTTTTTGTTTTTTTTTTCTTTGTATTTTTGATATTTTTCCTTTTTTTTGAAATTTTTCATATTTTGTTTTTTTTTATTATTTTTATTAACTTTTTTCATAAATTAACGGAATTCTACGGTCTTTAGTTTGCGCAAAAGGATCAATAATATTATCATAAAATGTATCATTTTGTTTTAAGTGTTTTACTATGTCTTTTTCAATAGATATCAAACTAACATTGTATGAACGATTTTGGCCTATTGTATTTCGCATGTAAATTTTAATTCGTTTGAGAGTAGAAAATGATCTCTCCCCCGATGCCGACGTGACAGGAATGGTGACTGTCAAACAAAGTAGTTTATAAAACTAAGGTAAAACTTGTTGCAAATCATTGTCTATCATATATTTTATCATATCGGCGTGAATGTCGTACTGGCCTAAAATATCTTTATCCGAGTAGGTATATAACCCATAATTCATTGTGCAGTGCTATTTTATCAAAAAATTTATATTTTAGAACTAAGTTATCTAAAAGTGTATCGGGAAACTCTTTTGAAAAAGATTCGAAAAATCTTCTATTCGTCAAGTCGAAAAACTTCAATTCATGTAAATCGGAAAATCGAATCTCAATTTGACCTTTAATAGTATCTAAAATTTCATAAAAAAAGTTGCTTATAATGTAGTTTCTTGTCTACCAAATTATGCTTTCCTCCTTTAACAATATTCTGTTTACCAGTTAATTTGAATTCAATGCTCGATGTAATATGTTCCTGCCATTTTTCATGTCTGTCTATACCACGAGCTAAATTTTTCAAATCATCATAACCCGAGTGCCCCCAACATGAAGTTGTATCAGATGTAAATAGCAAGCAATATAATTTATTGTGTATTTCGATTTTGAAACATACCTGTCATCACTAATCCTTTCAAATCCGGTAAAGGCCGTTTATTTTAAAAAAATACTTCTCTGTAATATGTTAATCCACTAAATTGATTTTCTAAGAAGTCAGCAACTGCACATTTTAACGTTAAATAACTCAGGGAACAGATAAATTATAACTTAACCTTACTTCGCTTCGTGAAACAAAAACAATAACTGACAGAGCACGTGTCTCGTGGTGCCGCCTCGCAGCTCGCAGGGCAGGAAGTAATCGTATTTCGACCGAGTGCGAACGAGAAGTTAGCCTACCGAGAATGTTGCCATATCCGCTGTTTTACCCTATTTGGCAGTTGAACTGGTTGGAAAAACGGCAACTGTGTTGACCACACGTATTTAGCGTTTGAGATATATAGAGAATCTAGCCTCTGGCCACTGTTGCCAGATTAAAAATAACTACTGAGAACGGGGAATTAACTGTAAAATTTAAAGAATTATCAGAGAAACAGGAAATAGATATAAAATGGAGAATGATCATTAAGATGAATTGGTGAGGAGGCTGAGCCTCCTTAGTCTCCTTCGAGGAGCCGCCACTGCTCTGAAGTGAAATATTTTAGCTGAAGGTAACAGAGCTTTACCAAAGTCACTAAATTACAGAATGATATGAATGTATAGCCAAACTAAAAGTATTCATCTTTTGCTTAGTTATTAAAATGGAGAAAACTTTCAAAAAACATAAACAATTGCTCACATTTTATATTGTGGGTTGTAACGAATAAGAATAACTGCAACTGTCAACTTTGAAAAAATTGTAAGAGTAAATAAAATAAGCAAAACATATTGCTGTCAGGGAAAATCACGGGCGTACATACAGGTCTGGGAACTCGAGGCTGTTTCCTATGTGAGAAGTGAGTCCGCTAAGCGTCAACTGCCGCGTAGTACCAACGAATGGCGCAGTAGTTGAAGAATGACCTCTGACACGTATATGACCGTGTTCTCTGTCAATTGTTGTCTCATTGTTGACTTGTAAACACAACGCCGGTATTTTTAGAAAAAAATTATGAAACCGTGGATTGTGCCGAAATGTAAAACGGAGTACAAAAGTGTAAAGCAAAAAACTTCTGTTTTTAAAGTGCCGAAAGATGCGGAAATGCGAAAAAAGTGGATGCTTGCGATTCCGGAAGGAAATCGTTTTAAAGAGGTATTTTATGTGTGCGAAAAAGGGGAAGTTATTTTTAAGGTGAGTAACACATTTTGACAAGAGTAACAGTTCTATTCCTCTCTCAAATCAGAATAGTAAACATTGCGTTACGAGAAAAATTATTTTAATTAATAATGTGATTGTTGCCATACTTCGATCCAAGCGCTAGCTGGTGGCTGAGGTAGGGACTACGAGTTTGGCGGCATGTAAGAGACTCATGTCAAACAATAAAGTTCCCAGATCTGTATGTACGACCGTGGGGACAACCGAATTATCAAACAAGATCAGTAGCATCCGTTTAATAGTTACCAGAACAAATGGGTGAATAGCAACCTCCGTTATAGTTAATACGTGATAGCTATAAGAAAGGCGACCTGTTAGAAACATTTTGTTCTTACGAAAAATCTTAATACCAACATAAATTAGTAGTACTTCTAAAATATGAACACGCAATCCTTAGGAAAAAGGTGAAAAGCTACGCTCGTTTTAGTAAATACGCGATAGCTATGAAAGGCGACCTGTTAGGAAGCTTATGCTCTCACGAAAAATCTTTATGCCAACATAAATGAGTAGCACTCCTGGAATAATTACTCGCAACCCACAGGAAAGGGGTTTCTTGTAAATAAGCGATAACTAAGAAAGGCGACCTGCTAGAAATCCTTCTTAGTTATCGCGTGTTTGCTAAAACCCTTTCCTGTGGGTTGCGAGTAATTATTTTAAGAGCACTACTCATGTATGTTGGTACTAAGATTTTTCATGAAAGCAGGAAGTTTCTAACAGGTCTCCTTTCTTAGTTATCGTGTCTTTACTTAAACGAGGATAACTGTTTATCCATTTCCTGTGCGGGTTGCGAGTAATTATTTTAGTGCTACTCATTTAAGTTGGTATTGACATTTTTCGTGTAACCATAAAGTTTCTAACAGGTGGCCTTTCTTAGTTCTGGTAGCTATTATACGGGTGCTACTGATTTTTGTTGATAATACGGTTTTCCCCGACCGCAATATGTTTTGTTTATTTAATTTATTCTTACAATTTTCTCAGAAGTTGACAGTTGCAGCTTTATCTTATTCCATACAACCCACTACCTGTGTTGTGTGAGTCATTGCTTATATTTTTGATAGTCTTTACCACTGTAGTATCTAAGCGAAAGATACAGTAGTTACAGGTTACTAGTTCTGGACCGGAAGTGTCTGGCTGGCATCCAGTCTAGGTGCAGCTAACCCAGAGGATATGGTTAACCATGTTACAGAAGGTCACATATTACGTAACCATAGAGTGTGGAGGTTATAGAATAGGTGGTGTGTGTTTGTAGAATGTGTTGGATCAATCACGTGATCAACTCCTATGATGTGTCATGTTGTCTGTATGAACTGTCATGGTGGGTATATATCAAACGATGGACTGTCATGGTGAAGTGCCATGGCCGAACTGTCAGGGCGGATCTATGAACTATGTCTATGGTGGATCGTCACGGGCGAATGTATAAACTGTCACAGACGAATCTATGAGCTATCATAGCTGTCTGTGCGCGTCATCTATGAATGAACTGAAGAACTAGATGTGATGCCTGTCAATGTCAATGTATGTCGAATGTGTCATGACGTAAATCACGTGATCATGTCCGAGGAGCTGTCATGGCATCTTTATGAACTGTCATGGAGGCTGTATGTTCAACGATGGTGTCATGGTAGGAGTGTCATGATTGAACTGTCATGACAGATCTATGAGCTGTCACTGGTGAATCTATGAGCTGTCATGGTGGATCTATGTACTATCACTGGCGAGTCTATGAACTGTTATAGCGCGCCATCTATTAATGGCAACGTTATAAGCATCTGCCAAGAACATCATTTTACTCAGCTTTGATTTCTTTCAGTGTTTACTTCTTTCTTATCCATTGTTCCATAATAATAAAAGTTGTGTGCTTCAATCAGTCCAAACGATGGTAAAAATGAAAGTAGGTTACACTCTGGAGATGATGGTTGCAAATTTGACAGCAGCCTATTGGAAGGCTTTTTTCAATACTTCTACCGCCTACTCAGTACTTTTAGATTTTGTAAAAATTTATTGATCAAGACTCGTACATACATTTTGTAATGTTCATCAGCTCTATCATTCTATATCAATTCAACGATAACAATTACTATAATCTAAACTATTGATATTCCATAAAGTCTAGAACTGAACCCAAGATAAGTAAAATAATTTTAATTATCATTTTATTTACTTTGTTCGTGATGGGTACTTGAAATATTGGTCCTATTCTAGTCTGAAATGACAGATTCAATATATATGAGATAAATATATACAATCTATGTCAAGGGTAATTCAATGCACACAGACCAGTTTCTGACAAAATCGTTTATCAATTTTATTTGTTTCGTGCATCATCTATACTTTTCGTCATTCAAAATTCGACTTCTTAATAGGAACTTTTACTCAAAATTCAGCTTTTTCATGATTCTCTATACAAATCGGATTAGAACGTTTTATACCCTACATGTAAAATATCGGAAGTACCCAATAATTCAGGTTTGTAAAGTTCAATATAATGTTATATCCAATAGTTATTTAATGTTGTTTGCATTTGATATGATATACAACTAGGTATATATGAATAAAAAAAGGAACACACAGTATAGGTGCAGTCCATAAATTGAGCTAGATATCGAATCAGTTACAATTTTACTCTTCATAAACAACAATTAGCATCATTTCAGTGCTTCCCGAGAGCGAGGGAAGTGCGAGAGTTGACTCTCTCCCTCGATTCCGTCAGCAACTCTCGCTTCAGCCCACGTTCTCGACAAAAGAGAGATTTTACCAATTCTCGCTCTTGTATACTCGTTACTCTTGTTCTCGCTAGGCAACGAGTGCATTTACCTCTTGTCATTTCCTAGACGCGCTGCATGTCATAGCATGCAGCAAATCATTGCCTCTCGGTACAGTCTAGTCAGCGACAGGCAATGAAGAAACTATTTAACAACAAGGTAGTTTTGATAAAGTCGAAAATGATCACAATTCGCAACCATCAGAATAAGATTCACCGGTAATGACTTAAGAAAGTCGTTTAGCCGGAGTGAGAAGTTTGAAATGAAAAATTAATTTAAAAAAACATATATATATATATAGGATATAACTAGAATTATATATAAATTCTCGAGAAATAGGTCACACTGACACATATGTACATTATTTTCGTCTTTACGTACGTTTCGGTCTCACGACCATCATCAGAAGACTTATTATGTCTACAACGGGATTACTTGAGACTAATTGTATTAGCACAAAGCGTCCTTATCCCACCAATTCCACTTAAAAATGCCCCCGTAGCCGAAACGAACAGAAACACGAGTAATCGAAATTGTAACACATCAATGTTATAACTATAATTATCAAGAATTCACTGTTTAGTGGTATTCTTATAAAAAATATAAAAAAAATTAACATATTTGCTAGTGTGACCTATTTCCCGAGAATTTATATATAATTCATACCTGGGTCATTCCTTCCCAGTAACAACCAAATAAACACTAACAGACAAAACAAAGATAAACAAAACACATTACTTGTTTTTTAATATAAAATTATATTTTCAATAGTGTACGTCACTGAATTAGGAATTCTTCAAAATGGGTACGTGGCAAATTTCATCAGAAAATAGCCATTTCAGAGAAGTTATAGAAGCCCTAATAACAAGTTCAAATAAATGATATTGAATAATATTAACTTCAAACAAATTCATTCGGTTTGTAAGAAGTATGTAATATAATTAGCGTTCTCTTTGTATATTTCATACAATTCTGTATTGCATTTAACAGTGGCTTACCTACAGTAGTTATTTCAAATAAACTAAATTTAGAGGTAGAGGGGCTTAGTATGAGGTAAAATTCAGACAGCGAGAAAAGCATTCAGATAATTTAATAATAGGCATCCTGAAAGACCAGTAGTACAGTTTTTGAAATCAATAAACTATTTGATGAGAACGGTATGGTTACGAAGAACTTGAGAAGAAATGATTCACGTGAATGAGATCAAATAATCAAGTAACTCTGAATTATTTTGATGATAACCCTCGGAAGGTTTAAGTACTACCAGCTCTGAATTGAACATACCAAAGGAATCATTGAGGCGATGTTACAAAATAAATAAAAGAAAACGTTTCAACAAAAATGTTTAACACTCTCAACAGCGGAGCATAATGGAAGAAGAATGGAGTTTTATCTATGGGCACAGGGCGAGTATATCAATAACCCGAATTAAAAAAAAACTTATTACGTTTACTGATGAAGCAAGCTTTAATATACTGATGCTGTAATTTCATCAAATTGGTCTGTAAATAATCCAGAATATATTATTAACTGTAGAAGCCAGTATTTACAAAAAGTAAATGTATGGTATGTTACTCTAAACGATATTCCCATATAAGAAAGGTATATATCTGAATGGTCAAAATTGTTTAGAATTGCTTCAGCAAGAAGTTATAAATGCTTTGGACGACTTATACCACTCGCTTATCTGAAAAAACTATTTTCAATTAGACGGCAGTTCAGATCATAATTTAGCTCGTGTGAGGCAACGGTTAAATTTATATTTAGCGAAAGAATAGATACATAGCAATAGCTCAATAATCGAATGACCTCCTAGGTCTCCCGATGTTACCTGGTAACAATGTAGATCTTCTAGTCCTCATATTGAAAGCGTGCTAGCAACTGAGAAATGTCCAAAGAAACATAATAAATGTATGGAATGATGTATGATGAGTGTATTGAATTGAATGGTGGACCAGTGACAGCTTTCAAGATTTAGTCTCCTCAAGTTGTCTCTTTATACCTAAATAGGTTGTTTTGTTCGTTGAAAATAATATTGTTCGTAAATATGAAATAAACTCCACGGAAATGTAGTAGGTATATGGAATATTTGTTACACCCGTGAGAGAAGATGTGGACGCCTAATTCAGAGAGAAGATATTCTCTAAAATGGTTAATAATTGTTATTCTTCATCTTATTTGGTAGGTATGTAACTATTTTGAAGAATGCAATCCAGAATTGTACTTAATTTCTTCAAAGAAATCCATCCTTATCCTGTTTAAATGAAATGAAATAAAACAATTTTTTTCTAATTTCCACAAGAAATTTCATCATTGAATAAACACGACCGTAACAAATATAGTAATAATATACCGGGTGAGCCAATCAAAACGAAACACGGTCGATATCTCATATACTGTTCGTTTAAAAAAAAATCGTTCGGATCCGCCGATTTTTATTTCCCGGGGAAAAGATTTTAATCATATCATCAACTTTGTCACTTTCACCCCCTCGCGGGGGTGAGCTTTAACCCCAAAATCTTGAATAGGAACAGGGGTCGAGTGGTACCTTACTTTAAAGGTAATCAAATTCTCTGTTCGACGCATCTTAGTTTTAAATGCAGCCGTTTTTGAGAAAATAAGTAACAACAATGAAAACAAAACGATTTCCCAATAATTATTGTTCGATGAAAAAATAATTAAACCCCTTGATTTTTATCTCGGAGAAGAAGTCTTTTGTGCATAATTTTCAACTCTGTCACTTCAACTCCACGCAGGGGTGACCACCAACCCTTAAATTAACGTGGGATTAAAAGTCAAATGATACCACAATTCAAAGGTCATCGAAATGTCATTTCACGGCCTAACAATTTTTAAGAATTAAGTAATTAGTTAAGTTAGTTAATAAGTCAACACTGGTAAAACATTTGTATCGATTCTTACGTTAATTTTATGTAATAACATTGTTTTTCTGGAAAAAAATATTTTTTTTTAGCTTAGCCTTACGGTATGGTTTAGGTTCACAAAGAAAAATTAGACGCAAAATGTAAATTTAGTTTATTCATTGTTCATGATAATAAGTGCTGAAAGTGTTGGCTTCCTGCTTCCATACAATAATAGAGATTTTGTTCAAGACGGTTCCTGACATTATGAAGCATTTCTGGTGTAATGACCCGACATTCATCAATGATCCGCTGACGTTATTCATCTAATGACTGTGGCTGAGTTTTATAAATCTTACTTTTTGAGTGGCCCCATAGAGGAAAATCTAAGGGGGTCAAGATCTTGCAGGTCACTCTGTTGGTCCTCTTCGGCTGATCCATCCACCAAGATACGTCCGATTTAAATATTCACGAAGAGCAAGAGTTTTATGAGGAGGTGCACCATCTTGTTGAAATTAAAGTTAATAAATTATGTTGGATTTGGTGAAAAGAGAATAAAATTAATAATCACACGAATTTTAATCCCATGTTAATTTAAGAGTTGAAGGTTATCCCTGCGGGGGTTTGCAGTGACATAGTTGAAAATTATGCACAAAAGACTTCTTCTCCGAGATAAAAATGTCATCGAGCAATAATTATTGAGAAATCGTTTTGTTTTCATTGTTGTTCGCTTATTTTCTCAAAACGGCTGCATCAATTTTGTACAACTAAGATGCCTTGACCAGAGAATTTGATTACCTTCGAAATAAGGTACCACTCGACCCGTATTCCTATTTAAAATTTTGGAGTTAAAGATCACCCACGCGAGGGGGTGAAAGTGACAAGGTTGATGATATGGGCAAAATCTTTCCCTCGGGGAATAAAAATCGATGGTTCCAAGCGATTTTTTTCTAAAACGAACGGTATATGAGATATCGACCGTGTTTCGTTTTGATTGGCCCACCTGGTATATATAAATAATCAAATATAGATATAGAAGCAACAGGTAGATTTATTTGTACATACAGATCACATATTCAGCAATGGAGAGGGATTAAGGTACAATTAAGTGTATTGAATTCGGGGGTCTTACGTAGTTTGTTAATCTCTAAATTTCAGATTCATTGACTTCCCTTTATTGCAAATATGAAGGATCTTAAGATTATCTATTGTTATTTTATGACTGGAAATATTAATATGTTCAAAAATTGCTGATTAACTATCGGAGGAAATATGTTCCGAAACGTGATTTGAAATTGCGACCCGTCTGCCCAACATAGCGCATACCGGATTTCTTGTATTTGTCTGTTTGTATGGCACTAAATAGTAATTTACTCAGATTCAAGCAGCTAGAAAAAGAAGTTGTTATATTAAATTTTGAAAAATAGTTACTTATACAGTTTGATAATTCGCCAACATTACTAAAATATGCATATTTCTTTTCTGGTGTTTCTGTTATGGAATATAATAACTACGAAATTGGTTTTTGTTCTTCAAGATTAATGATTTGATCAATGAAGTGAATAGGAATATCGTTATTTAAAGCTATCTGTTTAATTGTACTGATTTCTGTCTAGAAATCTTTTTCTGATAGAGGGATAGAAAAGGCTTTGTTGATCATTGAATTATAAGCTGCTAATTTATTACTAATATGATCAAAAGATTCCATAGGAATGGTCGCATCAGTGAAGATGTCTTTTCTATAAATATTGTATGAAAGTTTATTATTTTGTTTAGAAATTGTCAAATCCAGAAAGTTTATGCAACTGTTGTTCTCGATCTCAACATTGAATTTTATATTGTTGTGGTGGCTATTTAGGAAGCATAAAAACTGATTATCTGTCTAATGTCTATTGGAACCACGGTCGTATACACAGGTCTGGGAACTCTTTGTTTGACTCGAGTCTCTTACATGTCGCTAAACCCGTAGTCCCTCGCTCAGCCATCAGCTGGCGCATGGGGAAGTATGTTGTGAGGATGTCAGGATTAGGCGCCATATCGTTCAAACACGGTCGTATAACATTACTCGACTCATGCGCCACCCTTTTGGTACTACGCAACAGATGACGCTTAGCGGACTCACTTCTCACATAGGAAACAGCCTCGAGTTCCCAGACCTGTATATACGACCGTGATTGGAACCTTGGAAACCTACTGAAATATCGTCAACATAACGGTACCAGAACAGAATATGTTTTTGTGTTAAAGAATTGCTCATAATATAATTTTCCAGATTATTCATAAAAATATCTGCTAATAGCTAAGTGGTGAACCAATGAGAAGGCCTGATATTTGTTTATATAACTTTGATTCATATTGAAAACTTCGTGCTTATTGAAAGAAAAATGATGTCGTATAGTAGTCCTCTGTTGGGTGATATGGAAAACAATCTTTACAGCGCAAATAGAGATTTTGAAAGATTCAGCTGAATTTGAGGTTAGACAAAATACGAGTATAATCCTTTTATGAAACATGATCTAAACGGATGATACATTGACTGATCATCCAAAACACTTGTGAAACCAGAAAGGTTCATAATTGAACTTCATTGTAATGATTATGATCGCCAATCGAAATGATAAATATCAAATGATTAAGTATTTTTGGTATAGTTCAACACATAATTTGTTACTATGAGGTTTGTTTGGTTAGGCACTTAGTTCTCATCTATCTATAGAAAGATTACTCACTTTGACTGTTAAATTTAAGCCATAAAGAGGATTCTCCTATAATTAGAGGAAGTACAAATATCAATTGTTTTCTTGTAAATCGGGATACAATTCTACAGTCCTTATCCTTGCAGACTAGAGTTCCCTAGATCTGATTGGCGTTGAATTAGATTATTTGAAGGATTCTTATGTTTTAAAGCTGTGCCTAAATTCTGAAAAGTGTTTAACAAAATCTTGTGTTTGAATGAATAGAAACGTTCTATTCAACGTTGAACAATATACTTGTTTAACTGACATATGAGACATTATATTCTTCACTATTCTCCCAATTTTCTGGGGTTAGCTTCTGTTTCTGCAAAATAGAGAACATTGGATAGTGTTTGAGTTGTTATGAAAGCTAGATTTTCTGTAAAATGGTAAATATTTAATGGAGGCGTCATTGTCTGAAAGATTATCAAGCTGGTCTTCATCATATGCCCTCTGAGCATTCGAAAGATGTTCTGAGGTCCATTCTCTATACACCCCATCCCCCTTCCTCATTTTGGTATTGGTTGTGATAATAGTGGACTTAGTAAAAAGTTAAGTGTATATAGCCGAATACCCTTATATACTATCCCGTGCTAAGTTCTTCAGGGTGCTCTACATAATCCTAAGATTTTGCTTACGCTTAGGTCCTTTATTTCATCGACCGTGATGATCCTCGGACCTAGCCAGATTAACCTGGTTCGAATGAGCGTGCAGGACTTGGAAAGTCAATTGACGACTTCACTTTGTCTCCCTCGCATCTCATATAGAAGGGAATGTCAGTCTTCCCTACTGAAAGACTAAATTTCATCAGATTTCCGTCACCTGTAAAGATCCTGGAGATTAACCTGATGCCTAGTCATCGAGAGTATCTCGCTTGCCCTTTGGCCTGCCTCTTTGCTTAGCTGCGCTTTGACATTTCGGCAGCCATCAATGCTCCTCCATACTGAGTCATGTTAACTTCTCAGATGAGTCCGCAAGATCTGTATACCCCCCATGTAGGGGTAACCAGCAAGGGAGCCTTGATGACCGTCCAAACTGGCTCCCACCCTCATCATCGTAATTTGCCCGCTCTATCATTCCTTTTTCAATCTAAGTGACCCGGGATCCAGGTCAAGTTGAGCCCGATGCCAACGGCTAGCCTGTTAAGGATCTCCTCAGTATTCCTGACTACTCTTGAGGACACAGTTAGGCTTTTCAGTGCGTTGAGTGCCGCTTGACTGTCTGAACAAATCCAGGTGATCTCTTTCACCTTACCATAGCCGGGTAGCTTCTCAGCACATATATAGATGGCGAGCAGCTCGGCTTGGAAGACTGATGTGATGAAATTCTTATTATCTGACCATGACGGCCAACAAGTATTGATAGATAATCCGGGTAAGCAAAAAGTTAATAATATTATAAACAAGTGCAGACCACTTACAAAACAGGGTTTTAATATCTTTTACCGCATGTTGAGTTCTCTACAATGGGATTACATAAGCGACTCTAATCTATCAACTCATAGTTGTTTTCAAATATTTCAAGAAAACTTAATTGATTCTTTCACAATTGCTTTTCCTGAAATTGAATTAAAAAGTGAGGCACGGGATTCGGGTATAAAATGGTTCACAAAAGATTTACAAAATATGCGAAATAGTTTAGAATTAGTTTCGGACATGTATAGTAATATTAAAACAAATGAATTAAAGATTGCTAGAAATAAACTAAGAATACGCTATAAGACCGCTTTAAAAAATGCTCGAATATCAGCTAATGATAATATTATTAAACAGGCTAATAACAAAACTAAAACTATGTGGAATATTATCAACCAAAAACGATCAAATAACTATTCTCATGACTCTAAAGTGAACATAAATTCAAACGAATTCAATGATTATTTCATCGCAATACCTCACAAACTTTCAAGTTCAATACAAAACACAAATAGACTTGATTCAATTGATATAATGAACGTACCTGAAGTACATTCAACTTTCTCTTTTTCCGAAGTTACATTTATTGAAATTCGAGATATAATCAATCAAATGAAGCAAAGCAAATCTTCTGATTGCTTTGGTTTATCAACTATTCTTTTGAAAAAAAAATATAGATAATATTGTTATTCCTTTAACAAAACTTATAAATAGATGCATTAAGGATAATGTTTTCCCAAAGTGCTTGAAACTAGCCAAAATAATTCCTATCTTTAAAACAGGTGATAAAGAGATTGTGTCTAATTATCGGCCCATTTCATTATTACCTGTACTATCGAAAATATTTGAGAAGGTTCTAAACAGAAGAATAGTTGATTACTTTGAAAGTAACAGTCTCTTTAACATCACTCAATATGGCTTCAGAAAAAATCTATCCACCTCAGATGCTATTGAACGCTTCGTTAAAACCACATTAAACTGCTTTGAAAAGGTAAATTTCTCCATAGCCTTATTTTTAGACCTATCTAAGGCTTTTGATTGTGTTGTTCATCAGACTCTATTGCAAAAGTTATCCAAGTATGGTTTTGACAAACAGAGCATATTATTAATAAAATCTTACCTAGAAGATCGCTATCAATCTGTTTTTTACAATAAAAATTGTTCCGAAATGAAGAAAATAACCATAGGAGTTCCGCAGGGATCTATATTAGGACCAATACTTTTTCTAATATATGTAAACGATTTTCCAAACTACATTTCGTTGACGGAGTGTGTATCTTTTGCAGATGATAATGAACTTCAGGTAGAAGACAGTAACCTACATGATGTACAACAAAAAAGTGAAATTGTTCTTTTCAAAGCATTGGAATGGTACAATGCTAATTTACTATGTATGAATGAAAGTAAAACTAATAGGATGTTATTTACACTAAGAAGGGATGAAATGATCTTGAATGAATATTCGGGTCCTGTAAAATTTCTGGGCGTTCTCATTGACAGTAATCTTACTTGGAATCTACACGTTGAACACATTGCTCTCAAACTAAGTAGAAATATTTTTGTTCTTCGAAGTCTCTCTCAAACTATTTCCAAACACATCTTACGAACTGCTTACTTTGCGCTATGTGAGTCACATATGAGATATGCCATATTAGTTTGGGGTCACTGTTCAGGTGGGGATATCATTTTCAGGTTGCAGCGGAGAGCAATTAGAATCATAGATGGATTGAAATATAGAGAAAATTGTAAAAAAAGTTATTCTGAATTGGGTATTCTCACTTTCCCATCTCTGTTCATCTTTGAATGCTTATGTTACGCTTTTAAGCAGCTTAGGAATGTTACCTTAAATAGGGACATTCACGAATATCAAACACGGCAGTCTGGAGATATAAGGGTTCCATACATCAGACTTTCGAAATCCCAAAACGGTCCAAACAATTTATGTTTCAAATTTTTTAATAAGCTGCCTCTACATATCAAAGCCCTACCATATAGATATTTTAGAGATAAACTAAAAAAACACTTTATTGAAAAATCCTTTTATTCTGTGGAGGAGTATAATAATATACAAAAAATAGTGATTTAAATCCTCTTAACAAATGTTTTTTCAATCATAAACAGGTAGGTGATTTTGTTTTATAATTTTACAATTTAAATTAGATGTAATTAGTGTTTAATATGTAGTTTTTATAACACAATTATTTTAAAGTATCTGTTCCATAGTTTTAACAATATTTTCTTGTACTTATGTCCTAATTTTATTCCTTGTTGTGAGACTTGTGCAAATACCATTGTATATTAGCATGAATAAATTACTAAATTACTAAACTAAATTACTAAATTACTGTATTGAGATCCCTATTCGCACGGAGTACCCATCAATATATCTAGGACCGCAAAAGGCTGTTCTAGACTCTTCCGTATGCCAAATTGTGCCATCTTTGAGGATGGACCTGGATTCTGTCTTGTTGTTCTAGTTACGAGTACATTCTTCTACACTGCCCCCTAAAAATACGGGATTGATCTACACTCCATCTCTTTAGGGAGTCTCCTCATATTTCAACAAATATATTGTGTGTTCGGGATTGCAATCAAAAGTCTTATAAACGTTTTAGTGATATTTAATAAAATTATGGGTTTTTTAACCCACGACATTCCTTTTCATTGAAAAACGAACAACAAATTTGGTTTTCTTTAATGACATGCTTGCACCATTTTGATTCTTCATGTAAACTAACTCAAGAAATATTAAAATAATACTGTATTCCTAATTGATAAAGTTTATTTATTCCGGAAAAGCGATTTGACAAGATCAAAGACAACTTATTTAGCTTAGAACTTAGTTGCACTCTTTGTTCATGTGTTACCGTTTCAGTTGAAGGAATGAGGAGTAATTTATATTTTACCATTGTTAACAACTCTAGGAAATTACTGAGAGAATACATACCTACTAATGAATTTCCCAGAGCAATAATGATCTGATCTAATCTATTCATCGAAATCATCTGGAAAATGAATCATTTTACTTTTTGTTTTCAGGTGATGTACAGAAGAATGATCTGAATTACGATAGGGTCCCGAATAATCAGATCATACAAGAAAATCGTTGGGACGAACAACCTGATATTAACGATCACAATAAAGAACAGAGGGTGAAATCCAGAAAACTCAGATCGGTCGTCTTAAAAATATCGTCATACTCGTTGAATACGCTGAATTCTACATCATGTGCAGATTCAGCAGGCGATTTTCCGAATTTTTTTACGCAAGACCAGATAAAAAAAGGAGCACTAATCATGGTTATCATTGTGGGATCCTACTGTTTCACCTTTTTGGCGATTATTTGTGATAAATATTTCCTGCCTTGTATGGAAACAATCTGTGAAGTACTCAATTTATCGCAAGTAGGTAAATGTATTAATGAAAAGGTTTATCTTTCCTCTATGTTTTCAATGTCAACTACCTGTTCCATTTTGGAAAATTCGAATAAACAGATTGAGTGTATATTAGAGTATTGTGAGTTAAAGCGAGCCAGACAGCATTGTTTTGTTTTATATTTATTCATTTATTTATTTAGTATATATATGCCCAACAGGTTAACCCAATTATAGGACAAACAATACAGAGCAACATAATATGAAGAATAACAACAAATATATAACAAAAATAATATCTAATATAAATAATGAAAATAAACTAAATTTTAGATTACATAGTGACAAATAACCTTACCACACTAATAAGACACTAAATACTATTGAAAAATAAGTCACATTGTGAACAAATAACATTAAAGTTTGTCGTCATGACAAATATCGAACATCTAGATAATACATTTGTATTAGACCTAACATTGTAAGAAGTTAAAGGATAGCGAGAAGATAATCTAGGTACAACAAAATTCAATTTACCTAATAAGTTACTGCAGTCAATATTATTATTCAACAAATTATGGAGGAATATTGTGCTCCTTATTCTTCTTCTCAGTTCAAGTGTCAGACAATCAAAAGTAGATAATAATAATTGATGGTTAAAATCTCTCCTAGGAAAGAAATTGAAAGTTCTAAACCAGAGATATTCCAAATATTTACGTTGAATGTTCTCAATCAGTGTAATCTGGAATTTATACTGATGGTTTCAGATGAGCGAAGCATATTCCAGTTTTGGTCTAACCAATGAATTGTATAGTGTTTGTAGTACCTACAGTAGAACAGTAGGGGACCAAAGTTTGAGCCTTGAGGCACACCAGATTTGACCGTAATACTGCACAAACTGCGATCTATATGAGAAACAATTGAAGCGCTATAGTGCATTGTATCTAATACAATACAACCCCCGAAGAGCTAGAAGATTATTGATAAACTTCTTTGATCGGATGCCCCATCAAGTATAAACTATACACGTACCTCTGCTTTAAGGTCAATATTTTTGACTGACTACTATAGTTGTCATTTATTTTAACAGCTCATCTGATGTAGATTCCACATATGTAATTTTTTGATGCAATTTAGCTAGAACAGTATCAAAAATACTACGCAATTCGGGCGCATCTCGGTTAACTTTGCGAAGGATTCGCATATTTTGAATTATACGCTTAATATGTTACTAGACGTGGAAATATCTTTGGTTCAATGTAGTAGAGCACACATACCAAAGTATAAAGTGATATTCAACAAAAATTTCCCAAAAATATGCCCTATTTTCAGATATTTTCATAAATAATGATTCTTGACCCAGGTATGAGTTATACAGGGTGTCTCAAATTTTAATCGGGAAAATTTAATAGACGATAGAAAATTTGATTTTGAGAAAAAAAATCCTTATAACATATATGCACAGACGCTTAGTTTTTGAGATACAGGGTGTTGAAATTCATAAAAAAATTTCGCTTCTTGCAAATATCTCCGGAACCGTTTATCGTACAGAAAACAGCTTTTGCAAGCATTTTCTACTAATGGTAAGCTATGTTCTGTGTGATACAATTTTTTTTTTTAGTCATAATTGGTGAAGATTTTGAAGGGGTAGTTGGTGTTTTTCTCCCCAACTTCTACGCCACTGGAAAAAGTACAGTTTTGAGACAACCATTTGAACCGCAACTGTTTTCTACACAAAAAAAGTACTTGGTCATAAGCTCTAAAGTTTTCTATGTTTTTCAACATAAAAGTTGATTTTTCTCAAAAACGGTCAACTTTAGAGCATATAACCAGGAGTACCTTTTTTGTGTAGAAAATATTGGCGGTTCAAATAGTTGTCTCAAAACCGTAACTTTTTCCAGTGGCGTTGAAGTTGGGGAGAAAACACCAACTACCCCTTCAAAATCTTCACCAATTATGACTAAAAAAAAAATTTTTATCACACAGAACATAGCTTACTATGAGTAAAAATGCTTGCAAAAGCTGTTTTCCGTACGATAAACGGTTCCGGAGATATTCGCTAAAAATGAAATTTTTCTATCAATTACAACACCGTATCTCAAAAACTAAGCGTCTGTGCATATATGTTATAAAGAATTTTTTTCTCAAAATCAAATTTTCTATCGTCTATTAAATTTTCCCGATTAAAATCTGAGACACCCTGTATATAAAGTTCTCAGAAAATAGGTCACACTAACACATATGCTTATTATTTTCGTCTTTACGTACGTTTCGGTCTCACGACCATCATCAGAAGACTTATTCCTAACTGTATACATTAATTAAGAATTCACGTTCATACAGTTATAAGTCTTCTGATGATGGTCGTGAGACCGAAACGTACGTAAAGACGAGAATAATAAGCATACGTGTTAGTGTGACCTATTTCTCTAGAATTTTATACATATTTTCATATATTTTCATGCAGTTATATATGATTTTTCAATTTTTTTTGACAAAATCTCTCTATATCTTAAAACTGCTCATTTTATCAAAAAATGTTGTAGGTAGAAGTTGTTCAGCATCCAATTTTCCATAAAATTATCATGTCAGAGTTTTTAATTTTCCAAAGATTTTCCACATAGATAGGAAAAGTCATATAATACATTGTGAATAAATTGAATACAAATCAAAAATATCATATTTTTATAAAAATATCAGTTTATTATCAATAATTATCAAGAAAAAAAATTAAATATTGACCGAAAAATTAGAAAATCTTTGAAAAATTATGTGCTGAACAACTTCATTTTTAAAACATTTTTTGGTAAAATGAATAGTTTTGAAATATGAAGAAATTTTGTCAAGAAGAAGAAAAATCATACCTGCATGAAAATATGTGAAAATAGGGGATATTTTTGGTAATTTTTTCTTGATTATCACTTTATACATTGATATGTATGCTCTACCACGTTAAAAAATTGAAATTTAAATAGTGCAATATAGAAAATTTGATGCTGAACAAGTTTTGTTCGAAACTTTTTTCGCTATAATGCACCTTTTTAAAGTTATGAACAATTTTTCGCCAAAAACCCGGAAAAATCATATATATCACTATTCAATATCAGTGAAAATACTTCGTAAACACCATTGTTCCAATTTGGAACAATTTCTCATGATAATAATTATTTTCCAGAAATGACTTTTGAAATACATGATATCTCATCCAACACTCCAGCAAGCTAAATAAACAACAGGCTCACTATATTTTTTTGAAACATTGTACGAGATAACGCTCCCAGAATCCAACCGTTTTTATTGGTTTACAAAAGTCAAGCCTGAGTAAATTTGCATGTCTGAGTCTGATAATATATTTAAGACGGTTAGAAATATAATTCCATTTTATTATTCAGGAGATAAATTATGTAGAAATCTCGTATGAATTTAGGAAACTGTCTACTTCAATTCAAAGTGAATTTATATCGGAAGAAACTAATCTTAGATTATCTACGAATGGAGTGTGGAATCAAAATGAGCTCCCATGTAATGCAATTAACCTTGACTATCGTCAAGTTAGCATTATCACTTTGTCACAACAAATTTGCATTAGTACCTATAGCAAAAATTGTCACAAATTAGTCGAAAATTTCTAGCGTTTTATTGAAATGTAAGACTTGGCAGTCAAGTAAGCATTATCACTTCGTCACATCAAATTTGTATTAATACCTATAGCAAAAATTGTCGCAAATTAGTCGTGAAGACAGAAAATTTGTAGTGTTTTGTTGAAATATAAGACTTTGCAGTCAAGTTAGCATTTCTACTGCCATAAGTTTCAAAAAAGCTGTGATCAATTGATCACATAACTCCTCTCACTTTAGTTAGCAAAATAACTTTCGGACATTCCTGCCGGTCACATGCAAATGATTGTAGGAACAGAAAATATATTGGAAATGAACCGCTGATGAAAGCAGTTAAATTCTTGTCTATGTTACATTGAAATTTTATCCAAACGGTCTACATAATGTATTTCACCACTCTATGTTTCATACTAACACCTGCTTCAGGTTGACTTTTATAATACAACCTTGTTATATACTGAGACTTGTTGTTACATGAACTAGCGTAACGCACCACAGAATCAAGAAGTCTAGACTTCAAAATAGATTGTGGCGTCACGTCGATGGCGTCATGTGAATCTTAAAATGAGAATTTCGGGACACTTCTGCAGGTCAAAAATATAAGTGTGGTATATATTTATGACCAGAAAAACACACTTGTCCTCATGGTTCAATAAAATACGATAATCTTATTAGAAAAAAAGAAGATGTATGTCAGAAACACCATTCAACACGGGGCTACCATACCACAAATACAGGAACGGGGCAATCGTCACTACAGTGGGTTACTCGCACACACGAGTACGCGAGTGGATTAGATTTGCTAACGCCAGTTACGTATCTAAGATGAACAGTTCAGTGAACAATAATTAAACAATGATTCACTACTTATTGAGAAACTCTTATCTGCAAGATTACTATAAAATACATAATTTAAACGTTCCAAGAACATCTACATGTACATGAATACAATTCAATTGTGTAGATTGCAAGTTACTTCTCCCCGAGAATAAATTTAGTAGTCATTTTAGACAAGAAAACGGCAACTATTGGAATATCTTTGTACAGTTAATCTCTGTCTGAAACTTATTGCAAAATGTTTTTGATGTCATAAGAATTGGTCAACCAGACTCACCATGAGAAATTGGCACCACAATTGTTTTATTAACAAATTGACCGTTTATGAACAATTTAAATAAAAAAAATTTCCAGATCCCAATTAAATTGTTATTTTGAGACAGAAATACCCACTCGGGGGGTTTTTGGGGTATCTAATTACGATTCCGAATTCAAAAACAACATAACTATTCATCATCACCTGGAAATTGGCCAACTGGCACCAGAAGATGATGATATTTAACATAGTTTATACCTTTTTCTTGCAAAAAATGGACTCAATTGTTTTTTTTTCAGCTAGCAATCACTAAATCGAATGAATGGAACGGTGAACTGTAAATGTAAAAATAATGATAATAAGTAACTGAAGCTTTCTATTTATTTATTGCCCTCAAATGGTGTATGTTATCATTAAAATATGATTATTACTGATTTTCTTAATATGTCATAGGAATATGAAACAGCATAAAATCTTATGCACTTCATGAACTTCCGGTTCCAATTGGTCAATTTTCGGACTGTTGTATATTGATATTTCATCTCCGAATTTGGTATACTGATTGTTACCTCAAAAAAACCGATTGAATCCATTTTTTGCAAGAAAAAGGTCTAAATTTTGGTAAATTCCATCAATTTCCGGTTTTAATAGGCCAATTTCAGGGCGATTATGAATGATCTCGTTATCTTTGAATTTGGTATAGAGATTGATAGCTCAATAAGTCAATTGAGTTTATTTTTTGGAAGAAAATGGTCCAAATTATGGTGAATTCCATCAACTTTCGGTTCCAGTTGACCAACTTCCGGGCGGTTATGAATGACCTTGCCATCTTTGGATTCGGTATAGTGATTGCTAGCTCACAGAAACCAATTGAGTCCATTTTTTGCAAGAAAAAGGTATAAACTATGTTAAACATCATCAAATAATTTTGTTATTTTTGACTTCGGAATCGTGATTAGAAGCCCCAAAAACACCCGAGTGGGTATTTCTGTCTCAAAGTAACAATTTTTATTGGAATCTGCAAAATTTGGTAATTCAAATTGTTTATAAACGGTCAATTTGTTAATAAAACAATTGTTGTGCCAATTTCCCATGGTGAGACTAGGTGACTAATGATTCTTATGACATCAAAAACATTTTGCAACAAGTTTCAGACAAAGCTCATCTGTACAAAGATATTCCGAAATAAAAAAATAGTAGCTTCAGTTAGTAGTGAAGTAAAGTAATTTATTAAGCTTCAGTAAACAATTATAATGAAACAGTAAGAAGCGAGTTAGGCACAATGAAAATAAAACAATCATATTAGTATTTTAAATACTATCCAGAACAGAACACATTAAAATTAAAATTGTATCTACCAACGGCAAAAATCATACAGTTAATATAAAATCGGGTTTAAAATATTTTATTTACCTAGTAACTAATTTAAGGGTGACCTATTTATTATTTAAAATTAGGGTTCTGAAACATATATAGTTAAGTACTCCACTCTTGAATCGTTTTTGTGAATTAATCAATTCATGTAGACCCTTGGGTAGACATTTATGAAAACGAATGCATGCATACTAAGGACTTGTTTTCGTTAAAGTTAATCTATGACAAGGATAATTATTGCTATTTTTTGTGATCTATCAGTTCCTGTGAAAATATGTGCTGATTTTTTTGCAAAAAAGTAGCCATTCAAAGATATACAAGCCTGGTGTTGTTAAAAACTGATTACTAGCAGATTTACCTTCACTATTCTTAGAGCTCGTTTTTGCAACTTAAAGATATCTTATAGTCTTGAAGAGCTTCCTCAGTTTACAATAGCATATTTAAGGCTGGAATAAAAATTGGCAAAATAAACACTCCTCAGGAAACTAGGGCCCACCGTTCTGGATAAAACCCTCAATGCGAAGCATCCTTTATTCGTTTCTTTCGAGAGTACGTTAATATGTTCATACAATTTTAGATGTTCGTCAATTGTGAGGGCTAGGAATTTTTCACTTTCGGAAGGAGAAAGGCATATTTCTCCATAATCAAAGAACTCTGGAGCCTGACACTTGGATCTGTCTGATCTAAACAGTAAGGAATTTGTTTTCGACTCGTTAAGAAGAGTAGCTGATTTATATAAAACCAGTCCTTAAGCTGCTTCCGTTTGATGTCATCCAAGGATGAACCTTTTACAAACATATTTGTGTCATCTGCATAATTTCCTAACTCAGTATTTGTGCCAAGAAACTAGTACTACCTTGTTGAACTCACCCTTGTCCTTAAACACAACTTTTTGTTTCATGTTTGATAGGTAGGTTCTAAACCAATTCAGAGCATTACCACTAATCACAATTTTTGATAACTTAGCAAGTAGAGAAACAATATCAACTGAATCGAATGCCTTAGACAAGTCCAGGAAAACACCACATATAATTTCCTTATTTCTAATGCGTGAATTATTTAGCTCACACAATTAAACAAAGCTGTGTCCGTAGACCTACCTCTTAGGAACCCTTGTTTAGAACGCTGTTTAGGAAGCGATTCCCTCTATTGAAGATTAAAGTTTCCAATATTTTTGAGAAAACTCATAGCAAATTGTTAATGAATTCGGTTTTCTTGTGTGACTGTTGTGAATACGCACGGAGCACTCGACCAGGTATTTATGTAAAAAAAATTTTTTTATTAATATACAAGTTTTAAAGCTTCTTTGCCTAATGGGCCACAATTCCATGTAGATACATTAAGAGATGTATAAGTAAATTTTCTAAATTATGGAGATAACTTATACTATTTAACATAGGATTATCAAGCTGAATAACTGTGGGATTCGAACCCACATCCCCGGATGTCTAGTCCAGTGAGTAGATCAATTTCATCCCGTTCCGTCTTATATATTATATCAACTATGGGGCATCATTGAATTCAGAAAATTATGTAGATTTGAATATTATAAATTTCAATTGACGTTGATGTCATTTCCGGATAAGCCGGAAGATACAAAAAATCTCTCAATATGTCAGAAAGTAAACATAGCCAATGTTCCAAATTTCAGAAAAATTGAGAAGGAAAGGGTGGCTACCATGAGTCCTATATCACATAGTATATATACTTCTCACTTCTTGGAACTTCACCCCGAAACTGTATTTGTTTAGTGTTACTAACTAGGGAATATCCTAGATTTGCAGATTCCTCAAGGAGCTTTATGATATTCTCTACCATCTTAGTATAGTAAATGAGAAAATTAATGGCAAACGTATTGTTATTATTTAATAGTAGTTGATAAAAATGAAAATAAAACTAGCGTTTTCGTTATTTTCAGGACATAGCTGCCGCTACGTTCATGTCTATTGCTACATCTACTCCCGAACTATTCGATAATCTAATTGGGACGTTCATTACTGAGTCAGATATAGGTATTGGAACAGTAGTTGGTTCATCATTATTCAACGCTCTGGGTGTTGCTGCTTTGGGTGGACTGGCAGCAGTCAAGGTAAATTATTATAGAATTCGCTAACAAATGTACAGCCTGCCTACAATTTGTCGAAATGGGTTACGTGGTTCGTTTCATAGTTTAAAATATGATAAGAAAACAGAAATCGCTAGAAAAGTTTGTGGAAGTACAATTAATACTAGAAGAATCTATTTGATTATTAGTTGGGAACAATATAACAAGTAAGGTTATTGTAGTGAATATTCTGTCGAGAGACTAATGTTGTGTTGTCTGAAATAGAAATAATAGATTTGTCAACATCTGATGAAGAGGCACAGAAAAAACACAACGCACATATCATATTAAGTCAATTACTCTGAGCGGGTAAAGATTCGAATTCTGAGGCTCAAGTGCTGAAAAAAGATTTGTTAGTCTCATCGTTTGATAAAAAACCGAAGGTGAAATAAAACACTTCACAAAAACTGCTATAGCCAAAGAATCATGGTTCTCGTCCTTTGCCACCATCATGTCCATGAGGATGTTTCAAAGGAGATGAATCATCAATTAACGAATCGAAATTTCATTTCGTGGAATTGATCCACTTATTAAGCATTTTCAGCATATGAGCTTACCTGGTTCATAGTGTTTAGAACCAGTTTGCTAGTGATGCCGCGAGACGAGATAAAGGCTTTGTCTCATCAAATTTCTTATCTCGTCTCGACGAAACACATCGAAACGAGATAAAGACCTTGTCTCGTCTATTTAGGCTTCGAAGAACAAGTAAAAATATTAAAAATATTGCTACATGCACAGATTTTGAGATAAGCACCGTCCTTTTTGAAACATACTAGTGATATTGACGGATGACATTTTCTTTATATTTATTAATAATATGGTGCACTTAAACTCAATTAAACCTTCAGTACTTGGCATACAAACTGCGAACAAATTTTTTGCATGGAATCTAGTATTGCAATATTTTTGCATACATAATTTGCAATCCAAAATTTTTTTTTTTCGATTAGCATCATGTAGCCTGAATGATCATATTTGGCTTATCTGCGAAGCTTCTACTTCGACCTTGTTCACGATATTTGTTTTGTTAGAATCATCTTCGGGTGTTGCACATTTTACTTCCTGGAGTAAAATGTGCAACATCATCTACATATCTCTTATTTTGCAGATATGTTTAATTTCCTTAAATAATTAAGGAACATCATTGACAATAATTATATAATACGCATAGGAATTCATGTTACTATGATTATTTATGAAGGACATTAGTTTTTTGTCAGTATTATATTATAATAATGTGGAATTTGAAATAGGTAACTGAAATCACTAACAATAATTATTGTAATACCCATATTCCTATCGTCCTCTATAAGAAACATTAGTGGTTTGTCAGTATTATAATATAATAATATAAAATTTGTAATAGGTAAGGTAAATATTGTTAGTCATCAGTAAATATTTTGTCGCATTATTTTTTTCGTAATTCTCAGATTCCTGAATCTTCAATACGTCATTGAATAAGATAACCAAAAAATTTGAAAAAATCACCATAGAAACCATCACAATACAAATATGCTAACTTTAATATTGCATCTGAAATACAAGATAGACAAACCAATAATATGGATTTGAAGAAAACAAAACTAGTCCTTCTGAAAGGAGGATGATGGATGCAATGGGAGAAATTACGTCATTGATTCTTCCCTTTTCTCCCAAGCGTTGCTTTATCCATATTCCCGACCATACAAATAGCTGACAGAGTAATTTTATTTGAAGCGAAACTCACGTCAACCAATCAAAACGAAGAATTGTATGATTCTGTATACGAAAGAATACTAATATCTATGGTGTGCAAGTCGTTCTCTCATACTTTGGTCAAGACCACGGTCATATACAGACCGTGGTCAAGACTAGTAGAACAGCTCCCTTGACATGTCAATTGTCATTGTCATTTGGCAATACAGCAATAACGTGTTCACAAGTAGTAATTTATTTCAGACATTCATAAGAACCCCTATGGGTGTAGAACAGGTCACAATAAAATATAAAAATAAATAAGTGGCGTTAGCCTACAATCATATATACATAAATAAATAAATAATGATAAAAAACTATTTGAATATAAAATATTTCATTTTAGTAAAGATTGATTGAGCTGACTAGGTTGTCATCGAAGTATTCATCAATTGTGTAGTAAGCCCTTGCAATGAGAAATGATTTCAGAATGGATTTCAAAACACTCCTAGGTTTAGAGCGAAGTGCTTTTGGAAGTTTGTTAAATATTTTTGCTGCCGAAAAGTCAACATTTTTTTTGCAGATAAGTGTAATTCAGTTTTTGGCATTTTATATTTTCCTTGAATCTTGTTTGATACTCATGATTGTCAGCATTGTTCATGAATAGAGATGGGTTATCTCTGACAAACAAGACGGCCTCATAAATATACAGAGAATAGAAGGTAAGTATTTTATAATTAACGAAAAAGCTCACACAGCTCTGGGTTCTCTTGAGCCTAAATATATTTCGCAAGCACCTTTTTTGTAAGATGAAGATTCGGGATGCCTCAGTGGAGTTGGCCCAGATTATTATGCCATAATGCAGCCTTGATTTCACATATGCATGATATGCAGCTAGTGCTGTATCAATCCCCACTTGATTCGATAGCGTTCTCAGTGCATAGCAATACTTTGAAATGTTGCTAGCTACATGATTTATATGAGGTCTCCAATCTAGCCGTGAATCAACTTCTATACCTGAGAAACTTGAATGAGCAGAGAGTCTCAACATTCTATTGCCATCGGTAAGTTCTGTCCTGCTATTATTTTTGCAGTAGTTGAATGTATTTACTTTGGTTTTATCTATATTTAAAGTTAAATTGTTTTTTGTGAACCAGTTGTTGAAAGAAACAATGATTTTAAAGGTATTATTTTGGAGATCTTCACTTGACAACTCTGAAATTGCAGCCGCAGTGTCATCTGCATATTGTGAAATATCAATGTTGATTGCAGCAGGTAGATCGCTTACATAGATAATATACAACAGTGGCCCCAATATTTATCCTTGAGGGACCCCTTTCTTCACATACACTATATCAGATGCTATTTCTTGAATTATTGGAAGATTTAGTATATTGACTTCTATGTTCAAGATATGATTTGAGTAAATTATGTGCTGCCCCTCTGATGCCGTATAAGTCCAGCTTTGCCAACAGAATTTAATGATCAATACTATCAAAAACCTTTGACAAGTCTAGACAAAGAAGTGCAGTTGCTTTATCCTTGTTGATAGAATCAAACATTTTACTTAGAGTCTGGTAGGCAGCTCTAATCGTTGTCTTATTTTTCCTGAAACCGTTTTGTTTGTCTGAGATAATGTTGAATCTTTCGAAAAAATTAGACAATCTTGCATAAATAATCTTTTCATATACTTTACTGAAATTGGAGAGTAAAGCTATACCTAGGTCTATAGTTATTGATCTTATCTTTCTCGCCCTTTTTGAAACTTGGTTTTATAGCTGCTAATTTCAATTTATCTGGAAATACTCTCCAGATCTTAGAGATAAGTTTATTAGATGCACCAACGGCAAAGTTATTTCCTGCGCTACATGTTTGATTAATTTCACATTCATTCTATCATCGCCCGATGAAGGAGTATTTTTCAAACTCTTTAATACTTTGTATACTTCATTGCTATCGGTCGGGTGCATGAAAATACTGTTTTCATTTTTATTCAAGGTGATCAATGAAGACATATCACCACGAGTTATTGTATCCTTGCATTGATTCACGAAAAAATGATTCATTTCATTGAGTGTTTCTAAGGTATTGGTATTTTCGAAGTTGTCGAGGAAATTATTTTAAGCTATTGCATATAGCTTTTATCACGGGCTTTGAGCGCGGCGACCGAATCAAGAAATTCCGTAACGAAAAATAACAGGAACTCGTTTATGTTGCGCTCTCTCGGGTGACTAATATTGAAAAATTGTATATCACGACAAAAAACGATAATTCTACATTCAAGTTTTATAATAATCGAAGGCAAGCTGCGTCGACTGCATCTTTGTTGCAAGAATTCAAAAGACTGCCTTTAAATAGTGTTCAGACGACAGCTCAAAGTGTCTTAGATTTCCTTAGTAATAGAAATGGCATTTCAATAATGACTTTCAATTGCCAAAGTCTAAATAGTCACAAATACGATTTACAAGATTCAGTTACGAGACAAACAAATGTGTTACTTCTTACCGAATCTTGCATGGCGCATGATAATCCGATTGAAATACCTAATTTCAATTGTATTGTTCAATTCAAACGAGATACTGTTCCAAAAGGTGGGGTAGCTATTTACCAAAATAATAATAATGTAACTAATATTATGACTCCGAATATTGAAATAAATATTGCACACGTTAGCGATGTTAATGTTAGGCGCTCATTTTTTGGAGATATTTGTGCGTGCTTATGCAAACTTAGAAATGGCCTACACATAGTCATGGTAGCAATTTACATTTCTCCGAATCCAAAATTGGACGAGGTGGAGCATTTCATTCATCGCACTTTTCTGGAGTATACTGAAGAAGGGTCGAAAATACTAGGTACAAATGGTAATAAATTTCTACTTATCTTGGCTGGCGATTTCAACATCAATTTCGCTGATAAAAAATCAGAGCGGTTGACAACTTTTCTTTCGGAAAAATTGAATTTGAAAATGAATAATGATCCACAAGAATCCACAACAAAATATGGGGCCACCATTAACGCGGTATTTTCCAGATATTTAGAGGATATCAAGTCTCAAACTTATGTCTCTTATTTCAGTTACCATAAACCTATAGTTTCAATGATAACAAATTCCTGAATAACCTACATGTATTGTAAGATAATAAAAATATTTTAAACGATATTAACTTCTCATTTTTACTCAATAAAAGAAAAAAAATTGATTTCTCATCGGTCACCACGCTCAAAAAGTGTAACTTGAATTAATATCAAATAATTATAATTGCATAAGTTGAGAAAAAATGCTATGCAATAGCTTCACCGCGGCAGTACCCGAGTGCCACACGTTTTTTTGTTTTATTGGTTTGCCTGTTTGTGCATGAACTATATTCCAAATAGCCTTACTTTTATCATGCGATTGTTCAATGTGGATTTTGTTAGAACATTGCTTTGCTTGATCTACCTTGACTTTCAGGTATTTCGTAAACCGATTATACCTGTCGGTTGATACGAGTCCTTTACATTTCAAAGTATACAACTTTCTTTTGATTTCGCTCAAAGATTTTATTTCTTTTGTAATCCAATGTCTAGTAGCAGATATTTTTACTTCTTTTTCCCTGAAAACTTTACTTAATAAGTTGCTCATTTTTGATATGAAAAGGTTATATGCATCATTCGGGTCCTCCATGTTGAATAGAGTATCCTAAGATTCAGAGGAAAGAAATTGCCTAAACTGATTTAATTTGGATACACTGTAATGTATTCTGTATTCCACTTCTTGAGTTGTTTTATTCACAGGGAGTTCCATGTACATTATTTGCCCTAAATGGTCTGATAAAGCAGTCATTAATACGTTGCATTGTAAATTCCCTGATATCTTAGAGCAGAAAATATTATCTATCAAAGTGTTCGACTGATTAGATTGTCTGGTGGGTTCGAAAATCGTCTGTTGAAGATTAAATGAACTGATCAAATCAAGAAATAGTTCTGTATTAATGTTAGATACTAATAGATTTATATTGAAATCACCACATAATATAATATTATATTTTTTATATTGTTTTGAGATATTATGTAGCAACCCTTCCATATTTTCAAAAAATACGTCAATGTTACCATTCGGAGGTCTATACATACATATAACTATTACTTTGAAGGACTTACTCACAACCGACGAATACTCAAAGTGATTTTCTACAGGCGAAATACTCGATGAAGCAATATCTTCGGCAGCTTGGTCTTGTCTAACATAGACACATGATCCCCCATGTCTTTTGACTGTAAGTATCGGTGAAGTAATTTCTCACTTCCAATTCCACATCGCTTGCTTGGCAATACTACGTATCATGTGGTAATAAAGTAATTTTGCTACACGTCCTGCCATTGATAAAGCCCCCCTACATTATAAACAACGAATTAGGAAAGATTAGTCATTTTATTTTGACAAATGAGAATTGTTATTGGTATTGTTTGAGATGGTAGCGGGCTTGATAAAAAGTTCAGTTCACCTAGCCAAAGATCCTTGTACACTATCCCTTGCTACGTTTTTCTTGCAGTATTTGGATACCCCGCTCTGCTCGACAAAATCCTAAGATCGGTTTTACAATTAGATCTTTTATGTCATCGGCTGTGATGATTCCCGGACCTACACAGGTAAACCTGGTTTGAAAGAGCGCAGGACATTCACAAAGAAAGTGGGTTGACAAGTTGTGCAGTGCTTTGACGTGCGACCTTTTTACCATTCCTGCTTGGACGGGATGACGACCCGACGATTCTGTCCTGCGGTTATAGTCTCAGCCTTGCAGTATGCCCCTATATAGATGGGATTGATCTGCACTACATTTCTTTAGGTTGCCATTTCAGATAAGCCTGTAGACCGCCATCATTGCGAGATTCCTTCTCGCCATTGATAGTGGTGGAACGTCCAGCATGGCCCTCAATGCTGCAGTCGCTGCTCTCTTCCTCGTGTATGTAATGCCTCTGAGGGAGAGTTCAGAAGTTCTATCCAGAAGTTCTGGGCTATAACCAGTTCGGTTGTTTTCCACCATACAAGAACTGCATGACTGAGTCTTGGGATAATAATAGCTGAATGGAGCCACATCAGCTGCTTAGGCACCAAACCCCACTCCATGCCAATTGCTCTCTTATACTGCCAAAAGGTTATCATAGCATTTTCGCACCTGGTCTACAATTTCTTCTGCCAGAGTAGCTTCTCATCCATGATGATTCACAGATACTTCACCTTCTAGGAAAATTCAACTGACATGCCCCCGATTACCATCTTCTTCAGAGGCTCGAATTTATAACTTCTGGAGAATATGCAAATGATATCTTTCCCTGGCTGAATGGAGATTTTGTTCTCTCTATATCAGACTTTTGCTCTTGCAAGGAGTATAACCTACAGCCTCAATATCAGCACGGTTTAACCTTACTAGTAGCTTATCCACGACCAAACTCCATGAAAGGTGAGATAATCCCTCCCTGTGGACATCCTTTTGATACCAATCCTTTAAGAGTATAACCTTGCCACGTCGTGGAAAGGTGTCTACCTTCACTCTCACTCTCTGCCGTTTTTTAAGTATAGCTCCTAGAGGTCTTGTTAAAAACCCTCCTACGTCCAAGAAGCCATCAGTACAGAATCCCTTTCACTTCAGCTGCTGCTTCATAAAGCCAACAGCCTAGTGGAGGGCCGTCTCAACAGATCTGCTCATCTGAAAAGCATGCTATTCCTCGTGAAGAGGGTAATGCTTCAGAGCTCCTGCCTTGAGATACCATTCTACAAACCCCTCTAACGTCTTCAACTAAAACGACGTAAGACTTATAAGCCGGTAATCTTTACATAGCTCTTCTCACCCACTTTGAGAACGAAGGTCACGTGAGATCTCTTCCACTCCTTAGGCATATATCCTACCGCAATGCCCCTCAGAACCCTTTTGCAGAAGTACTGGAAACAATTCATCGGTGACTTGAAGCCTCAAAGGAGTTGACAGCTCTCCTTACTTTTCCAACGTTCACCACTTTTGCTGCCAAAAACCAGTTTCTCCCTCAGACCTACCGGTGCGGTGGGTGTCACTCTTACTCTCCCGAAGGCTGAACGTCTTTCATCAACAGCTCAAGTGTCTCTTCTGGAGATTTAATATAGCCCCCATTTTCTTTCTTCAAAACCCGCAGAGTACCTCTCTAGTTGCCTGCCATAAATGAGAAGACAAATGAGAATGAAAGCTCTAAAATATTCAAAAATGAAAAACCGAGAGTCGAGACGGCGTCTCGACATATCTCGTCCCGTCTCAACTGGTTTCGTCTCGTCTCGCTCTCATAGTCGAGATAACACTCAGGCATGGCGGGACGAGACCAAATTTGTGTAGTCTCGACGGCAACACTACGGTTTGCATCCTTCCAATCTATAATTAATGAACACTAAAGTTTATTGTCATAATAACATGCTCAAGAACTTTGATTGATATGAAGCTCATACTGAAAAAGTGACTAAGCCATTAAGAAAACCTCATTTGGTGTGGATACCTTACTCCTTATTTTCAATAATAATTACCTAATGGTTAATAGATTACTAGTTTTATATTTTTTCAGCCGATCCAACTAGACTGGATTCCATTAACTCGAGATGTTATAATATATATTCTGGCTATTTGTCTACTCATCTCAATAACGTGGGATGGTATGATTTTTTGGTATGAAGCACTAACACTATTCATAGTATATTTCTTCTATTTCACTCTGTTATGGAATTACACCAGAATAATGCGTCTATTGAGGAAGTATTTTTACATATTTAAATCGCACGAAGAATCAGTTCCTGAAATTAGTAAGAATTCGAAAACTTCTAAGAAAATATCTGTTTCTCACTATGGATCATACATAGAGGAGCCCCATCCACCACTTCCGGAAATAATTGAATCTAAGTCAGAGGAAGAACAAAAAGGTAATTGTTTATTATTTTTCAAAATGAGTTGAATAACCTGTTTCCCTATACAGGGTGTTTCAGTTTTTTCATTCATAGATGAACGATAGAACTTCTTAATATAATAGGGGTCTTTCATATAAAATTTTTCTCTAAATGACTTCGTTTCCGAGATACGAAGTTTTGAAACATTATAACATTTTCTTCATCTTCTGAACAAATGGAAATTTTCTGTTCAAACTTGGTACACTTTAGTTTTACTTGATGAGACATTCTTTGGGTGACAATACGTTTTTGAGACAAATACAGTAGCGTAGTTATTGGCTTTTGTACCCATTTAAGCCTCTTAAACTTCTACGCCAATGCTCGGAAATTATTATTATATACAACTTTGAAAACTTTGATTCATTTTCTATAAACATGTATTCTTGATAAATTTCACTTAGAGACTTTCTGTTCGAGCTATTTTGATTTTTTTAATCAGGGTTATCTTATGGAATTTCTTTTGAAAGGCTATTTAAAACGTAAGAAAATATTTAAATACCTATTTATTGGTAACGATGAAAATTAATTCATAATAAATGTTCAAAATGATCCATTTAATTCAATGCAACCCCGACATAGATTTCTCAACGACCTTCTTGTTCGAATTAACATTTTAATATTAATTCCACCACAAGCTCTTCGAATACGATTAAGTCGATCTTCTCTATTATGAACCGGCATGGCATGGTTTTGTCTTTCAAATAACCTCAAGCAATAGAGTTCAGAGGTCAGGTAGGTGATCGAGGAGGTCATAAAACTGGACCACCTCTACCAATCCATGTTTCACCGTACTTTCTATTTAGCTATTTCCGTACTTGTCTGCGAAAATGGACAGGACAGTTATCCAATTATATTCAAGCATTTGTTCCCTCATGGTGTGGTGTCTTCGTGATTAGTTTCCAAAAATTCTAAAAATGCAGTGGCCGTCCGTCTGTCAGGTAAAGCGTATGGGCCAAAAATATTGTTTTTGTAAATGCCAAGCCAAACATTGACACTGAATTTTTTTTGGAAATTCCTAGATCTTGTACCATGAGTTCATAAATGTAAATTGTGAAAATTAATGAATTCACGTTCGTGTAAAATGTGCTTCATCTGTCCACAATATTTGCTGGAGGAAGTTTTCGTTGTTGTTCAGTTTCTTATGAGCAAATGAAAACACATCATAGTACAAGATCTAGAAATTTTCAAGAAGATTTCAATGTAAATGTCTGGTTTGGTATTTACAAAAACAATATTTTTCACCCATCCGTTTTTTTTTGCTTGGGATTATTTGAAAGATAAAATTATGCCTCGGCGGTTCATAAGAGAATATCTACTTAATCGTATAAGAAGAGCTTGTGGTGAAATTAATAATAAAATATTAATTCGAACAAGAAAGCCGGTGAGAAATCTATGTCGGCGTTGCATTGAAGTAAATGGATCATTTTGAGCATTTATTATGAATTATTTTTGATCGTTACCAATACATAGGTATTCAAATAAAATAACCTTTGAAAAGAAATTCCATAAGATAACCCTGATTAGAAAAATCAAAATTGTATACAATAGTAATTTTTGACTATTGGCGTAGAAAAGGGTTTAGATGGGTACAAAACCCCATAGCTACGCTACTGTATTTGTCTCGGAAAAATTTTGTCACCTAAAAAATGTTTCATCCGGTAAAACTGAAGTTTGAACTGAAAATCTTCATTTGTTTAGAAGATAATGGAGAAAATGTAATAATTTTTCAAAACTTCAACACCTCGGAAACGAAGTGATTTAGAGAAAAATTTCATATGAAAGACCCCTATTATTCTTTAAAGTTCTATCGTTTACCGAAGTTATGAACGAAAAAACTGAAACACCCTGTATAATGTCAAATTTATTATTTATTGACGGAATACGAAGTTTGCCTAATATAGGCATACATTTTTTTTTCACCAAATGTGTGCACGTTTCTTATGAATAACACAAATCCGTCGGCGGAATAGTGCTTGAATAGAATCAACAATTACGTGATAGAAATCCGTTTGTATAGGGCAATTTGGGTCGACAAGGAAATATTTTGGCGAGAAGACAGTGAACAGGCTTTAAGGGTTCATCAGTTGAAAACCGTAACATATGGCACCGCGTCTGTACCATTTTTAGCCGTTCGCTGTCTGCAACAATTGACAATCGAGAATAAAGCAACATATCCAAATGCCTGTAGGGTATTGCTACAAGATTATTATATGGATGATGTGTTAACCGGTGCAAATTCACTTGAATAAATTAATTCATTACGCGATGAGTTGATTAAGGTTTTAAATTTAGGCGGGTTTACGTTGCAAAAGTGGGCTGCTAATGATACAAGAATATTACCTACTTCCGACCAACCAAACACTATTTTCAATTTTGATTCGAAGGGGGATGCAAAAACGTTAGTTTTATATTGGAACTGCAATTACGACAGTCTAAGGTATGAAATATCAAAATATGATATGAGCGAGAATTATACCAAAAGAAAAATTCAGTCTAGCAGATCAAAAATCTTTGACCCTTTAACTCTAGTCGGTCCGGTAGTAGTTCAAGCAAAGTTGATAATTCAAATTAGGAAGGGACATATTGGCAGTTAGGTGGAAGCAACTACTACAAGAATTACCTGCATTAAACTCAATCAAAATTCTAAGATCCGTTATCAACGACTTCCCATATCAGCTAATTGAACTTCACGGATTTGCCGATGCGTCCCAAAAGGCGTATGGTGCAAGTATTTATGTTCGTACACAAAACTCCAACGGTATATATGCTTGCAACATACTATGTGCGAAATCGAGAGTAGCACCACTGAAAACTATAACAGTACCGCGGTTAGAGCTATGTGCAGCATTGTTATTAACAAACTTAATGAAGGCAGTTGTAAAAGACATTAAAATTGGGATTGACAACGTATACATGTGAACAGATTCCACAATCGTCTAAGCATGGTTAAGGAAATCACCATCAAATTTAGATATATTTGTCGCCAAGCGTATTAGCGAGATTCAATACAGCAATTTCAAAAATTGGAATCACGTGCTATCACAAGACAATCCGGCTCGAAGGACCAATGGTTCGTACTCATTGAGGAGAAATGATTTCGAAGGATCAGTGTTATTTTGATTGAGATAACACAAACTCTTATGTTGAATTGAAAACACTTGATATTTATAAAACCTATATTACAACAACAAACAACAAACTTATAACAATGCTGAACAGAATGGTAGTTCTTAGACTCTTTTACTAAATCTGGATTGTCGTACCGAATATAAAATGTTACTGGCTTGATGGTTACTAGAGACTAGCGGCTGGGGTAGTTTTCCCCCACCGTTCTAGCATCATCTTATACTTTAAGTACGCTCGTACTTAACACCATTCTCAACTTAAATTAAATAACTATTGAAAGTTCGATATTCACTAATTTAATAAATAAATTAATGTAACAAAGTACTTTTAGCTTTGAAATATTTGTTTGAAGAAACTGCGGTGTTAGCGTAACTGTAGTTACATTTATTTATTAAACTTGAGAAAATCGAGCTTTTGATAGTTATTTTATTTGGGAGCTTTTTCAACTCAATTGTTCAAATAAATGCCCATAAACAAGGCCACCGAATTGATAACATTTTTTAAAGTTTGGACAAAAATTCCACGATTACCCCGAATATGAATGAAAGGTTTTTCCATGAGAGATGTGTACAAGGGAACCAACGCCCGAAAACGACATGTAGCTATTGACCTGCGGATGTAGAACCAATATTTGGGATGTAGCTTGCGGATGCAGAAAATGATCTTGTTTGCTCAGTCGCCTGCAAGTAATGTGGAGGAGAAAACTGCAGCAACCCGCCATTCGACATAGAGGAAACTGAGATTGACGAGGCTCTTTCACAAGTTTTCAAATCGCCCTCTACATCAATCAGCATTGCAGACGTCAATGTGCAAGACATGGAAGAAGAGTCGACGACGGGGACATCATCGGACTATATTGAAGAAGCACACGGTGTTGAAAAACCGCAAAAAAAGAGGAAAAGCCAGAAAATTCTTTGACGAATCGACTACTCAACTACAAAACTTCTCAATCAAAGTAGAATATCTTCCATGAGTCAGTTGCAAACATTGTTTTTTCAACAATATGAACATAATTATGTTTAAGTTTAAATGATTGAATTCAATGGTGGAAGCCATTACTTTGTTTTTTATCACATATATTATAGAAACAAATCGTGACTATGTTTTCGACACTAACGTGTTATCTTCAGACGATACTAATGTATGAAAATAAGAATATATCTTGGCTACTTATGGTATAATATAAGACACATGTAACAAGTGGAGTTGAGGTTGGGGAAATACATTGTTAGAATAGTATAATTGAAATTGGATAATGAGGTAGAGTTAATATTGTGATAAGGTAATTTTAATGCAGAGGTGTACTACACTACAAGTGAAAATATATGGTTCAATCAACAGTGTATTTACCGAGACGTTAAGCCAAAATATATTAATCTGAAATCAAGATCTAAATCCGAAACTGCAGAAAAAGTTCTGAAAGCATCCAAGACCATGTGGTTGAAAGAAGGAAACAAGAGCTTTTATCGGAAACGATCTGTTATCTTTCATTCCTTGAAGGTATTACACTCTGAATTTACTTTTAAGCTCCATTCCGTTGAATTTGATTTATTTGTTGATATGTAAAAGATAATGTAAGCACTTTCATTCATTCGAAATTCCTGGATAATAATATCATTCCTTTCAAAATTTATAGAAAACCTGCATTCACAGATACAACTATTGCCAATTCATCCTTTAGCCCCTGTAGTCACAAATTAGCAGCTTACAACTCTATGATATATAGAGCTTTTTCCCTTCCTCTTTCTCCTGACAAACTGAATGATGAATTGAATATAATCAAGGTTATTGCCATAACCAATGGTTTTCAACCTGAACTTATATCCAAATTAATTGACAGAAAAAAGGCAGACATTTTATCGAAACATAATCTAAAAGTCAGCTTCAAACCTCAATATAAGTTAGCTCATTTTTTGTTCAATGCTAAAGATAAAACAAATAAGTTTAATAAATCTGGAGTATATAAATTAACCTGTTCAGAGTGTGATAACTTTTACATCGGTAGATCTAGTCGTAATATAGAAATTAGATATAAGGAACATTTTCGATCATTTAGACTTAATAATTCATCTTTCTCTAACCATATTTTAGAAACAGGGCACACTTTTCCAAATTTAGATGAAGTTAATATTTCACATAACGAGAGTAGAGGCTTCAAATTAAACACACTAGAATCAATAGAAAATTTCAAAGGTATAAAAAATAATGACAATAACATTTTAAATCATCAATTAGATGTACTACAGCATTCTGTTTGATGTCTTGATAACGTAAAATTTCCCATAATCCTCTTGTGCCTTCCTAGTATACCTCCGCATTAAAATTACCTTATCACAATTCTCTACTTCATTATCCAATCTCAATTATACTATTCTAAAAATGTATTTCCCCAACCGAAACCCCACTTGTTATCTATATTGTGACATAAATAGCCAAGATTTAATTATTCATATTTTCATACATTAGTATCGTTTGAAGATGACACGCTAGTGTCGAAACTACAGTCACGATTTGTTTGTATAATATGTGATGTGATAAAAAACAAAGTAAAAAGTGTTTTATTTTATTATATTGAATGATTGGTTATTAACAGAACCTTTGATAAAGCTAATACCCACGCATTCTACATGTCGATTTTATTATAAATAACACTTTCTCCATCGTAATGTCTGTGAAACCTCATTACCCTGCATCCGGTGGGAGTTTACAAAGTAGTACTTATATCTCTGTAACAGTGCATCCTAGGAAAAAAGTGCATATACGTTTGATAGTTTTTTTCGGGTTTACAAATTTTATATTTCCACATTAGCGTAAAAAAATTTTTTCAGACGAAAAAGAGGAAAACCATTTTGATATTGCCAAAAATGCCGCGCCAACGACTCATGAAAGAAATAGCTTCGGTCATTTTTTTTCCCACAAAATTTTACAGATTCACTATACTAAGCTTCCCTCAATTATAATTAATCAGATGCCAATATAAATTAACAGTTTATTATTAATTTCAGAAACAGATCAGATCTTCAAATTTCCACGTGAGGCTAAGTTATTGGATAAGCTGATGTGGTTGTATACTTTGCCTATAAAATTTATATTATTCTGTCTAATACCATCTCCGAAACTTTACCCGAAATTATTCCCACTTACATTCATAATGTGTATATTATTCATTGGAGGATGTTCTTATGTTGTCTCTTGGATGATCACAATTATAGGTAAGTCGAAAATCGTGATTCCATAATCGTGTTGGGCTCAGCTTAACATACAATATATTTCTCAAGACTCATTAGTGAAAACTCAAACTAAGGCAATTTTCCATAAATGAACAATTAATTATTTCCTCACCAACAGCTTGTAGAAAATCGAGATACACAGAATATATTCTTCATAAATGGACAAGAATATTACAGATATTCACAAGAGAATGTGATCAGAGATGCTTGAAGTTGACAGATAATAAAAACATATATACCACCGTGCAAGAGACATTAAGTATCTGTGCGCAAGCCTGAAAATGAAAATACAAAGAAAAAAGAAAAAAATATGTAAAATAGAAGAAAATTCATTCAACTTATCTAGATATCAAATCCGATAATTGTTGATAACATTGAATATTTCACCATTACAATAATTACGAATAATATTACGAGAACATAGGGGGGGGGGAGAGAGTGAGAGAGGGAGAGAGTTTTAGATTAAAATCACAAATTAGAGGTGAATATAAATGAGTATTTCATAGTCTCGAACATCTTTGGAATAAATAGTTGAATTTGAATTTAAGTTCAACTAACACATGAAGAGGATAATACCCAATCAAAAAATTACACTACGGTTTTAATCATCTGGCCAATTTTCTGGTTTGTAGTAGGGCACAACCATTTCCTAACCAATTATTTTGTTTTTAAATTTAAGTCAACATTTAGCAATTTTAAATCTTCTGGGAGATAGTTAAAAATTGAATAACTAATATATGTATATGTTTTTCGTCTAATTTAATTATATACTTCAGGTAGATTAAACTCGTAATTCTTTTACATTGCTGTAGTTTTATGTTGTATCGTGTTTTTAATGTTGAGTAATTTGTAATTAGACTTTTTCGAATGTTCAAAATATTTTTTTCATATATAATCGATCGGATTAGTTTTTTATATATTATTTTTATTATTATTTTTTGTATATTACTTATCGATTGTTGTGCACTATTGTAGGTTCCTCCCCAAACTATGATTCCTATGTTATGACTGAACAGAATAGTGCATAATTAATCATTATAAGTTTATTTTTTTTAATTTTTTTTTGCGGAGGTGAAGAAAACCCCTTATGGGGAGGTTATGAGCCTTTGTATCTCAGGGTCTACTGTGAGAGTCACCATTCCAGGCATACTCACTAAAAACTTCACCCCCTTTGTAGGCTTGTCTGGCTATTGTCACCGGTGACACTTAGGCCTGCTGGCCCATTGTATCTCGCCTATGTTTCGTTTCTTTACGGTATCCACTCAAGTATTTTTGTACCTTGTACGAGTTTGTACAAGTCCTTCACAGGGTGGGAACTGTATAATTCTGGTTCGCCGTTAGGCTTTCCAGAAATTGACTGTCGTTTGCGATCAAGTGCCTCGCATTTACACAGTATGTGTGTCACTGTTTCTGTATCCTTACCGCAAAGTCTGCATGTCAGGTCGCCATTGTACAGTCCCATTTATTACGACTTTTATTTTTTCCCTATTTAGTGCTAATAGGTCTGTCGTTCTTTTGTTACACGGGGCATTGATGTATTTCTTCCCATCTTCGTTTCCTGTGATTTTTCCCGGTATTCTTTGTGGTTTTCCATGATCCAGTCTTCTACAGACCATCGTGCTGTACGTTTTGGTACCCCCGTTGTCTGTTCTGGATCTGGAGCGTTCTCTGACCTCCTTTTTGCAAGTTCGTCGGCTTTTTCGTTCCCTGATGTCCCGGCACCCAAATCAGCTTAACGCGATTTCGGTCTGCCAGTATTTCAAGTTCTTTTCTACATGTTCATACCAGACGGGATGTCACTTCCTGTATTAAGTGCAGCCTGACTGCCTATCAATATGTGGATCTGCTCATCATAGATGGCTCTCCGATTGTTTTCCTTCACACATTGGAGGATTGCATATACCTCTGCTTGGAAGACAGAGGTGTGTTTGCCCAATGAATAGCTCAAGCCAGTCTTTGGGTTTCTTGAGTATACTCCTGCAACTGCACCTTTTTCAGTCTTAGACCCATCTGTATACCAGATCTTTCCCTGTAGAATGTCGCTCAGGTTTGTATGTTCCCATTCAGTCCTTTCTGGTATTGATACCCTGAATGTGTTGTTAAAAGAGTATCGCTTTGGGATGTGATCTGTTCTCATGCCTAACACGTCCCTGGTCACGATTTTTACGATACTCATGTGTCCTGGCCCAATGTGAACATTCTCCAGTGTATTTTGTATTTTGAAAGCACCAAGCCTGGCCTCTCCTTGGATTACCAATTGGAGGGGAGGCAATCCCAGTAGTGTTTTCATTGCTGTAGAGGACGTAGATTTCATTGCCCCTGTGATCCCAAGACATGCAAGTCTTGGACCTTGGTCAGTCTTGTCATGGTCCCTCTTTGTCGTGTTTGTGTTGTTATCATTATAAGATGGTGTTCATTTAATTTAAAAAATAAATAAACGAAATATGTGTCTTTTTATTGATTTGTTTGATACGCTGAATCCTGAGTATCAGCTAGATACGTCTATCACAAGCTTCTTCAACAGATTTCCGCTTTGCCAAATTGCTCACTTTTAGTCTTCGCAAAATATTTACGTCAATTGAGTCATGGTTATATGTAAAGTTCCCGGAAGTTCGTCCACTGCCTTTTCCAATTGCAGACAGAAATGCCTTGCAAGACTTCGTTGAACATCTCCACCTGATTCTTACACGCGACAAAAACAAAACTTCCAATTTTGGTGCACAATTAAAGTTTTCCTTCGTTCTCTATTCATTTCACTTGATAACTGCGACATCTTCACGAGTGGAAACTTAAGACTACAACAAAGTGCACCTGTGTGTGTACCTTCTCACAGCTTGCTTCCAAATGTGTGTGCCTTTTGTAAATTTTGTTTATTTACATAGTTGGGGATAATAGATTAAATACTTATTGTCGGAGGGGCAGGATAAATAGGTAGTTGAAGTTGCGACAATTTGTTTCATATATAAATTCTCGGGAAATAGGTCACAATAACACTTATGCTCTATATTTTCTTGTCTTCACGTACGTTTCGGTCTCACGACCATCATCTTAACTTGATTACTTAAAACTAATTGTATTACACAAAGCGTAATCGCACCAATTTCAATTAAAATGCCCACGTCGCCGAAACGAACAGAAACACGAATAAACGAATTTGTAAAAACTCAATGCTATAGTATAATTATCATTATTCGTTTATTCGTGTTTCTGTTCGTTTCGGCGACGTGGGCATTTTCATTGAGATTGGTGCGATATGGATGCTTTGTGTAATAGAATTAGTTTTAAGTAATCCAGGTAGACATAATAAGTCTTCTGATGATGGTCGTGAGACCGAAACGTACCTAAAGACAAGAAAATATAAAGCATAAGTGTTATTGTGACCTATTTCCCGAGAACTTATATATAATTCATACCTGGGTCAACAATCCTTATTACAATTTGTTTCCCTGAGTGTGCCAGGTAAAGGGAATTAAAATTACGTATTCGGCCCAATTTCATACTCCTATATTACTTGCAAATTTTATTGTAGGTGCCAGTACATAATGTAGAATAGCAAACCGTAACGTACTGTCATGTACATAATACCAAACAATTATTTACAATCAACTTTCGGAAAACACTTAAGCGTAAACATCCTCGGAATCTTTATTTATGATAATGTCCAACATTTGAAACTGATACATGTAAACATACTCGAAACATCAAACACTTCGTGTTGTCTCCCTCCCGGACAGATATGAGTTAGAAATTACTTCACTTCATTCATTCATGAAATGGAAACTCAGTAATATCGTTGCAATATGCGTAGGTACAGTTTGCTAACTTTGAAAAAATGAATATAATGAAGAACCTTGGTTGTTAAACTAATGTTACAAATTTTGCAAATGGATTTCAATGAAAAAGATCTCCAAAATCTGAACCACTCATGTCTCTCTTATTGAGAAATGGAATTGACCCAACTTTTACTAACCATTTTTTACAACCAGGTATACCTTTCCCAATTTAGATATCATAATCAAACAAAAGGTTTCAAATCAAATGCATTAGAATCAATAGAGATTTATAAAGGTGTCAGAAACTTCTATAACAGTATTCTAAATGATGAGTTAGATCTATACCGAAGTGATCTTTTCCTTTGTCTTTCAAAGCACTCTCAGAATAATTCTTACTATATTAAATAAAAATTATCCTAATGCACAGTTCACTGTTTCCCGGGGTCTACCTCTTTTGAGATTTCTGATGATCCCTTCGCTGTAATTGTAACCCTATTGTACTTTAGTTCCTATTTATACTGTTTATAGTTTGCTTCATAATTTTGTATCTGTTTGATAATGGCACTTTGATGTTGAAACTTTAGTAACGTTTCCATGTTATTATTGAAAGTGGTATAAAAAAATACGGGCAGTCACCGAGCACTGCTGACAGAAGTGGAAACTGACATTATGAAGTAACCAATTTATTTTGGGAATTTCATCCAAATTCGTATGATTTCACCAGTATCATCTCTTTCTACATTACACAATTTTCCGACAGTGCCATTGGACAATCCATCCCTATGTTATTAGTTATCATGTATGGTCGGTTAAGAACTGAAATTAACTCGTATGGCAATCCACCCGCATCATTGGTTCTCATTTTATGCAACTTCTGCCTGACGAAATTTTGTTGCTCAGCATTATGACAACCAACGTAGACATCCGATGCCACAGATACTATTGTCTACGGAGTTTACTATGGAGTTGTTGTACTCGTTGTAGCATCCGAAATTACAATTTTATCATTTTTAAATCAAAATTAATATAATTAGTTTTTCTTTAGTTTTCACAACTGTCTGCATTTCAATCAACAATTATATACATTTTTATATTTAATAATAAAATGGGCGGTACAATCCCTGTAAAGAGTATGAATGTAACCCGATAGTCATTATAATAAATACACATTATTTTATTTTCAAAACATATTATTTATTGATATTTACATCGATGTAAATGAAAGTAATGTTAAACAGTATTGGTCCGAATTGAAGATGTCTACGGATGGTGGTAAAAGAAAACATCTTCAATTCGGACCAATGAACAAATAATCTAAGAAGAAACGCAAAATGTAAACATATAAACATTTCCGTCAAATGTCAGTATGATCGTAAATTACACCACGAATAATTATTTGAAATAAAATTTTGTACTTTCGTATTAGTATTTGATGCTGTGATCCATCATTCGAACAAATAAAATAATAAACTAGATATAACACAACGTCATCAATGTGTAGTACACATGCAAAAGTTATCACTTATACACATCACTAATGATATATTCTTATGACAAGAATTATATTCACAATATTTAAAACCTTGCACGTAGATACGATACTAAGTACACAATGTACAATTAATAAATTCAATAAAAATATAACTTTCGTCTGCACGAGGACCGAGGATTGAGTAAATAAATAACGTCGAGTATCCGACTCAGATATACATACGTGTGTAAGCATATAGAGAGACTGCCTGACGCCTGACTCAAGTAGTTGCGCAAGCGGCAGTATACTTAATACCTAATATATATAGCTACAGCGTGACGGCACGTAACGGACCCATTGCTTAACCCCCCATCTGAAATAGCTAAACGCGCCTAAAGAAGTTTTCACTTCAAAAATTATCCAGAAAGTAATAATTAATTATTCACATATCCAAATATGTGTGCCTCTCCATAGGTTTTGGAACATTTGAGAAATTTTGATTCTTACACATCTCTTCCCGAGAAAGGTCCCTGAAAATGAAAGAAGGAATAATTTATTTGGTCAAAATTTATTTTATTTCATATTTCTCAACATCTGGTAGCCAGATACAATTCGTCCAACGTTTTTCAAATTTTTCGATCCTGTCTAAATAATACGATTTCGGCAATCCTTCAAAATAGGCGTTTGTTTCAGCGATGACCTCATCCTTGGAACCAAAACTCTTTCCGCCGAAATATTTCTTCAAGTTTGGAAATAGATAAGAATCGCGGGGAGCCAAATCTGGAGAATGTAGTGGTTGACGAATCAATTCGTAGCGCAATTGAGCAGTTGCCAAAAGCGACCACTTTCGCTTAAACTCGGCGTCGAATCGATCCAACAGGTCTGCTCAATATTCGCCGGTGATCGTTTTGCCCTTTTCAAGGTAATCGATATGAACGATACCGCCTGCATCCCAAAAAACTGTCGCCATGATTTTGTTGGCCGATAAACCCACTTTGGCCTTTTTCGGCTTCGATTCTCCAGGACAAGTCCACTGTTCCGATTGTTCTTTGATCTCTGGTGTGTTGTGATGGCTCCATGTTTCATCCAGGGATATGAGACGGTGCAAAAAGTCTTTCTTATCACGCTTAAGCATCGCCAAACACTCCTTTGAAGTTGTCACACGGTCACGCTTGTTGTCAACACAAAGCAAATGCGTTACCCATCTGGCAGATAGCTTTCTCATTTTCAAAAATGTATGCAAAATGTTCCGTACCCGTTTGGTTGAGATGCCTATAGCCTCACCAATCTCGTGCACTTTAACTCGCCGATCGTCCAATATCATGCCATGGATTTTATCGACGATTTCTAGCGATGTAACCTCAATTGGACGAGCAGAACGTTCGGCATCTTTTTTGGTCATACTACCACAGCGAAAATCAGTAAAGCACTTATTAATCGTCCAATTCGATGGAGAGAACTCCCCATAAGGTTTAACACGCGATGCTTTCGTTTGCGTAATGTTTTTTCCATGCAAGAAATAGTGCTTAATCAAGAAATTCACATTTTTCCATGTTTACAAAAATATTCAAGGTTGCTTGTTTTCGATGGGTGTCAAAACAGAACCGAATGACATATCAGTCTGAAAATTTTAATGCGTTCTAGTTAAAGATGGCGAATCACAAATCTTACATGGTATTTTTGAGTGTGGCGCCATCTGTTAATTTTCAGGAACTTTTCACCTTGCCCTTATGATGCTCTTTTTCCTTATTCCGTCCCTTGTATAAGAGCTCCTCTTCAAATATAAATCGTTGCAAATCTGAAATACCCTGAAACATGTTAATATTTCTATATATAGGATCAGTAATACTTAGTTCCAGATAATATTTCCAGTCTGACTTAAGGACGCCATAATTATGTAATGATTGGCAAAACGTTATCATACTCATCTGGTAATGCTCCGCTGATGTGGAATATATCTGCATATATGATTCGGGAAGAATGTTTTTCAGCAGTAGCTTTATATGAGATGTTGATGGAAATCCCTTTATAAAAATCCTTGTAAGATTGTTTAATTTGTCATAGATGATATTTCGAAGATATGTAAAAATGGAATATAAAAAAAGCGCTTTCAATAAGCTTGTCTTAAGTTGATTGATAAAATAAACCTTTGCCAGGTTCACATTATTAGGTATTATTATTTTAAGAAACATGTTTATTTTGCTGGAATGTTGGGAAATATTATTTTACTGAGCTCATAAATATGCGGTGTACCTTCCAAATTTTGATATTGGATCAAGATGGACTGATATTATTAGGCATGTCTTAAATTATAAATAACATCAATATAAATAAACAGAACTCATAACAGATGGATTTGAAACCAGTCTCGATATCGTAAATATTCCACAATTATATAATTTACTTATAATTCAACTCTGCTTCTGAATTATTTCATGTAGTTAAAGGAACTTACAATATTCTCAACAGAAATGCTTTGTGAGACTATATGATGATACCTTTGATATAGTGAATGCCGAATTCATATAAATTATTACGTTCAAACGTGTTTCTCAAATTTCAACTGTTTGTAGGGGCTACATTTGGAATCCCTCATGCTATTCTTGGACTTACGTTCTTAGCAGCTGGTGGATGTCTTCCTGAATCTATATCAATCACAATTATGTCACGACGAGGTAGGTACCAATAATTCAATTAATATATTGTAAATTACCTAAATGGTCGAATACACAGATTGAGTTTTGAGTCTTGTGAATTGGACCGAGCCAGACTTATTGTATTGCTAAATAAGATATATGAGTAAAACGCTATCAATGGCGATGAAACCAATTTAAATTATTCACCATTTCCTAACATGAATTCCCACCGTAATACCATCTCATAATTTTCATCCTTTCTTCAACTGTTATAGTCTCATTTTTAGAAGGTTATTTATGCTTACCACAAAAGCTTCAACCGAAATGAATCAATAGAATCGAGTACATTGTCTATCCTGGTCTAGATAAGGTTTTGACAACAGGTGTATTATTTGTAACTATAAATCAAACCTATCTTTGTCTAATGTTTGTGGCACTCTATTTCAATATACCGATCAATCTATATATATGTATACTTTTTTTTTGCATTAAAATATGATCGGGGCTGCTGCGAGCTTCGACGGCACTCCAGCAGTCGCGCCAGAAAACCCAGAAGTCGGTTACCCGAAGCTACTCCTCCCCATCGGTCGGTAAGTAGCTTCAGGTTCCCAAATCGTGTGACCTAAGTAGTCTTATTGAACCCAGAATGACTACGTTCTGCATACGGTCTATTAAGATCTGCACAGAGTTCTTACAGGCCGGAATGATCTTCAAGTTGAACGCAGGGAAGACCGAATTCCGCCCAAAACACCGATGATCAGAACAACTAATACGACCTTGTGGCCTGGGTATAGCGTGCGGAGCTCGAACAGGAGATCTTGATACTTTGTCCATTTTCCCTATGTTCTTCTCTGCCGAAGCAGATTACTTCCAGTAGATCTGGCTTTTTTCGTTTCCGACAACGGACTAAATATCTCCAGGCATGTAAGGCAGCACCGGCTCTTGGTCTATTCCGTACGAGTGCCTTAGATGGTAATACAGCACCCGTAGGGCTGCATTATGGCGATGAGTGTACGCCGAGGCCGCTTTTGTCGGACATGCCAATAACAGGTGTAAAAGCGTCTCAGACGCCTTTCGACAGGTCCTGCAGCTAACATCAGGAACCTGCACACCCATTATGTTGCGACGATAGACCAAGATGTTGATTATGCCATCTTGGCAAGCTGCGGTAAATCCCTCGATCTCGGATGTAAGCCCGGCTAACCTTAGTTAGCCGAAGGTCAGCCTGATTGACATCGGGTTGTCAACATGCCGCATGAGCATCTATCTGGGCTTTCAGGTGAGAAGGTTGAAATCCGAGATTGGCCTTCTCGATTGATGTTAAATTCAAGACCAAGTTCTTCTGCAGCTTTTTGTGCTGCCTTAACGATACATGCCCCCCTCCGGACAGTTTGTGGCTTTTGACAAGTCACAGGAGGGGATCCGAACTAGTTAGAACTTTACAAACTATATACCCTCACCGGGGACTTGGGAGATAAATGCGGGAAACGGACGATCTGATGGATATCTATTATTTTCCTGGTGTCTTTGTCGAGTCTATGTAGCTCATCGTCCGTCCATTACACCACCTCAAAAGAGTGCAGTAGGACTGAAACGGCCAGCATATTTGTTGCTGACGCCTTGTTCTCACTCGAAAGTTCGGAAAACCAAATCTTCAGAACAAGACTTCTGTACTTGCCGCGGAGAGCCACCTTTCAAAGATGCTTCCGTCAGCAAGCTGCATATTCTTATGCACTTCCGGAGACCGTCCTCTCCTCGAATGATATTATCATCATCATTAGTTCATCCAAGTAAAATAAATGGGTGAAGTCTCCGGTCGTTCGGTGGTCCAGAGTAATATCCATGAGTTCGTCTTAACGCAATGGAGAGCGACAGCAGGGAGATGTTGAACAAGAAGTGACTCAAGGAGCCTCATTGGAAAACACTCTTCTTGAATGTTACCAATTCTGTCAAGACAATAATTTTATTGAAAATCACAATGAAAATCAGGTTTCTGTGTGTAAAACAATTTATTTATATAACGATGGTTCGAATATGCAATAGCATAGGTCACCTTGTTGATCATTCTGCAAGCAGAGGATGGTAAAACTCCAATAAAGACGAGTTTGCATGTTTCCACCAACTTGATATTTGAGAATTGAAAGCAATTGAAATAAAAGTGGAACGCAACCTCCTCTGAAATCAATCGCATATTATTCAATATATCTCATGTAGTAAGATATAAGTGTACCATACCTAATTGTTATTAATTTGATTGGCAGACTTCCCTCACTATACGCAGAATATAGTGTAAGGGAAGTATTATATAAGTAAAATCAGCCTAAAAACTGTGAATTCACAGTATTTTATGCGTTTACTCCGTACCAAATTTTGATTATTCGTGTGACAGCTGGTGTCAGTATAAGACAATTTTATATTATAGTACCGGGATATGTAAAATTATCTTGGTCAAGGGTGGTTGTGGAATCTAAAACGTGTGTCTTACTTTACGTTTGAAATGATTATGTCATAATTAATTTGAAGTTTCTAAAAGTGCGAATATTGTAACACTCAAAAGTCGTTAGCGCTTTGGACTCCGGGATTTTCACGTGGCCTATCGAAATAAGAAGGTTCGAATTATCTAAAAACATAATTGCATGAACGCCAGACGTCCTATGTAATTAGCTACGAACGAAATGATTTTGACATATTCCTCGAGGAGCTCGCTGCGCGTAAGTTAGAGTTTATATATTTTACCTCGGTCTTGTTAATATGGGGCCGTTTCTTGCTCCGTGCGACAGGTGCCAGTTGTAATAAAGTGTTTTTGGCTATGGGCTGCTAACTTTTACACGCTTCGTGTATATTTTAGTCGCGAGAAAATTCCATTTGGTACGTCGCACGTTAGACGCGCGTAGCTGAGATCTGAGAATAGCTCAAACTGTTTTAATTAAATTCTCCTTTTTAATGGACATTTATCGAAAAAAGAAGGGCCGTCGGGCACGGTCCGATACTAAATCTAACTACATGGAGCGAAAACGGCACGCGAAAAGTCGTCGTAAAGCCGTATTAGGTACAACAAGTTTGTACTTTTCTAACTCGCGTGCTACGGGCTTCTAACGTGAAGGTCATTCGATTTACAGAAAATTAACTATTTCAAAACAGTTTTTGACCCGGATTGTGGCTATCACGACCTCTGAAAAGGTTCAAAGTTCACTTAATTACTTCATAATTTGTAGTTCATTATTGTTTTACAACTGAAATAAATAGGTATGAAATTTGTAGGTTATTGATGATGTCAGTGTGACAGTGACATAATTATTTCAAACGTAAAGTAAGACACACGTTTTAGATTCCACAACCACCCTTGACCAAGATAATTTTTGATATCCCGGTATGAGTAATTAGATAGTCAACCTGGCAGCAGGTGTCAGTATAAAACATAGAATAGTAAAATACATTATGTAGGCCACAGGAATGAACATAAACTGCAATTTGACGTATTTTGTTAGCGATTTCTGAATAATTTTCAACATATTCCCATAATCGACATACATTTGACCTGCAGAAGTTTCCGGAACCTATTATGCTTACAAAAGAGGGAACTCATGTGATCAATTGATCCCGGTTTATTTTAGATTTAGATTTCAATTCTACCCTTATACCAAGTATAGTGAGAGAAATAAACACAGAAATTGCATAGCATAGAACGTGCAGACTGTAGGTAATCTTCTTTCCATAAAAGCCGGATGAAAACTATATAGCGTTATATCGCTTTAGTGAGTTGTAGGATTAATGGTCCACGTTGAAGACTCAGAACTTCATAAAATAAAATTACACACTTTGCTCTATGTAAATGAAATTGTTTCATTATTATTGCACTTTTATTGACTCATGTTCCTGACATCGCTCTGGCATCAAGTTATATAGCCTATTCTTTCCAGAACCAAAGTGTTAGAGATGAATTATACTCTTTTATATTATATAGTTTTCTGTAAGATTGAAAAGATTCTCCTATGTACTAGAAAAAATTAAATTTTGCTAAGAATCGGTGGAAAATATGCGACATTAGAGTCTGCAGTATGTTTGATATTTCGCTCTTCGAATTTTCATGAGCTATAAACATTTTGCGATATCACTGAAAATTTCCGTTAACTAGAAATTAGCTTCAGACATTTCCAATCAATTGTACTCTGCAATTTTGAATTTGTTCATTTGGATGTGCCATTTGTCTTCATGTTCTCCCGATATTTTCCGGAAGTTGAAACACACGACAGTGATTCGGTGAAGTGGACTAGTCCGTGTCAAGGACGTTGTAGAAGAGGAACTTCAGAACGACAGCAACATGAAAACCCCATTCGAATCTATTAGCGTCCTATAATACTGGTGTAAGAAGAAACAAATATTCGTTAAATAGTCTTACGCTTATTGCTTACGGTGTTTTGCACCACCTATTTGTGTGAACAGGATTATCTACCCCATAGTAAAAACGAAGCATAGGAATCGTTCGAATGCTATTGACAATATACGCCTTTTCATGACCACAAGCTTCTCTCCTAGGTTGAGCAGCTATCTATGTTTCGTCAATTATCCTTTTACTTTCAAAATCTAATTGCAATTTGAATGTTTTTTTTTTAATTTTTCATGATTCAATTCAATTAATTTTTTTATTTAATGGCATGGACAAAGAGTGGGAAGGAACTGCTGGTCCGCGGCAAATTGCGCAATTGGTACCCAACGTTCCCTCATTGATTAATATACATTAATCAATGCTTCGCTCGAATATTATCTTTCCTCATACATGTTTTCTATAAATCTCAGATGATATGAAATATATCGGTATTGCTAATACCATTGTACTTATAACGTACTTAATCTTGATTATCAATATAATAGTATAATTAATCTCATTAAAACTATTTTGTGAATATTTACTCAAACGTTGATAACAGTTCTTACTGAATAGATTTTAAATTAGCTAGTGTGAGAACAATATTTAATTCTGCTTATAGAGTCACTCATTAAGTTTGAATAAACAAAACTATTTCAGAACATCCTTGTTAAAATAGAATACGTTCTTAAAATTGGATATTCGTTTTTCATTAACAGCAAAAATTGTAAATAATGTTAACGTTTTTCAATTGTTCCACAGTCATGTGAGAAAGGAACTTTAGGTACTTTGAAAATTTCGAAAGATATTTAGCGGTCATTTCGTCTTACTGAATTAAAAAAAATTGAATTCTATGTGTAACATGGCTGTCTCTTTGAAACTCTATAACACTTCACTGAAGGAATTATATTATTCCCATTCCTCGATTTAATTACAGTCTGGTCATATAATTTAGAGAACCTTATCAGTTTGGAGTTTGATTCAATCATTGATTAGCCAGAACAAACTTGAAAAATATCATTGGCACTTACTCTTTGTTTCACAAGACACTTAAGATTTAACACACTGGAAGGTAAGTGGAACTGTAACGGCTAATATTAATCAAATAAACTCGTACTCAACAACAACAATAAAATTTAATAATAAAAATAATAATTAAATAAATACTAAATAGTAATAAAACAATACAATGATTATGACAATTGATAATGAAAGAATATTATAATTAACTTTATTACTAATAGGAATAAAAAAAATTAAAATCTAAACTGAAATAAAACTAACCTAGATAATCTAAGAGTATTAAATAGATTTCCCAACCAGGATGGAGCTAGGGGATCGAATTAAATGAACTGATTTGAATTTATTATTGAACTCGAACTTGAATAAAAACTGAGAACAAGCTTTGATTGAAAATCTAAAACAACTCTGATTTAGCGAAATACACCCTTCTTACCAAAAACACTGAAAAAGCTATCAACTTAAGTTAATTGAAATTGACAAATTGTTTTCTCAAAAGAATAACTCAAGTTAAAAAATACAACTGAAGGTTTTTTATATTGCTCCCATTATTTATTATGCGTCCTCTTTCTCAAAAACCAATCTACAATTAAGGGAAGGATCCCCGAATTGCTTAACCAGTGATCAGTCAGATAGTTATTATTTCTTTCCCTCTCTAAGAATGTTTCCGGTGGAGATTTCTGAACCTACATGTCCTTTTTTGGATATTACTAACTGATTTCTTCTTTACTAATTATGTCAATTATAATCAAGACTATATTTAATTATAATTTCGAAGATTATATACTATGTTACGTCCCGATTTACGTGTGATACACTTCGATTAATTATATAACTTATGAAAGTAAGTCGTTTAAAACTTCCATATTAAGATGACAGCGGTTCTGGAATAATCCGCTACCTAAGCATCTCCAGATGGTTAACATTAACATTTATCATAGCTTAACATTCGTGTTCCGTCCTATATTGGCTATTGTATTGTTCTTCACAAGCTTATGATTGCCTTGAAAACAAGAAACTTATGTGAAATTATTGAAACAATCTTGACCATGCATATCATATCACCCTCCTTGGAGCGAGTGTGAATTGTCTTAATTCATTTTAGAAATTCTTTTACTTTTCTCATACTACATTTATTCTTGATACTGAAGAGAAAACATCTGGCAACCCCTGCATGTTCTTGTTACTTTGCTTCTAGATATTTAAATTTTACATGATTTTTTAATTTTCTAAAAATGATTTTGTTTTGAATATTGGAAATGACCTGTACTAAATCCTCATTACATATGTCATTCTGGTTAACACCATCTTTCATCAGAAAATATATAAAATTATTACACATTCAAATTCGATGCACACAGAGCGCTATTCGATTTTCAAAATACATTCATTCCTAAAAACTTTCCCTTACCATTCTAAATCCATGAAGTAATTATCACCAAAGTGATTACATTATCTTCAGTTTGTTTGATTGCTCAATATTTTCTCAGATTATTATACACATATTATTACAAACGCCCGTTATGAATCTTAGTCCCTCTGTTAATCAAGCTCATTTGTTTTTTAATATTTGCATTTGCGAAAGTTAGTAGTTATTAATCCCATTTGAGAAATCTTGATTCTGACATACCTCTTCCTGAGAATTCTGGAAAAGCTTGCCAATATTTCCACGTTTTCTCACTATAAAGCTCCGAAATAGAGTTAGAGAACTAGGATCCATGGAATATCAAGTCGATAGGATAAGTAATACTCACATTTGAATCATATTTCCACTACCTTGGGGATGTCATGTGTGATGCTGATGATTGATAAAACGTTCTCATCATCGACTGAAAATGCTCCGATGATATGAGATGATATGACATCTGCAAACATTATTAGTGAAGGATGTTTATATGTATATAAACCAATGATTGTTAACAATGAGGATTATATTCATTCACTCATATTCAGACTGTAAGCATTGATTATGCTCCTAAGAGTTCCCTTCTAAGTCATTATTGAAGATTCGAAGATGAATCGAAATATTATGTAAAGGTTGTTATGCTTAAAGCTCGGATTTATAGGCAACAATAATTGAAGAAAAAGGTGCTTATATAGGCAAAGATTTTTATTGAAAAATGCAGAAATCTTAACATATAGAAAACATATAGACAATATAGGCAAAATGCCTTTAACAACAATTTATTATTAATAATAAGTTATTATTTATTATACATAATAACTAAATAATTGTTAATTAATAATCAAACATTGTAATAACTTTTTCTGTTTCAAAACTATGTCTTCTATAACTTAAAACTAATTTGTACGTTCAGAATGAAAGCCCTACATGGACAGATGTAATTGGAGCATGTTTAAGAGCGGATAATAAATCTGGCTCAATTTGTAATTCTTCAGAAGATGTCCCATTGAAAATTGAGCAACATCAGATAAAAACGAGAAATCTTCATTCTTGTCAAAAACATATTTCATTTTCTTAGAAATCAAGTGACCATTACTCCCAGGTGCTGATTTAATTTTTGACTGTAAATTATCTATTACCTAATTTAACTGACTCACATAAATTTACCTATTGTTTTTCTAATAAGGTAATTGTGCTAACTATTAATTTGTAATTGCTGTTGATATATGCAAGTTACTGCTTCAATTTCGAATTTTTTATTTTTTTTGCTTTTCGAATTGCATCGGAAATATCATCATCAAATTCTATTTCGTTGCAGTGTTCAAGGTGAAAGAAAACTGCTTCGAGCCACGTTCCCCACCTCGTAATTACTGGTTTAGGTGGCAAGGGGATACGGAGAAGGAAAATTTTTTTCCTAACATTTATAAAATTATTCACCAACGGAAACAGATTTTTTATTCCTTCTGCAATTCGATTTACCCCGTGGGCGACATAAGTGCAATGAATTAAGTTGGCTGTGTTTAAATTGACAGCAGCTTTTAACATATCTTATATAAATCTACTTACAGTTAAATTGTTTGTTTTTCTAATTCTTTAACAGCAACTAAAACTTACTTGCTTGGAAAGTTTTCGTTCAAAATTCCAATCATAAAATTAGCTATATATCTGTCGCATACATCTATCGTCTCATCCACGATAATATACAAGAAGTTGCCCTGTAACTCCCGTTTAATTTTTGAAATACATTCTTTCTCAATGTACTCACCAACGGTAAAGATTTATTAAAATGTAAAAAAAAAAACTTGAAGCTAGATTAACTTTATACAGAGGAATACTAGATGCAATCATCATCTGGCATAAATCACGTTTAAAATATTTTTTTTTAACTGCTTAAACTATCCCGCAGAGATGTTTGGACTAATTTAGAGGAATTTAATTTTTCTGAATTCCGTTTATGAATTGGACTTTCACAATGCTGGTCAGTAAAGTACTTTTAAGTACTTGAAATCTGGGAATTAAAAAAAATAACAATAATTAGAATTTTAATACCACTCTAAAATCTAGTTATGTGGTGGGTGAAAGAGAGAGAGAGAAGAAGTAGAACTTACCAATTTGCCGCATGGCTTACAAAATGCGCCATCTCCTTCTACAGAAAGTTCCGGATATGGTCGGATCCATGCCCTTAACTTCGAAGTCATCTTTCTAAACAAACTCACGAATCGTGTAAAACTTTTTAAAATGTGTGTTCTTTACTTTCCGGCATACGCAACAAAACTAAACTCTCATACAGTAACCGTCTGTACAACTGATAATTGTTTGAACAACTTTGGCTTCCGGATGGATGATTTCAGTTTCTAGGCTCAAGCCTGTCTTGAAGATGCCACTTGTAATGGTTGGCGAAACGTTGGCATCAAGTCGTGCTATTGTGACTTGGAATTCATCCGGAAACCAACAATTTTCAAGATTAGCTATTCATGATAATTGCTTATTATAAAAGGGCAAATGACTAGGGATTTCCCAATAGTTAAGCCTCAAGCCTCGATCAGGCAAATGTTCCTAAGAAACCATAACAAACCATTGATATTGTTGAAAAATCTTGACTTCCGGATGGATTCCGCGTCACAATAGCTCGACTTGATGCCGACGTTTCGCCAACCATTACAGGTGGCATCTTCAGGGCAGGCTTGAGGCTTGAACTGAAACTGGTTCTACTGGTTTCTGTAGCCGTATTTATTGTAGGAAAAATCCTTCACGCTACATAGTTCACTGCCTTTGTTCCGGCACCTGACCCTGCCGTTGTGTGATCATGTGCGAAGTGGAATTTTCGAGGATGGGTTTCCAAATGTTGGGAAGGTAATATCCTGAGTCACGGTTCAGATTATTCGGATGTTTTAGGATTTCTATAGCTTCAAGGATTTTTCGCTGATAGAAGTTTGGGGCTCGGACTAGGATTTTAGTATCTTCAAAAAGGATTTGATGATTTGTGTTAAACTTGTGTTCTGCAAGTGCAGATCTACTGGTGTCACGAAGTCTTGTACAGCGTTCATGTTCTTTCACACGAGTAGCTACTGTACGACCTGTTTCACCAATGTAGACTTTACCGCAAGAACAGGGAATACTATAAACACCTTTTGAGTGGAGAGGAGGAAGGGGATCTTTGATAGGTTTGTAAAACTGAGATAATTTTGGAAGTGTGGAAAAACTGGTAGAAATATTATGTTTTTTGAGGACTTTGGAAATTCGATCTGTTATATTTTGAATATATGGAAGATAGGCCGTGGATAAAGCAGGTGGGAGGGTTTCTGGCTCAGGTCGATTTTGAATTTTAGGTGAAGTGTATTTCTTTATGGCTTTTTGAATGTTGTAATGGGAAAAATTGTTTGATAATAAGGCAGATGATAGATGTTTTAATTCTGATTTTAAGGATTGAGGCTGAGATAGGTTGACAGCTCTGTGGACCAGGGAGTTTATGACAGATTGCTTTTGGGCAGGGTGGTGGTGGGAAAGACCATTGAGGTATCTATCGGTATGGGTGGGTTTCCGATACACACTTTAGGACATTCTGTGTCGGCGGTACAATGTGCAAAAAAAACCTAGAATTGTCAAAATAGGCAAAAAAGACAATTTGCCTATAATCCAATCTTTAGTTATGATATTGCCGTTTCATTCTATAATTGAGTAAACAGCCAATAAAGTTGTTACGTACTTCGAGTACCTATTCATTCCTGCCTTATGAATGGAAGCCATAAGCCCAATGACTCCCTACTTTACTTCAATGGGCTACACAACGAACAGCTACCGAGAATCCCTCGCTATAAGATACTGCACGGGCATAAGCTTCCATATTTTTCTCATGATAAACCGTGAGTCTACGTATACATATCAGATACTAACACAGACCCGAAGCTATATAGCAAAATATTAGATGTGTCGTAGCGAAACAGTAAAATACTGTTCTACTCCTTTTACATTAGATTAACTATAAATAAAATTTATTTTCAATTTCAGGTGAAGGATCTATGGGAGTATCGAATTCTCTTGGAGCAAATACAATGAATATACTCATGTCACTAGGGATGCCTTGGTTCCTAAAAACCCTATTCATGGGAGCGAATTCTGAGTCCTTCATAAAAATAGAATCAGGTTCAATTCGGTACACTATTCTTGCTCTGATAGCAGTAGCTATAACTCTATTCCTCACTTTATTCTTCAATAAATTTCAACTTCGTAAGAGAGTCGGAACTATTCTAGCAGTGGCATATCTTTTGTGTCTGTCAGGTGCCATTGCTTCAGAAATGCTTGTCAACAGTCATTGTCGGGAAGAACAATAGCATTTCCGACATTAACAGGAGTTTGGAAATTTCATAAAGAAGCTGAACAAATTGTAACAAGGTACGCTTGCACTACTCGAATTGATATCACTTATTTGGAAGATTGGTTGGATGGTAATGACTATTAGCGTTGAATGAATCTGGGGAGGAATATATCAACGACTAAGATGTGAATAATGTTTATTACATGATGTGTAGAAAAAATATTGTATTGATTCATTAGAATACATCTTTAAAATCTTGTTTTTGTAATTCCCAATCCTCTAAGCATGAGTTTTCACTAGAAAGTACAAGAACAGAACCCACCAACCAGACGGTCAGGTGGTCAACATTAGTGGCAAAATCAAATACCTAGGAGACAAGGAACTTCCGCGGAAACAACAACTGAGACACCAATATCGCAAATTCACTGCGACCTTATGGTTAAGCTCAAGGGCTATTGACCACAAATTTCCCCACTCCGCCGCACGCTCCGGCAGCCGCATACGCTTCACTTTGTTACTCGATTTCTAATACTATCAATAAAACATATCCTACTATTTTTTTATAGAAAATGTAGGTATTTAGCATTAACATCCATAACGTACACTTCTCTAAAACGTTTATTGCGTCTTACAAATTGTTTGAAATAAAAAAATTATCTCTAGTGCAGAAAATCGTAGATAATTTCTGGTAATTCGTGAAAAAATATCAGGAATCGATTTCCGTCAAAGACATTTCCCTAAAATAAAAATTGTAAACCTGATTTGAATAAACATGGTCAAAGAAGGTGCAATTTTTCAAAGTAATTTTTTCATTCTTTAAATTTAAAGAATCGCTTTATTCCTTGAATAGCATTATAGCACAACTCTTCAAGAATAAAATAGGCCTAGAATGGTTACTCTAGGACCATTCGCTGAGAAGATCTAGCCAATTCATGAGAGCGCTTTTTTTCGAAAAATTGATATATCTCGAAAAATTATCAATAATTTGAATTTAAAAAAAAATCGCTCCTTGAATTTGCCATGGACTATATGTACAGCAAACAACAAGTATGGAAACGTGATAGTTAACGACTTCTCGATACCCCCATTCTTAACGGTTTTTTCAATATAACTCGAAAAGTATGAAGGATATCGATAATTATGATTATGCGAATCGATAGATCTATTTGATACCTACAACTATCTCTCCCAACTTTTTTTGATCCGAGCTATAGTTTCTTATTTATTCAAGAAAAACAGTTTTTTGCAATTTTGCCCATTTTTTAGGTTATGTTCGCCATTTCGGATCGAGATGCATGAAACAGAAACTCAAATTTAATTTCCTATACGCTCATATTTTTTTTTCGGAAATTAATTTCTGCAAATTTACCATTAGGCCGTCGTCTATTGCTTGGACTATATCTGGAATCTCCCGCGATGGAACAACAGACGATGTTTCTGATGAACACCGACCATGGAAATATCTACAGAAAAGGGAAAGATCGCCCACCCTTCTACGAAGTTCTAGAGAGGTCAATGAATTCGTGAGTGTGTTATCATCAATCAGACGAATTGCTCTTTTCTGGATAGAATCCAAGAGCTTCTGATCTTCAGCGTATGTTTGGGTGCCATACTCCAAACATTTGAACAATACTCCAGGACAGGTCGAACATGAGGAGCTGCTGGGATGTGAAGTAACTCTTGATATGGAATAGAAAACCCAGTTTTTCAGAAGTGGTTTTCGCAATGAACCTCACATGATCATCCCATGATATGGAAGACTTCCTAGGAATAATTGTACCTGACATCATCATTTTAGGGATTGTGAGATCCGCGTGACAGTAAATTTGTTCGAAAGGGTGAACAACCTGCAGGAAACTTGTGTTGATCCAGGTGCCCTTTCCTGGAGAACGACAGGTGAAATTCTGTCTGGCCCCATAGACTTTTTGGTATTGAGATCAAGCAGAGTGCCCCTAATTGTGCGCTGACGAAAGACAATTTCAGGCATATGGCTACCGATCGCAGCAATATTGGGAGGGTTCTCTTTTGTAGATTCAAAGTGGGATTTGCTGCAAATATTCCAGCAAAAAAGTTGGCTTTTCACCACAAGAAGTGTGCTGGCATCTGTGGTTTGGTGAGGGAATGAACTGGAAGTGGAATGTCTACCAATTGCTCCGCCGAAAGTCCAAAACGAACGGGAGTCATTCGGGTATTCGATAAGCTTTGATCTTATTTTGGCATTTTGACAACTGAAAAAAATGGCTCAACATAAACAGACTATGCCAACTAACTAACACCAAAGAACAAACATCAATTTTTTCTTTGCAAATAATTCCTGTGGAAAACAAACCCATCAAATTTATAAGCCTTATGATATAAGTCCTATTGCTATATTGCTTACACTTGAACAATTTATCAAAGTTCAATTATATATAATCTGCTATAGTTTTTGTGATATGTCAACTTTATACAGATCTGATAAATTGTATGGTCATTACCTACCAATGACATGAGTCATATTCTTGGAAAGTAGTCTATCAAGAATATTTGTCTAAATTCTGAACAAAGCTTTCCTTAGTTATTTATACATTTGTAAATGGGGAGTAGTTGAAATTACCAAGCAGATCAAGACGTTTTGTTAAGAATTGATTTTTGTGTAGATATATCAGACATATTTTTCATCTTCCTGTACCTATAATACAAAGAGAAATGGGATACACCGTCATTTACCTGTTGCGTCAAGTTAATCAACCAAATTGAATGCTAAATTAAGTTTGGAAGAGAAACATATTGAATGAAACATCTTGGATAAATAATCATCCGGCTGAGGTTGGATTCATTTCCACCTTATTCTATCAATCAAGACAAATGATTGTCGAGATTTATACTTTATCTTACAGAACTCAACAGCAGTTTAAAAATTTAATCATAACAAAGGCCCATTAATAGATCGATCTATCAATATAACCAGTAAGGTGATTCACGAAGAATTGTTTTTCAGCTTACTATAAAATATGAATAACGTAAAAATGCCTTCATTTCAAAACATTTTTATAATTTGTTAGCGACAATTGTATCACATTTAAAGATGAAGCACTATATGGAAAATGGATCTTCCCAATTCGGGAGAAATACGAAATAGAAACATATAGTCCAGGCATTTAAGGAATTTTTTTGTCCGAACTTCGGCGAGGTCTAATTTTGGTCTATTATTATGTATTTTGACGCGCTAAACACGAAGGTGTAGCAGCTTAAATTTGGATTAACCATGTGCTCGAAAACTTAAGTTCATTTTTTGAACCCAAAAATGTCCATTTTCCGATTTTTTGCGTTTTGATAGAAATCTATGAGTTGTATACAAAAATGTTTCGAGCAAAAGTTGTTCGAAAAATGAATCCCCGATTGAAAAATTGAGTATTTGTCTGAGAGTTTTTGTTTTTTCATATTCTGTTCCAGTGAAAAGATAGCATTTTTATTTCTATTTTTTTTTGTTTTTGTTATTTTGACCTACCTCATTTTTTGGCGTCAAAATCGACTATTTTGAAAAATCCGTATTTTGTAAATTTCAGACGAAATACTTATGTTATCGATCTATATCTAAAGTCATTCGGAAGATTGCATTATTCTGCACCTAATATCCAAAATTCAAGCATTTAGATAAGAAGACATAGCTTTGGCGCCATTTTGAGAATTTTCGACCACTTTTGGGTCTATCGACAAAAACCTTGGATCAAATTACAGAGAAATACATCGGCTATGTAAGTTCGAAACATCGTGTGGCGATTCGTCCACAATTCTAAGTTATAATTAATTTCATCATAAAAAACTAGCACGAAATTCCGTTAAGCGAACGTCGGTACAATAGATTCCGCGGGAGAAATTATGGTTTTTGAATATTTTAAAATGCACCCGAATGCTTATTATTATTTTGTGTGAATGTGTGAGTGTATGTAGACGTGTGAACGTGTATATGTGACCTCGACATGATGTTTTTTAGGGTGTTACATAACAAATTTCAATATTTAAAAAAAACGCAACCTGAATCGATCTGCTTGGACTTAAAATACTCGTTATAAGAGCCTCTAATAGAACTTAGAATTTGGATTCCGTAAGAAATTTCTAACCTCAAAAAATTTGGGTTTTTCAGTGGTCGAAATTTTTCAAATTGGCGCCAAAGCTATGTTTTTTACCTAAATGTTTGAATTTTGGATATTAGGTGCAGAATAATGAAATCTTTTGAAATATTTGGGATTTAGATCGATAAACAAGTATTTCGACTGAAATTCACCAAATACGGATTTTACAAAATGGCCGTTTTTGGCGCCGGAACAGAATATAAAAAAACAAAAACTCTCTGACAAATATTCAATTTTTCAAAGTGTCAAAAAACACACTAAATGGGCCCTATCTTGTGCCCACGATCTCAAATCGACTTCAGACCAGAGTATTAATTTATCCAATAACATTCGTTTCAAACATTTTTTCATACAACCCATAGTTTTCTCTCAAAACGTAAAAAGTCGGAGAATGGCCATGTTTGGGTTCTTAGTTTTTCGAACACAGGGTTAATCCAAATATAAACTACACCATCGTGTTCAGCGCGTAAAAATACAGAAGAATAGACCAAAATTAGAACTCGCCGAAATTCGGACAACAATTTTTAATTTTCCTCCTTAAATGCCTAGACTAATAAGCAATAGCTTATTTGTAGGGAAACAAATGAAATACAGTACTAACTAATTATAGAGTTATGCCGTTTACTTACACGTAAATTCATCCAAATTGAATAGTGAAACATTGATAGAACAAATTTACACTTAATTTCATATACTTCAAAAAGATGTTTGCCGAACTTGAAAAGGCTGTGTAGGACAAAGCGGTAGAAAATTTGTGCATATAAACCCCTAGTCGCAAATGAGCCGTTCCGGCCCTGTAGGAAGTCTTGTGCGAAAATGTAATGCTATCTTGTTGACAACTAAAAATTTCCATGTTTAATTCATTTTTATTCAATATAACGCAAAAATGATTTGAAATAAAAAAAACATGTTTATCACTTCTGATAAATGTTTACCAACTGTATGTCCTACACACGATGCTAGTTAGAATTGATTATACATGATTGCACCTAATTTGAGTGTTTCATATTTGTTTTGCGACGAAACTATGCTTCTAACTGTTGAAATCGACCAATTTAAGTTTGGAGAGTGTGCAGAGCTGAGCGTCTTTATGCTGAGCTGCGCTCATCAAATCGCCGACATCCGTACCGAACAACATTTCAGTCAATTCACCGTCGGCTAAGATAAACAGGCACTTTTAAACGAGCTGGAGGAAGCAGGCATACACGAACTTCATGGACAATAGCATTTTAATAAGAAATTTTGCATCGAATTGAAGAGCAACCTACCGCTAGGAAGAGTGCAATGGCGCATAAAATGAAGGCTGCCCATCCAACAGTGTGGCGGATACTTCAAGAACAGCTATTGCACCCTCAACGCATTCACCAAGTGCAAGCACTGGGTCAGCAGGACCATCAGCCACGGTTACAACTTTGTCAGTATTTTTTGGAACGTATTGCAGAACAGCCAGATTTAGGTTCACTAATTGTTTTTATACCGATGAAGCTTGTTTTACGAAAGACAGGTGTTTCAATAGATTCAATTCACAAATCAGAACCAATTTGCTATGACCATGTGGGTCGGTATTGTTGCCAACTTTTTAATTTTGAAACACCCTGTATAAACTCTGGTCATGATAAGAAAGAAATGACATTTAAAGCAACAAATTCATTTCAACAATATTCCCAAATATGAGGTGCGCTATATCCGTCAAACCAGGAATATACTATTTCAACCGTTGGAAACATTTTCCAAGATTGCCAGATAAATAAGTCGATTTTAATCATTCGAATTGACAGTTCAATTATTCGTTCTGAATATAAATTTCGAAAGAACTTCAAATGTATTCTTAGAATTAATTTCTAAACAATGAAACATATAACCTATTATCAAATGCAACTGAAATTAAGATCTCAATGGAATTTACCTCCGCTAAAACAAATGCACAATTTCAACTCTGTCCATAGTTTGTTTATGACACGTGTGCGTATTTCTTCTTAATCTATATTTGTTTTCTTTGAAATCTTTGTTATAACCGACACATTCATGAGAAAGTAAATTACAGTAAAAAGGTATGAAACATAAACATGTACATTTTATTACTGATAAAATATCAAGGGTTTCAGAACATAGTTTGCTAAAAAATAATAAACATTAGTATCTGTCGAAATTATGAACTTCTATGAGTAACGAGTAATAAAATTTGTGTGTATTTTGACTCGAAGTCGAACTTTAGAATTAATGCTTGAGATTACAGGGTGCTTTATTTTAAGCGAACTTATCTGAAGAAATCTAACAACAGTTTCTTAATGAAATCTCACGAGCTGATTTGTTCTCTCCGGGAAATTATTTTGAACTTGAATGAAATAACAGGTAAGAGTTTGATTTTCACTAATTTAATAAATGATTGGGACTAAGTTTAGCTAACATCGTAGCTTAGTCAAACAGAGATAATATAAAGTACTCATTGCATTGCAGTGGTATATGATGTACAGGGTGTCCCATTTTGGGTACTTTTGCGGGGTATCTCCTTTATTTTTAAAGATAGAGAGTTGCGGTTTTCGCGACACTGTGCTACTTTTTCATAAAACTCAAGATGCCGTCAACAGAATTTTCATAGCCCTTTTAGTTTTTAAGATACAGGGCATTTCTGAAAATGTTGCATTTTGTGACCCCCCTTGTATCTCCGTTATCCTTCAACTTATCGAAAAGGTAAAATAACATTCTAATAGATTTTTTTCCGTAGAATGCAGTGGTGTAGATAACTTTTGTTACATATTTACTGTTTTTGAGTTATAAAGTAAACTTATGTTTTTTTAAATGGAACATCCTGTATATTTATAGACTATAAAATTTGTCTTTTTTTTACCTTTTCAAAAATATATGATAGTATAAACTTTTTTCAGAAACACACAAATAATTGACAATTTTCAGAAAATTAAATACATATTTTAATAGTAGGCTATGGATAACAATAATAAACAAGTGCAACTTACATATTACTAACAAATAATTCCTGGTATTGTGACGATTGAAAATGCCAGCACTTGAAATAAAGCATTCGTCTGACCAAAAAACAAGTCTGCCAAATAAATCGTTAGCATCGATTTGTTGCAAATACCACTGGCAAAACAGTGCCCGGCGCTCGGCATCGCCAGGATGCAAATGTTGTAGTATATTAGATTTGTATGGATGATACTTATATTTCTTCAAGATCCTCTGAGCGTTAGTTTTTGGCACACCAATTTCCTTCTAAATTTTTCTACATGAGGACGAAGATGTTGCTTCTATATATCCTAAAGTATCTATCTCTTTTCTTTCCCTGTTCTCTTTGTTGTATGTTTAGGGCGCGGGTGAACAAATGATCCGTGCTCAACTAAATTTGCTTTTAAATGGACAAATATCCCAGAAAACGGTTGCTTTCTTTCTGGATATCTAACAAGCAAAAATTAAAATGATAATAGAGATTTTCATAGCCATAATAGCTTACTCACCTTTGGAAATATAATTCCGAAGCTTCTTCAGAATTTTCATTACTCTGTATAAAACATACCATCATATCATATTTCTCATAATTTTCGTAAACTGCCATTATTCGAAAAAATTGATAAATATCTATCGAATAATGATACCAAAAGAACGAAAATAAACAGCTTAAATGCGATAGAGATTTGATGTTTATTTCTGTTTCTTGTCATAAACAATATCAATGGCCTACTATTAAAATATGTATTTAATTTCTAAAAATTGTCAATTATTTGCGTGTTTCTGAAAAAAAGTTTATACTATCATATATTTTTGAAAAGGTAAAAAAAAAACAAATTTTATAGTCTATAAATATACAGGGTGTTCCATTTAAAAAAACATAAGTTTGCTATATAACTCAAAAACAGTAAATATGTAACAAAAGTTATCTATACCACTGCATTCTACGGAAAAAAAACTATTAGAATGTTATTTTACCTTTTCGATAAGTTGAAGGATAACGGAGATACGAGGGGGGTCACAAAATGCAACATTTTCAGAAATGCCCTGTATCTTAAAAACTAAAAGGGCTATGAAAATTCTGTTGACGGCATCTTGAGTTTTACGAAAAAGTAGCACAGTGTCGCGAAAACCGCAACTCTCTATCTTTAAAAATAAAGGAGATACCCCGCAAAAGTACCCAAAATGGGACACCCTGTACTACATCGAAGTTCTAGAATGCACTGAAGCCTGATTTAATTAATAAAATCAAGATATAATTTTTAAGAACAATTTTTCACGACATGGATCAACACTTTAGATTAAATAAAAATAAACTTTAACTTTATTGGTACGCGACTTGCTGGATGGAGTCTTGACAGGAAGTGAAGTTTTTCCATCTTAAAAAAAAAGTTGTATTAAGCATCCCAAGCCTATGAGTTCCCTTAATACTCTCTGATATCTCACTATGAGCTTAATTCCCATCTATGAGGTGGGGTTTTTGCAACACAAGATTAATTAAATACATGATAAATGTTCTGGACTGTTATTTGATTGCAAGGTAATTCCTTATTGAATTTATAGTGCACACCAATATGTCTAGGTGATCTTTCATCGCATCAACCAGTTGAAACATCATGAAGAGTGGTGAGGACTTTAACAAATTACTATGAGGTCTAGCTGGATAAAAAATAGAAGTGGTACGGATATTTTTTGATGAACAATCGATAACATTGTATATTACCGTATAAGAAAAACTACCAAGAGCATTATTATTATTATTATTATAAATCTAATATATAGAGCCATTGAACTAAGTTCTCCTGAGCTAAGAACTATAAAAAAAGAAAAGAAACTTTAATAAAGAATGGTCGTCCAATTAATTTGGTCAATTCCATAACTAAAGACAAAATTCATAAATTTTATAACGAACCAGAAAAAAAAAATATGGTGAGCTAGAATTTCAAATTTTTTTTGCATTTTATTCCTAATACCCCATAGATCATTCATGACTATCAAGATCGCGGGGGTCGACCTTTCTACCTCCCCAAAACGGGGTTTCAACCACTCAGAGGAGCATTCTTATAAAAACAATCCAAAAGTTTAGAAAAATAACAGCGGAATCGTGATCAACGACCCAAAAAACCTACTAGATGTTATTTTTGCAACAAAATTATAAATTAGATATTATATATATATTTTCCAAATTTCTCATCTGGAGGCAGTTTTCCGAGAAAACTAACTGCGGAATCGTGATCAGCGACCCAAAAAATATACTAGAGGTCATTTTCGGCTCTTAATTCATTAATTTTGGACTGTTTTTATAAGAATGCTCCTCTGAAAGGTTGAAACCCCGTTTTGAGGGGGTAGGAAGGTCGACCCCCCGCGGTCTTGATAGTCATGAATGATCTATGGGGTATTAGGAACAAAATGCAAAAAAAAATTTAAAATTCTAGCTTACTATATTTTTTTTTATTATGGTCTTTTCCCGTGCTTATTGCCAGGACTAAAACCGATACCAGTAATGAGAGATCGGAAGAAAAACGTTACATATCACTACCATATATCAATGGTCTTTCCGAAAAATTGAGCAATATAGTAAAACCTCATGGTCTACATATATGTCTTAAAAGTTATTTAAACCAGAAAAGTCTTTTTATTAAATTAAACAGCGACGTACCTTTCGAAAAGATAACCTGTTCTATATATTTCATTCCTTGTAAAGTATACGGAAAAGTATACATTGGCCAAGCTTCGCAATACCTTGATAAAAGATTGAATGGGCATAAATATACAAAGAATTCATTCACTGCACTTAGTAAACATATAGAAGACACAACCCATTCATTTGACTACAACAATACACAAATTTTGAATATTGAAAAGAATAATGATAAAAGCTTAATATTAGAAAGTATCCAAATTAAAAGAAATCATTGTGTTAATGATAAAATTGATAATAATCTTCCTAAACTTTATAATAATCTGATTCAAACTTAACCAAATTCAGATATTTGGATTACCACTTTCTATCGTCTATTTAACTCAACCTAAAAAGATAATGTATTATCTGACATTGTTACATTTATGACAGTGACAGTTTTGAAATAAAATTCCATAGAGCTATATTAATCTTGATTAGTTATTAGCACGGTCGTATATACAGGTCTGGGAACTCTATTGTTTGACATGAGTCTCTTACATGCCGCCAAACTCGTAGTCCCTCGCTCAGCCACCAGCTAGCGCTTGGATCGAAGTATGGCAAGCAATCACATTATTAAGAAAAATAATTTTTCTCGTAACGCAATATTTACTATTCTGATATGAGAGAGGAATAGAACTGTTACTCTTGTCAAAATGTATTACTCACCTTAAAAATAACTTCCCCTTTTTCGCACACATAACAGATCTCGTTAAAACCATTTCTTTCTGGAATCGCAAGCATCCACTTTTTTCGCATTTCCGCATCTTTCGGCACTTTAAAAGCAGAAGTTTTTTGCTTTACACTTTTATATTCCGTTTTGCATTTCGGCGCAATGCACGGTTTCGTCATTTTTTTCTAAAAACGCCTGTATTCCTTGTGTTTACAAGTCAACAATGACAGTTGCCAGAGAACACGGTCATATACGTGTCAGAGATCATTCTTCGACTACTGCGCCACCCTTTTGGTACTACGCGACAGTTGACGCTTAGCGGACTCACTTCTCACATAGAAAACAGCCTCGAGTTCCCAGACCTGTATGTACGACCGTGGTTATTAGTAATAGAAAAGAACAGAATTGGTTATTCATAAAATAATCATGGTTATTTAGATTTGTAAATCATAGAATAGTATGTTAGGAATTTAACTAGCTAGATTCAATTCAATTCAAGTGTATCAATTTAATAATTAGCCTCACATTACTCTTTTACACACAACCGATCCAATGTTTTCTGCAGTTTTAATTGAATTTTAAAATACAAGTCTTTCATTATTCAAAGTCATCTATTCTTTTCTAAATCACATGGAAACACTAATTAACATAACAATTTTTGACAAAGATATAAATACAATATCGAAATGTCAAAAAGAGAAATCTTATTTTATTTTTAGTCATATTAAAGAATCAAAATACCAAAAAAATTTAACATGTTTAAAATATAAGTAAATAACAATTATGACACAAACGGCGCTTCATACGCAGCAGATTTCGCAGTATAGCTACTGAGGCTTGACTCATGCAGAGTTCTGATTGTTGTGAACATTTAAATCCCCCATAATAATGATGTTGTGGATAGTTCTCCTTAATGAGGTCAAGTTTCAGGGGAAGAAATTCAAAAACGTCTATAAGTAGGTTCATTTAGTACATAACTAAACCACAACATTATTTATTTATTTACAGGACATGCCCAAATAATAAAAGGAATACAATACAATATATAATAATGTAATATGCAAATACGTGATAAAAGGAAAAGAAATATAAAAATAGGAAGGATGAACGTATTTCTATAATAATATTACTATATAAATTTTAATTACAAATTAGAGAGTAGTCTTTTTAGTTCGAGAAGAGAAATTTGAAAAATGTCAATGTGCTCAGGTAAGTTATTTAGGATTATGCACAGTTCATTTAAAGGCATATTGTAGCCGTAAAAAGTACGATGTTAAGTTAACCAGAAAAGGTGTTTAGATCTTGTGGTATAGCCGGGTACTCGAAGATTAAAAAGCGACAATATGTCTGGTGAATCAATAATATTGCGGAACACTTTATAACCAAAATAAATGAAGTAATTGCGGCGTCTATTGTTCAATTCCTTTAAGCCTACCAAAGTTAAACGCTGCTCATAAGAGTAAATTTTTTTATTTAATCCAAGTTTGAATAATAGGTAATTTACAAATTTGCGTTGTACTCCTTCGATTCGGTGTATATAAACTGCTTGATAAGGATTCCAAATAATACCACAGTATTCAATAATTGGGCGAACCAATGAATTAAAAAGAATTATAATACTGTTAATATTATTGAATTCCTTTGTTTGTTTTTTTAAAAAACCACATATTCGAAATGCTCGCTTCAAAATGTTTTCAATATGATCATCGAAAGTTAATTGACGGTTGAATATAATTCCTAGATCTGAAATTTGATTAACTCGATCCAAATACTCACCGTGTGAACTATAATGGAAGACAATATCTGCATATTTTTTTGAAAAAGTAATTATCTTACATTTAGATATATTTAGACTAATTTTATTTTTTATACACCATTCTTCCAACCCGCGTAAATCTGTTTGTAAATTCATGCAGTCGCATATTGTTTTAATGCATATAAATAGTTTAAGGTCATCGACAAAGAGTAAAAATTTGGCAAACTTAAAAAAGAAAGGCAGATCATTAATAAAGAGTGAGAAAAGTATCGGACCTAGCTGACTCCCCTGAGGAACCCCAGAAGTAGCTAAAATTGTTCTAGATGAATCATTTTTAAAGACAACTTTTTGATTTGTGATTGTTAGATATGATTCTAACCAGGACAAAAGTGGTCCAATAATACCGTTATTTTTCAGTTTTAAAAGAAGAATCTTATGACAAACTTGATCGAAAGCTTTTTTGAAATCCGTGTAAATTGCGTCAACTTGCAATCCTTCTTCAATATTCTCGGTTAAAAAATTACGATATAAAAATAAATTTGTTTCGGTACTTCGACCGCGAAAGAATCCATGTTGATGAGGGGATAGTAAGTTTTTAAACGTATCGGTAACAATAGATTCCAATACTTTGCCCATATCGGGTAGTATAGAAATAGGTCGGTAATTTTTAACTTCGCATTTATTACCAGATTTATGCAAAGGTATTACAAAAGCAGTCTTCCACTGGTCAGGAAATATGCCGGACTTCAAGGATAAAAGGTATACCATCCGTGCCAGGATTGAGATTGCTTTTATGCTTAATTGATTTATATTATTATCAGATGTGTGTTACAAATAGTGTTGTTCTTTTATTATTAAAATCTGATCGAAGTTTACTGCTGTTTATCTGCTTGCGTTGACTGCGCTTATGTTTAAGTCAGTACAAGGTACTAATATACCCTCTTAAGATTGACCTACAATGAAATTGATACCAGATAGAAAGAAGAAATTTAGTTAAGGAAGACGGCGAGTGAGAGAGAGAGGGGGGTCTCAAAACTTGCATTGCCAAGGATCTCTACATGAACTGGCTCACGGAGATAATCCAACTGCTCATCTCAAATAATGGAAACGCAAGAGTAAATATCTTGGATTTCTTATTTCTACGTTTTAGTATGGAAGACAGGCAAAGAATTAAGTTAAATGAAAATCGAACTATCTGTCATGTATTCCAAATTTAGATAATACACTAGAAGAATCCCCAACTGTGGATACACTTTAACACAAAAAAGTACGAAATAATCACCCTTAACCATCATAAATACTAATCTAACTTTCAGCTACCAAGTAGCCATCATCAGAGTAAACTAAAGTAAAAAAAAATGTACGTGCTTAAACACTATTTTGGGTTAATAATGCAAACAAAGGGTTACCCTCAACTTGAAATAAATGGGAATAATAAATTGCTTTTTTACTTATTAATTTCCAACCCTTCTAAATTACCTAGATATTTATCCGTACTGTGTTCCAGAGCGATAACCTTTCATGTGAAATGGTGTGACCTTTAATTGGAATTCTTTGAAACTAGTTGCGAAATTGAGAGATCTCAAACTTGAGCCGGGTGATACAATTAGTCTAGGAGCTAGACCGATATTGATGGTCTGAACATCAACCCGATGGCACTATGGTTTATCGTTAGAGGACGGTTCAATGATCAATTCATCTCACAGACCGAATTTTCCCCGGCTGCTAGATCTCGAGATACAGCATCCGCATTTTTTTTTCTTTTGACTGGAGGTTAACCTTTCCAAGTTGCGGTTACTTGAAAAGCATGCCATTCTTATACACTTCCACCATGTGCTATCATTTTTTATCGTGTCCGCTCATCAGGCCAACCAGTTAAAATTGAACCGAAAATGGACTGCAAGTTAACCCCACAAACCTGGTGAAAAATGTTCATTGGTGCTGGCAATTGTTAACACACCCTATGCCATCAAAAGTTATCGGTCCATTTCCGAGTAATTGGCCATTATTAGGACCAAAAGTGTTTATTTTTTTCATTTTGTGTATAAAACTTGCGGGTTACAAGGTTACATGATGGCAATATGTTAAATAACTTTATTGGAAGTCAAATAATGATTTAAAATTATTGCCATCACTCCTTGTCTATTTAAACCCCCCAAAATCTTCTAAAATCACCCCCAAAAATTATGAATAATATGGACAATGTGACCAAATTTATCATAAATTTGTACATTTTTGAGATTCTGGCTGGGTTTAAAATCGAAACGGAAATTTTTTTTTTTTTTGGGTGTGGTTTTATGGGGTTTTGGGGGGGGGGTTGAATAGACATGGAGTGATGGCAATAATTTTAAATCTTCATTTGACCTCCAATAAAGTTATTTAACATGGTGCCATCATGTTACCTTGTAACACGCAAGTTTTAGCCACAAAATGAAAAAAAGAAACATTTTTGGTCCAAATAATAGCCAATTACTCGGAAATGGACCAATAACTTTTGATGGCATAGGGTATGTTAACAATTGACAACACCAATGAAAATTTTCCACTAGGTTTGGGAGGGTTAACTAGCAGTCCATTTGCGGTCCAACTTTAACTGGTATGCCTGATAAACGGGCACGATAAAAAATGATGGACATGGTGGAAGTGCATAAGAATGGCATGTTCTTCAAGTATCCGCAACTTGGAAAGGGTTAACCTCCAGTCAAAACAAAAAAAATGCGGATGCTGTATCTCGAGATCTAGCAGTCGGGGAAAATTCGGTCTGTGAGATGAATTGGTCATTGAACCGTCCTCTAACGATAAACCATAGTGCCATCGGGTTAATGTTCAGACCATCAATATCGCTCTGACTCCTAGACTATAAGCAATGCATTGATTCGAAGATCTCATGCGTTTCAAAACAACGGTGTGGGGCAGGGGATATACATTTCCAAATAAGACTTCTATACCTCTGGCGGAGATGGTCGAATATTGTTGACACCATCGGCCTACTCACTTGATGAGCTCATGAGATAGCGAAACAGCTATCTTGGACTGATAGACTGTTCGACCCAACTCGAAAGCCGATATGCATTATTATGGAAAAGATCTTTCTCCTACCTTATTCAGGAATTGTTCGAATCGTTCGATTATCATTCCCTTTTTTTTGTTCCATTGAACGGCATCTTCTTAAACGGAGGGCACTAGCTAAACAGAGATTTATCTAGCTGATAAATAATGTATGCGCCGAAACTTTTTTTATGTATACTGGAGCTATATGATATCAGTTTAAATGTGACCTATAAAAATAGTGCGTAGACCAATGGATGGGAATAGGGATGTTTGAGTTCGAAGATGTAGCAATTTTGGGACCATGCGCAATAACTTATTCCTTATTTTGCTTGCATAATTTCAGTTTCATGTGAAGTGCGCGTCTGATATGTTTTCAGTTAAAAGGTGAAGAAATATGAGTTAGATATTGCGAACTAAGATAGCAATATATTAATAGAATTATAGAAATAATGAACTTTCTCATGAGACGAGATTGCATTACTTGTTTTAGAAGACACAAACATTAGTAAAAAAGAAAATATGTAGGTATCAATTACATCCGTCGTTAAGAAACAATTTCCAATTAAACAGGTAATTAATCAAACTTAATTTAATTTGTATGTTCAGAGCTATCGAAGGTGAACATTCGGTAGCTTTTAATAGAAAATTGACAATTTGATAAATTATGAATTTGCTATGCATGTATTATATGTATCAACACCTCTATCGATAACAACTGTATTTTCGTGAATATTATTATTATTTTGAACTGTTGTTAATTGTTTACCCAATCAGTCAATTTCGAATTCACTTTTCGATAGAATGAGTATTTATAATGCAAATTGGCAGGTTTTGAGTTAGTTTCCTAGGTTGTTAAACTATACATTTATCTGAATAGTCGAAACCTGATAATTGCGTTATTTCTTAAATTGGTTTGTTTTTGTGCTGTATAAAAAGATGTGTTCTTTTGAGTTGTCATGGAAAAAAATGAACCAAAACGAGATATTTCAACCCAATACCACAATACCCTCAACTTTTCAACATCTTGGTTCATTTGAAACTTCTTAGCTTCTTGCTGCATGCCATATTTGTAAGATTTTGCATTCCTCCTTTTGCATCACGGCAAAACGATCTTGGATGGTTTATTTCAGTGACACTTACATACACACCATATCTACGTGATATTTCAACAACAAAAAATGGTATCGCTAGATTGTTTCAGTTTTGTGACTAACATGGATGAAGGATAAAAGAGTAAGCTCCTCATCACACCAGTTTGAGCAAATCTATGAAACCGGAATATTCAAAATTGTTCTGTAATTCTTTATAGACTGTTCAATTAACACCTTTCATTTCAAATTCATAAAAGAAGGTTATTTGCAAAGGATCTACGTTATTTTCATTCAAATCAAAAGAGATGCGGTTTTTGATAGACCACGATATCGGCCAAATGATCATTAGGCCTAGTTTTGTAGATGGTCATCCTTTTCTGGAAATTTTCACAGTTTCACACGATTGGGGCTCAATATTGCGCATAACAGCTCTAATATTATCACCGAGTTCCTGAATCGTTGTTGGGGCATTAGCGTACACATAATCTTTAGCGCAGTCTGATGTATGAAAAAATGCAAAGGTGTTAAATTGCACGATCTAGGCGTCCAATTAAAATATACAAATCGAAATATTATACTACCCAATCAACAAATGTGCGACTTTGTAGGGGTGTCTGCCGGCTTCAATTCTTGAGCTAACTGAACTTTGTAAGCATTTATTTGGGTCAAGATTTTTGTGTAAGATACTATGCAGGCTGTTGTTATGTTGTTATTATACTTCGAATGTCTTTAAATCGACATTCCCGGATCTTCCGCAACATTTTCGCCTGTAGCAGCAATATTTTCGGTCTATCTGGCTGCACGAACACGTGTTGGGTTCTTGACATTTGCAATTTGGTCGAGACACTTGGGCGAGATCACGTTCATCAAATTCAGTACGAGCTTTGTGAACTGTCTGCAAAATTAGAAATGACACAAATATCAAATAGATATTCATAATTCACATATTATAAATAATTCTATCTACATATTTTCTGTCAACTCATGTCAATCACAGACTTTGTCATCACCACTCCACCCCTAAAAACAATATTATAAAAGAAACATCTTCGTCATGTCTTTGTATTCTATAGTGTAACTTGTGAGCCTATAAGAATTTAGGTCAAGATCTTTGTGTAAAATAGTGTAGAGACAGGTTGTTAAATTTAACAAGTAAACTCACTAGATCTGAGCGGGAAGCCCATAACTCTTTTTACAAAATTGATACAATAATAATATACAACAGTATATCTCTATTTCCATCAACCGCGTTGTTTTGGTAATCAAGTTAAAGTTAACCATTTTGTTCGTGATGCATTTGGTACAAGTGTGTATACCAGTGCAAAATTTTGTGACCTTCCAACACATCATAGATATAATAACCTTTTCGATTATCTTCAGCGGTAACAGTCCTACGTCGATTTCAAATTTAGGATTAGACTCAGATTATAGAGAGACGGTTCGACGTGGCCGTTTCCACCCAAGCTGAGTCATTTTGAAAAGACGTGAAGAGTTTTATGTTGTTCTTGATCTCATCCTGTCAGAACCATCATTTTAAAACCACATTATAATAGAAATTAGACAGATATTGAGAAATATATTCAGTTTTAAATCATTTCTTGATGTAAATTATTCTGTCTGGACTCATTTTATTTCATTTGCTCCTATTTTCTGCAACATGGATATTAAAAGCAAAAGGAGAAGACGTAAATTCTCAAACGGTGGTTTTTTGTACGTTTTTTATAAAGCAAGTTCGTGCAATCCAAAAAACTTTGGAGATATGACCATATCATTGGAGGACAACAAAGTTTCAAGGACGGGATTCATACATAGGATGACGTGGCTATTAAAAAAATTAGCCATCATTGTCACGGAAACTCCACGATGAAATCCACGGCTGGAAAAATGAGTCACTGTGTATCAGGAATCTCCATGTCAATGTACATTGACTCCTCTGGTATCTGATCGACCTTGGTATACACTGTCAGAGCTATGCCGAAGACATAGTCATATTCGCAAGAGTTAAGTTCGAAAATTCCTCTGCGACATTGTGCAAAGAGGCTTTGAATACCCTAAATAATGGTGCCAATTGATGAGACTAAACGTCAACCCCACCAAAATCACCCTAGTTGCCTTTACTAAGAAAAGAAATCGTAACCTTAAAACCATCAAACTGGAAGAGAGCGGTATTGAATGGAAGTCATAGGGGAAATATCCGGGAATTACACTAGATAAAAGACTCCTTTGGAACAAGTATGAAAAAGAGATAACCATCAAAGCCACAGAATTCCTAATGATGTGCAGAAACTTTACGGGAAAAAACTGGGGATGTAACCGAAGTAGCCTGCGGTGGATGTACACGGCAATGGTCTAAGGTAGCAGAACTAATCGGGTTAATTAAGAATAAATCTATCAAAATTCCAAAGACTAGCCTGTGTATGCATAACAGGTGCAATGAGAAGAAGCCCAGCTGGTGTATATAAGTAATCCCAAACCTCACACCTCTCCGTATGGTAGTGGAGTGTATGGCGATGAGGAAAACTAATAGAATGTCTCAAGAGCAAATCAACAAACCTGGGCTACGAAGCTAAGTGGCAAAAGCGAATGAGGAACACTATCCCAAGACTCACTAGAAAGACCATTGAATATTATACTAATGACTTTAAAACAACATCCTGAACTTCCTGAGAGCTACAGGGCTTGAGGAACTGCTGTAGCCGTTGAGACATCCTGAATGGATCAAGAGCAGAAGGAGACACAATAGATCTATTAGATCGCAGTGTGCAAATACAATACAAATCAGGGATCTCACAATGCGCAAAATCTCTATAACTGAACAATATCGCCCCGAAGTAAATGATTAGAATGGCGGGAAACCAAGTCGTGAAGAACTCGCTATACCAGAAAAATATAAAATTTACGTTGAGGAATAGTTTATCTTGTGTGACAGTGGACTGGAACCGATTAGAATAATAGGTTTTGGACGCAAACAGAACCTAAAAGTAAGTACTTCGAAACATCCGAATTTATTTTGTTTTCCCCCTTCCATAGATTTTGGAAGACAAAACATTGGTTTTCTGATGGGACATTCCAACCAACTTCTCCAATCTTTCACCCGACTTATTTCATTACGGCTGAACGGTTTGGGGTAGTTCATAATATTAATTATGCGCTCCTGTTCAACAACCATTATGCTATATTATATTAGAATGATTGGTATAGGGCTATAGGGAAACATTTACAGCCAGATGCAAGCCCGGAGAACTAGGTGTCATGAATGCTTTTAACATAGCTGCTAGGTTGTTTTTTCCATCTGTTATAAAACGTGAATGAACACGGAGAAACAATTGTCGCACTAAAATTTATTGTCTCAATACAATACTGATGGTGATTTCACTCTTTAAGTCATTATGGTGACATCTTTGGCATTCCTTCCTGAAGAGGACATGGATTATGCAATCGACCACTTGTTCGATGAACTGCCTAATGGGTTGCGGCCTCCACTCGAATGATCCTCAATGAAGGGGTAGAGGAAGACGCAATCAGATGCATACAGATGATTACAGAAGGAAATGTCCATGGATCATCCAACGATCTGGGAATATATTTATGCTTTTATCTCTTAAGAAGGTAGTGTTTTAGTTAGAGCGGTTATGACGACAGGATAATATTAGTACTTAGAGATTATAGAAATAGAATATAAATGGATATTTAAGAGAAATATGGCATAATCAAGTAATGAATGCATAACAATTATCAAGATAAATAAACAGTCAAAATGCTATATTTTTTGTGTTATTCATTACCTACCTAACAAATACCAATAAATTTGTATATAAAATGAATAATAGTGAAGTTACATTTTTTTATTGGAAAACTCAGGGTCGAAACGTCCTAGCGCCAAACGTCCTCGGGTTGAAACGACCGTGTTAACCCGACTGCGTCACAATGTCCTAGACCGGAGTGTCCTGTGACCTTGCCATTAGATAGCTGAAGTTTCACGGTTCCTTTTTTTATTTTTGGATGTTGTGGAATTAGTATTGATATTTTCGTTTCTTTTTAGAACATTTCATAATTTTGATGGAACGGTTGGTTTTATAATTCTTTATAGTCTCACATAGTGCCATAATTTACCAAAATTCATATATTTAGTTGTTCTATAACCTGAACGGAATGAGTTAATACGAATTTATTTACGTTAAATTAACTGTAAATAATTGTATATCAATAACTTTCTCATAGTTTATTATTATTATCATCACCATGTTGCATTTTTACTTTTGGATTTATGGTAGGTGATAAACACGGCGGACCCGATACCTCAAATATTCGCGAGCTTCCCATAATATTGTTAAATTCATCGATTTACAATGTATGCTTCTCTTTAATACAATGACAAATGTGATGTCGGATCGAGTTGAAATATGAACCTCATTAGATGACACCTCTTTGTTTTTGTCGATTCTTATTGAGCAAACATCATTATACTTCGGAGTGGGTGGCCACAAATAATATTGACACCAATATCGTAGAGCCATTCTATATAAATCAACATTAATGTCACATTCAAGGAGAGGTATGTCACGCGGTTTTGCCTTTGAATTGCATTTTGTTGGGGGAGAAATGAAATGAAATATCTATATCTGAAATAAAATTATTTCAGATTCTTTTTTTAATTATGTCTTGACATAAAGGAAGTAATTAAAATTATAATACTGAATACCATATCAAATCAAAACAAATTTATTGTGGTAGAATATAAATTACCTATTTTCAATAATGATTGATACATTTTTGATATATTTTATTATACCTATAGTACCGGAATATCAAAAATTATCTTGGTCAAGGGTGGTTGTGGAATCTAAAACGTTTGTTTTACTTTATGTTTGAAATTATCATGTCACTGTCACACTGACATCATCAATAACCTACAAATTTCATACCTATTTATTTCAGTTGTAAAACAATAATGAACTATAAATTATGAAATAACGGTTTTAGCAATAAGAAAAACTAAATTACAGTATTTGTTGGAAACGTCCCCCGTTTTGTTCGATGCACAAGTTGACGCGCATCCTCATGCTGTGGAAACCGTTTTGCAGCATTTCTGGCGTTATGGTTGCACATTGCTGAACTATTCTTTGTTGAAGTTGCAAATTATTTACCGGAGTCATTGACAACTTCTTCTGTACGAACTCTTGGTCTACCAGCACCTTTTTTATGAGTCACACAACCAGTTTCGCGAAACACTTCAACACAATTTGTAAGGCATAAAAATTGTCCGGTAATATTGCCACGTTTGGAAGGGCTCTCGAAAATTGTCCAAACACAAACGTTGACTGTATTGCCAATTTCCATTAACTAGCGCACCCGTTCAAAAATAGGCTTCAATCATTAAAATTTTGTGCTGTGTGGTAAGAGGCATGATTCAAAAACTGGATTAGAAAATTCCAGCACAATGACTTAACAGATTTTGACACAACAAAACATATTCAAAAATTTAAAGTAAGACACACGTTTTACATTCCACAACCACCCTTGACCAAAATAATTTTTAATTTGTAGTTCATTATTGTCTTACAACTGAAATAAATAGGTATGAAATTTGTAGGTTATTGATGATGTCAGTGTGACAATGACATAATTATTTCAAACGTAGAGTAAGACACACGTTTTAGATTCCACAACCACCCTTGACCAAGATAATTTTTGATATCCCGGTATGAAAGGAATGTAGAATCTAAATTTTCACATCTAGTAGATTTCACCTAAGCAAAATGTGTTTTGTGAATATCCACCAGTAGCATGTGAACATAACAAAATTTGATTCTATATTGTAGTGTATTCACTTTGGAGAATTTCAAGGTAGAGAAAAAAATATTGAATCAGTGGGGAAATAAGATACATAGAAATTATTATTATGTTTCTTCTGAATCCTTTCATTTTGTTAGAAAACATCTTTCAGCAGATCATAGTTTGATGAAATGAATAATCTTTTTCAAAATAGCTGTTGAAACTATTCATTAACTTATCTGGTACCAGACTGAATAACTTAGGGAATGTAATAAATAGTGTGATAGAATTAGCAATAAATGTAATTTTTGCATAATTCTGAGTTCGGAGAAAAATCGCCTCAAGTGGATAATTATGATACAAATTGGAGGAACTAAAATCGAGCATCGTCGGATTGAGTGAAAAGAACAAAACTTATGCGCCGTGGAAAGACGGAAAAAATGAGCTGCGGATGAACCCGATTGGTCCAGCGGTGACCCCGCAAATTGCAAAAAACCATTTTTCTCGAAATTTCGAAAATTCATAACTTTTGTTCTTTTGAAGATTAAGAACTGAAGTTTCAATAGGTTGTAGTTTTTGTGCCCACCAATTACCACGCAAAATTTCAGCAAGATCGGATGTACACTTTTTGCAAACCGCAGCTTAATGCAAAAAAAATCACTTTTGTAAAATGGCCCTAAAAATTTGTGGTGCTGTAACGCGCTATTTTTTTACGGGATCATTTTCTTCAATAGTTAATGAACAACTTACCGAATTTCCAACCTCTTATTATAAGTAACAGTTGCTAAAACACCTATTTTAAGTAATGGTATTTCGTGCGCTTGGCAATGAGACTGAACAAGTTCTTATTAGTCCAGGCTGTGAACCGGAAAATAAAATAAAAAAACATGTAAGTTCGAATCAAACATTTTTTTTTGCATTAGCTTCAGGAGGTTCTCAGGATCATTCATACACCTTGAAACCTCTTGCGAATCCCAACCCCACCCATTGGGGGCAAAAATGGCCCGAAATCTCCAGGTCTTGAATTGTATTTTCTACAAGAAAAGGTATTTTGACATTTCGAGTGCACCTAGGAGGTTTTTCGGGTCGCTGAACACGAATCCGTAGCCAGATTTATTTGTTATCTACCGTAGGGGTGGTAAAATCGACGAAATTGGCCAATTTTGCACCCCTATATGTTATTTTGCAATTTACGTGTTTTAGGCATTTCGAATGCACCTAGTAGGTTTTTTGGGTCGCTGAATAAGATTCCGAAGCCAGATTTACTCGAATATCATCGTAGGGGTGAGAAATTTACAAAAATGGCTAATTTGACACGCTTCTAAATTTTTATTATTTTTGAATTTTAAAATTATTTCGGAGTAAATTTGGCTTCGGAATCGTATTCAGCGACCCAAAAATCCTCCTTGGTGCATTCGGAATGCCTAAAACACGTAAATTGCAAAATAACATGTAGGAGTGCAAAATTGGCCAATTTCGTCGATTTTACCACCTCTACGATGGATTGTAGTAAATGTGGCTATGGATTCGTGATCAGCGACCCAAAACGTCTCTCTTTCCTCGAAATTCTACAAATTACTAAGGAAATATAACATAAGAGGCAAGAATGGAGAATATCTACATATAACTGTATTCCAGAAAAATATATTCAAACAAGTATAAAGTATTTTTGCTCATAACATTAAAACCTTGAATTTTGGCTTTAGATTGATTCACATTCTTTCTAATTGAATGCCCAGAAAAGAAAAGTGTGAAGTTCGTATCCTTCATTATGCGTTAATCCTGGATTCAATTTGTATACGCCCACATCACGCGATGGTGATGATTAATGTAGTAATAAATAATTATTGTACGATGTTTCAACTATCAATACACATGAACTAGGTTGATTAACGTTGGCAAAAGTGACATTTATTTTCGCGATATTTCTGATGTATAATCTAATAAATCATCTCCTTGAACACTACGAACCTAAACAATCATATTTGAAGTTGATGAGATTATAATGTGATATAAAATTCTGATACGATGATCAAATGGATAAAATCTCATGAGAAATGAAACTTTACAATTGATTCAATAATAATAATTACGAAATAATCGCTCTTATCCTAAAAACATTTCAGCTTCCAAATAGCCATCATCAGAGTAACTTAACTAAATTAGAAAACAAAATGTACCTGTTTAAATTATTTTTGGGGTTGATAATGCAAATCAGAGGTTATCCTCAGCTGGAGATGATTCTGAATTTGATAAATTGATTTTTCGGACATAATTAATCACATCAACAACTTAAAATCTTCTAACATAAGTAGAACTGACAATATATCTTCGAATATTCTGAAGAAATGTAGAAAATATCTAGCAAAATCTTTGATATTCGTTATAAATTGTACACTCAACAATACAATATTTCCTCCTAAGCTAAAACTTGCAATAGTCGTACCATTCTTAAAAAAAAGCTGATCCGACAGAAGCATCCAATTACCGTCCTATCAGCATTTTATCTAGCTTTTCTAAAATCTACGAATATGCTATCTATGAACAAATAAATACATTCTTGTCTGAATATAAAATTACAAATCCTGCCCAACATGGATTTACAAAAAACAATTCAGTTGATACAGCTCTCTGTGATTTTCTATTGGATATAACTGTTTCTATTGATAAAAAGTTGATAGCATTGGGAATATTCGTTGATTTCAGTTAAGCTTTCGATTGTGTTTACCATGAAATTCTTCTCTATTAAATGTATAGATATGGTATTCGTGGTAAAGCCAACCATCTTTTCAGATCGTATCTGAGTGTACGTTCACAATTTGTTAAATTACCCAACAGTGATATTAGCGAAGAGCAAAAATTTCATAGAGGAGTACCTCAAGGCTCAATCTTATGACCAATTTTATTTATTACCCATTCAAACGATCTCTTCTTTTTCATTAAGTCTATAGATATTGATATTACAATTGCCAGTTATGCTGACGACAACAACTTCGAAATAAAATCTGAAAATATGGAAGATGCAAAACATAAACTAGCATATTACTAAATAATATTTCATTGTGGTCAATTAAATAAAGATAAGACATAAGACATGTTCGATCAGTTAGATCAAATATCAACATAGAATAATATCGACCAATACAAATGCTTACACACTATACAGATGTTATGCGTAAAGTTTAATAGCCACCTCCTCTGGGATGAGCATGTTAATTCACATTGTAAAAGACTAAGAAAATGCTGTTGCCCTTCAAGATCTTTGCTAGGTACCTGGAGTCAGAACATTCTGTTAACCATCTATCATGCTAACTTTCATTCTCTAATGAGATACAATATCATACATTGGGGTTCCTGTTCTTCCTTTAATAGGCTCTATTAATTCTTCTATTATAGACATTATCTCGTTGTGATGGTTATTGTTACCAGCATAAGTGAATGCAACAAGAAGTCTCAATCTATCTACAATTTTATTTACGTCATCCCAATAGACTTATTCGATCGGTTTCTCGTTCTATTCAAGCACATCATTTTTGATATCTGCATTTCCAGTGATTGTCTTAGACCTAGATTTTTTTTCAATTGATCAAAGGTTTCAGTACAAGTTTGTATTTTACAGTGTTTCTTATTCGATTAGCTGGATTGTTATAGCGTCTGTGAGCTCTAGTCATTTCCATCATTTGGTCTTAATTTTTTCATCTTCCACAAAATAAGTGTCAGCTAGAACAAAAAAAATGTCAAATTATGCAATCCTGTAGCACCTTTGAACGGGGTACCCTTGATAATGTATTACTCTCATTATCATTTTCTATAGGTTGATTGCCCATGAACCATTTATCTAAAGTTGAATTGTATTGCAGAACCATTTTATCATCGTATCTCTTGACATCACCATCCAATAGAAAACCTTCAAAGTAATAACGTGCTCATGGGGGGTATTGTTACCAAAACATTTGTTGTTATGATAGTCTAAGCGAAGCCGGCGCCTGTCTTCTGCGGGTTTATACCCAGGTACTGAGGACGCAACAGCTAGTTGCGCATAAACTTAAGTATTTTCTGGTTTCTAAAGTATTAATAGAATCAATACTTTTTTAGCATTGAAATTGAAATTCATGTTCAAAAAAGATTCTGATCAAAATAAGTCTGAATAGGGAATTTCTTTGCGCCACAGTTCAAGATTCGCCACTGATTAAACATTAGAAATATGTGTTTAAATATAATGGTCTAATTCTATTAATAGGACGATTGAAGAGTTCAACTAAGTAATTTTATCCTCAGTTCCAACAAAAAGTGCCAGCTAGCACTATTTAATTATCAAAAATAACAATTCTTTTTGGCAATGAATGAATAAATACATTTACAACATCTATTCAACAATCATAAATATACAACGTTAGTTCCTCGCGCAAGATAATTTGATTTTATTGTTATTGTACTAATATGAACAGGCAATTAAACAACAGATTTTCTTTGATTTCATCATCGTTAAACAATTAACGAGACTATTGTTTGCTTAAAGTTCTTTATTATTCAGTGATACATGATCTAGTTGGAACGATATGAATTTTCTATCACTACCCAATATTTTATATTTTATTTACATTGATGACGATATAAATTTTGTATTAAAAGTGCTCAAGTGGGCCATCTAATGAAACTTTTGTTGTATTCACCAGGTACCCAATTATCATCTTGAAGCGAAAAATTCGGGCGAACTTCTTATCTTATTGATCATAAGATTGATTCATAAAATGTGTAATTTTAAAAATGTTCGATTCAATTACATATTGAAATGGGTAGTGAAGGGGTATTTTGTTCTAGAATTTGAACTTGTCGAAAATCTAAAGCCAGACAAGTTTGAATAGATAGATATGTCAAATTTCATCTTAAAACAAAAACCAGGAAGGTGTTCTGGTAGATGGCGCTAGGGACACTTGGTGCTTTAGTATTTCCAAATGGTGTTTCTATACCTCTGGCGGAGATGGTCGAATAGTGACTTCATCGTCGTACTCGTTCCACTGATGAGCTTATGGGAAGCGAAACAGCTGCCTGGGACTGAGAGACAGGTTGTCATTGTTCGACCTAGAGCAACCTACACTCTGTTTAATGCAACAATATTCAAATACTGCAAGGCATTGCGAGATAAGTACTATAGGTCTGAATTGAATATGCATCATGTATTCCAAGGGTAGGTAGGTACAGTATCAACTTCCCAAGCATAGAAGCCATAAAATCCTGCTCAATAATTCACTTTAAGCAGATCGACTATATGCCTCAACCTTGAGCCCAGCGACTAATGATATTCTTATATAAACAAGTTTTTCAATTGTGGCGCCATATGTTTAATTTTTCAGGGACTTTTCACCTTCCCTTCGTATGTTTTACCAGGCCCGTAGCCAAAACGTAGTAATAATTTTTTGGGGGCAGGGAGGGCGGAAATGGTTGATGGGTGTCTCGCAAGGATATTTGTTATTAAAGTTGGACTCATTAATGAAAAACTGCTTTATTGTTATTAATATCATCACTGTATTTTAATTGTCAGTCACGCACATACACATCAATTGTCAAACAAAAGCGCCAATTTCAGTAGACAAAATTTAAAATTTTAACTTTCGCGATTTCTTTGCTGCCATAATCTCAAGAAGCTCATTCGGATCGATACCTAAGTTTCCATGAATTGACAGTACGGCGAGTGCACTAAGTCTTTCGTTGCTCGTTGAGTTACGTAAGTAAGTCTTGATTCTTTTCATTGTCGAAAATGACCTTTCCACACTTGCCGTTGTGACCGGAAGAGTTGCCAAAACTGTTAATAGATATTTGATTGTTGGAAATCTGCTCTTGTCACAAAAATCCAATACTTGTAAAGCCTCGGCGTCTTTCTCGAGTCCCGATAATTTCTCACACCACAGCTTATACTCAGCTTTTACAGCGGATTCTGAGACTCGATCATCAAAGTATGGCAAAAGAAGATGCAAGTCATCTACTTTTTCAATTACAGTAAATCCAGGGAGAAGTATCTGTAAGCTTGATAAGATTCCCGCGTTCTCATTAAGAAATTCGTCAGACAAATTCTGAATCAGTATATCGAGGCAAGGAATAAAAACAGCATACCGAAAGTACAATTCAACAGAGTCTGTTTGATAATTGGAACGAGTTGTTTGCTTCGACGTGAGTCTCGGAACTTTCAGCTCCATATCGAATGTATCGTTTAATTTTGCTGAACGATACTTCTGCAGTTTTTCGTTCTTCTTGAAGCATATTCACGATTTCGTGAACATGCTCTACTGCTGATGCCAAATCACGTGACTTTTCTTGCAGTTGAACTGACAAAGGAAGCGTGAAGCTGAAAAGTCTGTTACAAACCAAGAGACTGACGAGAAACTCACTTTTTGAACTGCTGCAAGTAAGCAGGCCGCAGTTTTCGAAATAGCCCAAGATTTTTCTGAAATTTCTTCTAATCCCATGTGGATGATTTGAAACAGTTCTACAAAAGATAGTATGCTGTCATGTCGTTCGATGAATCTTGTTTCGCGCAGACGAATAAGCCTCTTCTTTTTACTCTCCGGAACATGTTCTTGGATGAGATCTTGAAGAATTTTCGTCGCATAAGCGTGGTTTCTGAATAAGTTCACGAAATCGTTCACAATCCCAAGGCAATTTCGAACAGGTGGAACTGACATGGCATTTGACAATGCGAAATTCAAACAAAGGCTATAACAATGAACGTACATCATCAATGGGTACAGATTCTTCATTCTCGCCTGTGCTCCATCGTATCCTTGACCAACGCATTGTTTTATTTCGAGGCTCAACTATTTACAACGTTTCAGGAGAGCTTCAGTTATTTTTTCTGAAGTCTGGTTGTAAATCGGTACAAATCCTACAAAATGTTCACATATAATCAGTTTTTGCGCAAGTCATCGTCGAAGTCCAGGTATCTGAGCCATACTGACATTTGTTCAGTTCCTGATATATCCATGGTTTCATCCCCGAGCAAGGTGGAGCATGGTGCATTATCAACTTTCTGAATAATTTTCCTAATGATAATGTCAGAACATATCTGAATAATTTCATTCTGAATATCTGGACTCATGTATTCGGCATTTTTCGGATGATTGAGAACGTGTTTTTCCAAACTTACATCCCCGGAATCGATTCGAAATCGCAGAAGAGCTCGGAATTTTCCATCATTCCGTTGTGATCTTATCAATGACAAAGGTCCACTATCGTTATCGCCTCTCAAGGGCAATTCTTGCTCAGCACAAAAAATAATGGTTCTTATTATTGGTATGATAGCTGCTCCATTTTCTTTTTTTTCCTTGGCTTGCTGCTTATCCATTAGAGACATAATATCTGATCGTTTTCCTGGAGATAACTCAAGAAAAGTTTTGGCAAACTCGGCACAAGTCTTGTGATATTCTTTGTTTGCATGCTTTCTAAAATCTTCCCTCGCGTTTTTCCAATTGCTATAGCAGCTATAGCAGGGCCCTACGGCTGGCTACGGGCCTGTGTTTTACCAACCATTCTAGGAGTATAAAGGTCTCCAAAGAACCGGAAAGAATGCAGATACGGCTATGAAATAGATCCGTAACATTCCTACCTTATTTTGACCGTTTGGAACGAGGAGGCTATAAAGGCGCTCACTTCTTTTCAGGGCTTCATTTCTTACCTATCAAAATAGCTGAGTTTGTGTATTATGAAATAGGTCCTATTAATGAAATGTCTGTATGAGTAATAGGTAAGTTGGTATATTCAAGCATAGAAAGAAAACTTGTAAATCATGATTAAAATATGAAACGTCTGAATATAGAATATAACACCTCACACGTGGAACATCACATAACGCTTCGTAGAGTACCTATATTATATACATAGTTCATTGCATTAACAGCCTTGCCTTAAAATTCCACCACTATATCAAATACAACATGTAGATTTTTACCTTGAAATATTTGGAATCTCCAATCATAAAATCGTGTATTATTCTGATACACCTTACGTTGATCTTAAGATAGATAATGTAATGAATCTGAAAACACAATCCACCCAAAATCTTATTATTCGTAACTGTTGTCAAAGTCGTCATTCTTCGGAAAGATGCTGTAAAGACGTTTCGTTTCGAAATCATTTTTTCGGGGGATGCCAGGTTCCAAACCTGAGGTGATGGTGTTCCCACAGACTGATGTAAGTTATGGAAATGACAGAAGGCATGAGTTATACCAACACACTATATACATAAAGCCTGAACACCGACTACAAACATATGTGTGACGGCATCAACAAAAGTTCTTAGTCAGTGTTGAGTGTGGTAGGTGATAAATATTGGAATTTTACATATTTCTTGTGTAAAATAATATGTTTCACCTGTTCTTCAGGTGTCCTTGTGTGGTTGAAAGTGTTTTTACTTGTGAATAAACTTGTATAAGGGTGTTATGAACAAAGTGCGTTGCAAAATGGCTTCCCAAGTGAATGTTTATGTTGGTGATTTATAATCTCATTCTAATAAATCGGGACAAATTACAATGCAGACGACTTGCAAGGAAAGGCATAGGAGATTTTGGGGCCGCTAAATACGATTCCGGTGCCAGATATGAAATACGACGTACCTAGGGCTCAGGACATCGTGGTACTATCGTCGTCTCCAGGGAATTCGCAGAAATATCTTCTGCAAAGGAATGAAACCTGTTAGGGAGGTTCTCTTGAGCATACGAGTCATGACCATGACACTCAATAGTCACAGCTGATAACTTTTCTGAAGTTCAAACCAATCACCGAAGCATCTGGTGGACAAATCTGTGATATCGACAAGCAGAGAATTCAAAAAATACCGTTTGCACTACAATGAAACTTGCTTGAAGTTTTCTAATCCGAAAAAACTAATAATGAAATATTTTCTATTTTAATGGGAAAAATGTTGAAATTTCTAATAACAATGTTTTTTATTACTAGTATGCAAAAAGAGATAAGTTTTAAAGAAAAAAAACAATAATCATATAGTAAAACTCGAATCTCTTTGATTAAATTGGTCAATTAAAGGAAACGTCGGAAACGGGAAAGGAATGTTAAATTAATTTCCATCGGAATCGTGTTCAGCGGTCCCAAAAAACCCTGGGAGACGAATTTCGTTGCATTTCAAAACATATTGAAAAACAATCCATGGAAATGACCTAGGTCATTAGGGTATCTTGACCAGCAGATGACTATTGAGTGTCATAGTCGTGATACATATGCTCAAGAGAACCTCCCTAACTTCATTCCTTTACAGAAGGTATTCCTGCGAATTCCCTGGAGACGACGATAGTACCAGGATCTCCTGAGACCCAGGTGCGTCGTAGTACAAGTCTGGCATCGGAATCATGATCAGCAAAAACCCTCGAGTAAGAAATTGTGGCCTATTTTGGCTATGATATTTTTAAATATTATCTATTAAAAATTCATTCAAAACATGCATTTTCCTCTGTGGAAATGCTGAAATGCACATTAGAAAAATAAAAAATGGTAACATTCTAACTAAATGACTTCCTGAATCGATTTAAAAAAATTAACAAAATCGGTTCACCCGATTTTTTTTTCGACCGTTTCTGCTTTATTTCCTCGACTAAAGCAATTTCAAATAACACGTTGATGGTTTTGACATTTATTGACATTTAGCTAATGCTTTATTTGTCAAATTATTGATTCTGCCTTTAGACCATAGACAACCCCCCTTTAGAACTGGTGTTGGCGATAGTTTCCTAATAATAAGTAGATAGGTAACACTTACCTGCTCTGATACTGTGATAGCTCATTTACTGGGTACAAATGGGTCCGGGAAATAGTTAGTTACCGTACAGTATGAAATAAAGTAATGAATTATTGTAAGAGAATTAGTGAATATATGGATATATCCATTCATTTCATGTTGGTTCTTGCCAGGTAACAATAATAAGGTCTTTCTAGCCAAGATCGAACAGTAACGTCAAATGATTTCAACTCCAAACAGCCGTTTCGCGCTTCTCATAGAGCTCATCGGTGGAACGAGCTAGTTTGCAACGTTACAGAACGATCTCTATTGAAGGTAGTCGTAACCGACCAACAACATGGTGAACAGACCGAAATATCTCATACCATCTATGAGATAAAGCAATGAACTGCTAGATTTCTCGGACTTTACAAACGTTACGGGAATGTGAGACTACTTGAGCCAAACCAAACCAATGTAAGTGAATTAGAAGCAAATGAATATGTATGTATGAATATATGTTTGGTGGCGTCATCTGGCACACTCAATCTAACATTTAATGTGGTACATTACTTGATTTCTTAATGTAAAATCTATTCTTCGACAGAGATCGTTCGGTAACGTTGCAAATTTGCCCGTTCAACTGATGAGCTCTATGAGAAGAACGAAACAGTTTTCTGGAACTATAAGTTTGTGACGTTACTGATCGATTTGGACTAGAAAGATACGTTGACGTGTACCGTTGGAACAGGCTATCATCATTAACATTGAATATTGGATTTCCTAATTGAATCACGAATATTTCGACCATTAGCCCATGGGGCCCAATGCAGATTTTGTCTTTGAACGTGAAGTGATTTTTTCTATACAAAGGGAGATTAGGCTTTATATTTCCTGTTGTATTGCAAGTGATGTATTATTATTAATAAGAAGTTCTTCAATTATTTAGACAGGGCGTTTTGTTGGAATACTTGGGGAAAAATTTTCAACATCAAATTACTATTTGGATTTACCTCAATATTTCTGATATAATCTAGCAGCCTAATTGAATAAGAAATTTAATTAGTGGCTTATAACAACAATAGCAAAATGAAAAAAAATTAAAGGTAAAATCACAAAAATTGCTCGAAATATAGTCCCACCTCAATACATTTTCGACATCTACTCACTAACGCATTTAGTGCAGCAGATACTTCATGCGGATTTTGCCGCATATCATTGCAGGCTTGCTGAATTCTTAAAACTAAATCTTCCTTTGTTAATACGGTATTAGTGTAGGCTTTATCTTTAATAGTGCCCCAAACGTAAAAGTCTAGCGGATTAAGATCCGGTGACCTGGGGGGCCAGGCCACTGGTCCAATACCATTAACCACGTCATTATTCATGTCATTCCTCCCTAGTCGGCCAATCCATCGTCGAGGATAATTGGTATCGGGCCATTCTCTTACAACTATTCCAAAATGCGGGGGAGCTCCATCCAGTTGTATCCAACTTTCATGCCTTAAGTTTTTGGCATAATTTCTCGAGGATTCTGATGTGCCTAAATATGGGTATTATGGTAATTTGTTGCCCCACGTCTGGTAAAAGAGGATTCATCCGTCGAAAGAATCTTATGGAAAAATTCAGGATTTTCTTCCATTGAGTTTAAAAGCCACTGGCAAAATCTTATTCTCTTTTCAGCATCACCAGGATGCAAATCCTGAACAGGCTGTAGGTGATATGCATGTCTGTGGTCATCAAGTAGTGTTCGTAATATTGTAGACTTCGGTATGTGAACGTTCTGAGCTGCTTTTCGAGAACTCAGCCTCGGATTGTTATCAAAAGTACGAAGTATACGATTATTCTGAATATTATATCGACGGTTTCTGTTCCGTTCGTTATTAACAAGCAGGCAGTTACGAAAATTCTAATGTGTTCTGATGAAAACGCGAGCATCTGGAACTCTTCTATTTGGATAGCGCCTACGATATTCACGAACTGCCGCTTCTGCATTTCCATCACAAAATCCGTATCAAAAATGAATATCTGCGTATTCGTTGTTAGAAAAAAGCATTTTTCACATTAATACTTGCGCAACACTAATAACAATGTTAACAATAGCTCGAAATCAAATCACCTGACACAATTCAATCAACTGTCATAATAAAATGAAAGAACACCTACAGTAGTATTTGTTTTTTTAATGGCCTACTACAGCAGATTGAAATTTGTCTGAATTCCAGTTGCTTAAAGAATTTTAATTTTTTACTGGCAAACGATGTGTCAAACAAAAAAAAGTAATGAGCCCTTTTTTGTTGTAAATTAAACAAAAATTCTAGAAATAATTTTTTCTTCTAAGAAAAAATGTAGCGTACCATATTTTTTATGAAAAATAGCCGAAGATGTGTCTGTAAGCACGCCACTGGTGGAAGTAAAATAATATTTTGTACGTAAAAAGACATATTTAAATTATCTATTCAAACGTGCCAAATTTCATCTGAATATCTGAAGTAGTTTTAAAAATATTTTCAAATCTGGATTTTCTTATAAAAATTTTGACACCCTGTATCTTTGTAACGAAGCATTTTTCGAATATAGTTTATAGTACAAACTGATATTATTTTGTAGTTATCTGTCTGCCTGTGAAGTTTCCACTTTCAAAACTGGACCATTCTGTATTGTAGAAACAAATCGTGACTATAGTTTCGACACTAGCGTTTCATCTTGACTATTTATGGCACAATTTAAGACACAGGTAACAAGTGGGGTTCCGGTTGGGGAAATACATTGCTAGAATAGTATAATTGAAATTGGATAATGAGGTAGAGTTAATATTGTGATAAGGAAATTTTAATGCTGAGGTATACTTATCAAGACATCAAACAGAATGCTGTAGCACACGTCTAATTGATCGTTTACATTTTAGTGTCATTATTTTAAATACCACTGAAAATTTCTATTGATTCTAGTGTGTTTGATTTAGAACCTCTACTCTGGTTATGTAAAATTTTAACTTTATCTAAATTTGGTAAAGTGTGCCTTGTTTCTAAAATATGCTTAGAAAAATATGAATCTGTTTTATTCAGTCTAAAAGATCGAAAATGTTCCTTATATCTAATTTCTATATTACAGGTTAATTTTTATACTCCAGATTTAAACTTATTTGTTTTATCTTTAGTATTGAATAAAAAATAGGACGATTCATTTTGAGGTTTGAAGCTAACTTTTAGATTGTGTTTCGATGAAATGTCTGCAATTCTTTCACTTACGGGTACCAAAATTGTGAGGGAAACGTATTTTGATGAATAATCAGAATTTTTTGTAAGAGGATGGATACTTGAGTAACTTAATTTCTGGTTTTTTCTGTCAAATAATTTGGTTATAATTTGAGGTTTAAACATTATCCTCTTGTGCCTTCCTAGTATACCTCCCTATTAAAATTTCCTTATCACAATATTAACTCTACCTCATTATCCAATTTCAATTATACTATTCTAACAATATATTTCCCCAACCGGAACCCCATCATAAATAGCTAAGATTATTCATATTTTCATACATTAGTATCGTTTGAAGATGACACGCTAGTGTCGAAACTATAGTGACGATTTGCTTCTAAAATATAAAGGGTGTCCTCGAACTGCGTGGCCAAAATAAAACCGAAGATTCTTTGATTCGAAAAAAAGTTGATGAGCCTTTTTACTTTTGCCTCAAGTGTCTTGTTTAGCCGGTAGAGGGCTTCAAAATTGCGAAAATAATTTTGTTTTTTCGATATAACTTGAGGATGTGATGAAGAACTTTTACAATATTTAGCAGGTGAGTTACTGTCAATAATGGCCATTTTTGAGAGTGGAGCACAGAGCCTTAGAGACCATAGAAATGGCTCAAACTTGAGAATGTAACGGGAAAAGTGTCCAGAACTTTTTTGTGTTCAATGTAATTCACTCGATATTTTTTATATAGATAGCTTATCTGATTTGAAAACTTTTCTTACTCTTAGAAAATTTCGATGAAATCAACGGATTAGCTTGAAAAAACTAATTTTCGAGTCTCTGCAATTTTGGCTTACTAATTTTACTTGATTAAAATACCTTAGTTGCCTTTGCTTTTCTAATGTCATTTTGGCATTTGAAGAATTTATTCTCAAACTGTCAGTTTTTACTTTGCTTTCCGTAAAAATTTTATAAAATTATGGCTCAAAATTTCACTAACACTGAAATGGTTGATATGTTATTGATTTATGGACTTTGTCGTTGCAATGGCCGGAGAAGGGAAAGATATCCGCATCGCAGAATTCCAAATCGGCAAACCTTCGCGAAACTGGCAAATTTGAAGCAAATCGCAGAGAAACTGGACGCAGACGGACAAGAAGGACGTTAGAGCTTGAAGAAGCGATACTGGAAGCGGTTGAAACTGAACCTGGGATAAGCACACTACGTTTGGGACTTCGTATTGGAGCCTCAAAATCATTAGTTCATAATGTACTGAAAGAAGAACTGTTGTATCCCTATCATATTAAAACAGTTCAAGACTTATTGCCCATGGATCCAGGTCATCGGCTAGATTTCTGTCGGCTTATTGTCCAAAGACAAAACGCGAACCCCAATTTTTGTAGAAGAATTCTGTTCACGGACGAAGATACTTTCACGAGATGTGGTCTTTTTAACCTCCATAATGAACATTTCTATGCTGATGAAAATCCTCATGAACCGGAAGTTACATATTTTCAGAATCAAACTAAAATCAATATTTGAGTTGGAATTGTGGATAACTTTATTATTGGCCCTACCGTTATACCCGATCGATTGAACGGGGAGAACTACTTGAACTTTTTGGAACAAAGGCTACTTGAACTGTTGGAAGACTTGCCCTTACACATTCGTCGTGGCCTGGTTTATCCATGATAGTGCACCTCCTCATTTCACATTAGCTGTGAGGCGACATTTGAATGCGGAATATCCAGATCGCTGGATAGGTAGAGGACACGATGCACCAGTGAACTGGCCGGCCCGCTCCCCTGATTTGACGCCCTGCGACTTCTTTCTATGGGGCGCTTTGAAGTCGAAAGTTTATGCAGCTCCAGTAAACACACGAGAGGAATTGTTGCAACGAATTAATCATGAAGCGGATTTATTGAAGAATGATCTTGAAGTACTAGCCAGAGCTCAATCCAATTTCTTGAAACGAATTAATTTGTGTATTCAGGAAAATGGGCAACATTACGAACAATTGATGCCTTAGCGATTTCCAAAAAAGTTTTGTTGTTTCTTTTAATTTAGCATTTGTTTTTCCTAAATAATCACATCGTTTCCCCATTTCTATTGTTTTTATTATTCGTGTTTTACCGAGATATTAACCATTTCAATGTTAGTGAAATTTTGAGCCATAATTTTATAAAATTTTTACGGAAAGCAAAGTAAAAACTGACAGTTTTGAGAATAAATTCTCCAAATGCCAAAATGACATTAGAAAAGCAAAGGCAACTAAGGTATTTTAATCAAGTAAAATTAGTAAGCCAAAATTGCAGACTCGAAAATTATTTTTTTCAAGCTAATCCGTTGATTTCATCAAAATTTTCTAGGAGTAAGAAAAGTTTTCAAATCAGATAAGCTATCTACATAAAAAATATAGAGTGAATTACATCGACCACTAAAAAGTTCTGGACACTTTTCCCGTTACATCCTCAAGTTTGAGCCATTTCTATGGTCTCTAAGGCTCTATGCTCCGCTCTCAAAAACGGCTATTATTGACAGTAACTCACCTGCCGTATATTGTAAAAGTTCTTCATCACGCTCTCAAGTTATACCGAAAAAACCAAATTATTTTTGCAACTTTGAAGCCCTCTACCGGCTAAACAAGACACTTGAGGCAAAAGTGAAAAGGCTCATCAAATTTTTTTCGAATCAAAGAATCTTCGGTTTTGTTTTAGCCACGCAGTTCGAGGACACCCTGTATGTGATAAAAAACAAAGTAAAAGTGTTTTATTTTATTATGTCAATATGATAAATTATCACAAAGTAATGGCTTCCACCATTGGACATATTTTATGTTTCAAATTTTGATGTGGCCCCACATTTTTATACTATATATTGTATACTGTATGAGAATAATTGTGGATCCTTTGTTTGTTGCAGTTGATACAATATTGTCTTCGGTTGTTTTGTCTCTGAGAAATGCCTCTCTAAAAACCCCCAATAAATCAAAACACAATGTAAATGTTCAGAACCATAACATATTTCTACCCCTTCAAGATGTCTTCTTTCGATTTGACTTCAACGATAGCCGATATATTCTGTTCCTTCCCACTTTGGACATACTTCTCTCTCTCTCTCTCTCTCTCTCTCTCTCTCTCTCTCTCTCTCTCTCTCTCTCTCTCTCTCTGTGTTTCACCCTTGTTCTTCATGTGGCAAGCTAGAATATTCAACTTGTAATAAATTATTAAATTATTCACAAACTCTGGGAACACGGACACTTTTCTGAGAAGTAGGTACTCATCGTTGAAATTGCTATATGAAAAGTTTTCACTAAAACATTATTTGAACCATTTTTCTGAGATGGAAAATGATGTTGGAGAGACAAACAAAGCTTGAAAATGAGAACGAATAACATGAATCCTTCCTCTCAGAATTCAACGGTGTTATCCCAATAGCAGAATAAAAATGCTCATACTAATTATAGGCAGTGATGAAATTAATCAAGTTTTTGAAATATGTCGCGAAAAAGTATATTGAGAAGAAGAAAAGTTGTTACACTGCCCATGAGCATCAAGCAAATTAATTCTGCGCACAAATTGAAACTAATCACAGTGATATTCGGTAAACATCGTTAAGCGAAGCTGCACTAATCCACCTGACAAATATTGATAATGGGTTAATGAAATGGGATTGCGAACAAGATGTAAACATATAGTGCATATAAAGATATATTATGTATGTTCAAGATGTCATATAAATAAATGTCAATAATACAGGATGAAAGAATATTGGGAATAGCATTTTTGCGTTGGATTGAAAGTGCCTACGCACAATCCGTTTTCAACTTAATAATAATTTCACTAGCTAATTGCATAGCAACGTTGGCTCTAGAAGAGATGCAGGATAAAATCACTCGAACAACTTGCATTCGACTCGCCAAGAGTGTGCTAGACTGAGCTGTTGCCCATATATAGCGCACAATGGTACCACTTGAGCCTAAATACTAAGATCTACTAAGAATAGTATCGGCTGTAATGTGTATGGTCAATTTTATTTGATCATCAACGATTCTACAGACTAAACTAAACTAACTTGGAGGTGCATTATTTCCAAGGTCTTGATATGAATGAATTGTAATAAGTCGTGTGGTTCATATCGGTATTTAACTTTTGTATATTTATTTTTAGGATATGATGATTGAATCAGAATGCGGAAGCAAAACACCAAGGGTGGGTGAGTGAATATTTCTTATAATAATTTTCTATAGAAAAATATACTTGTTTATTTGATATTGCAAGGTATTTTTGCAGACGTTAGTACAAATTCAACTCTTTTAAATGATACCGGGTAGGTCAATCAAAACAAAACACGGCCGATATCTCATATACCGTTCGTTTAACAGAAAATCGCTCGGACCCGTCGATTTTTATTTGCTGGGGGAATAAATTTGCCCATATCATCAACCTTGTCACTTTCACCCCCTCGCGGGAATGAGCCTCAACCCCGAAATCCTAAATACGATTAGGGGTCGAGTGGTACCTTATTTTAAAGGTAATCGAATTCTCTGTTCAACGCATCTTGGTTTTACAAATTTGGTTCACCCGTTTTTGGAAAAATAAGGGAACAACAATGAAAACAAAACGATTTCTCAATAATTATTGCTCGATGATAAAATGTTAAAACCTCTTGATTTTTATCTCGGAGAAGAAGTCTTTTGTGCATCATTTCCAACTCTGTCACTTCAACCCTTAAATTAAAATGGGATTAAAATTCGTGTGATACCATATTTTAATGGTCATTAGAAACTCTTTTCAGCAAATATAAAATAAATTATTAACGTCAATTTTTCTTTATTATTTATTTTAATAAGGACATGTTTTCTACATTCCTCAATCCATTTTTACCAGTGACAAGAGGTAATGTAAATTCTAATTTTATCGTTCGAAGAAAAAAGTACTTCATTTTATCTGCTGTGGAATTCTGTTTTTGTAAAGAATTTATAAATTTTGTAGCTCCTTCGGAGTATTTACATTTAATTCATTTCAATTTAGTACTCGCAGGGTTTTGTCTGTGACTAAACGTTATTTTGATCTAAAATGGTTTATTCTGCTGCAGAAAGACTATCGCTGATTCAACTGTATTATGAGAATGGTAGAAGTGCTAAGGAGATCAACACTTTCAGCACTTATTTTCATGAACAATGATTAAACTAAATTTACATTTTGTGTCTCATCTTTCTATGTAAACCTAAACGATACCGTAAAGCTAAGCTCAAAAGGAATAATTTTTTCCAGAAAAACAATGTTATTACATAAAATTAACGTAAAAATCGATACAAATGTTTTATCAGTGTTGACTTATTAGCTAACTTAACTACCTATTTTAGACCAGTCGGCGGGGACGAAATGATATGAAAACGTGCATTTTCCGGGCGGTAGCAATGTTTCAATTGATTCTCATATATTTTTTGCCGTAGGATACGATTATCTTTACCCGTACTTTGTAAAAGTTGTGCTTCATCTTTTAATTTAACTATTTGTGAAAAAATAATGACTTTTTTTTACATTTTCCTTTATATCTCCTTTCCTGTGCATTTTTAGCATCATGCACCTCATAGTTTTTGTTCCTTACTTAATTATCTACAAAATCAGATCTGGTGCGATATCCCAAGTACCATTGGTAACCTGCAAATTGCATGGAAAGCTGAAAAAGCGTGCTTTTTTCTACATTGAAGATCTCGACAATTAAAATACCCAGGAGCTTGAAATTTTCAGAAAATGTTGTTATTACTGATATTAATAAGTGCACCAAATTTCAAAACGATCGTTTTCTAACTTTTAGAGTTATCAATGATCAAAATTTTTTTCGAAGCTTAGTTGCATAATGTGCCAAAGTTGCTGTCTCAAAAATTCAAAAAAATTTTTAAATTCAATATCCCATTGAAATTTTTTAGAAAAGTTGATTAGAACCGATTTTATAACTTCAGGAATTAAAAAAAATATATCTCCGCTCCTGTGCATGCTAGGAATTTTTTTTTTTTTGGTTTGTGAAAAAATATCAGCTTCAAAGTTATGCAAACAAGAATCATCAATATTAATTTTTTTCAAATTTATATAGTGTTAAACAAATCATTATAAAATCGGTTCTAATTAACTTTTTTTCAAATTCCAACAGATATTAAACTTGAATATTTTTTGAATTTTTGAGACCAGCTGGATCAAAATCAGACGATCACAGTAACTTCAGCGCATTATGCAACTAAACTTCGAAAAAAATTTTGATCGTTAATAACTCTAAAAGTTAAATAGCGATCATTCTGAAATTTAGTGCATTTATTTATATTAGTAATAACAACATATTCTGAGAATTTCAAGTTCGTAGGTATCTTAATTGTTGAGATATTGAATTTTTAAAACACGCTTTTTCAATTTTTAACGTAATTTGCAGGTTAACAATGGTACTTGAGATATCGCACCAGATCTCATTTTGTAGGTAATTGAGTAGGGAACAAAAGACTATGAGGTGCAAAATGCTATAAATACACAGGAGAGGAGATATAAGGGAAAATGTAAGAAAAAGTTTTTTTTTTCACAAATTGTTAAATTGAAAAATGAAGCACAACTTTTACAAAGTACAAGTAACGATAATCGTATCCTACGGCAAAAAATACATAAGAATCAATGGAAACATTGCTACCGCTCCGAAAATGCAGGCAAAAATCTCCGCCTACTGGTCTACTTAGTTCTTAAAAATTGTTAAGCCTTGAAAAGACATTTTGATGACCTTTGAATTGTGGTATCATATGACTTTTAATCCCATTTTAATTTAAAGGTTGAAGATTACCTCTGCGGAAAGTTGGGAAACAGAGTTGAAAATAAGCGAAAAAACTTTTTTCTCGCTACAAAAATCAACGAATCTCAACTTTTTCCAACGAGCAATGATTTTTTTCTCATTATTGTTTCCTTATTTTCTCAAAAACGGCTACATCAAACTTTAAAACTAAAATGCGTTGAAGAATTCGATTACCTTTACAATAAAGTATCACTCGACTCCTATTCCCATTTAAGAATTTGGGATTAAGGGCGTGAAAGTTACAAGGTTGATGATATGGGCAAAATCTTTCCCCCGAGAAATAAAAATCGACGGGTTCGAGAGATTTTTTTTAAACGAACGGTATATGAGATATTGGCCGTGTTTCGTTTTAATTGGCCCACCCGATATTGTGTCAATATAAAAGATTACATTTCCACGCCTACAGCGACTGTACAGTCTGCTTGGCAAGTGGAAACCTTTGTGTCTTAATCTTAATGGTCCTTCGATCGAATGAGAGCTAACATAATTTTCTAGGTTCTCCTTCGCAACTCAAGAATTTTGTGGTTATAATTATTTCACATATAATAACTCATTCCCGACAAATAACAATAAAGGTTCAAAAATGTATAGGTAAATTAATGCTCAATAAAAATATCTTCGCAATAAGAATATGTCGAATTTGGATTCATATATTTGCGTAGACTAAAATCGAACAGCTTTTGCCGACGATTAACTTCTTTTGGCACATGAATGTTCTGTTGGAACTATTTTTAGATATACCTATTTTGCATTGAGGCACAAAGCAACTGTTGTAACTAGTGATTTTCTTATTTGCCACTTACTATTAAATCAAGTAAATTACGTACAGATTTTGGTTCATGCTTATTGAGTAGTATATTGTCATTAATTTTCAAACGGTGAAGAGTAAAATCGTGGACGTCATAACGCGTAAAAAATATTTCGTTGAATTCAAATTATCATGCTTAGCTACTGGTTTTTTGACACTGTTTTTGAAGATAAATCAGAAGAAAATGTTTTTTTATATATAACACGTAATAGAATAATCCGAATAAGTTCTGGTGACATGGCCTACAAAGTATTCTTAGTGTAATATAATCTTAAAATTACATATAACAAAACAAAAATAAATAAGATGAGTGAAAACTATTCGATACAAACAGTAGCTATATTATGAATACTTTAATAAATGAGAAAATAGTACTAAATCAGCCTATCTGTTGATCAGGTATTTGCATGTTCAAGTGAAAAATGTTTAAAGCTTTTTTTAATACAGTCCTGGAGGCGATTTTTATAATGTCTATCTGATTTTTATTATATTGCTGGACTCCCCCATAGATCGGTGTATCCTGATTTTTCTTTGTTCTCATGTATTTTAATTTAAATCTTCCGGCAGTTCGTGTATCGTGATTTTTTCCCTACTATTCCCATCCTCGTATAACATAAAACATATTTGTTCAAGATTCCATGGATAAGCTCAACTGTTCGATTATGAAGATTTGATCTATTTTTAGGAATTCTGTTTTTTTTCATAGACGATGTTAGTCGATCTAACTACAGAAAGTCTTTGTTGATATGTTTTTCGCTCTTCCTACTTTGTTAATTGATAGTTGCGATGCATTGCCCATGATAATATGTGATTCAATATAAATATAATATGTTGTTTTTTTTAACGTTATGGTTCGAATATTTTGCACCGATATTTTACTTTATTGATACAATCTATCCACTGAAGTTAATTATCAATCAAAAGTCCTAAGTATTTGTTAACAACAACTTCTTTTTGCACATTATTGCCTATATACAATAATTGTATTGTCCCATTTGGTTTGTTTTTGTGTCTCATCACCATATATACAGTTTTCTCGACATTTAAAGCTTATTTATTTATGAGTAAACATTGATAATATTTGTTTACATCATTATTCACTGTTTGCTCTAATGCTTCAAGAGACTCATTTGGATAGGTACGTTATCATCAGCAAAGGTGGCAAAGTTTCTTGCTCTTGAATCAGACGTTTTCAGTGAAGGGATGTATAAAAGATATAGTATATGTCCGAGTACTGACCCCTGTGCCACACTAATATTTATATTATATTATTACTTTTATTATTTTCTAAATTTGAGTATAATTTTCTCTCTGTCAGGTAGGTTTTTTAATAGATTATAAGTAACTCCTCTGAATCCCATTTTACTCAGTTCTTCATAATTTTAGCCACGTTCACAGTATCAAATGCTTTTCTGAGCTCTACAAATACCGTAACTACATATTCGTTTTTATTCATTCCACTCAGTATTTTATTTTTCTTGAAAGCAATATTGTTGTGGAATAAAACACTAACAAATTATCTCAAAACTTTCTCCACTATTTTAGAGAAGATACTTAATTATTAACAATTTGGATATGGAAAATTTTCCCTTTACATAACCTGATGTCATCGATAATATGCAGCAAATATTTCTTAGTTATACCATTGATTAATTAATCAATGGTTATACCATCGTATACTGGTGCTGAAGAGTTTTTTTAGGAGGTGAATTACAGTTGGAATTACCTTTTTATCAAAAGGCTAGAGAAATATGGATTTATTGTTTTCCTGTTGTAAGTCCAAATCTGTATCCTGTATTTTATGGGAGATTTTTTCTCCTACCTCTAACTAGTACTTGAAGAATTCATCGACTACTTGGAGCTCATCTGTAATTCACGTTCCATCCTCTGATATTATTTTCTCTATATGCGTTTTTCTTTTTGTTCTATTGATATTATGTATGACATTATTGATGACTTGCCGTATTTTTTTTAAATTTCGTCCTATCTTGTTCTTTTGTTTTTCAACCCTATTGTCTAATTGTATTGACTTCATTTTTAAATTGTTGAACCTTTGTTGAAGTTGAGGGTTGAGCGATTCTCTTGGTTTTTATATACATTATCTCTCGTTGATTCTGTCCAAAAACTCTTTCGTTATCTATTCATTTCCATCAGTTACCTCCAGTATTATTGCTTCTGAGCAGCGTTTTTTTCTCTACAATAATATTTAAGATTTCTTAAGTTTCATATCTCCTCATTATTTAGTCTCATTCTAACATTTTCTTCGAAGTTATTGTAGTTGACTCGATTTATTTCTATTTTTACAGAGTTTGGTTTGTTAACAATTGGATCATCATTGTAATTTCCAGTAGGTTATGATCTGATAGACAGATTTCCTTGATACTGATGCCACAATTTATTCCATTATTTTTGGGACATGGCCTATGATTTGAACGGTTTTGCATTTCGAAGCCATCACTTATAATCACCTGTTAATATTCATGGGTTGTCATGGAATTTTCAAGCATTCATGTCACCTATGATAATACACTTTTCCAAATTCTATGCAACACATTGAATTCAGTGATGAAATCTTACACATTTTTTGGTGTTGGTCGATAAGCTGATTGATTGATTCACAGTATTGCATGTTTGAGTTTCCTTCACTGTGAGGTATTCCTGACGTACATAGATTCCTGTGCCTCCTACCTATTGTATTTCGACATGTATGTATCGCTTCAAAGTTTGGAAGATCAAAGTATTGGGTTTTATTTGGATATATCAATCTTTCTTCATTATGTTCTATTCATACTTTTTCATTCAATTTGCAATGATATCCCTCAATCCCATTTTTGTGTGGCTACCGTTTACTTAACTGATCCTAATCAATCGTGTAAGCCATGAAGAAGAGAAATGGATTTGGTGTGACATAATTTTGAAGATACCGGTCACTAAATAAGGGATTCCTTTGTCGACAAGAAAGATATGTGCCAAAACTCTGGACAAATGGTAAAATCCCTTAATAAGTGAATGAGATTTTGTTTGCTTTGATAAATCTTTCAATGCTTCCAGCTTAAACTGTATAGCATATTTTTATTTTATTTAAGCAACCAATAGTTCAAAATTAAATTTCAACACAAATTCAAATATGTTAAGTTCAATGCACCATGAAACAAATGGATAACAGGATAACACTTGTTCCCAACGTAACCAACGACACCTTGATCATAGTTAGTCAAAAAGTAATTCAACAATTTGTTCAATGTGAAAATTACGTCAAATTATGCAAAATATGTGTCTTCTCTCTCTGCCATGCTCAAATTGCTTGACTAATTTACAAGCCAAGTTGAATAGTCTATTTCCAGAATACAAAATATGAATTCGTTTATAAATTTCAGGTTTCTGTCCAGAAACGTCTGATACATTTATTTGTTGGCCTGAGACGCCAGCAGGAACAATTGCAAATCATTCTTGTCCTGAAATATTGACCTCTACTTATACAGCCAGTTATAACAATTATGCATTCAAAGAATGTTGGCAGAACAGTTCATGGTATTTCAAGTCTAATCAGAGCTCGACCCATTGGACCAATTATACCATGTGTCTGGATAAAAAAAATCATGCGGTAAGTACTTTTTGCGATACTACTTTACAGACATTTTGACTATTTTTCACTACTCAGTAAGTGGTATATGTAATAACTACTTTTGTTCTTCGTACAGATTCGAACTATTCTTCTCGTAAGTTTTCTCTTCAAAGGAAAGAGAGCCTAGAAGTGAGATTCACCGAATAACACCGTCATTGTTGACATCTCTTACAACTCAAGCAGTGATAATAGCTACCATTCTAACTCCAGATATATGTTTATGTTGTGCTAGAATAATTGTTATTTGACCTAGCATGTTAGTCGATTTTAGTTAGAAGAGAATATCTCACTATTATTCGTTTTGTGATGATAATAGGCTTGTCTACAATTTTTCCCTCAAATAAGTCAAGTTCTATTTTAAAACCAACATGTCCATCTGTATTATTTGGATTCATAGACTCTGATGGCTCATAATCTGTGGATGTAGTAGTAATTTTTTATTAGCAAAAATGTATCCTAAAGATCTGTTACAGTCGATTATTTTGGATGGTGAAGTTACTTTCGATGCGGTTGGTCAATATTACAGATAGTCTCACCCGATCAACAGCAGGTCTTCATGTTATTCGCCAAGTCGAAAACGTTTGAAGACTTGCTCACATTTGGTACATAGAGTATCATTTCCGTAGCTCTAAATGTGAAAATAAAGTTTTAAACGCAAGAAGTTTCCAACCTCCGTCATGATTTTCTGATAACGCCGAAAATGTATCTTCAAAAATGTAGACGTTTCCCACACTGTTAGCGTTTGTTGTCATTTATTTCTTAGATACTGAAAATAGAATACATCCAAAGGCTGAGATATTTTTTTACACACTTATATAAAATAAGACGAATATGATACTTTTTCTCATGATACACGATTTACTGGAAATGAAATTGTTAGAATTAATGACTTTTGGACCATCTTGAAGTTTTTGCTATAAAGCAAGATTATGGTATCAAAAATTCCTCAATAATCTACTATTTATGATCGAACCATGCCAATTTTTATACCTTTTGAATTCTGCTCGCCTTCAATCAACATGAATTGTGTAAGTACTTTGACTGCTAATTCATACGAGGAGATTTGAACTAGCAAACATGAATGATAAACCTAAGCATAAAGATGTGAATTATTCTACCAGGATATTTGGATCCTCGTATTACAATAATCTTTTGGATTTCAGGGTGTTTGTTTCAGCATATAGAGATATTACTATGCCATGCAGTAAGACCTCGAGGGCATACTTAGCATTTCTGGGCTTATCAAATATCTATCTGAAATTCAAATTAAGTAGATACAGAAGCTTATCAACATTTGGACATGAAGTATAGATACCATTCATAATAATTTCATGAATATCCTACATTATTCAACTATCCCTTTTCCGAATTTTGACTGATATTCAACTGTTTGAAAGGTGGAATCAAAATTTGAGATTCACAACGACATATTGTAAAGTGAAATGCAAACACATTTCGTGTTAGAATGAAGACAAAGTTTTGGTTCTCCAGATTGAACATTTAAGCAATGAGGGGAGCCAGACGATGAAGTCACGTTCTAAAATGTTTGGAAAATCTAGATGTTTCAACACCATCTGCCGGAAAGCGCGGAACAGTGAAACAGCTGCCTGGAACTTATATACGTGTTGCCACTGTTCAACCTGGAGAACCAAAGCTTTGTCTATTGATTCGAACACGAAATGTGTTTGTATTTCACTTTGCATTGCTTCAGGTCCATCACCTGGCGGTTGTATTTCCAACTGTTTCCCCGTCGATTCTTTGAATGGCGGGAACTGTATTACCAATACGTGGCATTGGGAATTACATTCTCAGTGGGAAATCTGCTTTCCGGCAGATGTTGTTAGTGCATCTATGTTCTCCAAACATTTGCCAAAGTGGTAATTATACCTCTGCCGGTGATGGTTGAACAGTATGGGACTCGTTTCACTGATGAGCTTATGAAAACAAAGAAACAGCTAACTGGAAGTAATGGACGTGTTTGTCACTGTTGAGCCTGGCGAACCTAAGCTTTATCTAAAGACATATTGTTCCAAGCTGAAGAAGATACATGTTGCATCTGTATGAAGAACAAAATTAATGAGAAAAAGAACCGGCCAAATAAATACTTTGCTAGGACGAAACCGCAATCTGCCTTATTCTTGAGGTAACAATAAAAAATGCATGGCTTCCAGGCCCGGATTACGATATCAACAACAACAAGAAGTTGCGCCGCCCCTATAATGAATTAAAACTTAAAAGATGCAATAAAAAATTTTATTTTCAAAAAATAAATTGAACTCTTCCTCTTCAATGATTTCAATTGTTTTAACTTTAACTTTCCTTGGAATTATTAATTAACAACATTATTATACATTAAAGCCTAGTTAAATAGGAAAATAGATAAAGAGCCAATCATTATCTAGTTTCCTCAAACCAAATCTAGAAATCATTAATAAACAAAATGTGAAAAATGTAAAAATAATTCTATTATTATCAGGCTTTATATTTATTAATGAAGAATATACCGGGATATCAGAAATTATCTTGGTCAAGGGTGGTTGTGGAATCTAAAACGTGTGTCTTACTTTACGTTTGACATAATTATGTCACTGTCACACTGACATCATTAATAACCTACAAATTTCATACCTATTTATTTCAGTTGTAAAACAATAATGAACTACAAATTATGAAATAACGGTTTTAGTAACAAGAAAAACTAAATTTCCACAACCACCCTTGACCAAGATAATTTTTAATTTGTAGTTCATTATTGTTTTACAACTGAAATAAATAGGTACGAAATTTGTAGGTTATTGATGATGTCAGTGTGACAGTGACATAATTATTTCAAACGTAAAGTAAGACACACGTTTTAGATTCCACAACGACCCTTGTACAAGATACTTTTTGATATCCCGGTATTACCAACAATGGTTATCCAAAGTTTGAGTTGCTTACTTGTTTTTGTGTATACTATATTCTTCTCACTTATCTATTATATTCGATGTTGGAAAAAAGACATTTGTAAGCCTTGGTAAGGAGAATTTTTTTATTTATTTCAAAAAATAAGATGTCCAAATTTTGCCAAGTTCGTGGAGCCGCTACCCCTAAAGACCTGCTGTCCTACGCCGTGGCGTAGTTGCCTTATTGGATAATCCCGGCCTGATCGCTTTATGAGGAGCCTAAAACTTGAATGGTGGTTACCTACAAGAGTTAGGCATATAAGATTGTGTTGCAAGGGCCAAAATATCTTACGTCACATAAAAAGAGATATTTATCGTTACAATGACATCAAAACTACAAAATGGCGTAGAAGGGGAGAAATTAGTACTTACAACATACAGCAGCAATTTTGGCATTATTAAAATGGGACTTTATTGATCGTTCTTACGCATACTCTTCAAAAATGAGTAACTATCTGGAAATTGCAATCATTGATTTTCATCAGGCTGTTGTGATGTCTTTTACCCCCAAATTATTAATACTTTCAACTAAATGTTGTCATTTGTTCACAGTTCACAATGGTTATTAACAAAATGTACGTCGTGGGATATGCAATTTCGTTGGTAGCTCTCATCGCATCGCTTGCAATATTTATAAAGTTCAGGTAAGTTCCTTGTTTGTTTATATTAGCAAATTATAAAATCAATAAACATTGCCCCGATAGTTATTCAACACCAGCAATTCATAAACAATGTTCACTACTTGTGGTAGGTCATAAAACATATTTTATGAGAATATGGCTTCTAATCGTGATGATTTATTCGTGTTTCGGGCGTCGCATTTTGTGCGGGATTATAAAACCTTCTCGTTTCGGGCATACCCCCTAGATGCAATAAAATGTATTTGCAATACCTTCTCGTTTCCTACCTCCAATACGTTATACATCTCGCTAATTTAGAATACCTACTTTTATTCTAGAGATATCTTAGTCTATCATAGGATCGGTTGGATTATAGAGAAATAACAACTTATAATCTTATACGCAGTAGTAATTTTTTATTTTTTTAAATTTACATTTGAGATACAAATTGACATGTCATTAATACTATTCACTGGTATTTACTCACACAATCGTTTAGTAGAAAGGTCAAAAATTATAAAAATAACAGACTTATAGATATTAACATTAATGTTAATAGTAGATACCTCATTCAAAAAAAATAATACATATTATGCTTCTATTATTTACAGCTTATTCAAATTTTATTATATACATTAATTTTCTCAAAGTTTGGCCTAGTCTTACTTTACTTTGTACAAAATCGTCAACACCCTTATTTATACGACAATCTGAGTCACTGTACTTTTTTGCACGCTTTGGAGTGTTCATATTCAGCTCAGTTTGTTTTACAATAATATCGTAGTACCGTATTTCAACATTAAGAATTTTAAGCAGTTCATAAATATTGGATGCGCTTTTGCAACACGATTGTTATGTCGATGATGCCATCCTTCTACCGAATTTGTTGTGCGATGTCGCTCCTTGTAGCACACCCATATGAATCCATCATCCTCAAGCCATTGCTCCACAAAATAGTCGTTGAACATCACTAGGGCATCTTCCTGTGGGGAGTTCTCCATTATCAGAAGCCATGCCCCAGGAATGTACTCTTTTGGCAAATGTGCCATGGCTGCACACATACGAACATGTTCCCTAATCTCTGTATTTTGTTTGTATCCTGTAACCAAACCCAACTCTTGCACTTTTTGCCACAGGCATTGATTGAAATGAAAATTACATCCTTGAATTTTTACTCCCAAAAAAGTTTGTTTAAGACCGTTTATTGCTGCCCGTTCAAAGTCAATGTGGACTTTTTCTGGCTTAAATTTTGTACTTTTTTAACAGTGTAAAATGTCTTTTATATGTGGCTCCTTTTATGTCCGGTAAAAGCACTTAGATGGCACGAAATGAAAGGCATAAACTTGATAATTTTCAATCCGCCCGAAACGAGAAGGTCACAGGAGGTAGTTTTTGATTTACGCACAAAACGCGCCGCCCGAAACAAGAAATCACCATCGTGATAATCCTATCGCTTCCAACGATGCAAACACCCTTATGATTATTCATTATAAATATTCAAGTATTAGGCTGTGAATTTCTCATAAACCGTAATAGTGGCAGTATTATAAAACGAATGTAAAATTCAGGAAGTAATTTTTTGACAACCGTTCGTGAAAGTATCGATTCTCAGTAAATCAGTTGCTGTTGATGATGTTTATCGACCCGCGGGAGGGGTTATTCAGGCTTCTGGAGTTGACTGGATATGGCGTGCAATAGTGAAATTTACATCACTTTCATTTAGGGTGTTGTAACAAGAAACAAATCCTAATTTTATTCATAGTAAAGAATCAGAATTCCAAGAATACATATATAGAAATGGTTCAAGAATATCAATAATAAAGTATGAAGTATTACGTTTTCTTTGATTGACATCAGATTTGACTAGCTTATGATTTATCATTATAAAATATTCTAAAGAATACCACACGAGATAAAGTCGAAAATAATGCTCCAGATATTTTCTCAAATTTGTTGCCATTCGGCAATAACTACCCCATGACTTCAAGTTCCTCATGGCTATTGCTTGACAACCAGACGGAATTCCAACAGTCGTTCTCGAGGAATGTGGGCCTGAATTAACACCAGTTTTCTGCAGGTTGTTCACCCTTTCATACAAACTTGGTGTGCTTCCTTCCAGCTGGAAGACAGCTAGAGTGCAACCAATTTCAAAAAAAAGGAAATAGACCCTTCCTAATAATTATAGACCCTTTGCACTATTATCTGTGATTTCTAAAGTGTTGTAGAGAGCAATCGATATCGAGCTCATCAAATACCTAGAAGGCTACAAAATTGTGAATGACCGGCAATATGGTTTTGGTCAACAGGAGACCTACTTGCCTACGTAACACACGTATGGCAGAAATAAATTAAAAAACATGAGAAATCTCTAGTTGTGTCATTGGATATCTCCAAAGCCGAGTCTGGCACCAAAGCCTTTTTGGGAAACTTCCGTCACATGGTTTGCCGCCTTAACTTCGTCGCTCACTATCGAGTTTGCTCTCAGATGTGTCAATCACTACTCCATGTGGTGGTTGACAGAGTATCCTCCAATACAATGGCTATCAACGCTCGTGTTCACAGGGATCTGCCTTGGCACCAACTTTGTTTCTGCTCCATATTAACGATCTGCTGGAAGTGACCACCTATACCGTCCATAGCTTGGCAGATGATGGTACACTACATACTGCTTTCTTATCTAGAGCCCCTATACTATCCAATGACGACAGAGGAGCGAAATAGGGCAGGTTGATACAATTAATAGAGATTTGGCAAAGATTTTGAAATGAGGATCTGATAATCTAGTAGAGTTCAATGCAACCAAAACTCAAGCTTGCGTCTTCTCCAGGAAGGCGGATCTCACAATTCCTAATATGATGATGTCAGGTACAACTATTCCTATGAAGCCACAACAGTGCTAGGGATTACCACCAACAGCACCCTCTCATGGGACGATCATGTGAGGTCCATTGCGAAAACAGCTTCACGAAAACGGTTTTGTATTCCATGCCAAGAGCTACTTTACATCCCAGCAGCTCCTCATAATCTATAAAGCACAGATGGAATACTGTTCACATGTTTGGAGTTCGGCTCCCAAACATACGCTGAAACTCTTGAATTCTATATAGAAGAGAGGCTATTCAATTGTTTGATTATGTCACACTTACGAGTTCATTGGCCTCTCTAGAACATCGGAGAAAGGTGGGAGATCTCCCCCTTTTCTATAGATATTTCTATGGTCAGTGTTCATCAGAAATCTCGTCTGTTGTTCCACCAAGAGAGATTCCAGATAGGCGGACTAGACGAGCTCAAACTAGTCACCCCTTCACTGTCAAACTCGAGACCAGCCGAACTTCTTCCTACCAGACTTCATTTTTCTATCGAACAGCGAAGATGTGGAACTCTTTACCTAGTGAGGTCTTTCCCTTTGCCCATAACCTCCAAACCTTCAAGAAAAATACGAATGCTTATCTCGTCTCCCTGCATCCCACTGCTGGCCACACTATGTTCTTCGAACATTGTAGGTATCTCTCTCGTGTAGTTAAAGTATAAAAAATTAAAAAGTTTTCCTAATTGGCCATAATTCTATGTAAGTACTTTAAGAGATGTATAATTAAAATTTCTAAATTATGGAGATAACAGACTATTTAACATAAAATTATTAAGAAGAATAAACCTTGAACCATAGGTGGGATTCGTACCCATATCCCTAGATGCAATTGGTTCCGACAGAGTCTTATATTATTGTGAATATATATAAGCATTTGAAAGGGTAGTAGATCATCCATAAGCATAATACCAATTCACAACAATGAGGATTGAGCTTACGATGAATGTTAATGAATAATCGATCTGTGGTGGGGCTTCGAATCACGAATCGGATCTTAAACTAATTTTCGGGTCATGACCATGACACTCAATAGTCACCTGGTGCTCAAGATATCCTGACCATCTAGGTCATCTCCATGGACTGATTTTTAAGGGACCGTTGAACACGATTCCTGTGCCAGATTTGAACTACAACGCACTTGGGACTCAGGACATCCTGGTACTATCGTCGTCTCCAGTGAATTCGTGAAATTATCTTTTGGAATGGGATGAAACTTGTGAGGGAGGTTCTTTTGAGGTTGCCGGTTGTGATTATGACCTTCAATAGTCACCTGGTGGTCAGGATACTCTGATGACCTAGGTCATCTCCCGAAAACCTCTGAAAGACTAATTTGGTCATCAGGGTATCCTGACCACCAGGTGACTGTTGAGTGTCATGGTCAAGACCCGTATGTTCAAGAGAACCTCCCTAGCAGGTTCCATTCCTTTGCAGAAGGTATTTCTGCGAATTCCCTGGAGACGACAATAGTACCAGGAATTCCTGAACCCCAGGTGTGTCGTAGTTTGAATCTTACACCGAAATCATGTTCGAAGGCTCCAAAAACCCCCGAGTGAAAAATGTTGGCTATATTTGGACTTTTATTTAACATTCTTGATATTATCTCCTGAAAGTGCATTGAAAGGGATGCATTTTCTTCTGCTTCATTCTGCTTTATTTCCTCGCCTAATATATTAGTACGTAGCATCTACCCTAAATTAGTTTTGAGTTTTTTCTCATATTAATTTTTACTGAAAAGAAAAATCAATTGGCATTTTCATCAATTCACTATTTTTCATTTAGAATAAATGAAATACTATTTCACATGATTCATCAAATTTATACAATTTTGAATTTATAAGTATTTATAAGATTCACGTTGTATGGGAAATGCATCAAATGAAAGAATGAAATGCTCGTGATCTGCATAATCATAATAATGATAATAATGAATTGAATTTAATTCCCCTACTTATATTGTAAGTAGTCTTGCCTCAATAATCTCTCTATAAATAGATGTAACGTTCCAATCTTTCTTATTGCATTTTTTGAAACAAACTGTGAGTTCAGAATTTTAAACAAAAATGTAGTAAACGTAGCAATATTTAACAATATAATTGTGTTTTATTTGTTCATATTCATTATTTAGCGAATAACTTTTTAGTAATGTTCAGAAATAATTACCCTTATCCACTAAAAATACTATTTAACTATTGGAACCTTCTGGCTACCGAGTAGCCGTCATCAGAGTAAACTAGTTACCCTGATGATGGCTACTTGGTAGCCGAAAGGTCCTCAGTACTTTGGTAGTATGTTAGTGGATAAGGGTGATTATTTCTCATCAGTAGTATTACAATAGATCCACAGTGTAAACTTTTTTATAGTTAAAACTTTTTTAGGTCTTTGAAATGTACGAGAATAAAAATCCATATACAACTGTTCGTATCCTTTGCCCTAGCAAATATTATGTGGATAATTCATTATACAGAAGTAGTGACCAATTCACAAATGATGTGGGAGAACTTGGTGAGAATTTTAAATTATTTGTGTAAAATATAATATAACTTTCTATGCCAACAAAACGGTTATATTTGGCTATAGCTTTGTCATTATACTTACACGAACCGTAAGTTCTTTGTATCAAAGGAAGACCTCATACAAATAATAGCCAACACTCGTTTCGAAAAAAAAAATTATTTTATCAAATAATAGAATCCAGCACAATAGACGAGCAAGTGTAATTGTGAGTGTAATTAACATGTTCGGATTTGTTGGTAATATTTGCAAAACTATGAAATACATGAATGAATAAAACTAAGGTCAAAAACTGGATATATTTCCCAATAAATATAATTAATCTACCTAAAGTATAGAATAATTCCATTGTCGTTGTTAGCTTACCAATTTATCCGACGATAGGTTATTTCAGCTACAGCTTACATTCTTCTATTCATCATTTCTTTAGTATAAACCGCATACGTACCTTTTTGAGTGACGTCGTCGCTCATATTTGATTGGCGGGACATAAAGAGCAAGATAATTCCAAAGTTTTATTCGCAACTTAACATGGTTTTATACTCAAGAAGAATGTACAAAAATGGATATCAGATTACATATGATAAAGTTGTTTGTTCGGTCTAAATGTTATTATGGTATTTGGCTTTATGAAAGATATCAATTTGTTTAATATATGCATGTGTAGCGTGTTCGGTTAAACCAGAGTACTAAAATGAATACTGTCGCTTCATTAAAAACCACACACCTTCAGATCAATCTGAATTTATAAATGCGATAAAGTTTTGTTTAGAATGCACTTATTTTCAATACGGTGAGCAATATTTTGAACAAATATTCGGCACAGCAGCAGCTCAGCTACTATTGCTAACCTAGTTATGGAATGCCTAAAGGAATTTGTAATAAATTCATTAGATTTTCAACCCATATTCTTTAAACGGAGTGCAGATGATTGCCTAATGTGTCTTCCCAATGATAAAATTCAATACGTGATTAATAAATTTTGCAATTTCCACTGTAAATTTCAATTTACTTGTGAAACAGAAATGAACAAAAACATAAATTTCCTAGATATGAACATTAGGCATGATGCAGATGGAAAAATAAAAACTTGGTAACCTAAAGAAGTTTTGTCTAAACGATATCTTCACTTCAATTTAGTTGCACCAACAAGTTATAAAAAATGTTAAAAACAGCCTTACAGATCGCGCTGTTAAATTGTCTCACAAAGAGGACCGTCCCAAAAATTTCAAAATTGTTCGTAATACACTGGAAACAAATGGCTACCCAAAAACATTCAATCCCGTCATTAAAGAAAGAATAAACAAAATCTATAATGGAACGTCATATATAAATAACATAAACTGAAACACATATAATTTTATAAAATTACCATACATTCCGGAGACCTCAGAGAAAATTAAGGAATGTTTAAAAAAATATGATATAAATGTTGCGCATAAACCTACTATCTGTGTTGATAAATATTTTTCAAATCTAAAACCTTTAATATCTAAAGATAAACATTACAAATTAAATTGTTCAGATTGCGATGGGATAGGAATCTCTAAACAATATTTACGGAGAAGAAAGTATGGCCATAAATTTAGTACTAGAAGCAAAAACTTCCACCGCCCTTGCTAAACACTGCTTTGATTATAACTATCAATTCGAATACAAAAATGTTAATATATCTATGGTTTCGGCTTTTACGTAGTGTAAATTCATAATACTTCGGAAGTTGGAGAATAAAACTCAAATTTTACACAAAACTTTTAACACTTAATTTAAACATACTGACAAATTGTTTCACCACACTGTGGCATTTTCAAAGCAAGGAATTATCAACTAAAGCTAAATCTAAAAGTACGTCCTCAAATATCAGGGATCAGAATGGTACAAATTGAGGGATGAGGGTGGATAATGGTGGGAGTGTGTTTAGAAAATTGTTAACAAGCGGTGAATTATATGTATCGATTTGATCATTTAATATTACATTATTATTGTTTTTTTGTAATTTGCCTCCATTTTGATTTTCTAATAGACCCATTAACGAACGCAACGTCATCACTTGCCGTGTCTTAATATCCAAAAAAAGCACGGAACTTTTTACATTTTTAGGATGGCGAGCTTGATGCGGAATTATCTTGTCATCATTATGTCAGTTTAAATGACAGTGTCGAGCATCAACAACTCAAGAAGAGAAAGTCATCGACGTGTCCAGTGGAAGAATTGATTTCAGCTAATACACAATATGGTTTAGATATTTGTACTAATAGTCGTTTTCTAGTGTTATTGCTCTTTCCAGTAGAGACGAAACTAAAATTACGGAAACAAAAGCGATCACAGAACCACTGAATCAAATTTTGACTTTCAAAATTAAGATGTTACCAACCACCATAAAAATCCCTAAATGGACTAAATTAAACATTTTTGTTTAAAAACGGCATAAAAAGGGCAAATTACAAAAAATAGTATAAACAACTCGTTTCCTAAGACCTTGAAGCACTCATTCTTTAAAAGAACTCGTGGCTTCGCCACTCGTTTTTTAAACTTGAATTCGTGCTTTAAGACGAGTCTTAGGAAACTCGTTCTTTAATATACTATTTGAGTGTTTCAATATTTCTATGGATTCTAGTATATTCAGTTTATGATCCTTTTTCCTGAATGTGTAGAATATCGGGATTGAGGGTGAAATTGTGGTTATGTTCTAACAGGTGATTTGGGTAATTAGAGTCCTTTTTTTTAAGCCTGTAACTTCTCAAATGTTCGTTGAACCTTACTTTGAAACTGCGTCCAGTTTGTCCTACGTACAAAGCACTACAGTCATCACATCTCAGTCTGTAAACTCCAGATTTCTTCAATTAATCTTTTTTAGATTTCGAGTTAAATTAAAGAAATCTGGAGTTTACAGACTGAGATGTGATGACCGTAGTGCTTTGTACGTAAGACAAACTGGACGCAGTTTCAGCGTAAGGTTCAACGACCATTTGAGACGTTACAGGCTCAAAAAAGAGGACTCTAATTACGCAAATCACCTGTTAGAACATAACCACAATTTCACCCTCAATCCCGATATTCTACATATTCAGGAAAAAGTACATAAACTTAATATACTAGAATTCATAGAAATATTGAAACACTCAAAAAACAATAATAATGTAATATTAAATGATCAAATCGATACATATAATTCACCGCTTGTTAACAATTTTGTTAACACACTCCCACCATTATCCACCCCATCCCTCAATTTGTACCACATTCTGATCCCTGATATTCAAGGACATACTTTTAGATTTAGCTTTAGTTGATAACTCCTTGCTTTGAAAATGCCACAGTGTGGTGAAATAATTTGTCAGCATTTTCAAATTAAATGTTAAAAGTTTTGTGTAAAATTTGAGTTTTATTCCGAAGAAAAATGTTAATATTTTAACTAAGGAAAGAAATTATTATAAAAGTTTTATTCTGGAGATGATTCACATAAAACGTGACTCCAAGTCTGTGAATCATAGAGCAGACATTCAATCATTAAGTCAGATTTATACTAATTTAATTAATTAAAACCCTTGCAAATTGCTACATGCGTCTTTATAGTGTTAAAAGTATATTTTAGGTAGAATGCTCAAATAGAAATATTTCTAATAAGGTCTGACAACCTTTTCCTATTACCTCATAAATTTTTAACATCTGATTCGAAAGTGGATACTTGAGCGTTAATTTCTTTGACTTCAGTCATATGTAAACATTGCTTGACATGACTTCGTATCTTATAAGAAAATTTCTATGCAGTGGCTTCTTGATACATATTCATATATTTAAATCATTAATGTGTTACAATTTCAATTACTCGTTTTTCTGTTCGTTTCGGCGACGTGGATATTTTTAATAGATTCTTATATCCACAGTTATGGTGTCAATTCTTGCACGTGATTCTTCAATATCTTATGATTTCTAACTACTTGTGGATGTTCTGTGAAGCTCTACACTTGCACATAACATTGGTGATTGTGTTCGTCAGGGATGAAGCTACCATGAAATGGTTCTACATGTTGGGATGGCTCCTACCCATGGTGTTTGCTGCAGGATACAGTTTGTATCGGATTTATGTAGCAGAAGACACAAAACAGTGAGTAGATTCAATTACAAATGTATCAACAATATATTGTAAGCCGGGCCTGCACGTAATGGATCGAAGTACAGTTCCTAAAAATAATTAACAACATTATAAACAAAAGTAATGAAATATTAAAAGAAAAAATGACATGTATAAAGCTCTAGTCAAAAATAAATTAGATTCAGATTTTAAAAATAAATATAGTTTTTTCAGAAATAATATTAACCAGGTTGTAAAAGAAGCTAAATTGAACAATTTCGAAGCAAATATAGGGAAATATAAAGAAGTACGTACACTTTATGGGAGACTATTAAGAAAATTAAACCTCACTCACAAAAAAGGAATAAAATAAAGAAAATTGTAGACAAAGAGTTAAAGAAAAAAATTACTTCTGAAATTGCAAATGTTAAAACTTATAAAGAAAAAAAGGTAGTGAACTGTAAATCTATATTTCTAGCACCTACAGGACAAAGGGAACTTAATTGTATTACTTAGGTATTGTCATAGAATATATAATCTCAGGAAGGAGTATAAATTGAAATAAAAAAATGTGTTATATGAAGCGAGTTTTCTAACTAATAGATTCAAAGTGTTTTTTAAATAGGTCAAACGTGATTGTATTACTTGGGTATTGTCATAGAATATGAAATATCAGGAAGCAGTATAAATTAGAAAGAAAAAATTTGTAATATGAAGTGGGTTTTCTAATTAATAGGTTTAAAGTGTCTTAAAAAAATGGGCAAGAACCTAATTATATTACTTGGGTATTGTCATATAATATATAAAATTTCAATAGCTGATCCAATATCAATATCAGCTCGTTAAAATTAGAAAATTCGACTACACCCAAATTATGTCAAAATGGGAAAAGCATAGATTTTTGCCCTCAAAATAAACACTTTTAAGAAATGTATTTTTTTTTTAAATGTATGTCCTTCGGGTATCAGGGGTGGCAAGTAAGAAGTTCCCCAAAAATATTTTTAAATGAATATAAAGGAAAATCAATGTAAATTATTCCTATGACATAAGTAAAATATGTTTATTATTAACACACACGTATATTTTTTTTAAGTTAGTGTGTTTGTGCATTTGTGCCAAAATTCTGCAATGCTTATTATTATGTAAATTTAAAAAAAAATTAAAATTTTGGAGTATAATCTCTTTACAGTATTTGCGCTTGCTTTGTAACAACTAATTTATTTTTGGGAATTTGAATGGAGCTGTCCGTTACTTTGTGATATTCCATTTTTGCAGATAAGAAATAGAAATTTTACTTTGTTAAATATCACTTTATTTAAAAGAAAGTTGATTGCAATTTCGAACTTTACATTGTATGCTTTGATAATGAATTGTAAAGTTCGAAATTACAATCAACTTTCTCTCAAATAAAGTGATATTTAAAAAAATTTAATTTCTAGTTTTTATCTGTAATTTATGTTCCTTTCTGCAGACAAAATATATAGTAATGTTAAATCTTTTGCAGGTGCTGGATACATGACAATCCTCACGCTAATTTGATTTTAACAGTTCCCGTATGTATATCCTTGATCCTATCTGGAAGTAAGTATACTGAATCAATTAATATCTTTAGTACTAGGTATGTCAATAGTGTAGCTATATGAAGGACATTATATCCACAAACGTAGATACCTACATCCTACACCGATTTTGTTCATCATGCTACTACATAACATATTTTCAAATTGTTGAACTGTAGCTAAAAGCAAGTGGAACGAAATGCAGAATGTTGACAAAATGTAATAATAAACTTTTAGGATGTTCGACCTTCAATGGTCAATCATGTAGAAATCGTTAACTATATTAAAATGTTTTGCAGGATAGTGTGTAAACAGCGGGCCCGTGTTAATTGATAGTTACACAATAGATCGCTCGCAATATAATTGAACACCGTTTTCCTGCATATTCTCAGAAAAAGGAAACTACAGCAGTAATGGATGACTCACCCTTTCCTTCATTTGCTATTCATTTGTAACTGAAACTAGAAACTCAATTCTTATGAAAATGAACTGTGAATACTGTGATCATGGACTTCCTACTCTTTTGTTAGCAAAATTTCTTTCGGACAATTCTGCAGGTCAAATGCTTATGACATAACTATGTTACATTCAAATTCTATTTAAAAAAGTATTTTACCACTATGTCTTAAACTGACACCTGCTGCCAGGTTGACTTGCAATTATTTACACTATACTATAATATGAATATAACCTTATAGTCGGAAAAATAAAGCCGAAAAAAGACTAAAGTAAAAGATGAAAAAGCGGGTGACCCGATTTTGACGCTTTTTTTAAAACCGATTCTAAAACTAATTTTTCTTAAATGTTACCAGTTTGATTTTTGCTTACATGCATTTTAGCATTTCTACAGAGGAAAATGCATCTTTTTGAATGCACTTTCAGGAGCAAAAATTCAATGTGAAAAAAAGTGCCCAAATAGGCCAGAATTTCTTACTCGGGGTTTTTGGGGTCACTGATCACGATTCCGAATTGGAGCAACGACGCAGATGGGGGCCAGGGAATCCTGGTACTTACGTCGTCTCATTTGTGAAATTATTCTTTGGAATGGGATGAAACTTGTGGGGGAGGTCCTTTCGTGGTTGCCCGTTGTGACCATGATCCTCAATAGTCACCTGGTGGTCAGGATGCCCTGATGAACTACGGCTCTGAAATTCAACCAAATTCGTCTCCAGGGGGTTTTATTGGGCGTTCATCACGATTCTGGAGCCAGAATCAATAATAATAATAATAATAATATTAATGAAAACTACTTGATTCTTACTTATACATCAGGGTTTTCGGAAATGACGTATACAACGGAAAACCTTTGCCGAAAATATGATGATTTAACTCAACTTACCTATGTATAAAGTTGCTTAGTTTGGACGCTGGAAGGCTTCTAAAATAATTAATTTCTTTACAATTTTTCAAATATTTCGAAGGTTGTTTATTAGATCTCATTCATTTTTTAGCCAAGCGTTTGTAAATGTAACAGCTTTTTATGTGGAAGAAACCCTGATTTCAAAAATTACAGGGTGCTTAAAAACTTGGTCAGAATAAATTATCTACCCATATTTTTTGTAACCCCTGTATAATTACTACCAATTTTTTTCTGGATTATTACTTTTATTTAGAAGCTATTTACTCTCCTACTAAATTTGAGTTGGGCAAACGGCTTAGCCACACAAAAATATTTTCTAAATCCCTACAAGCCTGAATCAGTAATTGTAACTTAACACAAATAAAGTTTTTATTAGATGTTGGCCATGATTTAGGAACCTAATGGAAGTGGAATGAACAATTAATTACCTAATGTTACAACAAATGTTCAAATGGCCACCATTTTCTTGTACACATGCGTTAATTCTACGTCTAAAATTAAGCTCTACTGTTCGTAGTGTAGTGTACTTAAAGAAAACAGAGGTCTTTGAATTGTATAGCAATACAAAGAACTGGGAAAGAAATTATACTCAACAATAAAAAAGAATCTCAGAGAGGCATAAAACTGAGGTGGAAGGATAATCAATCTTTGAAGATGAAGCATCCAATACTCGTGGTACCAAGGGAAGACGTGGGTGAGGTGTTCATGTTTACATTGAAGATCATAAATAAGGAAGAGTGGAAACATGGAAAAGTTCATCCTGTTATGGAAGGACCAAACTGTTTGTATATATACCAATGGATCCAGAATAGCAGGGTAGGGGTCTTTGGGTCCAGAACCAAATATTCGGAATCCATAGGCAAATACACCAGTATATTCCAAGTAAAAATTCATGCAATGAGAGATGTGTAAAAATCAATTTGTATAAAGGATACAAGAAGAAGTACATATCTTTCATTACAGACAATTAAGTAGTCATAACAGCGCTGAGCTTAAGCATTAGTATGGTTCTTAACTGAAAAATTAAACTAACCACCTTAGGGTGCCTTATAGAATAACCAAGAGTATATAGGAATTGAGGGGATGAACAGGTAAACGAGTTGCACCAAGGGAGCTGAAACGCCACTAGTAGGCCCGGAAACCTTCTACGGTATAGAATATACTGGAAATCTTCGGTACAGAAGACAAAGAACTCAGTACTAAGAACTGGTGTTATCTTTCGAGACACAGAAAGTCCAACTCCGTCTAAAAAACTGTGCAGTATGCTCCTAGGGCTACTGATATAGTGATCCTTGGCCCTTCAGGTACACTCCTGCTCTCGAATCCGGATCTATCTTGGACTCATCTGTAAGCCATACGAGCCCGCCTGGTGGCAACAGGGTGAGAATTTCGTTGCTCCAATCTAACTTATCAATGCTGAGAATTTTGGGGGAAGTGAGACAGTTAGCTGGGGTCATAGTATCTTGCCTTATTTCTAGTATGGGGCCCTCAGAATTGGCCTCATTCCAAATCACTGAGTGTCCAAGAGAGTAGTGCGTTTCAGTTCAGTTGCCTCGGCCCCTTAACCTATTCAGTTATGAAGCGTTCATATCAATTAAACATAGCCTATCCGGTGAGGTTAAGGTTGCGGTGGAGCATAGAATAAATAGGGGTAATTACCCGCTGCGACTAGTACACTCAACATCCGAGAGTCCGAGAAGTTATGATTAAACCTATTAAATTTATTATGAATAAGTGTCTCATGGCATACCTATATAGTTTTTTTTGTAATTAGTCTGCTAGTTTTCATTTGACAACTGTTTCACCAGACAGAATGGCATCTTCAGAATGAATTATGAACTCAAGAGCTACAAAAAAACGTTTGAGCAAAATTTATTTCTTATTGATTGATCAACTCGTTAAACATGTTCTCAAACAGTTTTTCCTTCCAGTATTTTTCGCAAATGTTTTGAGGGTGATCCTTACTATTATGCATCCAAATTCTGAGAATCCAGCTCCAACTGGTGTGAAACGTGTGGCGAAAGCAGCATTAATTTTGGTTCCTCTGTTTGGACTTCATTACTTACTCTTAGCATTTAGGCCCACAGATGATAGTGTTTATTCGCACTTCTATGAGTATGTTAACGTACTTCTCATTGCTCCCCAGGTGAGTGACGTGATGATGTAAAAATACTATATTATGATTCAGACAGAATTGTTTTTGAGATTTTGCCGTAAGTAAGTCAATCTTAGAGAGACTAATATTCCCTGATGATAATATATAATATCATTCGATATTCAACTTGCGCTCGTAGACCATTGGATAATATATTTTGTATTGAAAATCTTGGCTTCCGGGTGGATTCAGCGTCACAATAGTTCAACTTGATGCCGACGTTCCGACAACCATGGCAGGTGGTATCTTCAGGGCAGGCTTCAGGCTTGAACTGGAACGAAAACATTTCAATGGACTTGCTACCTTTAATTGATTTTTGTCTATCCTCCACATATTTTCTGTACTCCGATCATAGCTAATATCTTCATGGAAACTTTTGAACAAGATGCCATTGACTCATCTGTTCTCAAGCCGAAATGTTGGTTTAGATATGTCGACGACACTTTCGTTATTTGGCAACATGGTCGAGAAGAGCTTGTTCTCTTTCTCAATCATTTAAATTCATTACATCCCAATATTCTTTTCACCATCGAAGTCGAATCGCAAGGTTCATCCCCATTCCTAGATGTATCGGTTAGTCGACAGACTGATGGTACTTTAGGACATTCTGTGTATCGAAAACCCACTCATTCCGAAAGATACCTCAATGGTCTTTCACACCACCACCCTGCTCAAAAGCAATCTGTCATAAATTCCTTGGTCCACAGAGCTGTCAACTTATCTCAACCTCAATCCTGAAAATTAGGATTGAAACATCTTTCATCTGCTTCATTATCAAACAATTTCTCTCATTACCTTGACCTGAGCCCAGCCCCTATCCCCCCCCCCACCTGCTTTATCCACTGCCTATCTTCCATATATTGAAAACATAACACATCGAATTTTCAAAATCCTTAAAGAACATCATATTTCTATCCGGTTTTCCACACTTCCAAAATTATCTCAGTTTTACAAACCTATCAAAGATCCCCTTTCTCCTCTTTACTTAGAAGGTGCTTATAGCATTCCCTGTTCTTGCGGTAAAGTCTACATTGGTGAAACAGGTACTGCAGCTACTCGTGTGAAAGAACATAAGCGCTGTACAAGGCTTCGTGACACCAGTAGATCTGCACTTGCGGAACACAAGTTTGACACTAATCATCAAATCCTTTTCGAAAATACTAAAATCCTAGGCTGAGCCCCAAACTTCTATCATCGAAAAATCCTTGTAGTTATAGAAATCCTAAAACATCCATATAATCTGAACCATGACTCAGATTATCACCTTCCCAACATTTGGAAACCCATCCTCGAAAATTCCATTTCGCACATAATCACACAATGGCAGAGTCAGGTGCCGGAACGGAGTTAACCACCGAAATAAAAGCAGTGAACTGTGTAGCGTGAAGGATTTTACCTACAATGAATACGGCTACAGAAACCAGTAGAACAAGTTTCGGTTCAAGCCTCAAGCCTGTCCTAAAGATGCCACCTGTAATGGTTGGCGAAACGTCGGCATCAAGTCGACCTATTGTGACGCGGAATCCATCCGGAAGCCAAGATTAGCTATCCGCGAAAGTCTACTATAGATATTTTGTATTGTATATGTGAAGCTATATAATATTGTTTCAGAAGCTTTATTTCTTGTTACAGGGTTTATTTTTGTCAATCTTATTTTGTTTCGCTAACCAAGATGTACATCAAGCTTTTCGACTTTATATGTACAGGCGTCGACATCGACATTCTCTATGGAATAATTATTTATATACTGGAACAGGGGACAGTGCTGGTGTCTATGTAGTGAATAGTTCTGGAAAGACAAATATGATCTCTCTCAAGAGAAAATCAACAACTGCTACTATAGACTTATAATCCATTTTTCAAATTAAAATGTATAGTAAGTAGGTATGCACGTACAGTTATATAGATTTATTTTGTATTGATTAATTATAATTGGCATACAGAGTCGGCCCTAGGGCAGGGCGAGCGATGCGGTCGGCCTGGGCGCAGGATCTTTGGGGCGCCTTTTTTTCGAACGAAATTTTGTATAAACATTGTGTATTTGATATTATTTTGGCTTAATTATATAATAATAAGTAATGATATTCACCTGAATTGGTTATTTTGTTTTACATACAAATATAATATGAGTTGATCGATTCCTATATCATGTGCAGTATTAAAAGAAATCTGGAACGAAAACTGTTTCCGGGGGATGGGGTAGGAAGGGAGCATACTCCTTGATCACCCTGGGTGCCATTCAACATAGGGCTGGCTCTGTTAGCATATTTAGTTTAATTAATTAAGATAATTATTTTCACATGAATTATTTTATAAGATCAATTGATTATTGTGGTACCTATTTGGTCGCATAAATGAATGTAAAATAAACAGATGTATACCACGAAACTTATCTGGACCTTTATTTATTAATTGAAGCTTTTGGTGTAGGAATGAATCATGCCCTAGATTGTTCAACAAACTTTAACTATTTACTATTAAATAATACAACGAATTTCAATTGAACGTATCAAGATGACTTCAATCACTTTACCCAGTGGCATTATTAAAGGTAGCTGGCACGCCTTGAATGACATCATTCTAGGGTTGACCCTTGTGTGTCAATTTAATCGAATTTTTGAAATAAAAAACTTATTTTTAAATTACATAATTACATGTTAAGTTTATATCTAATGAATGTTACGACATTAAATTTGTGGCATTGGTAATTCAACTTCGACTACGAGTAATATTATAATATAAGAGAAAGTGTCAGAGATTGATAAATTCCCTGATTTTACAATAACAAAAACTCATACAATTCCGTAAATTTAAGATTGATGGTCAATTCGCAAGAATAGGTTGAACACAATATTTACACTTTCGGAAGTTGAAGACTTAAAGTCAAATTTACACAGAACGTGTAACATTTAATTTAGAAATAATGTTGGCAAATTGTTTCACCACATTATGGCATTCTCAAAGCTAGGGGTTATCAATTTTACTACGTAAACGCTGAAACCATAGATATACAATATTTTCCCAATAAGAAATCAGATTTGCGTCATTCAATGTGTCAAAAATTAATTCTCAGTGTTAAAAATTCTAAAAATACGTAAATTTACTATTTACTAATGCTATTATAATTACAAAGTAACTACCGTCTAAATAAAAAACAAAATCATGAGACTCCTTCCAGATTTATGATAGTATATTATTATGTAGATAAAATATTATTTGTGTGCATATTAATATTAAAACTGTAAGAAATGTGATTCAAAGTGAATACATACATAAATAATATTTTACTTAGAGTAACAACTATCATAAATCTCGAAGGAGTTATGTTTAATGTTTGTAAACTCACGAGAAACGTTCATGTAGACAAGCAAAAATGTGTCCATCAGTTTCACAATAATGAACTACAAATTAAAAATTATCTTGGTCAAGGGTGGTTGTGGAATGTAAAACGTGTCTTACTTTAAATTTTTGAACATGTTTTGTTGTGTCAGAATATGTTAAGTCATTGTGCTGAAATTTTCTATTCCAGTTTTTGAATCATGCCTCTTACCACACAGCACAAAATTTTCATGATTGAAGCCTATTTTCGAACGGGTGCGCTAGTTAATGGAAATTGGCAATACAGTCAACGTTTAGTCCAGGCAACGAAGCAGAAAAAAAAATATAGTAAGCTAGAATTCCAAATTTTTTTTTGCATTTTGTTCCTAATACTCCATAGATCATTCACGACTATCAAGACCGCGGGGGTCAACCTTCCTACCCCCTCAGAACGGGGTTTCAACCCCCCAGAGGAGCATACTTATAAAAACAGTCCAAAATTAATGAATTAGGAGCCGAAAATGAAGTCTAGTATGTTTTTTGGGTCGCTGATCACGATTCCGCAGTTAGTTTTCTCGGGAAACTCCCTCCAGATGGAAAATTTGGAAAATAATATATAATTTATAATTTTGTTGCAAAAATTACCTCTAGTAGGTTTTTTGGTTCGCTGATCAAGATTCCGCTGTTATTTTTCCCAAAAAACTCTTTCCAGATGGAAAATTTGGGAAATTTGAGATTTTCCTGAGACGGATATGAATAATAAAGTATAATTTTGTTGCAAAAATGACCTCTAGTAGGTTTTTTGGGTCGTTGATCACGATTCCGCTGTTATTTTTCCCAAAAAACTCTCCAGATGGAAAATTTGGGAAATTTGAGATTTTCCTGAGACGGATATGAATAATAAAGTATAATTTTGTTGCAAAAATGACCTCTAGTAGGTTTTTTGAGTCGTTGATCACGATTCCGCTGTTATTTCTCCCAAAAAACTCTCCAGATGGAAAATTCGGGAAATTTGAGATTTTCCTGAGACGGATATGAATAATAAAGTATAATTTTGTTGCAAATATGACCTCTGGTAGGTTTTTTGAGTCGTTGATCACGATTCCGCTGTTATTTTTCCCAAAAAACTCTCCAGATGGGAAATTTGGGAAATTTGAGATTTTCCTGAGACGGATATGAATAATAAAGTATAATTTTGTTGCAAAAATGACCTCTAGTAGGTTTTTTGAGTCGTTGATCACGATTCCGCTGTTATTTTTCCCAAAAAACTCTCCAGTTGGAAAATTCGGGAAATTTGAGATTTTCCTGAGACGGTTATGAATAATGAAGTATAATTTTATTATAAAAATGACCCGTAGTATGTTTTTGGGTAGTTGATCACGATTCCGCTGTTAGTTTTCTCGGAAAACTCCCTCCAGGTGGGAAATTTGGGATTTTCTATCTGGAGAGAGTTCTTTAGGAAAAATAACAGCGGAATCGTGATCAGCTACCCAAAATACCAACTAGATGTCATTTTTGCAACAAAATTATAAATTGAATATTATTTTCCAAATTTCCCATCTGTAGGGAGTTTCCCGAGAAAAATAACAGCGGAATCGTGATCAACGACCTAAAAAACCTTCTAGAGGTAATTTTTTGCAACAAAATTATACTTTATTATTCATAACCGTCTCAGGAAAATCTCAAATTTCCCGAATTTTCCATCTGGAAAGAGTTTTTTGGGAAAAATTACAGCGGAATCGTGATCAGCGACCCAAAAAACATACTAGGAGTCATTTTCGGCTCCTAATTCATTGATTTTGGACTGTTTTGAGAGGGTAGGAAGGTCGACCCTCGCGGTCTTGATAGTCGTGAATGATCTATGGGGTATTAGGAACAAAATGCAAAAAAAATTTTGGAATTCTAGCTTACTATATATTTTTATTTTATTATGGTCTTTTCCGTACTTATTGCCTGGACTAGTTTGTGTTTGGACAATTTTCGAGAGCACTTCCCAAACGTGGCAATATTACCGGACAATTTTTATGCGTGCCTTACAAATTGTGTTGAACTGTTTCGCGAAACTGGTTGTGTCTCATAAAAAAGGTGCTGGTAGACCAAGAGTTCGTACAGAAGAAGTTGTCAATGACTCCGGTAAATAATTTGCAAGAACTTCAACAAACAATAGTTCAGCAATGTGCAACCATAACGCCAGAAATGCTGCAAAACGGTTTTCACAGTATGAGGATGCGCGTCAACTTGTGCATCGAACAAAACGGGGGACATTTCCAACAATTACTGTAATTTAGTTGTTACTAAAACCGTTATCTCATAATTTGTAGTTCATTATTGTTTTACAACTGAAATAAATAGGTATAAAATTTGTAGGTTAGTGATGATGTCAGTGTGACAGTGACATAATTATATCAAACGTAAAGTAAGACACACGTTTTAGATTCCACAACCACCCTTGACCAAGATAATTTTTGATATCTCGGTATAATCGAATGAAGTGGAATGGGAGGGGTGACACCAACACTTAGCCCCGGGGTAGATATGACTTTTTACTTGAAATCGATAAGTTTCCTATATAAGAATTTGTGAACAATTGATCATGTGACGACTTCATTCACATTTGTTAACAAACTAGATTTCGGACACTCTTGCGGATCAAATGTATATGGATGTAGGAGCAGAAACTATATCGAAAATAAAATTAAAAATTAAAGCTTTTATTTTATAGTGTATTAAAAAGAAATAAAAAAACATGATCTCCGACCCCAAAAACCGGTATACCAATTTTGAAAAGAATTGGACCATGATCACAAAACTCGTCCGGCATCTTGAATTTTTATTAGAAATCATGATCTCCGATCCCGAAAACTCCCATATACCAATTTTGAAAAGAACCTGAACATAATCACAAAATTCGTCCGATATCTTAGCCGCCATCTTGAATTTTTGAATTATGACTAAAAGGTTATGATCTCCGACCCCGAAACCGCCATATACCAATTTTAAATAGAATCGGCTCATAATCCCAAAACTCATCAGTCATCTTGGAGCCGCCATCTAATTTATTCTCTTATAAATATGCCATAAAACACTGTCACCCGAATGATGAGCACCTGCCAAATTTCAAGTTAATTGGCCACTAAATGTGGTTCACCTGCAAAATTGCTACCGAACGTACAAATAGATAGATCGATAGATAAACGAATAAAAAAATAAAAACTTTTAATGACTTAGAAAGCCATATGTCACATTAGAATTATAATGTCTTTCACAACTCGTATGTTTTATATTGACACCTACTGTCAGACTGACTTTCGAAATATGATTTTTTTTATACTGATACTTGCTGTCACTAGAACTATCACAATTTGCCACAGAGTAAACACATAACATAGACGGTGACGTCATATCGGGGCCGCTACCGCCCCCAAGTACAATACACTTCCTATTTTCACCACTTTATAGCGAGTTTGCAATTTTTGGGGAAAATTTGCATTGAAGCAGACAAAATCAGACCGTTGGGTTTTCGTTGGAAATATCGCTGATGAGCTGATTTTTACAAAATTCAATGAGATATATCAGAAATTATTGTCACATCTCAAAAAGAACTTCAATGTAACTATAGGCGATGCGAAATTGTTTCATTCGCATCCTAATACAGAGTGCCAGGAAAAAGACAAATCGGAATAACTCAAGAGAGTTTTACGAGGAAATTTAATACGTTTGATTGTTCTCCGTCAAAGTTCCGTTCCAGCCAGGCTTGCAACTCCAGAATATATTTCAAATTTTGATGAAAATTCTCTGAATATACCGTATCGAGAAGCAGTGGCATATGCTGTTAGGTATGTCAGTCAGAATTTGAATAAGTATAGCATTCAACACTGGCCTGCTATCAAGAAAATTCTGAGATATTTATAAGGTACAAAAAGTTTTGGAATATTATATGGAAATTGTGCAAATTTCAATGAGTGAATTTATATTGATACACTGACGCAGATTATGCTAGGGATATTAGTATTAGGAAGTCTAGAACTGGATATATTTTCATGATTAGATAGATCTCCTGTTACATAGTCTTCACAACGTCAGCTACTTTGCGTACTACGTCAGTTTATGAAACAACTTGACGTTTTCGGAAATTTTGCAAATAATCCCAAATTCCACAAAAGTACAAAGCATGTTGATGTGAGATATCACCATGTTCGTGAGGTTATTTAAAACGGAAAAGTGATTGTGAATTATGTGAAATCCAAACTTCAGCTGGCGGATATCATGACAAAACCTCTACCAAAGACGATTTCGTTCATCTATTCCGAAATCAACATTTAGGATTTTAATGAAATAGGGGAAGTGATTTTGTCATATTTAGTTTGTTGTTATATAGTATGAAAAATGAAGTTGCTGTTGATTCAATAATTAATGTTGCTAAAGTCAATTTTGCCTACAAATTTTCTCTTACTCTGCATTGGATCAGTGTATCCAACAGATCACTGTTCATTGACAAATATAAGCGATTTGATGGCTCTTCGTAGATCAATTATCATTCACGTACATTCAAGTTCAATATTTGCGAATGGGGAGTGTTGGTATGAGTATTACTGTGGTTAGCAATTACTGTAACAACTCATGCAATGCTAACATCCTGGTTCTTTAATAGAGCTGGCTGAGAAATTTTCTGGGTAAGTATAAACAAGTTTGAAGTTTCTTTGCCACATGTGGCGTACTTTCATGTAAGAATATAAGCAGACAGATATAATTTTAGTCATGAAGATAATATTTAACATGGGATTATTGAGATGAATAAATGTGAATACTGGATCTCTGGTTGTCTACTCCAGCCAGAATGTTGTTGAATTACACGTTTGGTCCTGTCAAAGACTTTTTTCTGAACAGTAACCTCTAAAAGAGTAATAGAACATTAAAGATATGCGATGCGATGTTCCTTGATCGATCAAGTGTTTACGTACATTTATATAATAATAATTCTTGACCCAGGTATGAATTTTATGTAAATTCTAAGGAAATAGGTGACATTAACAAATATGTTTACTATATTTTCGTCTTTACGTACTTTTTGGTCTCAAGACCATCACCAGAAGATATTTAAAAACTGTTTCACGTCAACAAACCGCGGAATTTAATAATGTGGATTAAAAACCTCTACAGTAATTTTTCTATAGTTAAAGATATCATATCTCAGTTAGGAAGTGAACTAGTCTGGCTGGAATATCTGGCAACAAATTCCATTGCGCTGAAGTACCCACACTTTCAAACAGATGTGTTTAGAATTTATAACCACCATAGGAAAGGACCTTGCTGTACCAATATTACTGATTTGTATCAGCTTTCTACATAAACACAATTTCAAACATTATTTAGAAATACGTGAAAATTTTCATGTTCTCAATTTCTATAAATTTGACTCAATGATTGTATATCGATTCTACTGTTAACAGAATTATCATCATGTTATTTGTGAATCATCTCCAGGATAGATCTTTTATAATAATTGATTTCTTCAGCTGAAATATCAACATGTTTATAATCGAATTGTTGGTTATAATCAAAACAATGTTTAGGAAGGGCAGTGGAATTTTCAAAGTTTCTGTTTTTGGTGCTATACTTGTCTTTGTGTTGTTACTGTGAATTGTACCTTGGAAAATATTTTCTTCGACGAAAACCAATACTCATATTCGACATAATAAATACTATTCAATAAATAACTTATTGACTGACTATTCACTGTCTACTATATCTAATAATTTCAAATATCTAATCTCAAGGAGGAGCCTTGTTATTTTAATAATAACACATCGTCCAATTTGGGGTGTAGGTTGTCCTACGAGCCGACATTGACTTCGATGTCATTCACACTGTCGGAACTTTGTCGACCTATCATTGTGATACGATAGTATAACAATATGTTATATGTTTATGTTGAATAAACATTATTGCCACATAAGAAAATGAAAAATTATGAATTTATCTAATTCAGGATTTATGGAAAATAAATCTCTTATTCACAAGATATTAGTTTACTCATCTGTAGGTGAAAAAGGATAAAATCAAAACAAAGTATGACCAATATAATAAGTGACAGGTAAACGTGAATGAAGAAGCTCAGTATTCACATACTTACCTAGCATAATGGGTGTCAATAACTTTAAACACCCTATAATATAAATCTCCTATCTTCAATGTTGGGAGTCGATCCATTGTATTCTGATTCAATGCGTTTTCATGTTACTTTCACTAGTTCTATTGATATACATATTAAAATATATTTGTATTGGTTTGCCCATTATTTTGGGATGTTTCATTGTAAAAGTAATAACAAGACAATGATTACTTCGTTGAATGTCACTACGTTTATTCAATCATTTTCAGAAATGTGCAATACGTACTAAGAAATTACATTTTTGTGAATAAACTGATAAAGTTGCAATAAAATGATTCAATAATCATTGTAGTGATATTGTATAGTTTGTTTGTTCCTAATATATTTAACCCAAAGCATAATATAAACTGATGTCTATAATGTAATGTAAAAAAAGACAAATATATTGCTAGATGTTTATTTGTCGAGATTTATTTATACAATATATTACACAAGTTATCTACACTATACAAAAATTTGTTTTTATCGACTAAAAAAAAATAATAATAAATTAGATACATACATACAAAAGGATGAAACCTATATTTAGCACCAGTCAGAACTACAAAAAGTACAGAAAGTATATAATATTTAAAAATTTACATATAAATACATTTAATCCCATTAATTGGGTTAAAGAAAGGTAGAAACTAACAACAATAGCAACTTGATAATATGGTTTATGTTCATACGGAAAATTTGAAAGTGCTTAACTCTACTTACATTACAGACCACTCGCGGCGAATTCATGTCCCATTCGGCAATTTTTGCCGCTACAGAATATTTTAATGTAAGAGGGAGTTCCAATTTGGAATCTGAATATAAGTTATTCATAAGGAAATGTCTTCAGTAATATGACTGTTCAATAAGTCAATTGAAAAACATCGCAATTTTGTATAGAAGATATGAACGGTATAATTAATTGGTACATATTTTTCGAAAATGTTTACTTTTCTCCGTACCTTTAAATAAATTACTCAATGAACCAGTTCCCAGGTCCCATCTAAACAAACCGCTCATGGCGTTCCAGCCCCCCCCCCCTCATCTATAAATCATACAGTAAAGGATAACCAGATGTTGTCTTCAATACAAAGTGTCTTATATCCAAGGCGTCTCCTATATCTTTTATTGCTCTGAGGGATTATGGAAGCCAGAATTTCCTCTATGGGCTTGGTTTATCAGCCCTGCCTATAATTTGGGAAATAATTTAGATTTAGATTAGTTGAAACGAATTTTGTCAAGTAAAGATTCCTTAGGATTGAACGTTATGTGAGTAGATTTATGATCTTTAATTATTATTGAACAAGAGGTAGGGATGGGCGATTTTGAATCGATTTAACGCTGAATCGATTCTAAGGTGTCGATGTATGGAGAAAAATGAATCAATTCAAATCGTCTAGATTATTTGGTGAATCGATAAAGATCGTATAATTTTGATGCCGACCTTTATTATGCGATACTTCAACTTTCTGCTTCGATTATAAATTTCTACCATTTGTAATCCGTAAGTGATAAAACTGCATAATCTCTTTTATACAAGATCGGCTATCAGCCAGAAGATTATCGAAACTTCTTTTGCTCCATTCATTTTTTAAGAAGCATTGGCATTTTTTGTTCTGTATTTAACATTTTCAATGAATAGACTCAGAGAGTTTTGTCGTCACACCCCCACTAGTTACTGTCGTAAGAATTTAAGTAAAGTTGATAGCTCTAATATTGATTTTTATCGCACTGAGAAATAAGGATTAGAATAAGGTTATTTTTTCCCTTAAGAAGTTTTATTCAATTTTTTCGTGGAACAAACATTTAAGAACTTCCAATGCGAATGTGATATACTTGGAACATCTGTAAACGTAATGTGCTTCATTATTATTTTTCCAAATATTTAAATTGAATATAAAATATAAAGTAGAACAATTTTTATGCCTATGAACAAATAAAAGTATTTTTCCAGTTTTTTTTATTCTACTTGAATTCGATGCAGCGTAAAAAGGAAACGATTAATTAATCGAATCAAACTATCACATTGAGATTCGAATCGAATCATTGTGAATTTTGCCCATCTCTAACAAGAGGTATAATTTTTGGTTCCTTAGATTGTCTCCGATATAATTAAAAGTTGAAAAATAGTTTGCTTATAAATGTATCCTGGAAATTTAGTTAAATATATACATTAGACTCAAGGATTTTCGGATAATTTGCATAACTCAAATTACAAACTTGAAATTTTCGAATACAGTAATTAATTAATGTCGGTATATACTCAATTAATACTATTAATATTAAACTCGTTGATTACGTTGGATTATCCATTTATTATAGAATGAATATAATTATTATCAATGAATACAGATAGTTAGATATCTTAGACATTTGCATGAATAATTTTACCGATTGCGAATTAAAAACATGTCTACGATGTTGTAGAAAGGAGAATGAGTGCGTAAGTGTGATATAAACAACCAGACGGATAGCTCCATAAATTAACTCCCTTCTGATTAGAATCTAAAATCTACAGCGTATGAGTGAACAGTACTTAAGGACAGGTCGAATCTGTCCTTTGTAGATTATGAGGAGCTACAGGAGTGTAAATGCAGTTTTCGTAATGAACCACATGATCCATGAAAGGATGATTTTGGTGATGATACTGAGCGTAGTTATTGGGGAATAGTTATACCTGACTTATCTTATTAGGGATTGTGTGACCCGCCTTCTTCGAGAAAATGCAAGCTTGAGTTTTGCCTACATCAAACTCTATTAGATTATCAAGACACTCATTTCAAAATTCATGCCAGATCTTCAGTTATTGCATCAACCAGCCTCTGCTTTGCACCTCTGACTTCGTTGTTTGATATATAACTTTATGGAAGAAAGGGTTATGGAGTATACGATCATCTGCTATTCCATGGATGGGCAGGAGGTCACTCCCAACAGATCATTGATATGGAGCAGAAGCAAAGTTGGAACCAACACAAATCCATCTCGAACACAAGTGTTGATAGTCAATGTATCGGAGGATACTCCGTCAAGCACCAGATGGAGTAATATATCTCGATAGTAAACGACAAAATTGGGGCAGCAAATCAAATGTTTCCCAAGAAGGCTTTGCTTTGAAGATATATAATGCCAGCAAATAAAGCTTCCCCATTTCATCATTGTATGTTTGCCGTATATGTGTTACATAGGCAAGCATATCTCTTAGTCTAGGAGCCGGAGCGATATTGATGGTCTAAACATTAACCCGATGGCACTATGGTTTATTGTTAGAGGACGGTTCAATGACTAATTCATCTCACAGACCGCATTTTCCCCGGCTGCTAGATCTCGAAATAGAGCCTCCGCAAATTGTTCATTTCATGACTGGAGGTTCAAGTTGCGGTTACTTGAAGAGCATGCCATTCTTATACACTTCCACCATGTGCCATCATTTTTTATCGTGTCCGTTTATCAGGCTGACCAGTTAAAATTGGACCGAAAATGGACTGCAAGTTAACCCTCCCAAACTTGGTGGAAAATGTTCATTGGTGTTGGCAATTGTTAAGATATCCTATGCCATCAAAAGTGATCGGTCCATTTCTGAGTAATTGGCCATTACTTGGTCCAAAAACGGATTTTATTCTCATTTAGTGGCTAAATCTTGCGGATTACAAGGTAACATGATGGCACCATGTTAAATAACTTTATTGGAGGTCAAATAGAGACTTAAAATCATTGCCGTCACTCCCTGCCTATTTCAACCCCCCAAACACCCTAAAATCACCCTCCAAAAAATATTAATATTATGGATAATATGACCAATTTTATGATAAATTAGTTAGTTATTGAGATTCTGGCTGGGTTTAAAATCGAAACGCCGTTTCTTGTTAATTTTAAGGGGTGGTTTTAGGAGGTTTTGGGGGTTGAAATAGGCAAGAAGTGATGGCAATAATTTTAAATCTTTATTTGACCTCCAATGAAGTTATTTAGTATGGTGCCATCATGTTACCTTGTAATCCGCAAGGTTTAGCCACAAAATGAAAAAAAAACATTTTTGGTGCAAATAATGGCCAATTACTCGGAAATGGACCAATAAATTTTGATGGCATAGGGTATCTTAACAATTGCCAGCACCAATGAACATTTTCCACCAGGTTTGGGAGGGATAGCTTGCAGTCCATTTTCGATCCTATTTTAACTGGTCAGCCTGATAAAAGGACACGATAAAAAATTATGGCAGATGGAGGAAGTGTAGAAGAATGGCATGCTTTCCAAGTACCCGCAACTTGAAAAGAGTTAACCTCCAGTCAAAAAATGAACAATTTGCGGAAGCTGTATCTCGAGATCTAGCAGTCAACGAAAATTCTGTTTGTGAGATGAATTGGTCATTGAACCGTCCTCTAACAATAAACCATAGTGCCATCGGGTTAATGTTCAGACCATCAATATCGCTCTAGCTCCTAGACTATCTTGTTGATCTCTACTGACGAAGCCATATTGTCGGTCGACGAGAATATTGGAGCTGAAAAGATGTTGGATGAGCTCGATATTGATTTATTTCTCCATTACTTTAGAGCTCATAGGTAGTTATGCAATGGGTTTGTAATCGTAACAATTGGGAAATAAATTAATATTCCTTATTGGCGGCTTTTGCCAAGTACTGAACGATTAGGTAGATGACGTTATATATTATCACAGCATACATTTTGTTACGGTGCTTTAATGGCCTTACCTGACAACACCGGCCTATTAAATGCTCCCATTTGCGGAACTCTGCTTATGAGTACATTGCGGCCAATAGCTGATCCCAGTGCTGGGATAATACATTCATTTTCCCAGCGAAAGGCCAGCACCATATAATCAGCACATTTGGTTGATAACAAACCAAAACAACGAGACAACGAAACAGGGAAGAACTATTTCAACTAAGGCATTGATTAATGTATATGACTGAGGTAACTATAAAAACAGAAGCCAGACCATAAAATACATGCATAAGAATAATTTAGAACTTCAAAAGACGACCGCTAGGTGAACTGAAAGTTTACCGAATTCGAGCTAGTAAAGGGACACACCACTTAACATTTGTTAATTAATTCTAGCTGGTTCTGGACATTTTCCCATCAAAAGCCATTATCGTATTTTTCATTGATGCTTACATAGTATCGCGAAGTCACCGGCCCACAACTGGTGTTCCTTCACGGTGACTTCCCCAGTATTGTCTGCATTAGGCCGCACCTTGCCAGCAAGTTCAATGTTTGCTGGGATGGCTCTCTTCTGTTAGTCGGTTTATTATATCCTCGACATAATGATCGTTTAGTAACATTGCAAGCTTTCTCGTTCCGCTGTCGAGTTCGAGAGAAGGAAACCGCTGTTTCGATATATTAGTTTGTAATGTTACTGATCGATTTAGACTAGACGGTTTTTACAATTTGGTCTATAATTATTAGGAAGGGTCATCTTTCCTTTTTGTTGGAATTTATTGAACTCTTCCAGCTGGAAAGAAACACACCAGTGAACCACCTGCAATTCGGGGCAACATTTCTTGAAATCACTAGACAGAATTCCGCCTGGCTCCACAGCCTTTCTAGTATTGAAATCAAGCAGAAAGCGCCTAATTGTGCGCTGATGAAAGATTGGGAGATTTATCGCCAATTGGACGATTTTTAAGATGATTGACTACTATAAATTTTAACAAAATCTAAAATCGACAATTGGGCAATTTTTCTAACTTAGAAAGTGATAACGTAAATTTTCTCATTGGATTGAGTTGACAAGTTAAGTAGAACATGAAACGTCATGTTTAATAACTGACCAACGTCTGATTAGTCACCAATTCAAATATAATTCCTTCGCGTAATCTATACACTAGACGTAGACTACAATCTCAATTTAAGCTTATGTCATTGACTAGAATGAATTTTATTCATTGGTTGATGTGTTGTCATTCATTTCTTATTTCACATTAATATTTCCCGCCCATTATTCAACGTCCTTTCATCCTATGCCATCTAAATACACGTAAAGTTGGAAATAAATCGTTTGTCAAGAGTTTGGCAAATTTTCTGAAACTTCCTTATTGTTTTAAACTTTATTATCAAAAGAAAACAATGAATTGAGAGAATTATAGTAGAGGCACAAGTTATCTTATCTGTAGTGGAGGTTTCTTCAATTGGAGACATCTAGTGGATGCCCTTGGTGACAATATTTTACGATCCAGCGAATGATATTTGGTACCATTTGCGTGTCAACTATTGTATTTACTTCCAAATAAATTATTGAAATTAAGCAAAATTTGCGATAAACTTTGTTCTTGAATCGTAGAATCCCACCGACTACGCCAATTATGATAAGCAAACATTTCAGCGAACTTGCTTACCTTTTTTTATGGTATTATAGCCAATGTGCCATCATCTTTGGTTAAGGAAGGAGATGAGCTAGACGTGAAATATCTTCCAATTGCATCGGCGATGGCCCAAAACGAATGGGAATCATAAAGGTAGTCGATAAGGTTTGATCTCGGTTATGCTTTTTGAAATATCCATGGAAAGTATCTTCTATCAATTCAATGTTATCCTCTCCGACTAGTAGACAATGTTGAACGTAATTAAAAGGTATTATTCATGAATACTGAAAAGAACGTCAGTTTCCATGTTCTTGAGCATTCAATGAATATCAATAGACCCATATACATACATCTTGATGTAACTAAGTCGTAATATTACCAAGAAAATATTATCGGTAATTTAAGAAAAATTACGTGAATTTACACTGTACAGTTTTTGGCAATATCACCCGTAACGTTTTGTATTATATGGAAATTATGGGCACCGCTGTTTGAAAAACATCTAAGGGACATCACCGAGTTTGTGTTCGGATTTGTTTTGTTATTCTATTCTTTATCCCCGCTACTCGAGTTTTTTACTCTCTAGTACAGTCTCATTCCCATACTCACCAATCACAACAATATTTACAAAGCCACAACTATCAGGCTGATGTAAGTTGAGAAGACTACATTATTATCACAGTATAAGCCCTTTATCATCCACTCATACCATTTTTTATAAATTACTTTTATAGGGAGTATTGTATGGTATGGGTAATATTACTCATTTTTAAATTACCGCTAATTTTACATTACCACAAAAATACATCCATATCAACAGAATTTTGCGAATCAAATAGAATGACCGATGAAAAAATACACTTTTATATATTAATTTCTTTATTATCTACAGATTATATTATCATGGTGTCACATACGAAATATATTGCTACAAGTTTATCGTTTGTTCAAGGAAGGAAGTATGCCTGAAAAAATGTTAGTAATTAATTTATTTTTACCATTGATTTATCTTAGGTTTTGATATCATACCTTTGGATTTTCCTTGAAATAGCATTTATTTGTAAGGAATATATTATCACAGGGACTTGATCCTTCTGAAAATACGAATTAATTTTATATTATAATGCCATCAGACTATGATGAAATAAAAAGATACAACCCGACCTATTAATTGGCGTTGATTTTTGAACTACTACAACCTACCCAACATTTTTAGATTGTAAACAGTCTTAATAGATATACCTACAAGATAATTCTAACTAGCTTTTAAAATAATGTTTAATGAATAATTCAATCAATCAATCAAAACGAATTGAAATTGAATCGAAATGTCGATTCTAGCGAAACTTATATAAATAATTATTGAAATTTAAAATTAATATTTCCGTCATATGAGGTTTGAACGTTCATAGATCAAATACATAATCCTTTCCATATAACCTGGTAGGGCGACCAGTTATTTTTGGTAGAAGACATTCCTTTCCAAAACTGATATGTCCCTGACTTTTTTATTCTGATTTGACATTTTCAATAATTAACAACATTATTCCAGAACTCGGCTAATAATCTGCATACATATCGATGCGCAGGGTAGTTTGTTTTGTTGGATTTAGCAAAACTGCCAAACAAGAGCAGTGTGGCAGAGAGCAAACGCATTGAACCGCCAAACTTAGATCAAAGCATAATTTTGTCTTTCCTTTATATTTGACTACATCAGAGGCAAAAATGTTCATAGAACTTCGTGTGAGTCAGGGATGGTATGTATGAAAGTCAGGATAACAAGATAACAAACAGCCCAAGTAGCGTTTTTGAAACTAATGCTATCAACACTTTATCAGTAGATATTAGACTTCAATTTTTGAGTTGAAAAGTTCAATATAACATGTATCGAAAAGTTGTACGTTGTCAAAATAAGAAATAAGTACATGGTGTTGAAATTAATGATTTTTTCAAAATGAGGCAATCCAAAGGGAGTCGCTCCATGATCGGCTGGAATGGCACAATGTATGTTTTTGTGTAGCAAACCTTTGGCTTTACTAAATTTTTTGCCGCTGTTTGGAGGCAAAATCAGTACTGCATCTACAAACCAAGTCATTTATTTGGTCTTTCTGTGGACTGGATTTGCTCATTCAGATGTGTTTTTAGCCAGGTTAAGAGTCAACCTGAGGCTCAATTATTCTTGTAGAGTAATTCTTACCGAAATAATCGATTAGCTTATCGTTTTGTAGACTTTGAGCATTTCTTAATAGAATTTTACTCTTCTGAAACAAAAATTTGTTAAGATGGGGTGAGCGTAGCGAACGAAGTTGTTTCTTGATTCAGTAGGGTAATTTGGCATATGTAAACCGATCCTTTCGGTACATTTACTCACTCCGTCTCAACCCTTTGGGCCTCCTAGTAAATTATAATTTCAAATTTACACAGAAGAATCAATTTTTAACTTAGTGGACTGGACGTCCAACTCTCCGATAGCTATCACACATTTATCTGACCCTGGGTCGCCTCAGAGCGCGTTGAACCGTACTGGCGGAAAAATTTGCCTGGTCATTCCATGGTGTGCTTTGCCATTAAATGGAGGATCTGATAATCTAGTAGAGTTTAATGCAACCAAAACTCAAGCTTGCGTCTTCTCCAGGAATGCGGATCCCACAATCCCTAATACGATGATGTCAGGTACAACTATTCCCATGAAGTATTCCATAACAATGCTCGGGATTACCACCAACAGCACCCTCTGATGGGACGATCATGTGAGGTCCATAGCCAAAGCCACTCCACAAAAACTTAGTTTTCTATTTCGTGCCAAGAGCTACTTTACATCCCAGCAGCTCCTCATAATCTACAAAGCACAGATTCCACCTGTCCTGGAGTACTGTTTACATATTTGGAATTCAGCTGTCAAACATACGCTAAAGCTCTTGGATTGTGTCCAGAAGAGAGTTATTCGTTTGATTGATGATGTCACACTTACGAGTTCATTGCCTATTCAGAACATCGTAAAATGGTGAGAGATCTCTTCCTTTTCTATAGATATTTCCATGGTCGGTGTTCATCAGAAATCTCGTATGTTGTTTCGCCATGAGAGATTCCAGATAGGCGGGCTACACTACACTTCACTGTCAAACTAGAGACCTGCCAAAATTTCTTCCTACCAGACTTCATTTTTTTATCGAATAGCGAAGTTGTGGAGCTCGTTACCTATTGAGGTCTTTCCCTATGCATATAACATCCAAACCTTCAAGAAAAATACGAAAGCCTATCTCCTCTCTTTACATTCCACTGCTGGCTCACACCATGTTCTTCGAACATTATAGGTTTCCCTCTTGTGTAGAAAAAATATCCACCCTCTCGTATTACAGGCTCCAGAAAGCAAATTTATACGTTATTCAAGTCCTTTTATTACAATTCTTTTGAAAAAAATGCATCTTGATGATTGATATCCACAACCACTGCAATGTGAGCGATGGCTGACGAATTTTTGAGCTTGGACGCGAATTGGTACGGCCCACCGTTAGTTTTTAGAGTTCAGCATACGAATCTACTTGTTTACTGCCCATACGCTTTGATATTTTTCGCCCCTAAGAAATTGCCCTCATTACCTGAAATCTGTTTTGTAAAGAAACCAAGATTCCAACCAAGCTCGGAAACCGCACTAAATTCATTGAATTTGATGGTAATGAACTCACCAGCGACCTACCATAATGGGTAAATGTAAATTTAAAATAAATACATTACTTATTGTGTCACATTTCCTAAGGATTGGTACGGTTACTTCAGCTAGATCGGGGGGCAGCAACGATGCCGCTGCTTCAACGTCGATGATGCCATCATCACTAACCTGAAATAAAAAACAAAATGGAACCTTTTTCGATGGGAATTTCTCGACTCCTTTATTCAAACAGTGACTACAAAGCATCTGATTCCTTAGTTGAAATTAGTTTCATTAACACACTTATCACCTCGGAGAATTTATTCCCAGCGATTTTCATAATAATTGTATTTGATTACAGTTTGAAGATGGCCTAATAAAGCTGAAACCCGAGTAACGTAAGTTACAAATAAAAGTGACATTAACTTAGTAGTGTTTAATTTCACAATATGGATAATACCTATTTCTATTTATTAAAAAAAATCTTTTTTTAATAGATGCTAAAAATGATTTACTTCAGTTAATGGAAATATTTATTATATTGCATTCAGTAGTTTCAATTGACAATAAATTTTCTCTAAGTAATTATACTATGTTCAGAAAATTTAGTAAATTTTATTTTCTAGTGTTTGGGTATTTACAGTTTGGAGAAATTTCTTTTCGCTCTAGGAAATTTGGTTCTTTTTAATAGCCATATTTTCTCTTGTTTTAGAGGGGAAAGGGCGAGAGAAACATATGCTAGCCCAATGAATGTCACATTACAACAATAATTGATGCCATTGTATGATGAAACAATATAGATATTGCTATTAATATGTAAATGTATGTTTCATTCAGTATTCTCTCAATTTTTTACGCTCGATTGTTGACTGAAACTGCTGTAATTATGGTTACTTTTCATAGCAATGTGGTTATGGTTTTCCATGTTTTCCTAGAGTTTGTTTCTGCTTTTCTTCATAGTAGATGACATATCAAAACATTATATATTTACGTATACTTTGCTCTACTTGAAGAAACATTCAACTACTAAAAATTCTAAATGGAGCTAGTTTATAAATTAAGGGAGATTCTAAAGCAAAACTTTATTTGAATTCCAATCCTATATGTTTGAGTTATAGTTTAAGTGAATCAAATATGATGATCTACGCTAAATATATTGAATACTGATGAGTTTGCCAGGATTGTGCGGAATACTTACAACAGCCATTTGGTCAAGAATACATTTCATATAACATTTCAATTTGTCGTCTTCTGCGAAAACACCTTTTTGAGCATCTGCAATCAGAGCTGTAAACAAACATCAGATATTAATAATTGACCAATTACTGGTTAGAAATTAATCTAATCCTCAAAGGTAGGTAGGTATAGGTCTCTTTAGATCGATCAATGATATCACAGGTAAATAGTTCCGGACAACTGTTTCGTCTTCTCGGGCTCATCAGCGAGTACTCGCGGATAGACGGCATTATAGTTGTTTATTACCTCTAGCACATTCTGTTGTTGGTCATATAAACCTCAGGAGAGATATCGTTCGGTGAGACTGCAGCTCTACACGTTCCGATGATGAGCTAATGAAGGTGAAACAGCTATCCGGAACTATACTCAAGGGTATAAGATTGAATATCATTCGAATATTCAAAGGTGAACAGGTATCATACATTGAAAAGGGTATATTCATCATGTATTCAAAGGAGAGGTATTCAATTCGGTCACACTCATTGAATCTGCACGCGACCTACTAAAGTAGTCAGTCATGAAATTCAACACTGTATATTCTATTTGTGGCAGACGATTTCGTTTATAACAACATGTGTTCACGTTAATGTTTGATTACAATGAACTGAACAGAAACAAGAAATCATCCTAGAGGCACTGTCCATATTGTAGTAATTTACAAAAACTGCGGAAAGCATAGTTGATAGTTGGAATAGAGATAGAACTTCTGTCCGGTGTTTTATTTTGATGATACAATAATTATTATTGTAAATTATATCATTGCAATTGTTGTGAACGTGCTTGTTATATAGGAGATATATTAATTGTGAGTTTGTGTGGAGTGGGAGGTAGCTTTAACTTTGGCCTTTCCATTATTTATATCATTCGTGTTTTTTCTTAAAATCACATAAAGAACTTTTCTTTCTTGATTTTGTGTTTATTTATATTAAAGTAATTTGGTATTAACCATTATATAATGGTTGATAATATTTTCTGAATAAATCTCATTATCATCATTATTATTCATCCCTTTATTCTGCACGAAGAATATTGATGCAGAAGGAAACGAGAGATGAAAAATGTACCTCTGTAAAAATACGTTCAAGCTTAAATAGCTTTGATTGTGTATAATAATCTACCTTCATCAGCGCCTGTTTCAGAAACACAGGTATTGTGTAGGTTGGTAAGAAGTTCCTGCATATCATCCGCCTAAAACAAATTACAAAATACGTCAGTTCAAAGAATTACTCCTCAGGATGAAAGTAAGACAATTGATTAACATAGCAAGAGCATGATCATGCTCCGATTTTATAGCATGCGATTGTATGATTTTACTAAAACCATAATCAACTAACGGAGTAATGTCATAAAAGTTTACTATACAAACCGGCTCACAATATGTACTGAAGAATTCTACATTTGTTATTTTTTTACTATGCAGATATATGAACGAATTTCACTTACCCATGTTAATCTTGAAATAAGGAATATGCATATTAAGATTAGTTTAACCATACTTCGGAATTTCTGATAATTTTTCTGAAACAGAAATTCAATTTCATTATATTCATGTAAGATTATGAAAAAACTAGAGGACTTTCCTATTCCGACAATACAATTATATTTCTTATACTCTTGTGAGTTGTATTCCTTCAATACAGTGTGTTTCGACGTGTGGGTCGACCCCATGGGAGTCGCCAACTCTTACTCGGGGGTCCCGGTCGCAAGCCAAAGCCAGGTAAAAGTAAAAATCAACAGTTGTAGGTCCTACATTACAATAAAAATACAACAATTTCAATAAGAAGGCTGTGCCTGATAGTTTTTTTTTTTTATTTCTCGATTCGTGGTTCTATTTTTTTCTAATTGGAGCCTATTTCTCTCCTTAGATTTTATGTTCACCATTGAAAAGAGCGTCAGTTCACATCAGGGCCGGATTTAGAGGTCTGGAGGCCTCGGGGCAACAATGGAGTGGAGGCCCCTTGGCCCCAAATTATTTTCCAAATAAAATGAACAATTTTTTCTGTCGAGTTTTTCAATAAATAATTTATTGTGAAACCAAGTAAATTCTTCTAGTATTTAACAAACATATATAAATATAGGTAATCGGAAACAAGAATTATCTGAAATTAAATTTTAGCGTTAACGAACGGAACCTTCCGAGCTTTTTTCGCAAAAAAATCATTGATGATTTCGCCGAAATTCAGTTCCCGAAGTAAGTCACTTTCAATGCTCAGGAGAGGAAGCTTTGATAGACGGTTTTGTACCATCGTCGTTCGAAGCCTAATTTATAAATTTTCATTTTTGAAAATGAGCGCTCTCCAGTGCAATTTGATACCATCAAAACATTCTCAATGCAATTTCAAGGTTTGGCAATGTAGCTCTGAAATTTTTATCTTCGAGAATTTGGTAGTAAAATAGTTCTGCAGATTGGTCATTTCCGAAGTCCTTTCTGTATGAGTCGATCAAAGACACAAATTGATTGCCTGATTGGAGTGAACAAATATGGATTAATGATTTCTGTTAATATTTAAGAACAATATAATCATGTTTGTACAGAGGTAAAGGTAAAACAGTGAAAAAAAATATCAAAGGACAAGTTGTTTACTAGTGTTTACTAGTCGGAATTTAAAAGATTTTTTTTCCGAAGTCTAATGTGGGAGCCCCTCTTTTGTGGAGGCCCCGGGGCTATAGCCCCGGTTGCCCTCCCTTGGATCTGGCATTGGTTCACATAGGTAGGAAGTGGCGAATGGCACAAACAATTTCAAAGCTCTCTTGCCAGCGCTGGGTGGGTATTCTTCTTTCTTCTTTCTTCTTCATCCAAAAGACTTCAATATTTTTCGCGAATTAAAATCCATCTTAAGCATGGTGCCAGTAGCAAAATCTAGGAGATTTTCTTCCATCTTCAGATCAGCCAGTTGTACTGGATTATCTAAAAAAGGATTTAGTGTCATCTATACCCATTGTTAGCTTCAGAATTCAGTTCTGAAAAGTAACTTAATAGCTTCACTTCCAAACTATGCAAGCTCGGTTCATGCAACGAATGTGAGAGCTTATTGTCAACGATTGGCCGTTGCGTTTTCTTCACCAATCTTCTGAACCCAAGAGAAAGAATGGTACATCATTTTTTGCAAAGACGTTGACCACAAACCATGTTTTGAGAGGAATGCTTTAATTTTTACTCTTGGTCTTCAGAATGTTTTCTTCTCTAATTTTAATAGCATTTTATTCAAGCTTAGAATTGATTTTCATCACATAATGACTGATTCTATTCAATTGTTGTAAGAATATTAACAAGCTTTTAGTTTCAGAACTCATTTCAATACTTTTCCTTCGGATAGCCCCCTGACCTTTGTGTGATAAAGGAGATTTTGTAGGAGTGAATCCATGTCTTTAGAAACAATTATAAACAGTCGAATTTGCAAGGCTTTACCTCCAATAAAGTCCACAACTTTGATCACTTATTAATCACATCATTTAAATCGCAAGGTCCTGGGAGGTCGACAGAATGTTTTCGCTCGTTGAGGGGTCGCGTATTCAAGAAGTTTGAAAACACTCATTTAGAAGATAGACAAATAAGACACTACCAAGTATTGAGAGAATTGATTGGACCTGGTGATGACCATGTGCGATCGCGCTCACTTCGCTTGTACAAGCTTAGCCAGAACCAAATCAAATTTATTCAGGTAGAACAGAACAGAAAATTATCAATCGTATTTTCAAATAAATGATCTTTACTCTTTTGTTATGAGGTTTGAATTTAAGGAATATTAATATCCCCTATAGAAACTGCACATACATCTTTATGTATGGAGCAACATTATTTCACTTTTAACAAAAATTACTATAAACAAACAAGCGGATGTGAAATGTGCAATCCACTCTCTTCTCGTTTAGCCAATATTTTTCTAAGCGAAACTTATGGTATAGATATGTTGACGACATTTTCGCGATTACAAGTAAAGATTTTGATTTAGATGGCTTCTTGAACACGTTTAATAGCCAATTTGGTTCACTGAGATTCACTGTCGAAAAAGAAACAGATAATCAGCTTCCTTTCCTTGATATTAACATTATAAGAGATGGTACTCACTTGGATTTTGTCATATACAGAAAACCCACTCAAACAAATAGGTATACCCCGGCGGATTCAAGTACACCATTTAGATATACAATAGCTCCGTTATTTATATATATAACGAACATTTTGCCCATATAAAGAAAAATAATAGTGAAAAATCAGCTGTAGCCGAACATATTTTGAATACAGTTCAGATCATTTCTCAAGAAACCTTATCACTTTTAAAATGCTTTTTCGTTTAAATCACTTCGTTTCCGAGATACAGGGTGTTGAAGTTTTGAGAAATTATCACATTTTCTTCTTTATCTTCTGAGCATATGAAGATTTTCATTTCAAACTTGGTAAACTTTAGTTTTACTGGATGAGAAATTTTTTTGGTGGAAAAATGTTCTTGAGACAAATACAATAGCGTAGTTATAGGGTTTTGTATTCATTTAAACCCCTTAAACTTCTACGCCAATGATCTGAAATTATTATTGTATACAAATTTCAAAACTTTGATTCATTTTCTATGAAAGAGTATTCCTGATAAATTTCACTCAGAGGCTTCCTGTTCGAGCTATTTGGAGTTTTCTAATCAGGGTAATCTTATGGGATTTCTTTTGAAAGGCTATTTAAAACGTAAGAAAATATGTAAATACCTATTTATTGGTAACGATCAAAAATAATTCATAATAAATGTTCAAAATGATCCATTTACTTTAACGCAACGCCGACATAGATTTCTCGACGACCTTCTTGTTCGAATTAACATTTTATTATTAATTTCACCACAAGCTCTTCGAATACGATTAAGTAGATCTTCTCTATTATGAGAACCAGTGTGGCATAATTTTATCTTACAAATAACCCCAAGCAAAAAAGTCCAGAGGATTGAGGTCAGGTGATCAAGGAGGCCATACAACTGGACCACCTCTACCAATCCATCTTTCATCGTACATCCTATTTATCCATTCTTGTACTTGTCTGCCAAAATGGTCAGGACAGCCATCCAATTGTATCCATGCATTTGTTCCCTCATTGGGGGGTGTCTTCGTGATTCGTTTCCAAAAATTTTAAAAATGCAGCTGCCGTTAGTCTGTCTGGTGAACCGTATGGGCCAAAAATATTGTTTTTGTAGATGCCAAGCCAGACATTGACATTGAATTATTCTTAAAAATTCCTATATCTTGTACCATGATGGGTTTTCATTTACCCTCAATCCTCTGAACTGTTTGCTTGGGGTTATTTGAAAGGTGAAGTATATGCCACGCCGGTTCATAATAGAGAAGATTTACTGAATCGTTTTCGAAAAGCTTGTGGTGAAATAAATAATACAATGCTTATTCGAAAAAGAAGGTCATTGAGAAATCGATGTCGCCGTTACGCTAAAGTAAATGGATATCATTTTCAGCATTTATTATGAATGATAATTTTTTAACGTTACCACTAAAAAGGTATTCAAATGTTTGTGCTTCTTGATAGCTTTTCAAAAGAAATTACATATGGAAACCCTGATTAGAAAAATCAAAATAGCTCGAACAGGAAGCCTCTAAGTGAAATTTATCAAGAATACTTTTTTAGAGAAAATAAATTAGAGTTTTTAAATTTGTATACAATAATAATTTCCGAAGATTGAAGTAGATGTTTAAGAGGGTTCAATGGGTACAAAACCCCATAACTACGCTACTGTATTTGTCACAAAAACATTTTTTAGACAAAAAAATGTTTCATCCAGTAAAACTGAAGTGTACCAAGTTTGAACCAAAAATTTTCATTTGTTCAAAAGATAATGAAGAAAATGTTATACTTTTTCAGAACTTCAACCTGTATTTCGGAAACGAAGTAATTTAGAGAAAAATTTTATATGAAAGACTCCTATTATTTTTAGAAGTTCTATCGAAGTAATGAACTCAAAACTGAAACACCCTGTATAATTGGTTTTATCAGTGGTGAGTTTAAGGGAGTTTACAGGATTTACATTTAATTTTAGAATATTGAGTTTAAGCATTTTTGATTTCTTTTTGGTCTACTAACTTTTCATCAACAAAATACATCATTCCGGAGCCTCTTTCAGCAGAAAGGATAAACTCAATCACATTTGTTATTTAAATAATATGGAATTAATATAAGAAGGGATTTTCAAATGAATATAGTGTAAAAGCAGTACAGTGAACTAAAAAGCCATTTTAATATTTCCTTACCTAAAATCGATAATCACTTTACAACTAATGAACAAATTATTATTATATCATAAAGCTTATTGAATCACTAGTTAATACATACTCTACTTACATAGATATAAGGTAAATGAATAAATTATTTGAAAAATCCGACTCATATACCTAGCCCATATCCGCTCCTAAGACTATAATAATAAATAGGCATCAACGAAAAAATTAATGACTAATTATATAACTGTTGGACATTAATAAACGTATAATTATTGTTGAAAATTATCTAACATTAACATGGATTTTCATAATACGATTTTTTAATTCATGTGTATTTTCATGAATGATTTGATTGTTAAGAAATGTCATTCATGAATGAACTGGCAATATTTTTACATAATTATTAAACAAGGTCATTGCATAAGCTCGTGATATTTTCATTCAAAAATGTTTCACTTACCATTCCCACTACCCACTGCCAAAATTTTAAGTGGATTGCATTTACCTTTTGGCCGCTACACGAAGACATATATTGTGCCATATAACCCGATACATGAGAAGACTTCGTTCGCTACCCTCACTCCGTCTTAACTCTTCGAGGAACTTCTCAGATTTAAACATACCAGAGCAGCATCGTTAGTTTTACGAGGGTATTTTCGTTGAAGCAGATTTGCAAGAACCTAAATATATATTATTTTTTTACTTCCCTCACTTTACGTAGTATGAGATAGTATTGTAATCGGCTCAGTAAAACGAGATTTTCGCGGATATATCCGTTTTGAGCATAAATTCTCATTTTAAAGTTCATGTGACGTCAAAGTTTATTTCATTTGTTTACTATATAGCATTCAACTATACTATGTACAGTATACTTTTATGATTTATGGTATCATGTAATATGTTTGAACAATCTCCATAATTTTGATATTTCATGTGACAGCAGGTGTCAGTATCAAACAACTTAGACCTAATGATAAGTATATGGTTATATTATAGTGCTAATAATTTTGTGAATATCAAGCTGACAGCAAAATGCTGATATCGATTATTGATTTTTTTCTATACCAATATGTGCTTATCTATTCTTCAACTATTTTGGTGTGGCAACTGTAGACTGCAGTTCGTAATTTTATATATTGCGATCTTTCAATTGGTACCCCGCATGAAAAAGAGCTCTATCCTTATAATTCTTCGGAAAAGTTAAGGCACAAGAATAGGAAAATATATTTCACATCTCTATTCTCGACTCTTTGATCACAACATAGAGAAATATGTATCTACGCATAACAACCTCAGATTAGACGGTCGTACGACCGTGGATCAGACTAATACATATTATTCTGAGCAAAGAGTTCTTCTATAGAACTCTTTGATTCTGAGAGTCTGAGACATATATCTAATAAGATATATGATCTGAAATAACAACAAACAAAACAAGTCCGTCCATTTGATTATTCTGCTTTTTCAGATGTCATTATCACGGTCCGGGAGTTCTATGTTTGACATGAGTCTCTTACATATCGCCAAATTCGTAGTCCCTCGCTCAGTCACCAGCTAGCGCTTAGATCGAAGTATGGCAACAATCACATTATTAAGTAAAATAATTTTTCTCGTAACGCAATATTTACTATTCTGATTTGAGAGAGGAATAGAACTGTTACTCTTCTCAAAATGTATTACTCACCTTAAAAATAACTTCTCCTTTTTCCTTATACATAACGCACACATAAAAGACCTCGTTAAACGATTTCTTTCCGGAACCGCAAGCATCCACTTTTTTCGCATTTCCACATCTTTCGGCACTTTAAAAACAGAGGTTTCTTGCTTTACATTTTTGTACCCCGTTTGGCATTTCGGCACAATGCACGGTTTCGTAATTTTTTTCTAAAAACGCCGGTGTTCCTTGGGTTTACACGTCAACAATGACAGTTGCCAGAGAACACGGTCGTATACGTGCCAGAGATCATTCCAACTCATGCGCCACCCTTTTGGTACTATGCAACAGATGACGCTTATCGGACTCACTTCTCACATAGGAAACAGCCTCGAGTTCCCAGACCTGTATATACGACCGTGGTCATTACTTATTACCACGGTCGTACATACAGGTCTGGGAACTCGTATGTTTGACATGGGTCTCTTACGCGTCGCCAAACTCGTAGTCCCTCGCTCAGCCACTAGCCAGCGCTTGGATCGAAGTGATAAAGCGATTTCTTTCCGGAATCGCAAGCAGTGTTATCTGTTTTGATTTAAGAGAGGAATAGTACTGTTACTCTTGTCAAAATGTATTACTCACCTTAAAAATAACTTCCCCTTTTTCGCACACCTAAAAGATCTCGTTAAAACGATTTCTTCCGGGAATCGCAAGCAACCACTTTTTTTGCATTTCCGCATTTTTCGGCACTTTAAAAACAGAAGTTTCTTGCTTTACACTTTCGTACACCGTTTTGCATTTCGGCACAATGCACGGTTTCGTAAATTGTTTCTAAAAACGCAGGTATTCCTTGTGTTTACAAATAAAGAATGACAGTTGTCAGAGAACACTCTTCGATTACTGCGCCACCCTTTTTGGTACTACGCGACAGTTGACGCTTATCGGACCCACTTCTCACATAGGAAACAGCCTCGAGTTCCCAGACCTGTATGTACGACCGTGCTTATTACTCATTAACTTGTCATTGTCAGTTCTAGCTAGAACTGTCATAGTGTGTCAAAAACCATTGAGTTAATGTAAATGGTCAATATTAGCAAGATTAATCACTTTTGTTTCATTTATTATCGATAACAAAATATACATCATTTTCCGATACTTAGCATTGAGGTTCAGATGAAACAATAATAGTCAATCATAGCAATATCAAGTGATTGGAAGTATTAACATCTCAAGCAATGGGTGCTGTGTTGGGGCTTTGTTCATTGGCTCAAGTAATTATAATAATAAAAATAGTAAACGGTGGATGTTTATTTTACGATGAAACGTATATCAATTTGAAAAATTGATTAATTTTAACCGGATTTTGGTATGCTTTTCTGATAGAGAGTATTTCATGAATAGTAAAGAGAGGTAGAATTCCTTTAGTTCATGGCAAGTTTCCAGAGTAAAAACAAATTTTTGCACTGGCATGGTTTCTTAACATAAATGTTCCTTAATTTTATGGACATGATGTTTGGGAGAACAACATTCTATGTATTTTCCTGCATTTCCTTAAGAATTGTTCAATAATATAGCTATTATAAGTTGCCTATTACATATTCTCTTTGTTGTTATTATTTGATTTTCAAATTTTCCATAATATAAAAACTTATTGATCTGATTTTCTTTTCAATTTGTGTATTTCTGTTAATTTAAAGTTCAGGCTTTAGTACATGTATTTTAGTTTGAGGACACAAGTAGTATTCAATCTTCAAAATGAAATCCCTAGCATGAGAGTGATAACTCACCGTCTCAGAATTGCCAGACTAAGAAACAAATGAAATTGTATTCAAATCATTTGCTCATTAGTATGACAAACTGTTTGCACTCCTGCTGAAATCTCACTTTCATTACTTATATTAATATTTTCTAAGTGTTGATTGATATTTGTATGTTTTAAATTAGTTCATTATAATCGATATTCAAATGTGAGTTCATAATGAAGGTATTATTTTACCAATTTACTGAGTAAGCTTCCTGAACAGTAACTGAACGTTTCATCATATAATAAACAATCCTCCTTTTATGTTCAATTTATAGAATTTAGAAAGATTTTAGTTATGAATAGTTCAAAATTGTATATTTAAATTTTCAGAATTGTTCTAATTTTCTGATTAGTAAACTTTGCAATGATTACTCATATATTTTACTTCTATTTCAATCAGAGTTATTGTTCTAGTGTGCAGCTTGCTGTGGGAGTGCTGCTTGTTCTTTATGCTGTTCAGCCTGTCCAACATGTCGCAATTCCACTTCTTCCCGATTAATGTATGCCTTACTCTTATTGGTGGGGACAATAGTTGCTTGCATAATGCTGTCTCCAGGATTGCAAAATACTCTCAAAAAGGTAGGGTTTTATCTTGTTTTTATTAATTTTATGACACTATATTTGCAGGTTCCATTTTGCACTGCTAATTCATCTTCGTTGGGTTTTGATTGCGAAAGTGCTGTTGGATACCTTGCTGTATATCGAATATGTTTTATTTTAACTTTATTCTTCTTCCTGATGGCAGTTATAATGATTGGAGTTCGTTCATCAAATGATCCAAGAGCTGGTATTCAAAATGGGTAAACAAGCTCAAACTCCTAATAATACATGTTGTACACCTGTAACAGATCAGAATTTACTTTTGAAGAATAGTAATAGCATCCCAATTAATTGATCAAAAAAATATTAATTTAACTTTTGGTTTTTGGAAAAAAACTTTTTTCAAGTAAAATATTGTTTGCATACACTATGAAAACAAGACATGCTATGCTTCATAACTTACCATTCTATTTAGAACACAAAATGTTACAATATAGCTTTATAGCTTTTTTGGTTGTTTCTGTGCAAATATTTATTGTGGAGTATTATTTTGATGGGGATTATAGAACATTAGGCTGAAACAATTGAATTTCTGTTCATTATCTCCAGTTTTATTAATTTCTGTCCATTTACCTATTTAATAGAGGTATGTTCATTTCATTCAAGATTGCCATGTAGAATCCATATCTATAATATTCGTCCAGGCAATAAGCCGGGAAAAAGACATAATAAAAAAAAATATATGTAGTAAGCTAGAATTTAAAATTTTTTTTGCATTTTGTTCCTAATACCCCATATATCATTCACGGCTATCAAGACCGCGGGGGTCGACTTTTCTACCCTCCCCCCCTCCCTCAGAGGAGCATTCTTATAAAAACAATACAAAAGCTTAGAAAATTAATGAATTAAGAGCCGAAAATGACCCCTAGTGTGTTTTTTGGGTCGCTGATCACGATTCCGCAGTTATTTTTCTCGGAAAACAACCTGGCTCACACTGGTTTAAACTCAGATCATGTAAAGTTTTAAAGGTCGAACAGACCAAATCCTATAGCTTCTGCACCATAAATTAACTTTAATCCAACATCGAGGTCGCAATCTTGAAAATTTATATATAAAATATAAGTTATAGTATTGTTTCAAATATGACCTCTAGTATGTTTTTTTTGGAATTTTAGATTTTCCTGAGACAGTTATAAATAGTAAAGTGTAATTTTCTTGCAAAAATGACCTCTAGTAGGTTTTTTGGGTTGCTGATCACGATTCCGCTTTTATTTTTCCCTAAAAACTCTCTCCAGATGGAAAATTCGGGAAATTTGAGATTTTCCTGGGACGGTTATGGATAATATAGTACAATATTGTTGCAAATATGACCTCTAGTGATCAGCGACCGAAAAAAATTACTATAGGTCATTTTTGCAACAAAATTATAGATTATATTATTATTCATAACCGTCTCAGGAAAATCTCAAATTTCCAGAATTTTCCATCTGGAAAGAGTTTTTTGGGCAAAATAACAGCGGAATCGTGATCAGCGACCCAAAAAACCTACTAGAAGTAATTTTTGCAACAAAATTATAAATTATATATTATATATAAATTTTCCAAATTTCCCATCTGGAGGGAATTTTCAGAGAAAACTAACTGCGGAATCGTGATCAGCGACCCAAAAAACGTACTAGGGGTCATTTTCGGCTCTTAATTCATTAATTTTCTAAACTTTTGGATTGTTTTTATAAGAATGCTCCTCTGAGGGGTTGAAAGCCCGTTTTGGGGGGTAGAAAGGTCGGCCCCCGCGGTCTTGATAGTCATGAAGGATCTATGGAGAGTATTAGGAACAAAATACAAAAAAAAAACTGAAATTCTAGCTTACTATATTTTTTCCGGTTCGTTGCCTGTACTATATGTAGGGTGCTGGAAAAGTAAGGTAATATATTTGAAGTAGTAATTTTCTATATGATTTAAATAAAACTCCTATAGTCCTAAATTGCATACTTTCTATACAGGGTATTAAAAAAAACCGTTATTAATATTTAAACCTATCAACCAATTTTATTGAAACTCAGTAAATTCCCTTACTAAGTTGAAAGAATATTTTTGTTATAATTAGATTGAGTTGGCTTGCATCAGTGGGGTCCATGAAAATAATTTCAAGAGTCCCAGATTTAGCATAATTACTAAAAATTAAGAATGTTCTCAAAACACTAAAAATGTCATAAGTTGTTTATCTCAAAATTAAACATTAAATTTACAAAACCACAGTGGCGTGTCATACTTTTTTCTTATAATATCAGAATTATTTTCATGGAGGTCACTTGTGAAAACCAACTGAATGTAATTAGGCAAAAAGTATCTTAGCCTACTAAAGGAACTTGCCGAATTTTTGAATAAAATCGGTTTTAATAATATTTTTTTCTTTAAATTTTATCCCTGTCTGTATCTCATGAAATATGCAATTCAGGCCACACATATTGTCAAAATCATATAGAGAATCACCCTTTTAAACATTGTACCTTATTTTATACATCCTGTATAAATGCGTTACGTAATTGTGTTTCAGATTTTGGGGATTAAAGTTTCTTATAGTGATTGGAGGCACAATTGGGGCATTTTTCATTCCAGAAGGATCTTTTGGAAGTACGTGGATGTATTTTGGAATAATTGGCGGCTTCATGTTCATCCTGATTCAGCTGATATTAATTGTCGACTTTGCACACTCATGGGCAGAGTCTTGGGTTGGCAATTATGAAGAGACTGAATCAAAAGTTTGGTATTTTGCTCTAATTGGAATAACATTTTTGAATTATGCACTTACAATTACTGGCATAACTTTGTTGTATGTATTTTTCACAAAGGTAAGTTATCAAGCTAATTTGAAATATATCAAAAAAGTTATATTTATTAAGAGTTGTAATTTGTTTGAAAGGGAGAATACAATGTCCAGCATGCAGTGATAATATTTCTCTTTTACAGGCCCATGATTGTGATTTGAATAAATTCTTCATATCATTCAATTTAATCATGTGTGTTATAATCAGCATCGTGTCCATATTGCCAGCAGTTCAAGAAAAATTGCCCAGATCAGGTTTATTGCAGTCTTCGATAGTATCATTATATGTGGCCTATTTAACATGGTCAACAGTTGCTAATTCTCCAGGTATGTGTTTATACAGAATATTTTGAAAATGATCAGTATGAAATTTATTTAGTAAATTGATTATTGTTAAAATGTTAAATACCTAAGTTCTTGTGATCATGGTTTATTGAATTTGTGTTCTAATCATTTTATCCATTGTATATATTGTTTCTTTTGTTTTAGATTCCAACTGTAATCCAGGACTTTTAGGCATTATTGGAGGTGGTAGTGATGGAAAAAAGAAGGCAGGCTTCAATACAGAAGGAATCGTTGGTTTGGCAGTATGGACTTGCTGTGTCCTATACTCTTCTCTACGCTCGGCTAGCAAATCATCTAAAATAACAATGTCTGAAAACATGTTGGTGAAGGAAAGTGATGGTAAGTTTCCATAAAAAAGACATTGTATCTTTACTATTTGATTTTTTTGATACGTCATAAGTATATAGGGAATCAACATTTAATTTAATATTTCTCCCCAAGTAAGTCTTAAGAAAAGTAATAATTTAGACAGTATAGAAAAATGATCCTAGAGAACATGGGTTCATTATGGTAATTGATAATGTTGTTATATGAAAATTATACTGACCTGACGTATACGTATTTCGCCGTTTTGTACCGGGATATCAAAAATTATCTTGGTCAAGGGTGGTTGTGGAATCTAAAACGTGTGTCTTACTTTACATTTGAAATAATTATGTCACTGTCACACTGACATCATCAATAACCTACAAATTTCATACCTATTTATTTCAGTTGTAAAACAATAATGAACTACAAATTAAAAATTATTTTGGTCAAGGGTGGTTGTGGAATGTAAAACGTGTGTCTTACTTTAAATTTTTGAATATGTTTTGTTGTGTCAGAATCTGTTAAGTCATTTTGAATCATGCCTCTTACCACACAGCATGAGGATGCGCGTCAACTTGTGCATCGAACAAAACAGGGGACATTTCCAACAATTACTGTAATTTAGTTTTTCTTGTTACTAAAACCGTTATTTCATAATTTGTAGTTCAGTATTGTTTCACAATTGAAATAAATAGGTATGAAATTTGTAGGTTATTGATGATGTCAGTGTGACAGTGACATAATTATTTCAAACGTAAAGTAAGACACACGTTTTAAATTCCACAACCACCCTTGAACAATATAATTTTTGATATCCCGGTATAATACGAGTAATAACCTATTGATTTTACGGTTATCTAACATTTCTAATTTTAAGAATGGAAAACCTTGAATGAAAGAATGCTTGCTGGTAAGTGTGGGATATTGTATTTCTATTCATTATTGTCGCCGCTATGGTATAATATAGATGCAAAAGCGACCCAAGTTGTTTGTTGAAGCCAATCCCAATATCAGTGATGATTGTTACGGTGTAAAGTTAAGTGTGATAAATAAAGCACGGAATATATGCAGGCAAAAAATGCTATTATATGCGCAAATTAATGCTAGCCTTTATTGAAAATATGCACATATTTTCTTAAAAATGCTTAAAATTTACACATATTTGTTGAACAAATGCAAACATAATAGAAAAATGTGAAAATAAGTACGCCCCTTTTTTCTTGTTGAATTATGCAAAATCGCTTCACCCTAGAAAAATTATCGAATACAGAAAAGTAAATACTAATTTTTCTGAAGAACAAAACGTATTAAATAAAGAAATTTTTTATATTACATCAAATTGCATACAATAAAATACAATCTCCAATTAAACATATAAAATGAAAAATTAAAATTATTCCGTCACACTATGGAAGGAATTTATTATTGTTTTTCAAAATTTTCAGTTAAAAAGGAATGTCTTTTATCAGTTAAAATATTTTTATACAGCGAAAAGCTACGTTCTACATCAACAGATGTTATGGGACAATATGTTAATTTGTGCAATATATTGTACACCAAATGCTGATCAAAATCGTTTGATATTATTTCACATAGAAAAATTTTAGATATATTTGTTAGATATTTATAGCCTGCATTTTTTGTATCACGTTCTCTAGTTTTCTGAGAACTCTACTTCCCTGAGTTCCTTGCACGTTTTCACATTTCTCTGAAGTCTAATCAGTTCTTATAAAAATTAATTGTTGACCAACTGCGTTATTTCTAAATAATTCCTGAGATCTTAAAACACATTGGGAACTATCAACTTTCCTTTTAATTTGTCAAAATATTCCGCATAAAAAATAGCAGTATTCAACCAAGTTCCCCCACCTGGTGATAATTGGTTGTGGTGGTAAAGGAATTCCTGGTAACTTATCTTTATAAAGTTGCACCCTTGATGAATACTTTTTTAACATTTGAAATTAATTCATTAACTAAAGGAAATTCGTTTCTTATACCTTTCTGAGAATTTGTGAATGGTGTAATCGAAAATGCTCTGTCAGATGTTCGTTTGTAAATAAAGTATATCACATATATGAAATTAGAGAAATGCAAGAATAAATGAAATATATGCTACAATTTCGGTTAAAATATGCAAAAAAAATTACAATTTGCCAATTTATGCAAAGTTTGCATATATATGCATGGTGCATAAAATCCGCGCCTTAGTGATAACACTCAATATATGGCCACATAACTTTGCAAGAGTGTACTTGACTAGAAATAACTCGTGCCTGAGCTTATTTTGACCGTTTGGTGTTTTCATGACAAAACACTTTTCTGACAATGGAGTTGGGCGTCAACTTGCATCAAGCATGCTCATTGACGACTATAGTTCGTTCAAATCCAACTGCCACTAAGTGTAAATAAGACACGTAATACTCGCCAGGGTCGACTTTGGCAATGGTGATTTACTATTTAATAAAAATTGTAACTTACAATCATTGTGACACTAATATGTATACTTGATTGAAATCACTATTAAAAAGTAGATTTTCACTAATTTAATACATTAGTGTTGTGTTTGAATGATTGAGATTCTCATTTATTTTGTTGTTAAAAAATGTCATATATAAATATTTGTCACTGTCATTAAAATTAATTGACAGAGTTCATTGATGTTAATTATTCTCGTAATAAAGGATTTAAAAGTGGTGTCAGAAGTGGGATAAAGTGCCCCAGAACACAATGAGTGAAATACCACCTGAACTGCTGCAGGCGATTTCAAATATGATGATCAGCGCAATTCAGACCGCAGCAGTAAACGCCATTCCAGCAGCTGGTGCAGGTGAACCCGGACCTAGTACATTCATCAAACCCCCTGTATTTTCTATGAGCGTATACAGATCCACCGAGGAATTGACGGTAGAAGATTATTTTAAACGATTTGATTGGGCCCTTCAGCTCTCAAAAATTCCAGACGAGGACCAAGGTAATTATGCACGAGTTCATATGGGTGCAGAATTAAATAACGCTTTGAAATTTTTACTCAATCCTCTGCCTCCTGAAAACCTTTCATATGCAGATTTAAAAAAGGTACTTATCGAGCATTTTGACCGAACAAGAAATAAATATGCTGAAAGTATTAAATTCCGACAAATCAATCAGCAAGAAAACGAAACCGTTGCAGAATTTGCTCTTCGTTTACGACAAGGAGCATCCCATTGTGATTATGGTGAGTTTCTAGATAGAATGCTAGTTGAACAGCTTTTGCATGGACTCCAATCTCGCGAGATGTGTGACGAGGTTATTGCTAAAAAAACGATCTGTTTTACAGACGCTTATAAAATAGTACATGAACTCGAAGCAACACATCATACAGCAATAGCGGTAAAGTTTCCAACAGCACTCACATCAGAACCCACAAATAAATTGGGGTACGTAGGACCCCAGACTAGACGGGAGAAAAACCCGTTCTCTCGCAGATCAGCACCAAATGGCAGAGGATCACAACGAGGCATCTTAGGTACATACCCTGGTGCGCAAGGAGCATCGCAAGATAGTAATGATTAGGCCGTTATTTATGCAATGGGTGCGGAGGCTCGCACATGAGAAGCCAATGTTTTTTTTGGACAAAAATTGTAGAAGCTGTGGAAAAAAGGTCACATAAGCCGAGTCTGTAAATCGAGATCGCAACAAAACACAGCACATATCTCAAACACGGAGCAGCCAAACGACAGTATTAACCAAGATGTCGATTCAATCGATTACTTTTCAAAAATTAATGTCGTTGGTGGCACCAAAGTAGTAGATCGGCGGATGATAGAGGTTCAAATCGATGGACGCTCCTTAAAGATGGAGCTGGACACTGGTGCACCGTGTGCCATAATCAGTGAGAATACATTACGATCTATTAAACCCAGATTTTCATTAAAGCGCTCCGACAGGCGATTCGCCAGTTACACACGTCACAGAATCGATTGTCTTGGTCGACTTCCCGTTGATGTTACAATTGAAAATAAGACGCGGAGGCTTAATCTGTACGTCATCAAAGGTGACTTTGATTCGTTACTGGGCCGAGAATGGATCGGACATTTTACTTCTGAGATAAATTTTCCCAAACTCTTTCCAGAACCAGAACAAATTCACACAATTTCAACTGTAACACCCTGTCTCACACCGAATCAGAAAAATAGTTTAGAACTCCTTTTGAACAAACATGAAAATGTGTTCAGCGACACAGCTGGTGAACTGAAAGGACCACCTGCAACACTACACCTGAAACCTGATGCAACGCCGGTCTTCGCCAAAGCAAGAGAGATTCCATTAGCTCTTCGTAAAACATATGCTACAGCAATTGATACAAAAATCGCATCAGGGCACTATATAAAGGTTGACTATTCGAATTGGGCATCAACGACTCACGTGGTTGTTAAAAAAAACGGGAAACTGCGCATCACAGGTAATTACAAGCCTACACTCAATCCGCGCATGATAGTAGACGAACATCCAATTCCTAAGCCTGAACACATTTTTAATCAGATGAAAGGCGCCAAATTCTTCTGTCATCTGGACATAACTGACGCCTATTCCCATCTTTTGGTTGATAACGAATTTAGTGAGGCCCTGACCCTCAATACACCAACTCATGGGCTGATACGGCCAACACGAGCAGTCTATGGTGCGGCTAACATTCCTGCCATTTGGCAGCGACGCATGGAGGTTGTATTACAAGATCTTCCAAATGTCAAAAGTTTTTTTGATGACATAGTCGTGTATGCGGAAAACTTTGAAAAAATGATGGAAATAGCCGATCTTACTCTGGAACGCATCAAAACCCATGGACTTCGACTCAATCGTGAAAAATGTGTATTTGGAACAACATCGATCGAGTTTCTAGGACATAAAATCGATGCCCAAGGTATTCATAAATCTGATAAGCATATTCAAGCTATTCGCGATGCACCTAAACCAGCTTCGAAAGAGGATATGCAGCTGTTTCTGGGTAAGGCGACTTATTACAGCTCATTTATTCCAGACTTGGCAACAAGAAATCGATCTTTGCGAAACATGCTCCTCACAGACAAGTTTGAGTGGACACCGGAAGCAGAAAAAGCCTATGAGGACATTAAAAATGCGCTTGTATCGCCCAAAGTTCTTATGCCGTACGACCCATCGTTTCCTCTGATCCTGGCAACAGACGCCAGCAGAACCGGCCTCGGTGCTGTATTATCACATCAGCTCAAGGATGGACGCGAACGCCCCATCGCCTATGCAAGTCGAACCATGAGCTCAACCGAACAAAAATATCCTCAAATAGATAAGGAAGCACTTGCTATAGTGTGGGCGGTACAAAGATTTTTTTTTTATCTCTACGCTCGACGTTTCATACTGTATACCGATAACAAACCACTGTCACAGATACTGCACCCTGAAAAATCGTTACCGGTACTCTGTATTAGTCGCATGGCAAATTACGCTGACTACCTTGCTCATTTTAATTATGAAGTTATATTCAAACCGACGGAACTAAATGCCAACGCAGATTATTGTTCACGAGTACCATTGCCTGCACAAGTTAACAGTATTTGCCAAAATATTGCACAAAAGAAGGGAGAGAGAGAAGATTATGATGAATTCGACCATTTCATTATACGACAAGTCCAACAACTGCCGGTTCGTGCAGAACATATAGCTCGAGAAACCGCAAAAGATCCTCATCTAGGTAAAATCTTGCGCCTTCTGGAATCAGGACGAAGTCTCGCACGCTTTGGCTATAGAGCGCCTGAACTTGAATACAAAATCGCAGCAAATTGCCTGGTTTTCGAGCATAGAGTAATTGTCCCATTAAAACTTCGCCAAGCCGTCCTTAATGATCTACATGCAGCACATTTAGGCATCGTGAAAATGAAAGGTATGGCTCGCTCTTTTGTATATTGGTCTGGTATTGATGCAGACATCGAGCGCATAGCAAAATCTTGCAATGATTGCGCCAAACATGCTCATGCGCCACCCAAATTTCGTGAACATCATTGGGAGTATCCACCCGGACCATGGGAACGTATTCACATAGATTATGCGGGACCTTTTAGTGGGAAAATGTTTCTCATCATCTCCGATGCTTACAGTAAGTGGCTTGAGTTCAAAATTACCAATACGACAACAACAACTGCAACGATAACTATTCTCGATGAAGTTTTCGCTGCTTACGGCGTTCCTACGATCATAGTTTCCGATAATGGTCCCCAGTTTTCCTCTATCGAATTCAGAGATTTCTTGCAGCACATTGGAGTCAAGTACCACAAATTTACAGCTCCCTATCATCCGTCAACTAATGGCCAAGCGGAAAGAAGTGTGCAGACAGTCAAAGATCACCTTAAGATAATGGCCACAACACCTGGCTCTGCAACGAAATTTAAACGAGTTTCTGCGTCAGTATCGTAAGGCCCCGCATTCCACTACCGGTCAATCCCCAGCACAGATCTTCCTCGGGCGTTCCCTGCGGACTCGCCTCGATCTTCTCAAGCCTGAAAACCTCCACACGAAAATTAACGTAAAGCAAGGAGTTAGCCTCGAACCCTCTTTCCGTTTGTTCTATCCAGCTCAATCAGTTTACTTTCTGTCAGGTAACCCGAGAATGGACAAATGGGTCCCTGGTACTATTGTCTCTCGCCAGGGTGATCTCCACTACGAGATCGATTTCTTTGGAAAACATTTTAGAAGACACGTTGATCAAATACGAGGGCACGAAAAAAACATATCTTCGTTACAACCAAATGACGACATTCATCGTCCAGAAAACCCCAACTTCAACCAACGGCGAACTCATTTTTATGAAACAAACGCTTCACAAATTCCATCAGTGGTTACAGCACCTAAGAATGCACTGGAGGTACTACCGTCTCCTGCACCACCGGTATCAAGTTCACCGAGTACGCCTCGAAGATCTTCACGTGTCAGTAAACCTCCACAGCGGTTTTCTCCGAGTTAAGGACAACTTCAGAATGACGACTCCTCAGACCCAAGAATACTCCGAGGGGGGAAGAAATGTTGTGTTTGAATGATTGAGATTCTCATTTATTTTGTTGTTAAAAAATGTCATATATAAATATTTGTCACTGTCATTAAAATTAATTGACAGAGTTCATTGATGTTAATTATTCTCGTAATAAAGGATTTAAAAATTAGATGCCACTAGCATCGTAGTTCCTTCGAACAGATATTCTGCAATATTTTGTAATTTCGGTTTGAAGCAGCTACGGTATTAGCAAAACTAGTTGCATTAAATGTATTATATTAGTGAAAATCAAACTTTCAACAGTTATTTTCTATGTATTTCAAAATAAAAACATTTTAATAAGTTTGCACTATTTTAAATTTTAAATATTTCACTCACTTATACTGACACGCAGTTATAATAATGATCGTTTCTCGTTCTGCTGAAGAGCTCTATAAGAAGCGAAACAGCTGTCCAAAACTATTACTCTGTAGTGTTACTAATCTATTACTAGAGAGAGGCCTTATCATTGTTATCTGGCAAAAGCACAGGCTATTTTACGACCGGGAAATAATAGACTGTGACGTCATGTATACTTCAAACTCCTAGCATAAAATCCGTTTATGGAGTGATATTTAAAACATGTGACTGATTAACCAATGGGAGCTATAAAATAATGTTAGACAACAGTTTACCTCTGGTGTAGTTATCTAGGGCAGTGGCGGATTCAAGAGGAGAGCGGGCCTCGACGGGGCGAACGCTTCCCTTAGAAGTTTAAGACACTGTTCCTTGCCTAATTATAGATAAATGAACTAAGATTTAGTATTTCGTTTGATCGTGTAAAAACTCATCAAGTACGATGATAAAGAGTATAGATATGAAAATAAAATTCAGTTTTGGCAATGTTAGATATTTCACGAAATTAGACGGTCCCACGGCTTAATTTTAGCCTCATAAAGCATAAACATAATGAGAACCGCAAGAAAATTTTTTATCAAAACAGGCGCACAAATATGAGAAATTTAAAATATACCAACTTTTGAGCGATATTTGATTTCATATATTATATTCTTCAGAATTTCTGAATTCTGTGGATCGTTTTGGGTGGCATATATGTTGGGTAATATGGAAATATGAAAATGCCCGTTGAATTTTATACATGTATTTGTTTTGTACATTTAAAAATGGATAGCTAATTTTGAGTTATTCTTGAAATTGATATCTGATAAATGTCTGTTATAGATGACTCAAATTGTGAGGCTTTGGTATTAGGTAAGAGCTTTGAGTTCCATTCTTAAACAAATGTATGAGTTGATGCCCTTCCAATGTGTGTGCAATTGGAAATTTATTCTTGGGGAGAGAATATATTATTTTTTGATACTAGCTCAAATTTGTTTATGGCCGAACACTAACTGAACATATTTGCATAAGCACTCTTTTCCATATCTTTAGCGTAGCATACCCTCTCAGTTCTATTGGTGAATACAATTGGCCAGCCATCTTGCAAATCGATATTTTTGAATTAGTTATCTGCAAATAAATAACTTTTCGCCTCCCTTCAACACTTTGCAGTCGTTTTTTGTTTTCTCTGTGTGATTTAAAGATGTTTCTTCAATTACCTCTTGAAGATCCATTTGAGATTTCCTAGGGACCTATTTTCGTGCCTAACAGAGCTCCTGACTTCCTGACTAAATTTACAGTTCGCGGCAAAAAGAGATCTGAAAGATTTGCTTCAAAATTTGATGATAACGTGTAATTGGGAGCAAATCTGTCAAAAATTCTGTTCCACTTTCGGAGTCGTAGTTGAACAAAGTCTCCCACAGTCATTGCTCCTCTTTTCAAAAGTTAGAGTTACACTCAATGCAAACGCGTGTAGGTTTTTTCGGAGTATATTTATCGAAATGGCAAGTTCTCTTGATACAACATACCCTCTACAGCTGCATTGCCATTAACTTTTCCTACTACTACTAGTTACACGATAAAAAAGCTATGGGACCGGAATTCCACCTGTCGTTCTCAAGGAATGTGCGCCATTATTAACACCAGCAGGCTTCATACAAACTCGATGTGTTTCCTTCTAGCTGGAAGACAGCTAGAGTCCATCCAATTCCAAAAAAAAGAAGACCCTTCCTAATAATCATAGACCCATTGCACTATTACCTGTTATCTCTAAAGTAATGGAAAAACCAATCATCATCCAGCTCATCCTATAACTGGAGAGCTCCAAAATCGTGAATGACCGGCAACATGGCTTTTGTCAGCAGATATCAACAGTTCTATTGAAAAATATGTGGAATCTCTAGCTATAGCATTGAATATCTCCAAAGCATTTGACCGAGTCTGGAACGATGGCCTTCTTCCGTCATATGGTTTGCCGCCTCAACTTTGACGCTTACTATCAAGTTTACTCTCAGATAGATGACTCCATGTGGTGGTTGATGAAATATCCTCCAATACAACCGCCATTAATGCTGGTGTTCCACAGGGCATCTTTCTTGGCACCTACTGTTTCCGCTCCATATCAACGATCTGTTGGAAGTGACCACCTGTCTCGTCCACAGCTTTTCAAATGATGGTATGCTTCATACCGCTTTCTCATGAGTTCCGATATCATCCAATGAAGTCAGAGGATCGAGACAGAAACAGGTTTACGCAATTAATGGAGATCTGTCAAATGTTTTGAAATGGGGATTTGATAATCAAGTAGAGTTTAATGCAACCAAAACTCAAGCTAGTATTTTCTTCGGGAATGCGGATCCCACAATCCCTAATATGTCAGGTATAACTATTCTTATGAAGTCTTCCTTATCCGCGCTCGGGATCACTACGAACAGGACTTTCTCATGGGATGATCATGTGAAGTCCATTGCGAAAACCGCTTCATAAAAACTTGGTTTTCTATTCCGTGCCAAGAGCTACTTAACATCCCAGCAGCTCCTCATGATCTACAAAGCACAGATTCGACCTGTCCTGGAGGTTCACATGTTTGGAGTTCGGCTCCCAAATAAACGCTGAAGCTCTTGGATTCTATCCAGAAGAAAGTTATTCGTTTGTTCCTTCCTCCACTTTCGTGTTTTGACAAATTTTGCAGCAAATGTTCCAGATCTCTTGTCACCGCGTAAGACAAATCATAAGAATAACCTTCCTTGTGTAAATTTAGTCGGGAGTTATATTACGTAATCAAATGTCATTAAAATATGATGAAAAAATACCTATGGTGAAAATGAAATTTAGTAAATACTGCACAAAAATAGCATTCAATAATATCAGGTCGTAATTGAACCAATATTTGTTGTCAGATAATTTTTCAATCGATTCTACTCGATTGCGTCCAATCGGAAAAAAACAAAGAAAAGTCTACATTTCAAGATTGATAAACTTTTTTCTTAAAATCATTCGAGACATAGGATCTTGAAGTATACTACTGCTATTTCCGGAAATCTTGTATAAGTTATTCGAAGTTTTAAAGACCTACGTTTTCATTTTGATTTTTTTGGTAATTGTGAATATGTGTACCTAGATATGTTAAACTTGTAAAATTATTTTCCGATTTTTCTATTATGTGAAGTAAATGAGGTTTAGAACTTTTTTTTATCAAGTTTTCGTTTTAATATTTTATTTACTATGTCTGTATTATAACCTTTAGTTCCTTTCTTATTGATTTATGATGTTAACTTATTGTTTTATGTTATGTTAAATAGTGCAATCTTAATTGTATTCACGAATTTTGGGAGTTATGAATGATATTTCGTTATCGTTATCAAATTCTTCGCTCTGTTATGACCGATAATTCTCAATAGTTGAAGTACCACAAAATGAGTGTGTATGTTACATATTCAGTTTCATTAGATAAAACAGGGAGGCTGGCCTATGATTCCGATTGAAATGCTGTCAGGTGCAGAGTAAAACTTTTCCGTACCAATTATTATTGAAGATGCATGTTGAATCCTACCAAATTGAGTTGATTTATTAACACATATAGAGTTGTAGCTTGTAATTTGATTGACTCAATGAATTTTTACATTTTAATATTATTTGTATGAGTTCGTATTGTGTAGTTTTAGTTCACTTTTATTTTTGTTTTTATTATATTGAAGGTTATGTCGCTATCGCAGGTAAAAACGATGGCGGAGAAAGAGGGGAAAATGAAGGTAAGAAAGTTTGGGATAATGAAGAGGAAACTGTGGCGTACTCATGGACGTTCTTCCATGTGATGTTTGGACTTGCCACTCTATATGTAATGATGACTCTGACTAATTGGTATAAGTAAGTATTTTGTTTTAAAAGATAATTATCTATTTAGTATTTGATTTTTTGTTACTGGTGTCCCCATACGACAGATAAATCGCAACTCCACAAAAACCAATCACCTGGTGGTTGAAAACACGTCATCTTAACGCTTCTAACCGCGTCGGCGCGTGAATTAACAGTTGATATATCAATCTCAGTACTGATTCAGAATAAACGGTTGTAGCCGAGCCGGTGAACCGCACCATATACTGAATATCCTTTTGATTACGTTGGTTCGAAACTTCCAGACTGCCAAACATTTTTTTTTCATTATCTTCGTTTTATATGTTACAATGTAATAACATCAACTGAACACATAAGTTGTAACATATTTGTTTGTTTACTATCAAATTCCGATTTCGGTTGCCGACGACTTGAAGGTTCTACGGTGAATGCGTATATCGGTTATTCGGTTTTAAAAAGATGATGTGATTAGTTATTTCATGCATCAGGGGGGAATAACATTTGAATACTATTAACTGGCATGCTATTTTCAGTTGTCAACACCAACGGTGTGTTTTTTAACGTAGTACTGTAGACTATTCTTACATAAGAACATACTATTTGATCTCATAGCGGCAATTCTAGGTCGGTAGGCTAATTATTGTAAGTCTATTATTGGTTGGAATAACATTAACTGGGTTAGTAGGTTAGTTAATAGTTAATTTTTGGATGCAATAGTATTAACAACACATAAGGCAGCATATATTATCTCCAAGCGGCAATTCTAGGTTATTTGTAACTTTATTTTTGGATTCAATAACATTACCTGGACAATTATAATTTTGTCCACACCCACAATTCAGAACGATCCCCCGGTGTCATTAGGAACAACATTTAACGCCACTAGTGTCGACATTTAAAAACATATTACCAAAAATATCTGCTTAACAGCTCCACTAGCGGCTATATTCGAAAATAAGCGATAACAGACTAATTTGGCAACTTATTAACATATTGGCCTAAAGTCGTGATTTTAGGAAGACTCATTTAAGAAACATTGCTTAGTTGTCAAAATTTCTGGTCCTATATACAGGGTGTCCTCGAACTGCGTGGCTAAAATAAAACCGAAGATTCTTTGATTCGAAATAAATTTGATGAGCCTTTTTACTTTTGTCTCAAGTGTCTTGTTTAGCCGGTAGAGGGCTTCAAAGTTGCAAAAATAATTTTGTTTTTTCGGTATAACTTGAGAACGTGATGGAGGACTTTTACAATATTTGGCAGGTGAGTTACTGTCAATAATAGCCGTTTTTGAGAGAGGAGCATAGAGCCTTAGAGACCATAGAAATGGCTCAAACTTGAGGACGTAACGGGAAAAGTGTCCAGAACTTTTTTGTTGTCGATGTAATTCACTCTATATTTTTTATGTAGATAGCTTATCTAATTTGAAAACTTTTCTTACTCTTAGAAAATTTTGATAAAATCAACGGATTAGCTTGAAAAAAATAATTTTCGAGTCTCTGCAATTTTGGCTTACTAATTTTACTTGATTAAAATACCTTAGTTGCCTTTTCTAATGTCATTTTGGCATTTGGAGAATTTATTCCCAAAACTGTCAGTTTTTACTTTGCTTTCCGTAAAAATTTTATAAAATTATGGCTCAAAATTTCACTAACACTGAAATGGTTAATATCTCGGTAAAACACGAATAATAAAAACAATAGAAATGGGGAAACGATGTGATTATTTAGGAAAAACAAATGCTAAATTAAAAGAAACAACAAAACTTTTTGGGAAATCGCTAAAGCATCAATTGTTCGAAATGTTGCCCATTTTCCTGAATACACAAATTAATTCGTTTCAAGAAATTGGATTGAACTCTGACTAGTACTTCAGGATCATTCTTCAATAAATCCGCTTCATGATTAATTCGTTGCAACAATTCCTCTCGTGTGTTTACTGGAGCTGCATAAACTTTCGACTTCAAAGCGCCCCATAGAAAGAAGTCGCAGGGCGTCAAATCAGGGGAGCGGGCCGGCCAGTTCACTGGTGCATCGTGTCCTCTACCTATCCAGCGATCTGGATATTCCGCATTCAAATGTCGCCTCACAGCTAATGTGAAATGAGGAGGTGCACCATCATGGATAAACCAAGCCACGACGAATGGGTAAGGGCAAGTCTTCCAACAGTTCAAGTAGCCTTTGTTCCAAAAAGTTCAAGTAGTTATCCACAATTCCAACCCAAACATTGATTTTAGTTTGATTCTGAAAATATGTAACTTCCGTTTCATGAGGATTTTCATCAGCATAGAAATGTTCATTATGGAGGTTAAAAAGACCACATCTCGTGAAAGTATCTTCGTCCGTGAACAGAATTCTTCTACAAAAATTGGGGTTTGCGTTTTGTCTTTGGACAATAAGCCGACAGAAATCTAGCCGATGACCTGGATCCATGGGCAATAAGTCTTGAACTGTTTTAATATGATAGGGATACAACAGTTCTTCTTTCAGTTCATTATGAACTAATGATTTTGAGGCTCCAATACGAAGTCCCAAACGTAGTGTGCTTATCCCAGGTTCAGTTTCAACCGCTTCCAGTATCGCTTCTTCGAGCTCCAACGTCCTTCTTGTCCGTCTGCGTCCAGTTTCTCTGCGATTTGCTTCAAATTTGCCAGTTTCGCGAAGGTTTGCCGATTTGGAATTCTACGATGCGGATATCTTTCCCTTTTCCGGCCATTGCAACGACAAAGTCCATAAATCAATAACATATCAACCATTTCAATGTTAGTGAAATTTTGAGCCATAATTGAGGCAAAAGTAAAAACTGACAGTTTTGAGAATGAATTCTTCAAATGCCAAAATGACATTAGAAAAGCAAAGGCAACTAAGGTATTTTAATCAAGTAAAATTAGTAAGCCAAAATTGCAGAGACTCGAAAATTATTTTTTTCAAGCTAATCCGTTGATTTTATCAAAATTTTCTAAGAGTAAGAAAAGTTTTCAAATTAGATAAGCTATCTACATAAAAAATATCGAGTGAATTACATTGACCACAAAAAAGTTCTGGACACTTTTCCCGTTACATCCTCAAGTTTGAGCCATTTCTATGGTCTCTAAGGCTCTGTGCTCCACTCTCAAAAATGGCCATTATTGACACTAACTCACCTGCTAAATATTGTTGAAGTTCTTCATCACGTTCTCAAGTTATACCGAAAAAATAAAATTATTTTTGCAATTTTGAAGCAAGACACTTGAGGCAAAAGTAAAAAGGCTCATCAACTTTTTTTCGAATCAAAGAATCTTCGGCTTTATTTTGGCCACGCAGTTCGAGGACATCCTGTATATTTCGTGATTTCCCAAAAGTTCAATAAAAGTGGTTTGGCATCTGACCTCATTTATTGGCTGCAATCAGAAGGAATATCAATTTTTCTTGCATGTGATTCACAGTAATATTTTGATAATTTTCCCGATCGTTAAAGGTGTTTGCTTTCATATAAGATAATGTAGCTTTTGATGCTTTTTTCCACATCGATAGAGGTCGGAATGTTGGAAGATGCATATCTGAAAATAAAATCTGATTTTCCTTCAAGTGTTATGGGTTTTATAATACAAGTTTCCAACTTCTGAACGAATTATATGAGTTACTAATTTTTCTTTTCTTGTAGTCCCAACAATACAAATCTAGCAACGATGAATGCAAATTCTGCGTCTATGTGGGTAAAAGCAGTGTCCAGTTGGCTGTGTTTGGCTCTATATGGTTGGAGTTTAATGGCCCCAGTTGTTATGCGCAATCGTGAATTCAATTAAATTCTTAATATATACTCAATTTCTGCTTCACTTGAATTTTGTAAACTTTTATATAATGTTAATCATGTGTATGTTTATAATAGTCATAGTTTTAGATGTTAAACTTTATATTTTTTAATATATGTAAACTATTTTGTGATCCTATTATAAAATCGATAATTTATAGACAACTTTGATTTATTACTTTCATCAAGAAAACTCATTAATAAAAAGTTCTTGTGAGACAGTTTTTGGTTATAGTCCTAAATATACATAAATGATGTTCCTCTAGAAAACATTTTTCATCCCAGTGAACACGAATGGAGACAACTTCAGACTAAAATTGGTAGAAGAAAATTCACTATAATTACTGAATAACATGAATCATACAATTTTAAATTCAGAGATTTCCTAAACAAGAACATAGAAAGCACGTGTAGATGACCGGTAGTTGGATTGTTGGTTCTATATGAGCAGCAATATTTTGAAGAAGAATTTTGTTGGAACAAGAATGCACACTTAAGTCTAGCTATTGATTGAGCGACTTATCGAATAGCGTCGGGTCGGAAAAATTGCCGCATCGCAAGCCATACACGGATCGCTAAACACTAAAGCCTGTACAATAAATGAAAAGCTACAATGAATGACTGTTCCAGAAAATATATTCATTTTAACCACGTAACCAACAAAAACAAATTTCAGAAGGTGAAAGTCGAAATGCATAAATGTCAATTGAATAAACCAGGAAAATAATTATTACGGATTTTCATTATATATTCTCAACATAATTGAAGTAAGCGTTTGATTTATTTGTTGATCCTATTTTTAAGCTTTTGATCACCAGCATCTAACAAAAATAAAGTACAGACTGACAACGCTGCTTAAATGATTCCCGCGCGCAATGCACAATGCCTACGTGTGTATAATATAAAGCGTGACGGCACAAGCTGGAGACGATGTTGCAATTTGTCACCCTTACGTTACGGCACGGTGCTGCTAGTTTTTAGGACGTATATAAGAACTTCCAATTTAAACGGGGTTGTCAGACGTGAACTGAGTCCTTAGTTGCACCCCATTTGCTTTTTTAAGGAAAAAACAAAAACTACATACAATATACGAGTTACTATAAAACTTCTACTCTATGTATTATGATGATTACCACCTGTATATACTTCATTGTCTACTTTTACTTGAAGATTTTAATAGATCTTTAGTTCTTGAGCAATAATTATTCAACAATGTGTTCTTGTGCATTTAATAATGAGGTAAGCGATATATTCCTGTGCGATTTTCACAACCAACAACATTTTGAAGATACTCCTCTCCTGATATACTTTAAAACTAAGTCACAAAGAAATTTTGTTGGGGATATTTTCCAAACCTGTCTTCTAATGGATCTGTTTGAAATTTTCCTAGCAATGTGTAATTTAAAATAACCTCATTGAAACAATACGATATTATTTCTAAGATTCTATGAACTGGTGTGACCGTACAGTACATGTTGGCAATTTATTTCAAGCCGAACTAGCTGGAGGACATCGTTTTCAAAATTCAAGAATAAAATGGTAAGATCTATTAAATAAATCAAATTGAATCAATATACTTGTTGGATTCAAAATTACAATGAGTCTACGAGGGCAAGGTGAAAAATCCCTGAAAAATAAAACAGATGGCACCACAATCGAAAATCTCATGTGACATTTGTGATGTACCATGTTTAACTAGAACGCATTACAATTTCCATGCCAATATGTCATTCAGTTCTGTTTTGACATCCATCGAAAGCAAGCAACCTTGAAGATTTTTGTAAACGAGGAAAAACGGGAATTTGGCGTCTTGATTAAACATTATTTCTTGCGTGGAAAAAACATTAGGCAAACCAAAGCATCGTTTGTTAACATTATGCGGACTCCTCACCATCCATTGGAACGATTCACAAGAGGTTTACTGATTTTCGTTGTGGTAGTATGACCACAAAGGACGCCGAACGTTCTGGTCATCCAATTGACGTTACGTTGATAAAATCCATGGTATCATATTGGACGATCGGCAAGTTAATGTGCACGAGATTGTTGAGGTTATTGGCATCCCAAACGAACGGTACGGAACATTTTCCATAGATTTTTGAATATGAGAAAGCTATCTAGTTCCAGATGGGTGCCGCATCTGCTCTCTGTTGACAAGAAGCTCGACCGTGTGACAACTTCAAAGGAGTGTTTGGCGATGTTCAAGCGCGATAAGGACTTTTTGCGCCGTTTCGTAACCGTGAACGAAACATGGATTCATCATAGCAGGCCAGAGGCCAAAGAACAGTCGAAACGGTGAACGCATCGAAGTCTTAAAAGGCCAAAGTGGGTTTATCGGCCAACAAAATCATGGCGACATTTTTTTGGGATGCACATGGTATCGTCCATATCGATTACCGTGAAAAGGACAAAACGATCACCGGCGTACATTATGCAGAGCTGTTGGATCGAGTCGACGCCGCTTTGAAGCGAAAGCGGCCGCATTTGGTAAAGAAAAAAGTGCTCTTCCAGCACGACAACGCACCGGCGCAATGGCAAAATTAATCGTAACCCGGTACTTAAGGGCTGATGCTTTATAGTTGTCTTATCAGATGAAGCTGTGATAGCGACGTTTCATTAAAGCTCTTACTAATAGGAATACTAGTTTTCAACCTGTTTATCGCCCACTACCAGTCGTAGTCGGATTATTTGAACTTCACTTATATGCCGTTGACGACAGACTACTATATTTGTACTTATAAATAAAAAACAATCGCCTTTATCCACTGGAAATACTGAGGACCTTTCAGCTACCAAGTAGCCATCATCAGAGTAGCTATTACTTCGAGTAATATGTAACTGTGTGTAGCGAGGATAGCGGTAGAATCGTTCAGTAAACGGAGTTGGAATAAGAGTCAATATTTGAATGTTTAATTGGTGCGAAAGCAAAATAAAGGGAAACAATGCATCCATGGAGCACAAGCCGTTGGGATGTAGCTAGAACTGACACTAAGCACAGTATATATCAATAATGTGCACTAAATAGCTATATCGCAGAAAAACTATTTATATTATACAAATATTTGCTACCAAACATGATATATTGGATATATTTACAGATCGAAAATCGAAACCGAATTCTACAAATTCTCAAAGATGGTGAAAGGTAAAAATAACCATTAATTCAGATCGTTTTTATTTTTTATTTAACGGCGGTCTAATTTTGCTATTTTGTCAAACTCTGGTATTCCAACGAGAGGTTATCATTTACGAGCCAACATCCATGGACCAAGGGTCATCCCCTCCAAAGAAAGGAATATCTACAATATATCTCGGCATTGCTTAACATCGTCAAAACAAAGATATAAATTGAAATAAAACATAAGCTGACAAAATTTTGCGTGTTTTAAAAATCTCACTTATAAAGTTATAACATATAATAATTGAAAACCATGAACAAATTACCGCCAACATTTTAAAAAGCAAATTTAATTGAAAATAGTACTTTAGTAACAGAAGGGCCGAACTCAAAAATGTTGATTACTTCATTCGTTTGACAATGATGATAATTAGAAAAATTCAACACGAGATAAATTTTGAATATTTCGAAATATTCAATTTATTTTCAGTGCTTTCGCTGAGAACACTGTATGATGTGTTTTGTTGTCACATTTGGATGAATAGTATCGTCATTTTAAAATAAAGCCACAATACCGTTTTAATCTCTATTAATGTATTTACTACATTTTTTTGACCTTAAATGATATAAATACAAATATTACTATAAAAATAACAACGTGATGTCAATTAATATTATGTGAATATAATATAATAAAATAAGTTCTTGCCCACATTAAACACATAAATTCTAAGTATAATCAAATATATAAGCTATAAGTCTTGTCCATTTGGGAACTTAATTAAAAATTATTAAAATTATTCATTCTTACACGAGCATAAAAGCAATCCCATGTGAAATTACCATTATTTTCAGAATTGATTGCCTTGCATAGTTATGTTATCCACAATGTTTTTTACCTAAATTGCCTTATTCAGAGATCTGGAACACAAATAGGGGACAATGAATTGAGATTATCTTTCACGAAGCGAGAATAACGAATAAGCATAGAGCAGCAGTATATATGATCCAAAAGACACAAATACGGCATGAAATTGTTCAGTGCTATAGTCCATTTTGTTTTAAATAGTCCAAATTATATTTATAGTGCATTACTTCTGGACCACATTGGTCTCATTCCCACAGTTGTTGATAGCAAATTGCAGTAAATAATGGTTACTCACTTCAAATAATAACTAAATTAATCAATCAAAAACAACTTTTACTTCAGTGTTGTTCCAAAATTTTAAATTCAAGGAAGAGATTTTTTAGTTTTAACTTATTTTGGGAGTCACGGATAAAATACAAAACTTTTTGTAACTTCATAACTTGAATATATAGCATTTTAATTCAATTCCAAATTACGACATTTTATATAACAAGACAAAACGAAAACAATCAATAAATTTGAGGTTTACAATCACTTTAAGAATGCGATACCTTTTATATAGGACAAAGAGGAAGCTCATTTAATGAACATAAAAAAAGAAGACTTTCAAAATCAGATTCCAAATGATTTTTTTCGTAATAACCGTTCCTTCCCTGGAAGATAGTTTACATGTTTTACATAAAACTCATAAGGGGTTGAAACTAAATTGCTGGAATTTACAAAAAACAATAATACACTCCTTGAGGTATGTTTGAATACCTGATTTATTCAGTAATTTTAAAGCTTGTTAATGTAGTAATTCCGCCAACTATTTGTCTTGGTTTGTTTTATACGGTGCTACACAATTGATAGGGAACAGTAATGTGGCATGCCAGTTATTGGAAATTGAATAAATAATAATAGCGTTTATTGCCCAACAGTTTCCCATTTACAGAGCAATTTTATAAATGACAATACAAGATTAATTAGTAGCACTAATTTCTAACTATGAGTGAGTGACAATGACAATCACAAGTCCTATTTGAATACAAAAACAAAAGAAATAAAAATAAAAATAAAATAAAAAATACAAAAATTTAAAGATGCGCACGAGATTTATTCTTGAGTTCACAAACACTGCAAGAAAAGAGGTCACAAACACTAGAAAGTTTGTTTGCATTACTGCACATAAAATGTATTGGTGCCTTTAACATTAAATTTGTTTGAGCTCTTTTGCATAAGAAAGTAGTGTTGTGTCTAGATGTTATTCTTGGAACAGAAATATCAATTTGCGACAGTAACGCGGGACAGTCAATTTTACCATTGAATAATTTATACAAGCATAAAACAGAAGCCTGATTTCTACGTTTTTCTAATGATACAAAGTCAAATCTATGCAACAAATCAAGATAATTACAGCCTCTTGGAGGATAAATTCCGTTGATTTTGAAGCTTAGGAATTTTAAGAATTTCTTTTGAACTTTATCGATAGCAGATGAGTATTGAAAATATATAGGATTCCATATTATGGACCCATATTCTAGTTTAGATCTGACTAAACTGAAATATAGAGAGGTCAATGCTAAAATGTTATTGAAATTTTTACAGTTCCTTATAATGCAAATGCAAATGAATGGCTCTGTTTTCAGTTTTACACGATAGTGTATCACCTACAGTAAAAACTTGAGAACCTGATTCTGATTGTTCTTTCTAATAGCCTTCATTGTGGTTCAATTGTAAAATGCTAGTTAATGTTAGGCAAAATTAAATTCCGTTTAAGATTTTAAAAACCAATTGATCCAGAGTATGCCTGATAAAATTAGAAGCCTTCATTTGTTCTTGGATCGGTCGACGAGATATTACAATTTGATTTGTAAATAAATATATACATTTTTTGATTACTAAAATTACCTTTAAAAAAAATTAATTACTTGTTTTTTTCTATTCAGTGAAAAAATTGATATTCATTGCTATAGGAAGAAGAAATATTGCAATGCAAACTAGAGAATTTGAAATTTTTTAATGAATTACTAATGATCCTTAGCAAATTGTTGAGCACTATATTTTGTTGTTACATAGAAAATCATGATTAGGGTAAAACCACGGTCGTACATACAGGTCTGGGAACACGAGGCTGTTTCCTATGTGAGAAGTGACTCCGCTAAGCGTCAACTGTCGCGTAGTACCAAAAAGGGTGGCGCAGTAGTCGAAGAGTGATCTCTGACACTATACGCCGTGTTCTCTGACAACTGTCATTTTTGACTTGTAAACACAAGGAATACCTGCGTTTTTAGGAAAAAATGACGAAACCGTCATTGTGCCATTGTGCCGAAATGCAAAACGGGGTCCAAAGGTGTAAAGCAAAAAACTTCTGTTTTTAAAGTGCCGAAATGCGAATAAAGTGGATGCTTGCGATTCCGGAAAGAAATCGTTTCACCACTTCGATCCAAGCGCTAGCTAGTGGCTGAGCGAGGGACTACGAGTTTGGCGACGCGTAAGAGACTCATGTCAAACGTACGAGTTCCCAGACCTGTATGTACGACCGTGGGTAAAACCCACCATGTAGTAATCCTACAGTAGTAAACCCTCTTGTTTAGAATGACTACCGATAAGTATTATTTATAGCCAAAGTTACGTATCACTACATAGTATAAAACCAAGTCGCTTTCTCTGTACCTATATCCCTATGTATGCTTAAATCTTTAAAACTACGCAACGGATTTTGATGCGGTTTTTTTAAATAGATAGAGTGATTGAAGAGGAAGGTTTATATGTATAATAACATCCATTAAATAGTGGAGAAATACTGTTATTTTTGAGGTTTATAATGTGATGTCGTAAATAATTATATTTTTTCCGCTTACATTGCAAACGCAGGCTGAACCCTACGAGATATATCAAAATAATGTACTAAGTATTGTACACATTGGAAATGTCTACAGAAAACTCCGCGATGGTATATGTGTATCTCTTATGGTTATCCCACAATACCATTTTTTTGTCATTTACTTTTTACGACAAATAATGGCTAATTTTCGAAGCAATTTTAACCAATACAGCATTAATCCTTATCCAATTAAATACCTTAAATACATTGTTGATTTAATATAGATCTATATGGCCCTTTACAGCATATGATTTAAATGAATATTTTTGAAGATATTACTGATTTAAAAATTGCGGGACGTAGCGTTTGCGGCGGTACCGGCCCGCTATGTTTTTATATACAACGTTCACAGTTTTTCTGTAGTGTACTTAGTATCAGCATTGCACCTGTGCGAAGCCGGGGCGGGTCGCTAGTCTTCAATAAATTGTATTTGATTACCGCCTGAAGATGGCGTAAAACACCGAACCTCGACTAACGGATGTAACAAGTTAAAATGATATTAGCATAGCACATTATATCTAATAAGACTATGGCTAATGTAGTATTTCATTGTCCGCCAAGCTGCGGATGAGCAAGAACTACCAGTTAGGCAGTTAACCTGTCCTGTTTGTTCCTTCGTTATTTACTTTCGTATTCATTTTTCAGGGTGTAAGAATCAATATGCTTCCTGGAAAATTCCACTTGCTTATTTATTATAAAGGCACTATATGACAAAGATAGGGCCAATTTGTTGGGTATCTGTCTATAATTATTAAACGAATTTGGTGTTATACTACATTCAATAACCTTTGATGGAGCTCCAGTTAATTTGAAACTATTATTTCTCGATAGTCACAATATTACATACATATGATAAATTAATATTATTTAAGAATGAGTAGCATAAGAGTAGATATTTTAAAATGAAATCAAAATTTCTTGGCATGTGCTATTTCTAGATACATGTATTCAAAAAATAATTAGATATATACAGGGTGTTTCAGAAAGACCTCCCGTAAATGGGGACGGTAGATTTTACAAAAATAATCAGATTTTTTCATATAAACTATGGTCCTATCTTCTTTCGTTTCGGAGATACAGGGCCGTTGAATTTAATTTTTTTTAAACGAAATTTTGCTTCAACTCCTGTGCGGTTACAGGTATTTCGTTGAAATATGATATTTCGAGGGTTTCAGAGGAAGTCGAATAAGATGGTTCAGTTAGTTTCAGATTATGCGGTAGAGGGCGCTGGGTGCTCGACTTTTCAGCGTTTTTTTTGAGAATAATTTTTTTGTTTTCTTTGCACAGTTTTCTGGTTTACAATTTTATTTCAAACAAATAATTACACTTGTTGAGGTTCTCAAAATCTCACAGTTTTCGATAAAAACGCGTTTAAATGATTCGTTAGTAAGTAAATTTGTTAATGAGTTTTTGTAATGTTCATTTAAACGCGTTTCTCCGGAAATTCTCGCATTAAGGTATATCTTTGTTAACATCATTAGAAAGGTTAGATAATTTTACATCATTTTGGTTCAAAGCTCATTGGCATACCGACCTTGATAAGAGTGGGGAGCTATTGAAAGTGTAATAATTTAAATCGACTCATTCGATTTTAGTAAACTTTAGTTTGTATAGAAGAGAAGGTACGTACTTTCAATTGTCGTATCTATTGGTACACGATAGTTCCTAATAAAATTGCTAGAGGGCGTAATTTGTAAAGATAACGGTTTTATCCCAAAAACTTAAATTATACGGTATAGCTATGACATGATAATCGGAAATTAGATTAAATTTGCGAAAAAAACTGAAAACCGCAGATCGATATCTTTTTTGTTTCAAAGTTCAAGAAAAACATGTTTAAATGAACATACGCGATTTCGGTAGTAAGTAAATGTGATAATGAATTTTTGTTATGTTCATTTAAATGCGTTTTTCTCGAAAACGGTGAAATTTTGAGAAACTCAACAAGAGTACATTATTTGTTTGGAATAAAATTTTAAACCAGAAAAATGTGCAAAGAAAACAAAAAATCATTCTCAAAAAAGTTAAGACTAAAAGAAACGCCGAAAAGTCGCGCACCGACCGCCCTCTACGGCATAATCTGAAACTGACTAAAGCATCTTATTCGGCATCCTCTGAAACCTCACGAGTACCAGATTTCAACAAAATATCTGTAACTGCACAGGAGCAACAGCAAAATTTATTATTATTCATTATTTTTGTAAAATCTACCGTTCCCTGCATTTACGGGAGGTCTTTCTGAAACACCCTGTATAATTAACCAGAATATTTGATTTACAGCTTCTTTTTATATTAGAAGTATAATGATCATTTTCACCAAGGCTTTAATCATTATTTTTTGCATCTAAAATATTTATTTTGGTTTGTTTATATTATTCAATCAATAATTGCTAATATTAAGTATTACTGTTGTAGTTTAAACAAAGAGTTCTATATATAGAGTAGACAAGTAGTGTGTTAAGCATTGGAAAGCGCTGGTAAGTAGTCGGACATTCTGTCCTCGCACATGTTAGTGCGCTCTCACTCGCAAGGTCTCCCCTTCTATCACAAACAGTATAAGAATACAAGAATAAGTATAACGCGCGCATATCGTGCGAGTGAGAGCGCAGTACATGTGCGAGGACAGAACGTTAAAATACCAGTGAAAGGCTTAGTTGTCTACTCTATATATAGAACTCTTTGATTTTAAAACAATAAATGAAAATTTCTTCGATTGTCGTTTCTCATTTGCTTCTTCAACAAGGAACCAATGATTAATATACTACAAAATTGAAAATTCTATAATTGGGACATCTTCATCCAGACAATTCACTTTGAAGGAAGGAATAGGACATTATCCGATAGTCTTATTAAACATATGACATAGCAGTATTTAATTTTACAAAATGATTAATGGTGTTGGTCGCAAGTGACCAACGTAGCCTGTTGAAGTACGATTTCAGCTGGTCCCAATGAACCAGCATGGCCCAAAGAGGCAACACCTGCGTTAGTCTGGGAACGTAACAAGAGGGCGCACCAAACCCTCTCCCTACCACTGTCAACCCTCACCTGGTAGATTATACAAACTCCAATCATCAGATTCAAGCATGCTGCCACCTAGACCGCACTTCTATGTGTCCGCTTTCCGACAAAAGCGCCGAATTTTTAAATTCAAATTCTAATGCTTAAACAGTTAATTTTAACTCAGGATACAACACAGTCTGGATTGACATTTCAATAACAATATTACCTTACCTACCCTCAAAGAATACTGTGTTAAGATTTCTTGAATGTGGCAATTTGGGGAATAAACAGCAATATGATCAAATAATAAGCAGCAACTGAACATAAACTAATCAATGTGGAATGTTTCCACATTACTTGTCGTAACTACTAGCTACATGAAATTTTGGAAATTATAACTTTTTTGTAAAGCTGTATATGCATCATGTTGATACGATTCTGGCATAGGTTGATTATCCTTTTCTGTATGCTCAATTTTTAACTTTAGACCAGCAGGAAGAGACATCTTGGAAGCTTCAATTTCATTAGCTAACGTAGTTTGAAGTTCCAATTCTGTACCTGATAATTCCATCAATTTGTCGCTAGTTCCCATGTGAGCCATGACTTCATCTGGATGAATCATCAATTCAGGAGGTTTCTCATCTTCTTTCATTGAAGGTTTAATTCTGAACCTGATAGGCACTGGATCGAGTATTGGTGTAACCGGTTCTACTCTATGTCCACCCTTTAGGTCAGGTTGAGTTTCCATCCAATGACCAGTTGATCTTCGATGAGCTTTGAGTTGTCCGGACTGAATAAACCTGGCTGGACACATACCACAAGCGTAAGGTCTAGCTCCTGTATGTCTTCTCATGTGAAGTGCCAAATCATTTGATTGGGTAAAAGCTCTACCACAGATACTGCACACATAAGGTCGTTCTCCAGTATGCACTCTCGTATGTCTTAGCTAAAAATAATAAACCACTTTGATTTGAAAGCATCAGAAGAGTACACAGGAAATAGACTAATTTAAAACTTTTCATTTTAAGCAAGAAAAAAAAATTGGGTAAATTGGACCAGAATTTACTAAAATTTTGGACTTTTTTCCCGACTCAGTCTCGTCGGATTCGGTGCTCTTATTGGACGATAATCTTTTAAAAACATAACAAAGAAAAATATACATATTGAATTCAAATGAACGGTGTATAGTGATTTGATAAGTGTGAGCGACATTCGACAAAGATGGGGATAAATAGGCGTTCAATTCATAGCTCGCCTGTCAGACGTTTAGCTAGACCATATTCACGTTGCATCCGAATAGGTAAGCATAAAATAATTATCTATAAATGGTGCTATAATAAGAATAGAGTAGGTACTGTAAATTTATTTATTATTCTTAGAAAATATTTCAAAGATATTAAAAATTCTCAAATAAATGTCTTCAATCGCGAGTCACTGGAAGTAAGTGAAGTGAAAGTCAGTCCGCTTGCGCGAACTATCAACTATACCCACTAAGCGCTTCACTTGTTTCTCTTGAAAAACAATATGATTCGTCTAGCTCGCTCACAAAACTCTCCTATACACCGCTGATGTAAACTCAAACTGAATGTATTAACGAAGTCAAAAACAGCACTATAAGATAACATCAAACCATCAAAATTGTAATTCTATATCCCTTCATACACTAGAACGAAATAATGCGGAAAATGTTATTACATTTAGTAAACAGCAAATGAACGAAGAGGTTCTCAAAAATATCGAAAAGAAATACCAGGAATCAATCAACATGTAAGTTTATGGTCAAAAATGAGGTACAGTCGTTTAATAGCAAAGAAAGCGGCGGATACTAAAAAAATGTGGTACTTTCGAGTTTTGGTGGAAAGCGTTTTGGGTGCAAAGGTTTTCCGAAGCTATAAAACGGAGGTTGTATGTATTAAAAGGAAGCTATGTTAAAGAAACCGTTATAAAACTGTCAAATAGTGTTCTATCAATATTATGGGCCAGTCCAGATGCTATCAGAAAAAAAGATATCCGGCTTACGATAAAACTTTCTATAAATTTAACTTATGAACTGTAATGGAAATATTAAAATGAATGCAAATGGATTTAACAAAGAGGTATAAGGGTATATATTTTATGTAGTGGCAAAACGTGATTTTGAGATTAGTAAAGAAATTATTATGACTGATACCGATTTTGTTGTAAAAATTCTCCTTTCTGCCAGAGATGCCTCACAAACATTTATTTCTATCGTAGCACTCATAATATTTAATCAACAACCACATTATATCAATAACATCAAAAATTAAGCATTTTTCAGAAGTAAGTGAGCACTATATTGGATTGAATCAAAATAATTATTTTTATACATATATTATCAAGACGGAGCGAGCATAGCGAACGAAGTCTTCTCTTGAATTGGGTTATATGGCAGTTATTTATTTAGCATATGGGTTTTTTACAATACAATACAATAATTTACAATGTTCAGGCCATTTACTTCTGTAGTGATCCTAAACACATCACCCTCAAAGCTCCAGTCCGTCATCTTGGCATCTTGGATCCCATTGCGCAGATACGTTGCGGTCCCATAAACATTGTTGTAAGTGGATCCAATCATGCGGTATCCTGGGATCTTACCTCGTTTGGAAAGATCTGATTCTGTAGCTGCATGTGTTTCTTGAATGGCTATGACGTCTATCTTAATTTCGATTATTTTTGAGAGGGTTTCCGATTTTGATCTTTATCCTAGAATTCTGTATCGTATTGTTAGCCAAGAAAGAGAGCGTGATAGCTAGTTTGGCATCCAATAGTGATATCTATCACGGCACAAGGTATATTTTCGTGCAGCGGCCAAACAGTAAATGCAACTGAAAATTTGACACAAACTAGATATGATGCTCGATACTGGCATAGAAATTCACAGTAGATTTGAGCCGTTTTCGAGATTTTGAGCAGAGCGGTCCGTCGAAATACTCAACAATATTCGCTCTGTTTCACGCGTCTTTGTGTTCGCAAACTATCTGGCCTATTGTAGAGAAATAGTGGGGAATTGTTAGCCAGATGTCTGGACTTTGTGTGCCAAAGTTGCTTTTTTTATGCCGAGTGATAAATTTTCATGGATTTGTAGCTTACTATATTAGACTATCCACTTCCAAGATAGAGTGCACGTAGACAAATGCATGCGACGTTCACGTGGACCGAATATTTACATCTGGAGATGGCAATAAATATGAATTAACCAATCATTTGATTAATCGAACTATAGTAATCGTTGACTGATTAAATCATAACAAAATAATAGATTAATCAAAAAATAATTTCATTTCAATCCATGGTCACGTAATAATAAAACATAAATAAGTACATCATTCATGCTACGTAATCCTAAATCATTCATTCCAACAGAAGATTTACATCTCACTGAATATTCATTGTCTATTTTTATCTAAAATATCCATATTTCAGCCTTGGGAGAATGCATTCTGTTGACAATCAAATTGAAAGAATAATGTTTGATTAATTCTACACACTTATTAACCTAGGTGTATGCACTACACCTAGGTTAATAATACTATAATTTAATTATTTCTTATTAAAATTGATGCTTGTACCGGGTTATCAAAAAGGTGTGTATTACTTTACTTGTGTCAAATTAATTAATTTGAAGTTTCTAAAAGTGCGAAATTTCGCAATTTTATACGAATGTTATAACACTCAGAAGTCTCTAGCGCTTTAGACTCCGGGATTTTCACTTGGCCTATCGAAATAAGAAGGTTCGAATTGTATAAAAACACAATTGCATGAACGACAGACGTCCTATGTCATTAGCTACGAACGTAAAATAAATAGGTATGAAATTTGTAGGTTATTGATGATGTCAGTGTGACAGTGACATAATTATTCCAAACGTAAGGTAAGACACACGTTTTAGATTCCACAACCACCCTTGACCAAGATACTTTCTGATATCCCGGTATTATATCATTATTAGTGATGTGAGCCGGGAACATTCCCAGTGGGAAGGGAATTTATAAATGGGGATATTTCCAGGGAACTTCCCGAAGGCTTTATAAGTTCCCAAAACGAGGGAATTTATGGAATAAACTCATTTAAATGGGGTTTATTTTGTCTTAAAACTGTTTTGGAACCTTAATTGGTTCTAAATGATCAATAATAAAGCCAAATAATCAAAAATATTGTGATATGCCATGGCAAAAACTTTTATTTTAACCGTGATAAAAATTTTGAGAGCGGACTCGGTTGATTATGAGACGCAAAATCAATTTCATTAAAAGCTCAAAAAAACCTGATGATAGAAGTTTTGAAGAATACTCAAGTTAAGTAACTAATATATTCATCAAAAATATTATTATAATTAATTTCTTTTTATGGTTGAATTGAAATGTTTCAAACCATTTCTGTTTTCCCTAATTGGAAATGGTTCAATATAACTTTTGAGTTTCCCTCCAAGTACATTTAGAATATATGTGCTACTGATGTAGACCTACCCACAATTCCAAGTAAGAGGAGTGGCGGGGGAGAGGTTATGTTTGTTCAGGTCTTGTGTCTTTTCAATTCTAGCTCATTTTCTTTGAACTGTTCAAATAGTTTCTTTTGTATTGTAAATATTTGTTTAGTGTTTATTGAAATATTTAAAATAGTGAGTAGTGACTTGTGAGAAAAATGGTCAAGAAAAAAGGACCAATTTGGAATTTTTTCAATGAAAAGGGAAAAGGTGTTAGTTGTAAATATTGTTTGAATTATTAACAACTACACTCATTTATTGTGCACAATTCAATAATTTATAGCAAATAAAGTGTTAATACAGACATATTTGTCTTTTTGTTGGAAGACCTGATCTGAACAAATAGTGAAGATATCAAATCTAATTTAAATAATCAAAATTATTAAAAATGTAAATATTTTGGATTTAAGGTTAAATTTAATAAGTTAAAATGACCTATTAGTAATTTGGGAGTATTTTGCACTATTTTATAACAAATATACAAGAATTGGTAATAGGTTTAAAAATTTGATAATTTTCTTTGATACTAGAAAACATGATAGTGATCCACCAAGCAATCATGTGGTATTCAATAACATATAAAAATGAACACAGTTAGTTTACTGTTAAAATAAACAAGTATCAAAATTTTAAAATTTATGTGAAGGACTCAAGACTTAAATAGTTTTTATTTTTGAATATAACTATAAATTGATTTATATCTTCATATTAATAGATTAGTTCTAAGGGATTTAAAAAAAAAATATTGTGGTGTCCACTGACCTATGCGTTTAAGAGAAAATCATAAGTTCCTATAAATTCCCGGGAATTTATGAATTTTGGGAATATTCCCGGTAATATTCCCTGGGAATTTTCCCCCAAGTATAAATTCCCAGGAATTTTACATCACTAATCATTATTATTTTAAAAAATTTCTAGGATCAATCACTACCTAGAAGGTACATTGGACAAATACAACTCACCAGTTTGTTACTCTTATTGAATGATTTTCCACATAGAGTGCAAAGATAAGGTTTCTCTCCAGAATGAGTTCGTTCATGGCATTTTAGATCGTGAGATCTTGGAAAACCTTTACCACATTGAGTACATTTATATGGCCTCTCTCCGGTATGTCTTCTCATATGGACAATCTGTAAGTAAAATTCATTTGCAATTGCAATTTTTGGTTAATTTCTGGTAAATACTAACCATGTTACTAGAATTATTGAACTCCTTTCCACAATAAATGCATAAATGTAGTTTAGATGTGTCTTTGATGCCCGTGTGAATCCTTTGATGTGTTTTCAAATTATCCAATCTGTTGAAGGCTTTGCCGCATTCGGCACAAACGTGCCTCTTATCTTGCAACAAGTGGATTTTGGTGTGACGTGCTAAATGATCAGATCTGAAACAAAACATTTCAAACCTTGCTTTATTTGCTGGTGCCTAAAGCGCTCTAAAAATTATTATCCTACAATTTCCTAGGATATTCACCGACTTCCAATTTGCCACAATTTTTTTTGTATGCTGAAGTAGTTAGTTGATCCCATCATCATTTGTTTCAAATTTATTCAGGCATTATTTCGTCTTTCAATTATGTTATTCGATATTGATGTATTAAGTTAATACTCTCCGCCAGAAAAGTATCGCATAAAATATAAAAGGCGCTAATATTTGTATCAGTTAATTTTTCTACAAAATTTCAGGGTAAACTTACTCTGATGATGGCAACTTGATAGATGAAAGGACTTCAGTACTTTAACAGTATTTTTAGTGGATAAAGGTGATTGTTTCTTATTTATAATATATCCAGTGTGAACTCTCTCAGTTTATTAAGGGTACATTTTTGTATTCAACATTTCCAGATGAGTCCAGATTACGTTTGTACAGGATGAACCAAATTGGATGCCCTTATAAGATAATTATTCGCGCTAGAAAAAAACCTACCGCGCATCCTAAACCTTTTTTTTTTACAAATTTGAGGGTGCCTATGAATTTTGACTCGTATCATTTGTTAGGCGCTGTTGCCAAATACTCGATTTTTCAGGATTTCAACAAAGCCTCATAACATGTTTAATGTAGGGGCTATCGCCATGTAAGTAAATCATTATGTGGACACTTTTTTGCGTGCATTCCATTGGCGTAGGCCTATCGAAATTAGAAGGTTCGAATTATCTAAAAACATAATTGCATGAACGCCAGACGTCCTATGTAATTAGCTACAAACGAAATCATTTTGACATATGCCTCGAGGAGCTGGCTGCGCGTAAGTTAGAGTTTATACATTTTACCTCGGTCTTGTTAATTTGGGGCCGTTTCTTGCCCCGTGCGACCGGCGCCAGTTGTAATTAAGTGTTTTTGGCTATGGGCCGCTAGCTTTTACCCGCTTCGTGTATATTTTAGTCGCGAGAAAATTCTCTGTGGTACGTCGCACGTTAGACGCGCGTAGCTGAGATCTGAGAATTGCTCAAACTGTTTTGATTAAATTTTCCTATTTAATGGACATTTATCGAAAAAAAAAAGGGCCGTCGGGCACGGTCCGATACTAAATCTAACTACATGGAGCGAAAACGGCACGCTAAAAGTCGTCGTAAAGCCGTATTAGGTACAACCAGTTTGCACTTTTCTAACTCGCGTGCTACAGGATTCTCACGTGAACGTCATTCGATTTACGGAAAATTAACTATTTCAAAACAGTTTTTGACCCGGATTGTGGCTATCACGACCCCTGAAAAGGTTCAAAGTTCACATAATTATTTCATAATTTGTAGTTCATTATTGTTTTACAACTGGAATAAATAGGTATGAAATTTTTAGGTTATTGATTGTCAGTGAGTGACATAATTATTTCAAACGTAAAGTAAGACACACGTTTTAGATTCCACAACCACCCTTGACCAAGATAAATTTTGATATCCCTATATAGTATGACGGGTCTGATATCATTTTTTTCGTTTATTTTCGATTTTAGGCAGATTATTTATTTTTCATTATTATAGTCAAGTAGGCTTTCAGAGAGAAGGAATAAACTATTAGACATTTTTGTCATTGTGATGTAAGTCTTTCAAATTGTTGATTCGATAGTTATCGGGTTATTTCTCCTTTATAAATAAATGGTGTAAGTATTTGGACAGTTCGAAAACATCGACAAGCAACAATTATATCTTTGCTTTTTGCAGTGAGGAGAAATGTTGTTCATGCGATACTTCTTTGGCGCCATGCATAAAGTGCAAAATCCAACAATGCTTGAATTTGTAGCATAGGAATCTTTCATCCCTATATGAGATTACCCAAAATCCCTCAATTAGCGAACAGCTTATTTCTATTATTAAATACTATATGTTTAGTGTTATGATTAACTTTTAATAATATAAGCATATTGTTTAGTATAAGCTGTACAACAAGGGACCCTGACAACACAAGCGTGGGAACCTTGTAGCCAAGGTAGATATTGAAAGGCTGATATATATACTAGGATTATTATTAGAACAGATTATTATAATTATTGATCATTATCATTAGGATTATTGATTATGGATTCATTGTATCATTATTATTATTATTAACATTGTTATAAGAATTGTAATTGTGCGGAGTAAGCCGTGAAGTCGAGCTCTAAGTTCGGTAAAGTGCAACCCTTTTTATAACGCGAGTGTTTCAATTCCTGTGCCCCAAAGGACCACAGATCAGCTTATGGCAAACCGTTCACAGTTGTTAAGAGCTGATCCCTACAAATTGAACTGAATCATTTCATACCCTAAATGAAGCTCTTCAGCAGAAAATACTCTCTCTGAGTTTCAAACACATACATGTCATGACAAAAAAATAAACTGATTGGACAATTGGATAATGACCATAATGTATAACTATTCGTGATTTCCAAATACTGAATCTCTACAAAGTATTTAGTTATTTTCATGAATGTGCTGAAAAAAAAATACATAGAAAGTGCAACAATCAAAAATATTACCTGGTAAATGTTTTTTCACAAATAGAACATTTCAATGCATCTTCTCCTGTTGCACTCTGGTGTACTTTCAAGTGTCTTATTAGATGCTCTCCACGACTGAATTGCTTATTACACATTGTACATACATATGGCTTGTTGATGTGATCATCTTCTACGTGTTTATCTAGAATCTCTTGAGTGGCATATGCATTTTCACACTGATTGCATTTGTAGATTAATAAGGCCCTATGCAAAGTCATGTGTCGCGTTAAATGATTGGCCCTAGCAAACACTGCCTGACATACATGACAACTATGCACTTTGCTACGTGTCGGTTTTACCACTTCTTCACCAAACGAAGGAGTGGCATCCTCATTAACATCGTCATCATCACTTGCTACAAGCAAATTAAAAATCTAGGTTGAATTTGATTGATTACTGATATTTTGTAGTAAGAACCCCAACGTTGAAAATAAATTATTTCCATACTATTCATCACCTCTTAAACCCAATACTAATCCAAGGTATAGGGTAGTCAAAGCAACTAATTTGTGAATTTACAAAATAACTAAATTATTGATGAACACTGTAATTGTTCCCACCATAATAAAAAATGATGGAGCAAAAATCTATATACAAGTTTCAAAATATGAGGACTAATGTTTCAAACCAAATGAGTAGTGGAAAAACAAATGATCCAACCGAGAAGGAATGATATTAAAAGAGGGTAATTTTGATGGTATGGGATGATACAAGAAATTCATAATTCAAAGTTAAAATTCTCCTCACTCGTAGCCAGTAAACTCATCTGAACCAAGATTATAAAACTTTGGTAATTATTAGAATAACATCAGTGCTACTAGATTATTAATATACAAGACACAAACCTTATGGATTCTAATTAAACTTTTGTTAAAATACTTACCAGTTTCAGGTACAACACTCTTCTCCTCTTTTATTTTTGCTTTCTCTACTATGTTGTTAAGAGACACATCACTGTCATCAGAAATACCATGTTCAGTTTGCATATGATGGTTGAAACTTTTTTTGTATTTGAATTTCCTGTCACAAAATTCACATTCCATTATCTGTAAACATTTATTACATATCAATAAAAACAATTTTTTTAATATTGTTGGTACCTTCCAAGTTGATATATAATAGAAATAAGTTAAAGAATATTTCATTAGGTTCATAATAGAACCACAAGTATTTTACAACATGATGCAGCTTCTGTTCAGTGATGTGACTAACACATACTTGATTTTTGGAAGAAGGCAGGTTCTGAACAAATATCACATGACTTATCAAAAATATTCTCTCTGTATTTTAGTTATAAATGAAAATTACATATTGTATAAATAACCAATCGACCTAAACAGTTATGAAAGTTATCCTCGGTTTCCAAATATTATATATTTATTTATTTATATACGGACATGCCAATTTACAAAAACATGAATATTTAAGAGACAATTTTTACGCCACCTTATCTACAATTATAATCATAATCAACTAATACTAAGTTACAACAAATCAATGTGCCTCATTTGATTTTTGAATGAATATGTAGATGTATCGAATAGATCAATGATTTCACTATTTTTATTTGCCAATTTAACTAACCTTGTAATTGGCTCGTTATGGCCATAATTCATACTGTGATGAGGAACCATTCTTCTGGGATTTGCATTCAGATTAAAGATTTCAATTAAATTAGGACAACTTATAGCTCCATTTATAACCTTGTGCAGAAATCACAAGTCTATTTCAGCTCTTCGATGTTCCAAACAAAATTTAAAATGTTCAAAATGTCTGAATATTCATAGTTTCCCCTTTGATATCCAAGTTTGAATGCACATGACCTCAAGAATTTATTTTGAACTCTCTCAATTCTATTCATATCCGCTTGATAAAACGGACACCATATCATACAATTATATTCAATAACTGATCGGACAAGAGAGCAGTATAATATTTTAGAAGTGTATAGGGAAAATTTGTCTGAAGATCTTGCAATGAAGCCCAATAATTTAAATGATTTAGAAATAATATTATCAATGTGTGTCTTAAATGTTACTTTGGAATCAAATAATATGCCAAGATCTCGAACACTATCAGCCACTGACAAATTAACATTTTTCACTTGGTAAGAGTATTGAATTGGATTCATAATTCTCGAAAATGTGATTTGATAGCATTTGTTTATATTTAGATGAAGCATATTTATATCGCACCTACGGGCCAGATTGCTCAAATCTATTTGCAACAGTTCAGCATCACAGACATTGTCAATGATCCTATAGAGTTTGAAGTCATCTGTAAACATCAAATAGCAGCTGTGTGTATTACTTCTGATATATCATTAATAAATAATAAAAAGAGTAGTGGACCTATATAGGATCCCTGGGGAACCCCAGATGTTACAAAAATTTCTGATGACACAGAACCAGCATATTTGACACACTGAGTTCTACCTCTCAAATAAGATCCGATCCAGTTCAATGCCTAACGCAGAGAGTTTTGCAATTAGAAGGTCATGATTGACTCTATCAAATGGTTTTGAAAAGTTAGTATAAATTGAGTCAACCTGATGCCTTTCCTCCAAATTGTTTAAAAGACAATGTTGATTACTAACTAAATTTGTGTTGGTGGATCTTCCTGAGGTGTTTTCATTGTGTCATGAGTAAGTTTCTTAGTAATCAAACAGTCAAGTAATTTGGAAATTTCAGATTGCTTACTCACGGGACGATAATCTCTGGCTCCCGATTTATGGATTGGAGTGAGAAAATTTTGTTTCCAAAACTCAGGGAATGTTCCCGATGTTAGAAAGATATTGAAAATTATTTGAAGGCGTTTCGCCAGAGTGAATACACAATTTTTTATGAAATATAGAGGCCAGTAGAAAATATTGTTGGTATAATTAATTGAACTCTGAACTAATAAACATAGATGTTATGGATAAATCAGCAAATCTTATTCTTTAAATAGAATAACTTGTAAAACTTACTTTTTTCTCCTTATCACTTTTGGGCTCAACCACTATACCATGTGTCTGTTGGTGACGTTTCAAATGACTTGATTTTGTGAATGATTTCTTGCATATCTGCAAAAGATTGCCTATTGTTGAAAATTCCAATATAATGTACCTAAGCCAATATTGAGTTAAAGCCAGTTTCAAAATATATGAATTTTCAAAAAGGTAATTTTCTTATCATTAACCATTTCTTGAAAATCATGTAAATTAAGTTAAAGTAATTAAATAAATTATGAAAACAATTACTAAGGTGAAGATAATAATTAATTGCTAAGGAGTATTTAAGAATAAATAATATATGAGTGCATAAGATTTCATGCACTAAGAAAAATACAAGATACCCTCCTAAATTATTCTTAAAAATTGAATACTTACATTACATGTGGCCAAGTCAGTACCAGTGTGTTTTCTCATATGAATTTTCAATCCAGCCATAGTAGTTAATTCCTTTGAACAGTATTCGCAGGGAAAATTACTCTTCTCTTTGGAATTATTGACAGATTCAACTTGATCAACAGCACTGCTAGAATGAACACTATCTTCCTCATCGCTATTATTAGTTTTCATATTGTCTCCATCACTGTTATTTGCAGTTTCTTTATTTTCTTCTTCAAATGAATTATCAAAAATGTTTTGAGCAGTTTCCTCTGGGACACTATGAGTTTTAATGTGGGTTTTTAATTCTGATAAGTTACCAAACAGTTTGCCACAAACATCACACTCACAGTTTTCTGAATTACTATCGGCAGTTGCGTGTGTCTGCATATGTCGAATTAAATGATGGGATCGTGTAAATTGAGCATTACAAACATTGCATGTTCTCAAATTTTCACCAGTATGTCTACGCTGATGAATCTTCAATCCTTTTTTAGTTCGCAAGCTTTTGTCACAAAATGTGCATGTGAATTTGTTTGTTTTCTTTTTCGCAGATTGTTTTGGCAAGGCATGTAGTTCTTGATCTTCACTATCTGTATCTCTCCCTGGATCCACATCAAATAAGTCATCAGATACTTCATTATTTAAGTCTGGCTGGACGATAATGTCTTCCTGTTTTACTCCACAATCATTTAAATTAACGGGTTTAAAAATTTCACGTAAAATTATATCAGTTTTTTCACTAAGGATCTTAAAATCATAAGCTGAAATCAATTTACCTTCACAAGTTGTGCAAAGTAAATGGGGCAAGCCATCTCCGGATAAAACCTGTTAGAACAAACATATAGGAGTTTCAAAATGAACTTAAGAATCACACTAGCACTTACCTTAACCGATGTACAATCCGTTAACATTTGGGCAAGTTGTAATTTATTGTCTTTAAAATACTCTTTATTTTCAAATACATTTTGCATGTTTTCATCAGAAATCATACAAGATCGACAAATATTATCCACACTTAAATTTGCTTCTTTATCGATCATATTGAAGTCTTTTTATCACAATAACATTCAAAACGTTTACACAAATATAAAGTCACATCCTGGATAACTTCTTAAGTTCTTGGTTGATTATAGATCACAGAATAAGTTTAGAAGTGGCAAAGCTTTTTATGCACACAGAGGAATTGAGAAATGTGTTTGCTAGATCTGCGTCAAAGAGTTATATATAGAGTAGACAAGAAGTGTGTTAAGCATAGGAAAGCGCTGGTAACTATTCGGACATTCTGTCCTTCTCGCACATGTTAGTGCGCTGTCACTCGCAAGGTCTCCCCTTCTATCACAAAGAGTATGAGAATACATGAATAAGTATAACGCGCGCACATCGTGCGAGTGAGAGCGCAGTACATGTGCGAGAAGGACAGAATGTCCGTTGACATACCAGTGAAAGGCTTAGTTGTCTACTCTATATATAGAACTCTTTGATCTGCGTTGCCACATTACGGGTTTACCGCCTAAACTCGGCAGTAGAACGGTGTTTGTCAATGTTGAATTTAATGAAGGATAAACTGTGAATGGATTGGTTGGTATTTGCCAAAATTTTGTACCAACCTGGTTCATGCTGAACATTTTCTACAGCGAGAACATGTATGAAGCCAATAGTTTTGATGAAAGCGTTGTTGACGTGATGACATGTATAAAGTATGAAGTGGATCGTATTTTTCGCGCTTGACGTGATTTGATTGATGGTTGCTAAAGCTTTGCCGTATAACAAAACTATCCCTCTGTAAATATATGATTCCAGTTATGTTAGATATATAAATTATTTATTTAAATTGGTATTACTTTTTATTTAATTATAAATTCCCTTTATTATGTTAGTTTTAATGAACATGTTGTGAAACATCTTCATACATGAATTTTACAATTTGTATACTATTTTTAGTTTATTTGCGAGTTCGATGGTTTATTACCATCTGGTAACATCGCGTTATACAAATTAATTGATGAGAACCATCGATTTGCTCATAAAAACTGTTTCTATTATTTCAATGTAAGCGACACCATAAAAGGGAAGAGGCTAATATTCATGACAAGAACTTGATGCTCAAGTTTATAGCTTTGTAGGTACTTTGACTACACAAGAGAAAAACCTGTAATGTTCGAGGGACATCGTGTGGGCGCTGGAAGTCTGGTAGAAAGAAATTCGGCAGGTCTCGTATCGACAATGATGGGGTGACTTGTTTGAGCTCGTCTAGTCCGCCTATCTGGAACCTCTGGTGGTGGAACAACATAAGAGATTTATGATGAGAAAAGGGAGAGATATCCCACTTTTCTACGAGAGGTCAATGAACTCGTAAGTGTGACATGATCAATAATATATGAGAGATAGTCTTTTGATTAATGAGTAGCATTTGAGTGATGATCGATGTTATTGCTCCATTTCAAGTTTGAATCGGCTTATTGCCCATTGTTAACTCTGGCTATAAATTTAAATGTTCAGGGCTAACCATTGAACTATAATACCTTACGGAGCTAACATTAATGAATTGCTCTATATTCTGAATATTATTATTTTATGTTCTAAAGAATTGTCAGATTTCTAGCCTTTTAGCCTTTTACTTGACCTTGTGAAATAAGTTTGTTGACAAGTAGACATTTATTCAGATAATTAAACAATTCTTACGGTAAGAAAAGAAAGAACTTTTATCCCACCTTCAGTTATCTAGAGTTGGGTTGTTTGTTCTATGGGTCTTCCATTGGCACAGTAATACAATGGGTGGATCTTTCTGCATTCTTCATCTTCGTACTGATAGTAATTATCTTCCACAGCCAGATAAGGTTTGAAAGGGACAAGGGTGGTTTTATCTTTAGTAGATATAGAATACAAAAGGTAATAGGAATAAGTTTGGACATAGACAATTGGAAAGTGAATTAAGAAGACTATTCGGTCCATGGAGTGATATGACTGAACATCTAACATTTCATAGTATTTATAACTGTTTTGCAGATTGTCACCAAACATCAATTCATCAGAGTAATGATGTTTCAAGAGTTTCTGTATAATGAAGTTTATATCACTGATTTTTAACATGCTGTTATGCACGATTTTAAGTCTCGCAAAAGTTACTGCATGTTCTAGATTACCTATTCAATTCTTGAAGAATTATAGTCAAGACTGAGTTTACTTGATCATAAGCATTTTTCGCTGTGAAATAACTTTTGAAGTTAAACAAAGTTGTGTTTAGGTCTTCGTAAATTGCTTTGATTCTATCAGCTATTTCCTTTTCATTTTGTTTAATCAAGAATAAAGTGATATTATATTCCTCAAGAATTTTTGTATTAAGTGAAATCTGTTTATTAAGGTTTGATGCAATATTATCTTGGTTTGATTTCAAATTAGTAATAGCCTCGTCGTAACGACGACCATCTTCGGCGTCCAAATTGCCGGAAATACTTTTGAAGATAGATCCGAAGCCATTTATCAGACCTCGTTAAATCTTTTATTCGGTTGTAGAGATATTAATTTTTGTTTGGCAAGTTCTATCAGAAAAAGTATAGTATATTTGCTGTATTACCTAATTCAATGGAATAGAGTTCGTGTTTTTCTGTTATTGATGATTTCATTTTGCTAAATTGATCAAATATTGTATTTAATCCTGTTCCGATTGGTCTTAAGTCGTAATATTGAATAAATGTGATAACTATCTTTTAATTTTGCATACCCTAACTTATAAGGGAGGATACAGGGTTTGGAATCGAGGTTGGTTATTTTAATGTCTTGAGCCATGTCGAGAGCCGTCACGGCTATTACTGTCCTGTAAATTGATATTGTTTTGTTTAGTCAAAGGTTTTCTTAAATTGCTTTTATGGAAATATGTTACAGGTGTTTCAATAGTAAAACCTTTATCATTTTGAACTGAATGAATTTTGAATTTAGGACTTGCTTTATCACGAGAGTTTGTTTTATGGTAGATTAATTCACCCGGTTCATAAATCAGAGGATCTTGTCTATCTTTGTTTCGTTTTTCTATATTTCTTTCTTTTTGATTTGACATTTGCCGATTCAAATGCTTGTATATTTCGGCAGTGCATTCTTTGTGTTGGTTAATATAATTAGTGTATACTTTCTCATTAAGGTCTATATTGAACGAACTGTTTGCATCCAAATGACCGTTTATGACATCTATTGGACGTTGTTTGGTACCTGAGTGAATAGAATGATTATATCCAAGGATTGCGTAAGGAATTTGATCTAGGATGTTTAGATCCTTTTTTGTTTCTCTAATAATTCTGAAGTGTTCAAGGATAGTTGAATTAAATCTTTCAATAGCACTATTAGAATTAGGGTTTTACTGGTGTCATATAATGAAGTTTGATTTTATACAATAAGGCAAATTCTTTTATTATATTATTTTTCAACTCGGTCTAATGTCAATAATTTCGGGGTACCGTGATGAGTCAGGAAATTTATAAATGCTTTAGTGACGTGTACAGCTGTTAGTGCGGTGATTGGGTACGCCTGGGCATATTTGGAAAAGGTGTCTATAATGGTGAGAAATTTCCGACTTTTGATGGTGAAGTATCTGCGTGAACGATTTCAAATGGTTTTTTAGCAGTAGGAGTGAGCTCAAATTTTTGTTTAGCTGGATTCCTATTATATTTCATCCTCTGACATAACTCGCAGTTATGGACATATTTTGTGATACTACCTTCTTATATTAGGCCAGTAATAGTTTCGTTTTATTTGAGCTTCTGTTTCGGTAATCCCGCGATGGTTTGTTTTACCTTCGTGACACAATTCAACAATTTCGTCTTGAGATTCTGGTTTTCTCACATCTTCTAATACGTTATTACAAATGATAAGTTTTAAAGAGGAGTTTTTAAAGGTATCCTTTAAAATTTGGCAAAATTTTGGGATATGATCTTTTCGGTCTATGTTTACAACAAATGTTCTATTGGTTCTAGTGAATTCTTTGAATATGTCTATTATTTCATGTTCGAAATTGTTTTCAGAAACCTGTACAGTAAGTATTGGTGATCGTGGTGAATGTAAAACGACTTTTAAAAATATCTGATATGGGAAATTATTAATTGCTGTTTCTAATATTGGTATTTCAAGTATGTATTGGGTTTTTACGACTAGTGTGAACAGTATTATTATCACCGTTATCATCTAGATTTTCGGTCATTTAGATCGGGGGTTTCGTCTATATTACCTGCGACGGAATATCTACGTCTTGATTATTTTCATTGTTATTATTTGTAATTTCTATTGTAGAAGAATTTCGTTCTTGGGAGATATCATTAGCGTGGAATTCGTTTATTTTTACTCGACTTAGTGCATCTGCATAACCATTTAAGGTACCATTTTTATATAAAATAGTGTAATCGAATTCGTCTAATTTCAATCGCCATCTTGTTAATCTCGCGTTAGCATCTTTTATTGAAAATAACCAATGTAAGGGTTTGTGGTCTGTATAAATAAAGAACTTGCGACCATAAAGTTATGGGCGAAAATATTTAGTTGTTCTCGTTCAATTGTACTATAGTTTTGTTCAGCCTGATTTAATGTTCTGTTCTGGACGTATAGGCTATAGGTTTATCACGACCTATTGGTCATTGCGATAGCACCGCACCTAGAGCAAATTGGCTAGCATCTGTTGACAGATTGAAGGGTTGAGTAAAATCAGGGTAGCATAATAGGGGTTCATTGGTCAATAGATCTTTGCAAGTTTCAAAACATTGAATATATTCTGAATTGAGGTTTATTTTTGCATTTTTTTTCAGACATGATGTTAGTGGTTTAGTATTTTTTGCGTAATCTGGAACGAATTTTCTATAGTAGCCTAATAATCCTAAGAATCCTCTGATTTCTTTCACGGATTTAGGAATGGGGAAATTTTGTATTGCTCTAATTTTGTCAGGATTGGGTTTGATTCCATTGGTGGTAATGACGTGCCCCAGGTAAGCAGTTTCCTTTTTCAAGAATTCACATTTATCCAGCTGTATTTAAAAATTACTCTCTCGTAAGTGTTGAAACATTTAGATTAACCATGTGTTCTTGTAAAGAGGATGAGAACACGATAATGTCGTCTAGATATACTAAGCAAAGTATGCCTTGTAGTCCGCGTAAAATGTCATCCATCACACGTTGAAATGTGGCTGGAGCATTTTTTAAGCCGAATTGCTTAGGAAGATACTCGTAATGACCATTCTCAACATTGAATGCGGTTTTTGAAATATCGTCTGGATGCATTTCTATTTAGTGGAATCCACTAGCTAGGTCGAGAGTAGTGAAATAATTGGCATTTGCCTAATTTGTCTAAGACATCGCTTATATTAGGAAGCGGATATTTATCGTCTACGGTTTTTTCATTCAATTTTCTGTAATCAATGACGATACGCCATTTCTTCTTTCCGAACGCATCGGCTCTTTTCGGCACCACCCAAATAGGGGAGGACCAGGATGAATTGTTCGGCCTTATAATATTTTGCTCAAGCATTTTCTGAATTTGGGTGCTCACTTCGGCTTTGTGAATAAATGGATAGCGATAAGTTTTTTGGTGAACTGGTATCTCATCGTGCGTTCTTATATGGTGTGGAATAAGTCTGAATATTTTCGACAAAGAGACATAATTTGATATTTTTCTTCCTCGTTCATGTGGTCGGTTCTAATTATATTGTTAATATTTTGATTTCCATCAAACATTTCGTTTGACTGGACATTCATGTTTAAGAATTCAAAATTATTATTAGTCCAGGCTGTGAACCGGGATTTTAGCTATAATTATAAAAAAAACATGTAAGTTCGAATCAAAAAATTTTTTTTGCATTAGCTTCAGGAAGTTCTCAGGATCATTCATACACATCAAAAGCTCTTGGGAACCCCAACCCCACCCATTGAGGGAGAAAATGGCCCGTAATCTCCAAGTCTTGGATTGTATTTTCTACAAAAAAAGGTATTTTGGCATTTCGAATGCACCTAGGAGGTTTTTTGGGTCGCCGAACACGAATCCTTAGCTAGATTTACTTGCAATCCATCGCCGGGGTGGTAAAATCGACAAAATTGGCCAATTTTGCACCCCTAATATGTTATTTTGCAATTCACGTGTTTTAGGCGTTTCGAATGCACCAAGGAGGTTTTTTGGGTCGCTGAATACGATTCCTAAGCCAGATTTACTCGAATATCATCGTAGGAGTGGGATATTTACAAAAATGACTAACTTGACACGCTTCCAAATTTTTATTATTTTTGCATTTCAAAATTACTTCGGAGTAAATCTGGCTCCGGAATCGTATTCAGCAACCCAAAAAAAAACCTAGGTGCATTCGAAATGCCAAAAACACGTAAATTGCAAAATAACATATTAGGGGTGCAAAATTGGCCAATTTTGTCGATTTTACCACCCCTACGATGGATTGCAAGTAAATGTGGCTACGGATTCATGATTGGCGACCCAAAAAAACCCTTGATGCATTCGAAATGCCTAAAACACGTAAATTGCAAAATAACATATTAGTGGTGCAAAATTGGCCAATTTTGTGGATTTGACTACCCCTACGATAGATTGCAAGTAAATCTGGCTACGGATTCGTGTTCAGCGACCCAAAAAATCCCTAAGTGCACTCGAAATGCCAAAATACCTTTTTTTGTAGAAAATACAATTCAAGACTTGGAGATTTCGGGCCATTTGCGCCCCCAATGGGTGGGGTTGGGGTTCCCAAGAGGTTTTAAGGTGTATGAATGATTCTGAGAACCTCTTGAAGCTAACGCAAAAAAAAATTTTTGGTTCGAACTTACATGTTTTTTTTTTCCGGTTCATAGCCTGGACTATATGGACTGGTATTGATTTGATTGGATATAGTTCGTGAAATGTATAGCGTCTTCTGAATTATTATGAATTTCTACGTGAGCCCATCCATTTGAGGATACTGTTAAGATTTCGGGTATTACACAATTTTGAATTATTTGTTGAGGTACTAAGATTTCGCCTGAAGGGGTCGTAACAGGGATTACGATTCTCGACACAGTATTTCCTGGTAATGACTTTTCTGTGAATAATTTTGGGTTGGTATTTGGAGTTACAACTTGTAAATTTGCAAAATCTAATTGAGCGTTCAAAGATCGGATAAGATCGATTCCGATTAGTCCATCGAAAATATTATGGAATTTTTAGGAATAAAATTTCAGATCGGTGTTTTGCTTGAACTCCCTAAACGCTGGTATTGTAACAGACGTGTCGTGCTTAGAGGACGCGAAAGAGGTCGAAACGACAAACAGCTCATTTATTAAAATATTTGTTGACGATTTCGGGGTCTAAAAAAGATTTGGTTGCACCAATATACGCTAGTTGTCGTTTGTCAAAGGAATTATTGAATTCTACTATGGGTTCGGATCTTGAGACGTCTTCTCGTGTAAATCCTGAAATTCTTCTTCAAGAAATTCATAATTATTTTCGTATTCCTGAGGATACTCTGCCTCAGTATCGGGAGAACACTCTGTAAGTTCTCATCTGAAAATTCTACTTGTTCTGTATTAAACAATTCTTCAGCATGCCAATTTTGTTTGGGTACAGGTTGTGGTTTTAATTCCGTATTCTTTGTAGTCATACTCATGGGTGTTGGTCTATATGGGAATGTTCCGTTTGGTTTGGGTTTGAAAACATTTGTTGGTCTCGGTGGTTTACCTAATACTTGTTGGTTCGTAAAGAATTTTTGTGGTGTCTGTCTCTGTGTTGGTTGAACATTTACGGGACCACAAGCGTCCAAATCGCACAAATTTAATTTCAATCAAAAGAGCCCACGCCGTCGAAACGAACCAAGCCATGAATAATTGTATCGTCAATATTAAAGTATAAAAAAAACATTTTTTTTTTGTGACCTATTTCCCAAGAATTTTTTATATATAATTCATACTGGGTCAAGAATCTTTATTAATATTATTTAAATGTGAATTTCGAATATATTTAATGTTATCTTCGTTTCTAATGAAATTTATTTTATCTAACATTGTTTTCGGTTCCTTTGTACGGACCATAATTCCGTAAGGGTTTCGTAAACCTGCTAAAAATACTTCAAGGGCTTGATTTTTATACATATTAAATTTAAATTTGCGTATATTTATATCGTTTTCGTGAATTGCAAGATAGTTGGAAATGGTGTTTAACATCTTTTTCACACGGTCATGAAACTGATAAGGGGTTTCATGTTGCAACTGCCTTATAGTCTAGGAGCCAGAGCGATATTGATGGTCTGAACATCCCCGGCTGCTAGATCTCGAGATACAGCATCCGCATTTTTTTTTTAACTGGGGGATAACCCTTTCCAAGTTGCGGTTACTTGAAAAGCATGCCATTCTTATACACTTCCACCATGTGCCATCATTTTTTAACGTGCCTGTTTATCAGACCGACCAATTAAAATTGGACCGAAAATGGACTGCTAGTTAACCCTCCCAAACCTGGAGGAAAATGTTCATTGGTGTTGACAATTGTCAACATACCCTATCCCATCAAAAGTTATCGGTCAATTTCCGAGTGATTGGCCATTATTTGAACCAAAAATGTTTATTTTCTTCATTTTGTGGCTAAAACTTGCGGGTTACAAGATAACATGATGGCACCATGTTAAATAACTCTATTGGAGGTCAAATAAAGATTTAAAATTATTGCCATCACTCCTTGCCTATTCAACCCCCCCCCCCATAACCCCCATCAAAACAAAAAAACTGCCGTTTCGATTTTAAACGCAGCCAGAATCTCAAAAATTTACTAATTTATGATAAAATTGGTCATATTATCCATATTATTCTTATTTTTTGGGGGTGGTTTTAGGGGATTTTGGGGGGTTTAAATAGACAAGGAGTGATGGCAATAATTTTAAATCTTTATTTGACCTCCAATAAAGTTATATAACATGGTGCCATCATGTTATCTTGTAACCTGCAAGTTTTAGCCACAAAATGAAAAAAGAAACATTTTTGGTCCAAATAATGGCCAATTACTCGGAAATGGACCGATAACTTTTGATGGCATAGGGTATGTTAACAATTGCCAACACCAATGAACATTTTCCACCAGGTTTGGGAGTTTTAGGTTCATTTTAGGGTTCAATGTTTTTTATTTCTCAATATACTCCCTTTCAACTCAGACTCTGCCCAGCATTTTTCTAAACTTTTCTGAGACATTCAAAAAGTAAGATTTTGGAAGGCCCCTCAAAAAAGGCGTTTTATCCTCAATTCTGATCTCGCGCATTCATTCTAGATCTGCATTTTAAGAACCAACTCTATTTCCTTAAATAAAATAACTATTGAAAGTTTAATTTTCTCTAGTTTAATCTATAAATGTGGCTCTAGTTTCGCTAACACAGTAGCCTCTTAAAACAAATATTACAAAGTACTAATATACAACACAACTCATATTTGCTTAAATCAGGTTTTAATAGAACCATTACAATATATCCTGATACGCGATGTTACCTCTCCCTTAGCGCACTGGCGAACTCTGATGTCCCACAATATTCTACCCAAAGTATTATGATAATTTGAAACTGTCTAAACTAGAAAGATCTTATCAATTTGAAACTACTTATGTAGTTTGGGTAAATTCTAAGAAAATATTCAAAACTCATACCCGTACAATTTGCATGTGTTGTCTTAATTGGTTGATCTAACTTTTTTAATTTATTACAGATTTCCAGTTCTACAGTCCAATATAAAAATGGCTGATGAAGTATCTTGGCGAACTCAAACTTTTCGGCAAAGTATTGTTACTAAGATGTGAGTATCTAATGTTTTTGATGGCAGATGCATTTACTTCATAATTTTTTATGTTAAAATTAACTAAGGAACGTACCCATTACTCTTCTAGCTCATATCTTTATACTTATCACTACAAGAAATGTATCTTCTTCCCAACATTTTTTGAGTCGAATATACGTTTCTATGTGAAGACTATCCTACTATCCTCTTCAATTCCCTTGAATATTCATATGCAAAAGATAAGTTTACATTTATTGTTGAATGACTTATATGGACAACGCAATTTATCCCTATTTTGTATAATGAAGCTGTTAACTAGAACACTGATGGTATTATTTCAATTTCAGAGAAGAAGCAATCAGGCAATCTGGTATGAGTACATCCAGAAACAGCATCGAAATGGAAAACCATGTTTTCCAAAAAGCAAAATCAAGAGAAGAATACCTGGGATTTGTTGCCAGACTAATACTACACGTGAGAGAAATGAGTAAGTATTACATTACGGATTTTTTTAATGTAATAAAAGAAATGAAATTCAGGTTTTTTACATTTTAAATTTATTCTTACATATTCATAAACATTTATATAATTCCCAATAGTAAATTTAAAAAAAATTTGAATATAGATCTCACAAAGGAACTTAAAAGTCCTGTATGAGATTTATATTTATCATAATTTATTTAATTAATTTTATCTTATTGGATATGTGGGTGTAGATAAGTTAAAAGAAAATTAAATAACATAAGCAAATGAAAATAGATTTTAACATAATTTTTATCTAGCAAAATGAGAATGTATAAATATGAATTTTTGAACTCATATGAGTTGGTGAATTTCTAATCCATTGTATGACTATAAACATTCATTGATTTTACTTTTGAAAAGTTTATATTGGGTGATAATTTGTTGTATATTTTAGGAGCCAAGTGTGACCTATAACTTTTGCAAAAAATCGATGGTGAGAGCCGTTCCTTTGAGATAATTTGTCATATTAATATAATAAAACGCTTCATGACTTTATTATAGTCACGTGAATGTTTCTATAATATAAGTTATAAAAGTAATAAATGTTTTATTATTTCAATATAATAACTTTTGCGGTTTTCAGAGTAATGAGTAATGAGCATTTGTATCAATTTGATTCTGTAAGGTGGAAGTGTATAATGAATTACGTTAATAATTGGTTAAAAAAAAAAAGTCAGCGCACTCCGGGAGTGCAGGCAGAAGTGAAAACTTGAACTTATGGCGCGTTGGGCACTTTTTTGGGTGAGCATTTTTAGGTGCGCTCGCGACATGAGAAATTGTTCATAAAAAATCAAGTTTATCAAAGCAATGTGGGCACTTTTTGAATAGACATGAAGTATAATAATATAGAAACTATATTCGAAGGAAGTGGTTTTATTTAAATGAGTAAATATTAGTAAATAGTAAATACAAAATTTATCAATTCTCATCCATAATTTCAACAACTCTTACATCATCATTATCAGCATTTTCATCATTATTATCAGGATTTTCATCAAATTCTAAAACTGAAACAATAGGTCTATGGTAACTAAAGTATGAAATGAACAATTTTGATTTAAATCTATTTATATATCTTGTGAATACTGCATCAATAGTAGTTTTGTATTTTGTTGTGCTAAGATTGCGATCATTGGACATCGTTAAATCAAATTCTTCATATAAAAATTCAATTAATGATTGATTTTTGACATCTGCAAAGTTTTTGTTGAAATCTCCACTCAAAATCATAGCTAATTCTATTTACACTTTAGGTTTGTTTTTTTGACACAATACCATAGCAGCAACACAAGTCAAATGAAATATTTAAATAAATAAATTTTCCGTTTAATATTCATTTATAAAATAAATATAAAAAACTCTCAATCTCGTCTGTCGCGAGGGCACGAACGAATGCCCATGCAAAGACTGCGTATAGCATGCAGCGCTCTCGCATACCTATACACTCTGAGTATACATATAGGTATGTAATCTCGTCTGTCGCGAGAGCACGAACGAATGCCCATGCAAAGAGCGCGTATAGTATACATATATTATAAGAATACACGCGGAGTATATCTGTGTAAAATCTCATCTGTCGCGAGAACGGCTGAAAATGCTCTCCCACAAAAGTGCCCAACGCGCCATAAGAAGTTTTCACTTCAAAAATGTCGCCGGCACCAACGAACGTAAATTGATTTTAGAAGCCGGCGTTTCCAATCGCAGACAAGAGCAACACTGTTTTAAAGAAAACATTCCATGAATTTTTCTTTCACAATTTGTTCTGAATCATTAAACCACAGTAGCAGAAATAGGGGCAATACTCGCCGCTGGTGAATTTTTCTATGATTACATGAACATAATTCATTCAATGTTAAGTACTCGGACTAATATATAATATAATTAATCTGAGGTTAAGTGTAATATTACAAAATGTTGGCGTTTCTACTTCCGAGATTTGGTATGCAAGAATAATGTTTAGACATTTTACTGACAGGTTGTTCGGAGTAACTATCCTTTCACAGCGCATCTTGGGGCCCTCCATTCAAAAAAATGAATTTTGTAGATCACTTGGATAAATATTTTTGAAATCAATTTTTTTTACTAATTTTTAAGTAGGCCGGAAATTTTAAATTTATCGCGGCTGTTGGAAAAAATCGGTTGCATCTTGAATTTTGACAAATTCATTTGCATTGAAATAAACAAATATAAATTTAGTGGCTATAAAATTAGCCTCTATGCTAATACGACAGCAAAGAATTCGTTCATGTCAATTTTGTTAGTGTCAACCCACAAATTCGATCTGAATTTTGCAACTCTTAACTTTCGAAACATAAATTAATCTTGAGAATCAAAAACAGATAGTATGCAATAAAAGGGTTTCGTCAAATCTTAAAAGACAAGATCTTCATTAACTGTTCACTAGTCTACTGTTACAAAATTTGCTCATTTAATATCTATTCTATAACTATAAATCAGGGTGCTATCAAATGTCAAGAAATCAATTAATGCATTCATCGGTGATACAGTAGCTTCGTTCATCGAACTTATTGTCGAAGGCGAAGGTTTTATTCGCACAGTCATTTCAGAACTAATTAGGAACCATTGAGCAAGCTTAGTAGTGATTTCGGTGGCATTAATATGCTACTCTGCTTGCTCACTGGTTCCCAACTAGTTCTGTGGATTAGATCTGACAACTTTGTATATTATATAGTTGTTCTGTGTTGGAAATACTAGACAGTGTTACCTGGTTAGGGGTTTCCCCCCTAAATTTTGGTGGGTATTTTAGGGGGTTTTATTTGGATATCTTCTTTTGCAATAACGACATTTACAAGAGTGTAAGAAGCATGACATCATTTCCGTCATTCAAATATGCGCGGTTATCTGCGTCATAACCCTAGATAAGTAGAGGGCGACACACGATTCTCTGGAAACGTGTCACGAATCACAAGCAGAAAGTTTAAGACTCACAATGTGTATATTATTTTTAGATTATTTAAAAGTTTAGGGGTTTATTCCAAATTTTAGGAAGATTTGCAGCGCCATCTGAGGGTTATTGGGCGAAGCCCCTTGGCAACTGCCGCTAGAAGAAAAAGAATAATATAATTTGAATTTCTCGTAACTCAATAGGTGAAATATTATTAGCACATATGTTAGATATTATTATTATTGATAAATATGAAACTGAATTATGACTTAGAAGTAAGTAAAATATCATCTCGATATCATTCAAAATTCAAACTAATGATAATACAACTACCTTGTTAAATATCGCTATGGTTAGTAAGTTGTTTGATTGCAACATTGAATTAGTTTTTAGAGATGAATTTATTATAGACACGTACACAAAATATTACCATAATGTTTTCGTTATGATGAGGTTTGAATGATTTATATTCAACGTGTACCGTGTACCATAAATAATCAATCGCAGATTAATTCTATCCAATTAAAGTTGAATGAAAATCATTGGAAAAAAAATAGAAAAGGAACTTGTCTGGTACAATATGAACGTAAGATGCGAATACTTACAAATTAAAATTTTGTTGTTTTTTTATGTTACAATAATGAATCACAAAATCAATTTTTGATAGATAAATCAACATTTCATATAAAATGAAAAATATGCAAAACAAAAATTTAAATATGTTTGCTATCAGACAAACTGCTGAACGATACCTGGAAGATTTATTAGGACCATTAACAATTAATTTTCAAAAACATTCAAGTACAGGACTATGTCCATCCAGAAAGATGTTTTTGGCATTTTCCCATTATAGACTTGGGAGAATTCATTGAAGTGGCATATGAAATTTTATCCTATTCCGAAATGATTTATAGAACAAGACTATTAGTCTAAGAGCCAGCTTAAATCTGACAACACATATTTTACGGTACCTGAAATTTTTTCCAGCGAGACTGCTATACACACTAAACAAGCAATGGGTACTAGCTAAGCCCGGTTGCGGTTTAGGGTCCCTCAGGTGGGACAGGTATGAAAATTGGGTAAATTTTTCAGTATTTTACGGCGGCTGCCATTTTAATATGTCATAATATACCTCCACTAGAACTGAAAAATAACAATGGCTGCCAATTTCAGAGGTTGTAACGTCACGGCAACCACTTTTCGAAATTCGTATTTTACGACTTCTGAAATTTATTTATGTTATTTATCAAACTATTTTGAGCTTATATTAAACATGGCTGCCATTTTTTCCGGTTGTAAATATCCGGCTGACAGCGAAACCTTACCTGAAGCCAGTGCATATATATATGCATAGTTCTAATTTTTACATCCGCAGAATCTATATAACATTGAAATTATTCTAGTAAATGTAAAAAATCTTATAATTATACAAATAAAAAAACACATTTACTACTATAAATGTGCATAATAAGGAGGGAAATAGGTTCATTATAAGGCAATAGCAAATATAAAAGTATAATGGTAATGTAACAAGTAAAAAATTCAAAGTTTAATTGATTCATACCAGAATGTCAATTTAATTTTCGAAATGATTAATTGCTCATATTATGAAAGTTAGAATTCTAGTATTTATTTGAGTTATTAATTGATTTTAAAATTAATCGTCATCTTCGGAATAGTCTTCAGCATGTGAAAAGTTTCATCATCCACCGGATCAGATTCTGTAAAAATGAAATCGAAATTTATTGATTGAGCTTAATATAATTAAAATAAATTTTACTATGCTATTACCTTCGGAATTTTTAATTAGTTCGCTGACTACGCAAGGAATCTGGTTTCCTTCGAACCACTTAAACGCAAAAGAGTCATCTATCTCCATCCAGCCATATTCTAGGGGGCTAAGTGGTGTGGACTCGCAGAAGAATTTTTCCAAATGCTGGAAATAAAATGCGCCCTCAAAACTGCTGAAATAATTCAGACTTACACGGAGGAATCAAGTTCGCATCAAAGTTACGAACTTTTTTATTAAAATTTTCATTGCATTCTGCAGCCCTGTAGAAATTAATGAACAGCTGGAACCTCCTATCATCAACATCGACTGATTTTTTCGCATTGTACGTAATGCAACTGTACTTCTGAATAACGTCAAATAGATCACGTAAGGCATCATCAGTTAGGCTAATGTCACCGAAAGCAGCAAATACTTGTTGAAATTCAACGTTATTTTTCAATAACGTGAAAGGTCTTTTTTTTTCGATTAAAAAGGCTGGATTGAAGTCACAACCAGTGACAGCGTGGAAACCAATTAAGCTTTTAGCTAGTAGTGGATCAAGTTGAAAAAAAAATCGGGGAAAAAAAAGACCTTTAACGTTATTGAAAAATGTTGAAAATTCAAGTAATGTGTACTTTTGAATGCTAATTTTTAATTTCCTTCATGTTTCATACAAAGAAAATAGTATGAATAAGGAAAAACACTAATGAAGAGAATAAAATCCCGAATGTTCTTTGTAGGTGGCATAAGCCATAACAAGTCATTGGTTAATATAACCAAGGATGAAGGAAAACTGGCTTTTCCCATCTGTCCATTTAACAAACTCATTGCATTACTGTAACTGTAAATTATGAAATATATTTGCAGATACAAAAAAAGGGACAGTTATCGGTGGTGCAGGACAAGGTCAAGCAGGTGCAGGTATGCCTGATCCGATAAATGCTTTGCAAAATTTGGCTAGTCAGGGGACTAGGAATAACCAAATGTTGAACATGGGCAATCAACAAAATCCTATGGGTAATGCTCAGCAAATAACTGCATCGAATTTATTACAAGCAATGAATCGTGGTCCTAATCAAAATATTCCCAATTTACAAGGTGGCATGCCACCTAGGATGGGATCGAATGGGGGACCTATCGGTAATCAAATGTCCAACCAAATTGGTTCCATTAATCCTATTAATAATTCAATGGCAAGTCAACTTCCAAATAATAACCTCAATCAGATGTCTGGCCAAATGGGTGGCCAAATACAGAATAATATGGGTAATCAATTGCAAGGAGCTGTACAAGGACAAATGTCCAATCAGATGACTGGACAAATTGCCAATCAACTTCAGTTGAATTCACCTTTACAAAATTCTTTAGGTGGATCAATGGGTAATCAATTGTTGGGTAAGTCACAGTTGCTATTATGTCTTCCGCTCCAAATTCGAATGACAAATCAAATTCCTTCAACTGAATAGAGATACCTACGTATTTCCTGTTTTTTTTTATTCTTCATTTTTTAAAATTCGATTTTACTTTTCTAGTTGTGAATGTTAATTTGTCAAATATCAGTTTTGATTGAAGAAAATTTCAAATAAATTCATGAAGTAAATATTGAAGGTATACATTTACTTTTTAACATATTGAAATTATCCAGTGTTCATGAGATAGGACATGTTTATAACATTTTTTTATTGGCTATTACCATTTTCATAGGGTTTCCTAGGAATCCTACACCCACTCAGTTCATACAACAAAGTCCTTCATCTTCTGTTCAGTCCCCGGCGAGCTTGAGTGGACCACCAAATAGTAACCAAATGGTCGCATCACCTGCCTTGGCTTCATCTCCAGGTTCAAATATGAATATGATGAATAGTGGGGGGCCATCGAGACCCATTGGTATGGCTCCTAGTCCTGGAACTTCATTAAATACACCAGGACAACCAACGCAGAGTCCCATGGGGATGCAAGATGAGCAAGCGTATAGGGACAAAGTGAGGCAGCTAAGCAAATATATTGATCCGCTAAGAAAAATGATAGCCCGTATGGGAAACGATGGAGAACGTAAGTATCTAATGACTTTTTGATGATTTTCATTTGTTAACAGTTGTTATCAAAGCAATAAAATTTTCGAGCCAAGGAAAAATAGTGAGAAAGATGTTTGAAAAATGTCTCTTTCATATTATGAAATACAGTCGAACATCGATAACTCGAACAAAATAGGTTGGAAACCGCTGTAGCAGTAATGAGTAAATTTACTTGACACCTTGAACTTCGATAACTCGGTATTCTTGATAGGTCGAACGAAATAATTGGCGATACCTGTTACCTTTTGTGCTTAATGGTACCAACTATCTCACTAGGATATTATACACACAGGGCTGTTAGTGATAAGTGTCCTTAGATTCTTGATTGATCAGATTACCCTGAGCGCCAACTGCTTTAGCAAAAAAGTTAAGGCAGAATTCTCTATCAAGTATTTCCAGCACTACGAGGTGAATAAATGTTGATGATTATATCAGAGAAATAGGGACAAGTTTCAACTTAACAATTTGCTTTCAATCCTCAAAAGAATTATAATTTGTACAAAATTAGTTTGATTAATAATAACAGACTTATTTTTAAAAAATTAACAAAGTTCAATACTGAAAAATTGAAAGTGAAACAAACTAGAATTCTTAATGGTTTGATTAATCGTATTGAAATTATTAATTTTATGAGGAATATAATTTTTGAGCCAAAGTCCAAATATAAGAAATTAGATTGTAAATGATAAAAAAATTAGTTAGAAAACGTAAACAATTGATTATGGAAATTTGGTTATTGCAACTACGAAAAATGTTACCGTCCTTTAAACTTGGATGACCTTGGAAGAAGTGCTCTGCCAGGTATTTCACCCTACAACACGGCACGAGAAAAAGGATGGAAAGGTCTCGATCGTGTAATGCTAGCAATACCTTGGCCACAAGTTCGAGGGATAAATAACTGAATCAGCAGAAATAATCAATATAATTCCACAACTGATTATGCTATCTTCTCAAATTGTATATACAAAATTATTAAAAGGATTAAATCTTGAAGAGAACAAGTAAAATACAATATTAAATCTGAAAGAGAATATTAAGTTACTTATTGAAGTTATGACAATTTTTACTATAAATTATATAATAAATTAAATGGTAGTCTAAAAAAGTTAATTTAGAAATTTGAAAGGTAGCAATTAGATAATAGTTTACATTGAAATTGTGCTCGTAGATTCTAAATGATTAATCCGTTCAAGCAATAACCGATGATTTACTCGGAGATCTCATAAAGCAGTAAATGAGAATTTCGGCTTTATTTAAGTTCACCCTGATCAATAATTATTCCAACACGACCAGCCTTAAAGTGATCTCCTTTACAAATTAATATGAGGAAGGTCAAAGAAAGGAGATACGGAATACCACGCAACTACGCGGATAATTGCTAGGTTAAACAAGCCTTAGAGAACGACATAAACCATTCTAACTACCAACTTGACAAATTAGATTATGAATAAAGATAAGAGAAAGAATATAGTAAATGATTATCCAATTTAGATTCGAGCAAGCAAAAGTGATCTGGTGTGAACACGTGGATGTGTCGATTCTTATTTTATTGAAAAATATCATCGATCAGGGAATATACATATCTACAGATAGGTTTAGACACTATTAGACATCAAATTACGTGTTCCCTGTCGACAATAATCTTTCAATAAAGCAAATTAATATCAGAAAAGAAGAACCATTTGAATTTATGTCACCAGGGTGCCATTCACTATCCAGATCGGAAATTTCAATTTCCGTTTTCTAGTCAACCCTCTCATCGCGTGTAGCGAGACCTCTATCGTGTTGAATGATGAATAATCGATTATCTATCACGAAAAATCTTGTCTTCCGGATGGATTCCGCGTCACAATAGCTCGACTTGATGCCGACGTTTCGCCAACCATTACAGGTGGCATCTTCAGGGCAGGCGATGGTCGCGAAAAGCTTGTTCCCTTCCTCAATCATTTGAATTCATTACATCCCAATATCCGTTTCACCATGGAAGTCGAATCGCAAGGTTCACTCCCGTTCCTAGATGTATTGGTTAGTCGACAGACTGACGGTACTTTAGGACATTCTGTGTATCGGAAACCCACCCATACCGATAGATACCTCAATGGTCTTTCCCACCACCACCCTGCCCAAAAGCAATCTGTCATAAACTCCCTGGTCCACAGAGCTGTCAACCTATCTCAGCCTCAATCCTTGAAATCAGAATTAAAACATCTATCATCTGCCTTATTATCAAACAATTTCTCCCATTACAACATTCAAAAAGCCATAAAGAAATACACTTCACCTAAAATTCCAAATCGACCTGAGCCAGAAACCCTCCCACCTGCTTTATCCACGGCCTATCTTCCATATATTCAAAATATAACAGATCGAATTTCCAAAATCCTCAAAAAACATAATATTTCTACCCGTTTTTCCACACTTCCAAAATTATCTCAGTTTTACAAACCTATCAAAGATCCCCTTCCTCCTCTCCAATCAGAAGGTGTTTATAGTATTCCCTGTTCTTGCGGTAAAGTCTACATTGGTGAAACAGGTCGTACAGTAGCTACTCGTGTGAAAGAACATGAGCGCTGTACAAGACTTCGTGACACCAGTAGATCTGCACTTGCGGAACACAAGTTTAACACAAATCATCAAATCCTTTTTGAAGATACTAAAATCCTAGTCCGAGCCCCAAACTTCTATCAGCGAAAAATCCTTGAAGCTGTAGAAATCCTAAAACATCCGAATAATCTAAACCGTGACTCAGGATATTACCTTCCCAACATTTGGAAACCCATCCTCGAAAATTCAACTTCGCACATGATCGCATAACGGCAGGGTCAGGTGCCAGAACGAAGTTAACCACCGGAACAAAGGCAGTGAACTATGTAGCGTGAAGGATTTTTCCTACAATAAATACGGCTACAGAAACCAGTAGAACCAGTTTCAGTTCAAGCCTCAAGCCTGCCCTGAAGATGCCACCTGTAATGGTTGGCGAAACGTCGGCATCAAGTCGAGCTATTGTGACGCGGAATCCATCCGGAAGACAAGATTTTTCAAGATTAGCTGTCCGCGGAAGTCTACTATCCAAGAGATTATCTATCACATCATAGATGTCAATCATAGTCTCATTCCACGTTTATTCATCTATAATTCCGAGCGGAAACTGTTATTAAGATTATTCAAACAATTAGTAGACAAAGTAACGTATAACGTTACATACCTTCGAAAATTTAGTTTTGGGAAAATCCCTAGTTATTTATACGTGTTGATGGAATTATCTTTCCCAAAACGTTCTATCTATGAGCCCATTCAATGCTTCAAACTGCCCCTATGCAAGCTACCTACAGCTACGGGTTTCCTTCTTTTACAATACTACAAGCAACATTTAACGTAGGTTGAATTGAAATAATTTCTTTGTAGACTTATATGAACACAAATTGATAAGTTAATTTAATCTTTATAAATTTCTTGAAGTTAATTTGTTACAATCTTGACAAACAGGATATTAATTGATTTCGAAAAAATGGTATCTTTGGAACAAAAATTATTCTGGATTACGGTTCTACGTGACTTGACTGGAATATTACTTTATTACTTTATAGAGACATTATCTCAACAACAACAAAAAAATTGAAAATATTTCAATTATTTTGATTGTGAAATCTAAATAAAATATGAGTTGAAATTAATACAACAACGGGTTAACCCTAAAGGAGTAAAGGCTAGATGAACAAGAAAAATTACCTTACCGAACGAGTAGGTGGTGAAGAACTGCTTTTTTCTCAAAATAATTAGTTTTTATGAAACCATTGAAGCGGGGGCCACCCCACGCGCAAAGCTTAGAAAATATGTTTAATTCAGAATACTGGAAGCAGAGCCCGCCCATACGTTATTAAAACGACATATAGAAATCTGACTAGGCGGAAGAATCGTGAGTGACGGCTCTTCTTAACTCCACGTGGACTTCTGACTCAGAAAAAAAAAGTACCATTGACCTTGTAGCGTGCTTACGTTTGTTAAGCATGATTCCATGCTGGCTTAGAAGTCGATGCTCCAGGAAAGAGGGATTGAATTACAGTCGCTACGCCTGTCTGATATATCGTGTTCAAGATATAATAATTTATAAAACTTCAATTCGTATTAAATTGAATTATTCAAAGGACTCAAAACTAATAATCCGTCGGATTATTACAAAATTTAGGGACAGTGTTTGCGTCTAGCTTCACCGTATGTGCATTTATACTCTCGGCTTAAAAGTTAGAATGTCACTAGTTGACGACTCGTACTTTCATGCTTATAGTCGATGAAGTGGAAGAGTGGAGTGTCTCTAAGGTAAACAAAGGAAGAAACGTGTCCAAGTGCTCGGTTTTATAGTAGAGCGCTAATCAGGCTTTGCCAATACTCTCTAAAGTACAAGGCCTGAACGCTCGATCGTGATTTCACAAGCCAGACGCTATGTTGCAGCTGGTCACCCGTACGTTACAGCACAATGCTGCACTACCGTCAGTAAAACATAAGTTTTATTTATTCTTGAGGACTTCCTGTGTAAACGGGGTAGCCAGAAGTGAAATGAGTCCTTAGTCGCACCTCATTTGTTTTAATTAATGTAAAAACCTGTCTTCCAATGTACTTGTTTGACAGCCGATATCCATTGTTTTAGGATAATTAAACAATTGAACTTTTGACCCATTCATTGAGTCGTAACACTCTTATTTACAGGTAAAAATACGTTCCAATTGCACGAGGACATATTACGAACAGGTGCAACATATAATTGTCCACAAGAAAGTTGAAACTGTTTAATTCTAATATTTATAATCAATACCGGCTACTAGCCATTAGGAATAAATGATACTGTCGTATCATTTCTCCAAACGATGACGTCACTGACTTTTATACTCGGCATTCACCTTGTACTATAGAGGGTATTGGCTTTGCGGCGTCAGTTATGGAGCTGTCATGAACTATTTATTCATGTGATAACTATTTCTGTTCTTGAATTCAAGTATAGTATAGATATAGGAATTCTTATAATTTCCGAATAATCATGACAATATAACATATAGTAGAAATTGTGCAGTGTGCTACGTTCAATACCGATTATTGCGCTTAAGGTTTGGTGCTCTTATCTAGGCGTCAGCAACGAAATGTTAATAAGATAAAGAAGAAATCTACTAATGATGTCGATGTTTTGAAAAGTAACGGTTACATGGAAAAGCATATCTATTTGGTACTTCAGGTTTACCTCGTTAAGTATGAATTTATTTAATGAACTTAACGTGAATAAGATCATTTTCCAAACCCGCAATTTGTAGTTAACGAAATAAACCTTATGGAATAGCACAAAGTAACGGACGTATTAATCCTATATCTGCTTATGATTATTCAAATAGAATTAAAGCCTTTTTTAACAATATCTTGAATAGTAGACTTCCGCGGATAGCTCATCTTGAAAAATCTTGGCTTGCAGTTGGATTCCGCGTGACAATAGCACGATTTGATGCCGAAGTTTCATCAACCATTACAGGTGGCATCTTCAGAGCAGGCTTGAACTGAAACAATGCCAAAACCCGTTTTTGGTCGGTCACAAATAACTAACTACTTTACACCAAAATGTAATTTTTAGACTGAATGGAAAAATTTATAATCTAATACCTGAATTAAAAACATGAATGATAACTAAAACCAATTTCCTGTTAAATTCAATTACTCCACCTTTTGTTGTTTGTTATCGAAGTTAGAATGCAATCAAGATTCAGATTTATGAAGCAGTTCAGAATTTGAATTATTAGAATAGAATTATGAAATAGTTATTTATTTTTTCACAGACGTTGAAAAATTGAGCAAAATGAAGAAACTTTTGGAAATTTTGTCAAATCCACAACAACGCATGCCCTTGGAAACGTTAATAAAATGTGAAGTTGTTCTCGAAAAATTGGATTTCAAAAGTAGTGCACCGAATTCATCAAACATTACATTCAAGGAACATCATATGTTCAGTCCTTTATTAGAAGCCATTAGTAATAATTCCCACAGCTCTGTTATAAACCATACTTTACATAGAACATTTGGTCCTACGTTAGACGCGCTTTTTGGACCCGAAATTAAGTAAGTACATTTTATTAGAAGAAAATATATTAAGGCTATTCACAAGATTTTCGCCTCAGTGTGTTACCTGTTAATGAAAACTTTAATACCCTTATCAATTACGTTGTAATACTCCGTTTAATGCGAAAAAAATACAATTGCTTTGTTAATAATGTTCCTTGCTGTAAGCAAAGCAAAACTATTTTTATTTATTTACTTATTAATTGAAGCTCATTTTTTCCTTGTTAGGCTAGTCTCACCCTTAAAGAAACAGAAAATTGAAGAACCAACAAGTGACATCCCGGATGTACTTCAAGGTGAGATAGCCAGACTTGATCAGAGATTCAAAGTATCTTTAGATCCAAATCAGCAGCCAGGATCTAAATCTATATTACTGATGTGCTGGTTGGATGATAAGAATTTACCTTGTGTACCCCCCATCTCCATAACCGTTCCAGAAGATTACCCGAAGATTTCCCCAAAATGTCACATGGCGTCTCATGAATATAACGCAACACAGTTCTTGTCTGCTGTTGAAAACGCATTGTTGGCCAGAATAAAGAAATTACCAAAACATTTTTCGGTCTCTCAGCTTCTAGACACTTGGGAAATGAGTGTGAGACAAGCCTCATCACCCAATAATATTCCCATAACTTCTGAAATGATTATAATGGGGCTGTAATTTAATATGTAAGTGGTTTATGTACTGGAATAGTTTTATATTCTAATTGATAAGTGTGAATGTTGCAATATATTATTTGCATTAATAAATATTTAAACTGATACTTTTCTTTTTAAGTATATCACTCATGCACATTTTCAATACTATGTTAAAATTTGGGATTATCTTTTTAATTTTAACTATGTGTTGAGAATGACCTAACACAGGCACACTTACATTTTTATGAAGTTCTGTCATACAGAAAATGAAATATGCGCCTTGATGTAAATTAACAAGAAATTAAAACTCAGAAGCTGATTTTCTCCTGTTTTTGCATTCAGAGCTTTTATATACTGACTTACTATATAGGAGTTGGAAGTAAAAAAATATATTGTTATTGTAAAAGTATGCAAAATCTTTCGTTAAAAATTGTTTTGTCTTATCTATAAATAAGAATTATTATTATTCTTGGAAAAGCTGATACTCGCCATCTTTTAAGACATATTGAATACTAAGAGAAGAGAGGTTTTAAAAAGTTAAATGAATGTACAATGTTAAGAGGAAAGAAATATATAGGTCTGAGCAATAAATAATTTAGATATTATTTATTGCTAATTAACATTTTTTAAAAGAAGATTTCTAGATGTTTATTCATACAGTGACTCAACCTAATAAGATTATGGAAAATGCAGCCAACATAATAGTATCAAAATAAACTAAAACATCAATATTTAGAAATTTAAATCACGGTATAAGAAACTAATTTCTTGTACCGTAATTTACATTTAACCAAGGTAATATTTTAAGTTAGATCGGTAGAACTGTCAATAAATTTGGTTCCGTTCAAGGTTAAAATCTGACTTCTTGATTGGGATTTATTAGACATTATACATAAGAATTGATTGATGACACAGTATACAAAAATTGATGCCCATTTAACATGAGAAGGTAGGTTAAACATCTTGAGCAGAAGAAAACGTGATTTTTTTTCTTTTTCTCTTGAACTCGTGACAGCCTAACTAACCTAACATATTTTAGCAAAGAACATCTCAAAATCTAACTAACTAACTAAGAAACACTATACAACGAAAACTAACTTCGCAACGGTATATTTATGATTTCTTACATAATGGTCACAATTACCTAAGACGTAAAACGTGTAGTACTCTTTACTCATATAGATTATATGTTAATATACACAGTCAAAAAAAAATTATATGCAATTTTGACATGAATACTCATTTTCAAAGAATAGGTTCTGATTCTGAAATACGAGGAAGTTTTATTTTCTAATTTCAATTAAGATGATTCAAATACAGCAGGTGTAAACTAGAATTATAATCTTTTCTCAATATATTTGTAGATTATTACAAATCTAAATTAATACACGTAGATTCATCCTACTAATATGTTCTAACTTAAAGACGGAATAATTCTTGAAACGCTACTTCCATAAAAATTTAATTCTTTGTGAATTATACCATTTGAGAACGTTCATCATGTATAGGTAGGGATTATTCTTAATAAAAATTCAAAATAATGATGTTTATTTACAGGCAGCTCAATTCCAATGTGAAAGTCTTCCGATATGTTTGTGTGCAGTTTTGCAAAATCTTCAAAATTTCTTCTAGAATAAGAACTCTGACATTGCAGTAATTTGTTTTTCCAAACACAGTTTCATTTGAATGCTACTATTTTCAGTGTAAAACTATTGACCCGTTTTAACTTAGAATGTTTTTACGGAGGATCTAATTGTGGAAAGCGTTACGCGAGAACCGTTACGTGAATTCGTAACATGTGTGATTGGTCGAGACCAATAGGCTCCTCCTTCTCTTATACCAGCGCCGAGCGAGCGCGGAAACAACCGAGAGTAGAGGAGTGTATATGTGATTGTGACCCACGACCGTGCTGTGACCACATTCATATAAGACAGTCTACTGAGGACGAGGACTTTATTCAGAATTATCAATTTATTCTTTTTTATTTGTTGGGAAGAAAGAACATTAAACATGTTCTATGTTATTCGTTTTTATGTAATAAAAACTGTAATTTTTTTTCTATTAATAATTTCAATATAGAAAATAGAGACTGGCAATCGTTAAAATCAGAAACAAAATAAAAATTTAGTATTGAATGTGGTTGTACACATTGAACAAGTTTGAGGAACAGTCAAAAAGGATTTATTATGCTTCAGATACTGGTCCTTTACACCAGCCGCTAGCGCTTTTTGTGTATTCCAGTCGGACGGTTAACACCCAATCTGTAACTCATCCCCTATACTAACTTGTACTCTTTGGGGGATAGTCTAGGCTACCCGAATATTGCTCGTCTTTTGCGATCTAGTGCTTCGCATTCTGACATAATATGTTTGGCTGTTTCAGTTCCTTGGCCGCACAGGAAAGGTCTCCATTTTACAGCCCCATTTCACGTAGGTCATGAGATTTGTTATTGTTCGGAACCGGTTCCTACTTATGTTGAGTAGTCCTACTGTTTTTCGATGGTTCTCAGATAAATGTTTTTTCGTGGTACATAAGAGGAGTTTCATGCCAGCTCTCTTTGTTGACCCAGCCCCCTATAAATCCTAGGATATCGATTTTTGTCACTCCGAGTACAGGTTTTGTGCCAGTATATTAGGCTGATGAACCCGGCCTTGCTTGTTCATCTGCTTTTTTGTTGCCTGTGATGCCAGTGTCCTGGGATCCACAACAATGTTATTTTGTTGTGTTCTCTCAGAGCACCGAGTTCTTCATATACCAGTTTTAATGTTACTTATGAGTACATTAGTGCCCTCCTGACACCTGGAAAGAAAGAAAGAAAGTTTATTGACCACATTGCCGCATTCACATTTGGCATAATAGTCAGTCAATACAATGTAAATATAAGTAAAACAATTAATTTAAAAAATTACAACGTTACATAAATGAAACATAAAAGATTAAATAAACAAGATATATACTAGACTAGCAAATCACTCCACTCCTCAAAATTCAAAAATTCATTGATAGAGTAAAAACAATGAGCAGTGAGAAACATTTTAAGTTTGCTCTTGTATTTTCTGTGCTGCAGGTTTTTGAGACTGAGCGGGATTTTATTGAAGAGTTGGACCTGCCAGGAATTTTTCCGAGAGACCGTCAGGTTAAGTTCAAGGGGTCGCAGATTTTGTCCCAAACGAGTGGGATTATGATGTACGTTATCATTTGAAACGAATAAGTTGATATTTTTATGAATGTACAGAACATGATGTAAAATAAACAGGTTAACAAGTGTCAGTATTTTAAATTTGACAAAAAAGGTCTACATGAATCCTTACTATTAATGCTAGCTATTATCCTAATTGCTTTTTTTTGAAGAATTAGAATTTTGTTTGCATGTTTCCCCATAGATCCAACCCATAAGTAATATAGGACTGGAATAATGCGTGATATGCATTTAAAAGGCAGTCATGTGAAAGAATTGTTTTAAGTCGTCGAAGAAGGAATAATTGCGCAGAGAGTTTTTTTGATAAGGTGCTAATGTGGAACTTCCAATTTAACCCAGGATCGAGATGGAATCCTAAAAGTCGTACAGGCTCGTCAGTTTGATGTATTGGATTTGCCGAAAAAGTAATATTTTGTGTCTTAGCCAGATTTAATTTTAGTTTATTTCTGGTGAACCAATTTTGTGCCGTATCTTCAATTTCCATCTTACATTCACTTAAGGTCTCCTGATTTGAGTGATATGTAACGGAGCTATCATCTGCAAATAAAGCCGATTTATGAGGTAAGAGAGCCGTAGGGAGATCGTTTATGTAAACTATGAAGAGAAGGGGACCAAAGACGGAGCCCTGCGGCACGCCCCACTCTAAAGTTGCAGGCTCAGAGAAATTTCCGCTGACATCTACAACCTGACAACGATTTTGTAGGTATGACCGAATGAGTTTCAGACAGATGCCCCTTACCCCATACGTTTCAAGCTTGCATAGTAGAGTGCTGTGACAGACACAGTCAAAAGGCTAAGTACTGGCACATTTTCCGGCCTCGAGACCTCGGACTACCTCTGCCACAACCGCTCTTACCGCCATTGCTGTGTTTCTGTTTCGGCGGAAACCATACTGGTCCTCAGTGAGTACCGTATTTTGCTCCAAAAAACCAGCAAGTCTCTTATTCACTAACACCTCAATAACCTTACCAAATAAAGGGACCATTGAAATTGGTCGATAATTGTCAGCCTCATCTTTACTTCCCGCCTTATGAATGGCAACAACACGCGACAATTTGAAAGAGTCCGGAAAATGGCCTAGTTCAAAGCAAGTATTTACAAAGTCCGTGAAAAATAATATAAAATTGTCACTACATGATTTTAGTATTTTATTGTTTATTGTATATATATCCGCACATTCAGTGTTTTTCATTTTAGCAATAACTTCATAGACTTCACCCGGAGTTACAGGAGTGAGATAAAAGGAGTTCGGAACAACGTTTACCTCACTTAAGAGATTTTTATCATTTTTATTTGAGGTAGGGAGCTGCCTTACAGTTTTGTCAGCGATAGATGAAAAAAAAAATTCAATCTATTTGGTGAAAGATCAGTTTTTGTACTTTTTGTCATATTACGTTCTTGTTTAATAATATGCCAACCCTGGCTGTCTGAGCATATTCTGATCCGTGCGTAAAGCACTTCCCTCATGTTATCTCTTGCGAATTGCAGGATTGCAGACACCTCCGCTTCGAATACGGAAGTGTTTATTCCCAGTGAGGTGCTCAGTTGAGAGTTTCTTCTTTCACTGTATATTCTAGCACCGATTCCTTCCCCGATTTTGGACCCGTCTGTGTACCAGATCATATAGCCAGATTTGCCTCTGATTTCGGCTGTCCAATCCATTTGTTCTTGTATAACTACCTCAGAGTTGGAGTACTTGATTTCATTTCACGAATGTTACCTCCCACAATTCCTTTGATTCTATGGTTTTGTAGTCTTAGAAGTTCCATTTTTGCCTCCACCATGATTGTCATGTCAATTGCGGGTAAGTTCAGTAATATTTCCTTGACTGCTGTGTTGGAATTATTTCCAAGCTCCCATTATGCCGAGACAGGCAAGTCTTTATACCTTGTTCAACTCAGCCACAGCTATTTATGAGTTATCTTTTTCCACCAAACTGAATAGGCATATGTAATCACTTCAAAAATGATTGAGAGACAGAAAGGATTTAATGTGTTACAATTTAATTTACAAATAATCTATGCTTTATTTGGAGAGGAAATTATTTTAAATCAAACACTTTTTCTGGGTGGAATTTCTATTAATAATAAATGTCAAGAACAAAATTTATCATTTTACAATGGTAAAAAAAGCACAAGGCAAATATATATTGGCTCATTTAGTCATATTAGATAAATAGAATATTATACAATATCAATTTCAAATATGAACAATCTATTAAAGTAGGCACATAAAAGCAATAACAAATGCACCTACTTCTATCCTAATAACCATCAATTGACCTGCAACAATTTTTCTCAGTCTGAAACAGATTCAGGTTCTATCTCATACCATTTGGAATGAGATTCAATGAAATTAATATCTTTCAAATCTAAAACAACCTGAAACAGAAGTGAACTTATATTAATAACTATTATTATTACTAGTATAGAATCACATACACATTGTGTCAAGTCCCAGTAAAGTCAGAATATATGTTATTTATTTTTTATTTTTAAGCTATTGCATATAGCTTTTATCGCGGGCTTTGAGCGCGGCGACCGAATCAAGAAATTCCGTAACGAAAATAAAACCGAACACCCCCCACTCCGCCTACCATGTAGCTCGGCCGAGCGTTCGCTTAACGTGTATGTATATGGTACGACTGTACGAAGCTCGCACGGATCGAGACGAGCTGCTCCGGAATCGGACGAATACGTAAGCAGCTGTTTGTGAGAAAGTATATAGGTGTATAGGTATCCATCATATCTTTATAATGCGCACCGTAAGTATACATGTAGGTATTATACTGTTGTAGATACTGTTCCAAAAGGTGGGGTAGCTATTTACCAAAATAATAATAATGTTACTAATATTATGACTCCGAATATTGAAATAAATATTGCACACGTTAGCGATGTTAATGTTAGGCGCTCATTTGTTGGAGATATTTGTGCGTGCTTATGCAAACTTAGAAATAGCCTACACATAGTCATGGTAGCAATTTACATTTCTCCGAATCCAAAATTGGACGAGGTAGAGCATTTTATTCATCGCACTTTACTGGAGTACACTGAAGAAGGGTCGAAAATACTTGGTACAAATGGTAATAAATTTCCACTTATCTTGGCTGGCGATTTCAACATCAACTTCGCTGATAAAAAATCAGAGCGGTTGACAACTTTTCTTTCGGATATCAAGTCTCAAACTTATGTTTCTTATTTCAGTTACCATAAACCTATAGTTCCAATGATAAAAATTCCTGAATAACCTACATGTATTGTAAGATAATAAAAATATTTTAAACGATATTAACTTCTCATTTATTCAATAAAAGAAAAAAAATTGTTTTCTTATCGGTCACCACGCTCAAAAAGTGTAACTTGAATTAATATCAAAGAAAAAAAAATACTGCATAAATAAAAAATAAATAAATAATTATAATTGCATAAGTTGATAAAAAATGCTATGCATTCATCTAGCAGGTGAACATACAATTTTTTTTATTTTGTTCCATAAATCATATCATTTAGTTGGCAAATTTCTTTTGTTAAGTCTTGTGTCTTATCTAATCTAATTACAACGTTTTTATCCATCCCTAATTGCTTTACAGCCACATGTATTATATTTGTAATATCAATCTGATCCCTAATTAATGACGTTTCAGATAATATTCACGATCACTTATAGTCATTATTAAAAAAGTTATATAACTCCAATCAATACTTTCTCCTGCACAGTGTGTGCATATATATAATATATCAAATAGGTGAACAATTACAAAAACAAACTTTCAAATAACCTACTAACTCCCAAAAATATTGAAAAATTTAAAGAACGAACCTGCGATAACGTTGCGGCTTGGAGTTTCGAACCTAAGCTATTATTGGAAACAAAAGTATGCAACGCTGGGTTTACCGCTTTGGTTAGAACCGCTGATGCAGGATCAACATTGAATTCGGTATATAAAATAGCGACTATTGCGACTATCGGGATTTATTCGGGTATCGGAAGCGGGAGGCTAAACACAACCAATATTTTATTCATCTCTCACTTGTAGTACCTTACCTGCCCTAACATATTATTCGTAAATAATTTCTTCTTTGTCTTAATAGTTGCCACTAATCTTTGGTCTGCTAACTCAGATGGTGATAGCAAATATTCGAATGTCTCCTTAAATTCTGGATTGCAATTATCCATTATAGTCTATGAAATAGAAAACTGTATTAGTACGAGATGTAATTGAAATATTGACAAACTATTGTAACGTGAACTGTTTTCTGACATGTTTCACTAGCGGTTACTGAAGAATAAAAACATCCGGGATAAATTGGGCAGATTTGTAGTTTCTAAATAGTTTTTTTTTTTTAACAAAAGATGTAATGAATATTTCTTCCTCCATAAATCAATTGAAAGGATCAACAGTCTAAACATTGATTTGATGTGAAATACTATTGCTTATCCTCGGACAACCACATTCTAAAGGTACCTCTATTATTTAATTACCTTAGTCTTATGCCTTATTGTATTAACTGCTGAAGTGAGCTTCAGCTTAACATATGGATCTGGTATGTCTTTAGGGTCCTTCAAAGGCAAATTACTGTAATAATAAAAAAGAGATTTATATTTATAGTAATTAAGAAGTGGCAAATTTTTCCAAATATTTACTCACATGATTTTATGAATGGTCACCATTAATTTTTGTCTCCTATCACTATACTGTAATCCAATATGAATACGTCCCAAATGGGAATCTCCTCTAGATTCTGTACTTCTGCAATGGAATATTGAATTAATCATAAGAAATCCACTATTTGCTGAAGTTTCTCAAATTGCTCGTCTAGCGACGAATAAGTTAATTTCTCTATAAATAAGAAACAATCACCTTTATCCACTAAAAATACTGAGGACCTTATTCTTAGTGGATAAAGGTGATTGTTTGTTATGTATAGTGTTATAGCATATCCACAGTGTGAACTCTTATAGTTTTACAAGATAATGGAACATAAGCAATTAACCAAATTAGAACCATTACATTAAAAAAAATAATGCAATAAATTCCATAAATTGTTTCTAAATATGCAATAAAACCCGTTTATAGATACAAAAAACAATCGTTTAGGCAATACACTTTCCGATTTCGAGAAATCTGAAATTTTCAAAATTGATTGTGAGTTATGTTAAAACGCTATCCGGTTCAATCAAATTCGTTATAAAGAACATGTTGCCCATATCAAAAAAAGTATATATAATAACTGATGAAAGGACTGGCAGTGTCGCACTATAATATCTGAACAAGGGTTCCTTCTTCGGCTTGCAAGGAACGCTATGTCTTATCAGTTAACAGGTTCAGTGTTGGGTTATAGTATTAGTTTCATATGGAAAGTAGACATAGTTGGAATGTAGACATGGTTGGAATCACAACACCGAGTACGAAATGTGATGTATGGTTTTAATGTTCAATACATGGTACTTTCTATTAATAACTCTATGGAACTGACTGAACTTGATGCCCTCAATGAACTTCATCAACTTGATCAACGTCCTTCTTACTATCATCTAATATACTTAAATATATAGTCTCAAGCTAGAGCGTTGCTCCCACCCTAATAGTTAGGCGAAGGTTGATCTACGTGCCGGTATTGACGCTCATGTCATGCACACACGGTCAGAACCTTGTCGACTCGTCATTTATTATGCTATATAATATAATAACAAATATGTTGTATGTTTATATTCAATAAACAGAACCTTGTCGACTCGTCATTTATTATGCTATATAATATAATAACAAATATGTTGTATGTTTATATTCAATAAACATACGTTTGACATAAGAATATAGAATATTGGAGTTATCTAATTTAGGATGAATCTCTTCGGGATATCACATATAGTGAAAAATCAGCATTAGCAGAACATATTTTAAATACAAGTGACATCATTTTTCTCAAGAATGTTTATCACTTATAAAACAGTAGGTACGGACAAGTATTTAGGTAGGAATGTATAAGTGAAAAACCAATTTATTGAATTCAGACTCATCCTGCTGAGGGGGTAATCCCTTATTTGCATTACCAATCCCAAACAGGCACATTTTGTTTTCTAATTTAGTTCACTCTGAAGGCAGCTGAAAGGTCCTTGGTACTTTGATTATAGTTTTAGTTGATAAGGGCACTTGTTTCGTACTTAATAGTGTTATAATGTTTACACAGTTGTGAACTGTATTAGTGATTCAGGTCCAACATTGCCACGATATATAAGCATTGGTAGTCCGACCTTGCTGATTTTGCTTAATAACATTTGTGTTTAATATTAGGATGGTGATAAAACCTTACGTTATCGAGTATTGTACGACACCCTGATATGTTATTAGTAAATAAAGTTCAAATAATTACACATACATAATAATTTATTATATGTAAATTCTTGGGAAATAGGTCACATTAACACCAGTGGCGGCTCGTGAACTTTTTAAGAGAGGAGGCTGGACATAAAACTTTTTTTTTTAATATACTCTACTCAGCCAATTAATTTAACTCTCGCACAGCGACCGTACCAGCTATTTCAGTGACAAAATTAATTGTTGCCCAGCAAGAACCAACGTGGAGGTGTAGAGTTTCTCTTGGCAAAACATTTTTTTGTTCTTTTTTTGTATTTTATTTTGTTTTGGATTTTTGATATTTTTTCTTTTTTTTGGAATTTTCCATATTTTGTTTTTTTTTATTAATTTTATCAATTTTTTTCATATATTAACGGAATTCTACGGTCTTTAGTTTGCGAAAAATGATCAATAATATTATCATAAAATGTATCATTTTGTTTTAAATGTTTTACTAAATATTTTTCAATAGATATCAAACTAACATTGTATAAACGAGTTTGGTCCATTTTAATTCGTTTGAGAGTAGAAAATGATCTCTCCGCCGATGCCGACGTGACAGGAATGGTGACTGTCAAACAAAGTAGTTTATAGAACTGAGGTAAAACTTGTTGCAAATCATTGTCTATCATATATTTTATCATATCGGCGTGACTGTCGTACTGGCCTAAAATATCTTTATCCGAGTATATAACGCATAATTCATTGTGCAGTGTTATTTTATCAAGAAATTTATATTTTAGAACTAAGTTATCTAAAAGTGTATTGGGAAACTCTTTTTAATGTCTTACCTGACATTACTAATCCTTTCAAATCCGGTAAAGGCGGTTTATTTTCTAAAAACACTTTTCTGTCTTATGTTAATCCACTAAATGGATTTTCTAAGAAGTCAGCAACTAAATCACTGCTCATTTAAACGCTTAATAATTCACCGAACAGATAAATTATAACTTAACCTTACTTCGCGTCGCGAAACAAAAACAATAACTGACGGAGCACGTGTCGCAGCCTCGCAACGGCAGCAAGTAATCGTATTTCATCATTTGATTTCATCAAATTTGACGTAAAATCGCCAAATAAAAAATCGTAGAACCAAATACCGTTTTTTCGCGATTTATATCTGTAGAGTGATTCATTACGAAGAGATTGATACCAATCCGAAGTACATATGGACTTTTATTGAAAAGTTATAGCGCGTTAAGTTTCGTGAAAATTCTCACATATTTAACCCATCAAGGCCCAGGCAAAACGCAGTCTAATTACAGCCAAACTTACCACGCAGTTAATAGCATAAGTGGAAAAAAATTACCTGTTTTTTTTTATGCCGAAATAATTGTATAAACAATTGAAAAAATCATCGGAATTCTTTCGATTTGAGGGTGCCTACTACTTAGAAGACCAAATTACTATGAGATATGGACTTTAACGCGCTATAACTTTCAAATTAAAGTCCATATGTACTTCGGAATGGTATCAATCTCTTCGTAATGAGTCACTCTACAGATACAAATTGCGAAAAAACGATATTTGGATCAGCATTTGACTCTACGATTTTTAATTTGGCGATTTTTACGTCAAATTTTATGAAAATTTAGCTTTTTTTTTTTACTTTTCTGCAAATGACAGCCAAACACTCTTACATATGCAACTTTTAACTGTTTATCTCACTTCTCCACACAATTGCTAATAATTTGATATATCACAGACTGGTGCTGAGTCAAGTTTATAAAAAGTTATTCCAGGATATTCACAGCGAAGTTTTACTTTTGGAAAAAAATTCGCCCCGAGCACAAAAGCAAACTTTTTAACTTCTAAGGGGACTTTTAATTATTCGAAATAGATGTAGAATCGAACGCAAACATTGAAAAGGTTGGAAAGAAGATGTTACATAGTGTAATTAACATAATAATTCATATACATCTTGAAACTTGAAAACTTCGAAACGGCCTACAGCCGGTCAATTATCGAAACTACGAAAATGGTTCATTTTTCCCCAAAGAGTAGGTTATGACTATAAGCTATGTTGCTATGCATGTACCAAAAGAATATACTTTTAGTTACGCCCCTACAAATCCGTACTTCTTTAGTAATGGTTTGATAGGTTTGATGAATGTATTAATTGGTACTCACGATGTCCTGCTGCTGTTCTGTAATCTTCTCAGGAGTGGACTAGCCAAGGGTGCAGTTATGTCCATCACATTGATTGACTCTATCGTGGGTTCCGAAAAATTGTGGGACGGACTGGTAGAAACATCTATAAAATAATGTACAAACAAATCTAGTTTTCACACACTCCATGAGAATATTAGGGATGACTTTGGAATAAGGTATTTATTATACCCCTTTCATAGTAATTAGAAGATACATGAAATGAAACACTCGTTACTTTTAGCAGATTAAAATGTAAATAAAACATAAATTAACACTGATAACAATGTATTATAGATTGTTTCACCACATAGTGGTATCCTCTTGAGTTAATATTATTAATTATTCTGGAGATTTCACCATGAAACAATCATTTATATGAATATTGTTATTCAAATTGAAGTGTAGATTTTTGTTTTATTAACATTTTGTTGTCCAAGTAAATAAAACTCACTTGATTTATTAGACTTCAAGGAGTTTTGGCGCGACATATCTTCTTCTGATAAGGATTCTGTTGAATTTTCATCATCTCGAAATAGTTCATTTGTTAAGATCTGGAATTGACAAACGGATTTACTGTTTTGAGATTATTTCAAGTTACATCCTTTGGAAAGAAATCTCAAAATATGCAAATTTATGGTTTGGAAAGGTACGTCATTGAGGTACAAACCCTTAGTTGTAGGGACATGATGAGTTTACTATTTGGACCGCTATTTCTCAACGCAAACTCATTCATGCTAACTTCCATATTCGGTTCTGTTATCAAATTTCTTATATTATATTCAATACAGTCAATCTTCGTATGCGAATGTTTATCTATAATTGATACATAAAAGTCGTCAACGTTCGGATTGCCAACTACGAATGAGAATCCTTGTTCCCATATTGGGTCTGTGGTATGCTTCTTCATTTTACTTTTTTGTTGCAATTCCGAGTTTCCCACATGCATTAGCAAATAGGTGTCTGGCTTCTTGAAAGACTTACCTCTCTGAAAAATAAATTCACATTGTAGATGAAGAAGCAAAATTTTGCATCAAAATGTCATGGAAATACTATAAACTTATTTTAGAAGGATGCCACCAATATAAAAAAGTTCAGGGTGCAAAATAAGCGATTGAAAGGTTGAGTATAACTTGCAATGAGTAACTTTAATATCACAGACTGCCATACTTGCTCGTATAATTTGCCCGAAATATGCAATTATGTTGATATGCTTCCAACGAGTAACTCCCTCCGCCAGCAACGATCGGTCAGTACCGATTAATTGAACGGCGTTTAGCGACGATAACGTTAAAATCGAAGTTAGAGTGAGAAGGTCATACCAGCCTAAAAGTTACAGATTGAGAAATACGTTTGTCATCTTGTAACATACTGACTTCATCGCCCCGCTCGAAAGTTGTCTAGTTAGCCCATTGACGACCGAGTACGGAACTCATTCGCGAAATTAGCGGCTTCTCCCCGAATTCCCGCGATGCAGTGAAAGCCCCGCCTTCTGCGCTGTGTTTTCAATCCGTCACTTTCTTATCGGCCGTGAGATGGCCGATAAATTACCAGTCATCATGATACCTCAACCAGTCACTCCCTTGTCGGCCGCAACATGGCTGCGCGGTGGCCGATTAGTTACAAGTCATCATGTCCCCTCGATCCGTCTGTGACGAGATATGCATTGCTAACTTCGCCCTAGATCTACATCTCATAAGCTTTATGCACTGGCTCCCAGCCTGGCTAAACCATCTAATTCCTTCTTCTTCGCTACGAGCTTCTGTTTACTTCCCTACCCTGGCTAAGATATCAGTGCTACTTTGACTCGTCGCCAGACTGTTCATCACACCCACCATCTAGGCCTACTACGCTGCTTGCTCGCTCTGCTTGTGTTCTTGTTCATGCAAGTTGTTGTTTTATTTATTCACTCAATTCTTAGTGCTTAGTTATTATCACGTCACTCTATTGTATGTCCAACTATACATAGGGCTGCACTGATATAACTTACCTTCGATTTGCTCCGAACTTTACATATACCTTTGGTATACTTAGCATCACCCCATTTATTCACTGTTTGTATAACCTGCAGTAATAAACAGGGCCCCAGTGCTCCTGCCTGTGTATATTCTGTTCCAAAGCTAGCTAATCGGACGCAACAACCCCAGAGGGCCCCCTTGCAGGGTCCCACATCACCTCATCATCCCATCATAAGATACCAGCGGTATCAATGGTCAATATTTGAAAATTTCATTGTTGCGAAAGCAAAATGAATCTCATAAAGTTGGGGAAACAATACTCAATACTTCCCTTGCTTCTATGGGGTACTCGACGCTGCTTGGCCCATCAATGTTCCCCATCTTGAAACTACTCGTTTCTGAAATCGCTTCTGCAAAAGATCGTGTACTTCGTTAGCGATGAAGTGGCACAGTCTTGCTAAACACACATACGCTGAACATCTAGACTATTCCATTCAATTTGTCCCATAAAATCATCGATGTGTACCGATTCCCGTTACTACAGTGCTGGCTTCATTTTCAAAAAAAATAACGACTTTAGAGATGTTCCTATGGGGTTTTCTGAGAGATAAGGTTTATGTTAATTACCCTCAAACGGTTCAGAGTCTTCTGGATAACAATAACGCATAAATCACAGAAATATAGCCGCTAAAGAGCCAGAAGAGACACTTGTCCGATTAGTTCATTATGAATCGCCATCTTTGTATTTTACTTTTAAATAAAAATCTCGTAAGATCTAAGTAATTACTCCCCTCTATTCCAATTTCCAAGCGCAACCTCGTATTTGGACACCCTTCATAATGCAGAGTATCATCATTTATAATTGACAACTCAAACCGAATGCAATTGAAGGTAGGTATCTATCACCTGCAATAGGTTGGAAGTGAATCCAATACTAAATCATAATTATATCACTGATTCGTTACATCACATGATACTGGCAATATATTGATCATATTCACTTCCATACTTACCGGAAGATTTTGGGCAGAATCCACATAAATCGTTAATAAAGCTGAAGAAACATTAGCTTTCAATAGTCTGACTTCTTGTAGTGCCTTAAAAAGAAGTCAAAATGATTAAACGTCCGATTATAAAAATTGCAAAGCAACACCTACTTGTTCTAAGCAACTGTATTGATCAGACAATGACAACCATGTAAATCGTAAATGAATTTTTCCATGTTTCACTCCATCCAATGAAATCCACTGATCAATTTCTCCTTCATACACACTCTTTATATCTACCACACCGCTGAAAATATGAAAATTAATTATACCGTTTAGAAAAGATCAATTTCTCACCTTCCCAAAAAGTCGTCTTCATTCAATTCATCTTGATCGTACAGTTTGAATTTCACCTGTTGCGCGATTGGATCGATAATAGTGAACTGCAAATGATCGTTTTAATTTTAATCAAACCAAAATAATTATTCAAGTATCAAAGATACATGGAGCAACGACATAACAAATAATTGATCGCAAAAGTTCCTTCTTATACAGTACAATTGAATTCGAATTTATTTGCAAACGTTGTTTAGACTGAATCGTGTAATTGTTTTTTCAGTTTCCGTGTACTCTGGAGCCTTGAGAAACGACAATTAAGTCAATTGGATTATCAAAATTGAAATGAAAATACCAAAACATATTGGTTCCCGATTTTCATTGAAAGCTGCCAAAATAAAACTAGATAGACAGTATAGACAAATTAGTAAAAAAAAATGATTTTCAAGGTTTAGGGGGGAAATATCACGAACATGAAAACTAGATTGATGAAATTTTGAACCAATGATTCTGGAGATGGAATAACATTGATTATAAGGCAACACGAGTTTCTCACTCCGTGCAAATAACTGTTCATGGTATGTTGAAAAAAAATCAATCAAGATAGACTACCTCCGAAGAAACATCTCCAAAATCAATGACAATTGACATTTGGTTAGGGGGAAACGTGACCACGCGGCAACGTCACAATCACGGCGAGCCGAAAAGTTGACACCCACGTACAAGCAACGCGAGTAGACGAAACAAGTGAGTGAAGAGAGAGGTCGAGCTAAGAATGTCAAACGATGGGAGATTGTCACTTGTCGTTTCCACCAATATTAATATCGAGTTTACTCGTAAAACTAGTATAGACTCCGACAAAATTCTAAAGTTCAATGACGTATTTTTACATGCGGACTGACATATATGTATATAATATGTAGTCAAGGAAATAAAGCAGAAAAAAGGCCAAAGTAAAAAAAAAATCGGATGAACCAATTTTAATAATTTTTTTTTATCGATTCAAGAAGACGTCTAGAAAAAATGTTACCATTTTCAGGAGCTATAATAAAAAATAATTAAAGTGGGAAAAAATGTCCAAATGTAGCTGATCACGATTCTGGTGCCAAATTTGAAAAACGATGCACCTGGGGATCTGGACATCCTGGTACTATCGTCGTCTTCATGAAATTCGCAGAAATACCTTCTGCAAAGGAATGAAACCTGTTAGGGAGGTTCTCTTGAGCATACAGGTTATGACCATTACACTCAAAAGTCACCTGGTGGTCAGGATCTCCTGATTATCTAGGTCTTCTCCTAGTATTTTTTTTAATATGCTCTGAAATAAAACCAAATTCGTCTCTCTGGGGTTTTTCGGATCGCTGATAACTTTTATGGAGTTCGGCCAATCACCGAAGCATCTGGTGAACAGATCTATGATATCGACAACAAAGAATTCAAAAAATACCGTTTGCACTACAATGCAACTTGATTGAATTTTTCTAATCCGAAAAAACCTAATAGTGAAATATTTTATATTTTAATGGCAAAAATGTTGACATTTTTAATAACAATGTTTTTTATTACTAGTTATGCGAAAAAAGATAAGTTTTAAAGAAAAAAAACAATAACCATATCGTAAAACTAGAACCTTTTTGATTATATTGGTCAATTAAAGGAAGTCGGAAAAGGGAAAGGAATTTTAAATTAATTTCCACCGGAATCGTGTTCAGCGGCCCCAAAAAACCTCCGGAAGACGAAGTCAGTTTACTAATGAGTGTCATGGTCATGACCAACAACCTCAAGAGAACCTCCCAATAAGTTTCACTCCATTGCAGAAGATATTTTCACGAATTCCCTCAAGACGACGATAGTACCAGGATGTCCTGAGCCCCAGCTGCGTCGTAGTTCAAATCAGGCACCGGAATCGTGATCAGCGACCCCAAAAACCCCTGCGTGAGAAATTTTCGCTATATTTGAACATTTTTCCTGACTTTAATTACTATTTTATTATAGCTCCTGAAAATGCATTCAAAAAGATGCATTTTTCTCTGTAGAAATGCTAAATTGCACATTGGAAAGAAAATGGTAACATTTTTTCTAAATGACCTCTAGCATTGATTTTTTTAAAAATTATAAAATCGATTTTTTTTTCGACCTTTTCTGCTTTATTTCCTCGACTAATGTAACCTTTTGTGTGGACTGTCGCTAATAGTTCGCAAAAATCTTAGTCATTTTACTTGTGTAGAAAACATTGAAGCATACCTCACACCATTCATCCCATTTCGGGTTCAACGATCTTTTAATGACACTTGACTTATATTCTTGTGCCCCTACAGTAAACACTACGTATGGATCGGATTTTCCTGTCACATCTCTCCTTTCAAGGTCTTTTGCTTCAACTATATGAATACGTATAATACCCTGCAATATAGAAACATTATAAAAGTACTTTCAATTCATTGAGCTCCAGATGATGAAACAATCTTTGGAAACAAGGCGACTTGCCTTCTTCCAGAATTGCCAGTGATGTTTTGCACCCTGAATATATTAAACAAAATATGAATGTAAGAGAATTAGAAACAATTGAATATATGAGTATACTCATTTATCCCATGTTGGCTTTTGCCAGATAACAATGATAAGATCTTTCTAATTCAGATAGATCAGTAATATGACAAACTTATAGGTCCAGACAGCTCTTCTCAGAGCTCATAGGTATCACGAGCAAGTTTGCAACGTTACTGAAGGAAGGTAGTCATAACCAGCATCCAACGATGTAAAAAGATCAAAAAATCTCACGCCATCTAATGAATAGATGTTCCACTCAGTAACGTTGCAAATTTGCTCGTTCCACTGATGAGCTCTATGAGAAAAGCGAAACAGCTGTCTGGAACTATAAGTTTGTGAAGTTACTGATCGATCTGGACTAGAAAAGCCTTATCAAAATATGAATCTCAGAATTAAACAATAACTAATTGTGTAGGAGTAAATATTTTAAGAATGACGTTAATACAAAAATGAATTGTATGGTGCTAGAAAAAATGGAAGGCAATAGGATCAAAATAAATTGTTTTCAACATTCCTATTCACCTCTGGTTCTAACGATTTCAATTCAGTAGCTTGAACACTCTTGGTGAATCTTTTCGTAATTTTATTAGGAAAAACTATCTTCCTTCTGAGTTTTTCTTCAAGTTTTGTCCGAATCAAGTAGCTGCAACAACAGAATACTATTATTATCATATTTTTGTAACCAATGTAATATCCAAATTGAGAAATATGAAATCTATTACTGATAAGGGAAATTCAGCGAGTACTGTTTATCATGTCATACACATCCGTCTGTGATCTTGGTGTCCGGCATGTATGAAGGGTGTGGAGTGAATATTCCCACCGGTCAACATGAGCCGAATAATTTGGAATCACCCGAGTAATCCGGCCTATTCTTGTCTGACCTTCAACTAAATATCATCATCATCAGAGGGGAGGGGGTTTAACCTCCGAGTGCACTTAGGCCGCTTGATTGGGCCCATTGTGCATCCCGTGGTCAGAAGTCTATTCTATTCTAGCAGGTTTGTGGCCCACCAGAAACCCAGAATATTGCCAATGCTGGAAGCAGTTTTGGTTCTCCGAAGTGACGGTGCCTGAGGGATGTCAATGCAGGGCATTCCAACAGGATGTGAGAGGCAGTTTCTTCCACCTCTTTGCATTTCCTACATATAGGATCATTATATTCGCGATGCCCATAGTATGAAGGTGTTTGTTAAGACAACAGTGACCGGTTAGGATTCCAGTCATCTCTCTGTTCGGAAAAAGGAGTTTCTTTGAGAGCCTAGGCACAGGCTCTTTGATGGAGAGCTTGGCCTACCTCATGCGTGGCGATTCTTGCCACAGTTCAGACCACTCCTAGTTCAATTGGCCTAGAAGGGCGAGACCCCCCACGCAATTTGATAAAGCGACCATTGGCTCTAGTCCGACAGGGGTGCCGGACGACCCCCGCCTGTCCAGGGAGTAGGTCATTTCATTTCGTTCAACTCCACTGTGTTCAGGGACAAAGATGAGTTGGACTTTATTTCTCCTGGCTAGTGCAGCTAGTGTATCTCGGCATTATTTGACAAGCCTTGATGTGACTTTGGGTGACCTGAGACCTTACAGTGTCGACCGGCTGTCTGTACAAATATATATGCGCCTATTTACAGTTTCTTCGCAGGTTTTCCAAGTCAATATTGCGTAGTACCTCCGCCTAAAAAACCGTGCAGTCAACTTAATAACTACAGCTAAAGTCAATCATCGCAGTCGGATAGACATTTTGTAATAATTAATTATGTGCAATGCAAGTGTCTTAGAAATTCTCAGGTAAGTTTTAGGAATATCACATTGTAACACGTATTCATTAGTATTTCCTTTAATAATTTTATCCAACATTTCAATTTTGTAATGTGATTTAATAGGTACTTCATCTCAAATGAGTGGATGTGCAATTTAAAAAAATTCAAGTTTTACTGGTTCCTGCCGCTTAATATTTTAACTAAGTAGGAAAAGTTTGACAAGCAGGACCAATTGACAAACGGTGCTGACAAACAACTGTCCCAGAGAGCCTTCCCTCAATAGGTTGTACTTTCTCGATCATCATTTTTGAATTTAAAACTTCAATAATGTAACATAATTTATACAGGGTGTCCCAGGTTTAAGTAGCAGAACTTCAACAATCGATAGAAAATTTGATTTGAAACAAAAATGCCTAATAACGTATATGCACAGACGCTTAGTTTTTGAGATACAGGGTTGAAATTGAAAAAAAATTTCGTTTTTTGCAAATATCTCCGAAACCGTTCATAGTACAGAAAACAGCTTTTGCAAGCATTTTCTACTCATAGTAAGCTAGGTTCTGTGTGATAAAAACTTTTTTTTTAGTCATAATTGGTGAAGATTTTGAAGGGGTAGTGGGTGTTTTTCTCCCCAACTTCTACGCCACTAGAAAAAGTACGGTTTTGAGACAACCATTTAAACCGCCAATGTTTTCTACACAAAAAAGGTACTCTTGGTCATAAGCTCTAAAGTTGACCGTTTTCGAGAAAAATCAACTTTTATGTTGAAAAACATGGTCAATTCTTACTAATTAAACAAAATATATTCAAACGTTAGAACAAGTAATAAAATCAAAAAATTGACCATGTTTTTCAACATAAAAGTTGATTTTTCTCGAAAACGGTCAACTTTAGAGCTTATTACCAAGATTACCTTTTTTGTGTAGAAAACATTGGCGGTTCAAATGGTTGTCTCAAAACTGTTTTTTTTTATCACACAGAACATAGCTTACTATGAGTAGAAAATGCTTGCAAAAGCTGTTTTCTGTACGATAAACGGTTCCAGAGATATTCGCAAAAAACGAAATTTTTTTATCAATTTCAACACCCTGTATCTCAAAAACTAAGCGTCTGTACATATATGTTATTAGGAATTTCTTTCTCAAAATCAAATTTTCTATCGTCTATTAAATTTTCCCGATTAAAATCTGGGACACCCTGTATAGTCAAACTATCTTGAATATTATTCTTGCTATTATTTTACAAACATATTTAGCCAATTCACATCATTTGATTATCAATTTTAGAAACAAATTTTATATTTTTCCTACATTTTAATTTTATAAATCTTGCAATTATTAACATAAATTATATTATTATCTATAGTTCATTTACGTTAAGAATTATATGACGTCATGGATCGAAGTCAGCCATTGTTAAGAGGTTGAGCAGGTTTTCAATGTTTTTGAATACAACTAATGAGTTGATTCGATAAACTGTTTACAAACTAAATTAGTTCTTTACTTATTATATCAAACAGGATAAATTATTTATAATCTTAAATGTAATTAATAACTGTTGGTGTTTACAATATGTTTAAAGTAATTACCTAATCTACACACTGTTTGTCCACCTGGAATATTTTGATAAAGATAGGGAAAATGTACTTTCAGATTCAAGTCAATATTATTAATCCATTCTGTTATGTTAAAGTAAGCATGATCATTTATGGAAACAAACACTCGAAATACCCGATAATCAAAATATTCAAATCAATGCACGATTCCTAAATCTATTTTCGATAATCTCAGTAACACTAATTTAGTAGGATGAATATAATATTTCAACAAATATTAGAATCCATTTTTGGCGTCATACAAGTTATAAGATTACCTTTCATATTACTAATCTTGGATGATGTGGAAGTGTATTTAATTTTCTGTTGCAGACTTATGTATTAAATGATATTGTTATGGGTACATTTTGTTCAACATACTATGAAATAAAGAGTTTACTTACTTTGGTAGCACAACATTCATCACATATTAGATAAATGAAAACCGAATGGAAGTTAAAAGAAAATATTCTCGACAATATTCATTTAGGTTACATCTTGCATATATATTACAAGAGGTTCATAAATGATATGAGAAATAAAACTTCTGATAACTAATAGTTTCAATACAGGTATGAAAATAAACTTCAGAAAAGGAAATGTATAGCTTTAAATCGACATAATTTATTTGTTTTAAATTTGCTGTTATGAGTATTAAAATTGCTGTTTTAACTTCAGTTTATTGCACTAGCACATCAAAATAATGAATGTTGCTCCACTACATTAAACACAATAGTTCCTCTAAACAATGCACATTGATAATAATACGGAATCATTCACTTTATCAGTATGTCGAATTGTCTTTACCTATATTTCTGGTGTTGCATATGCATATGTGCCAACTTGATCCCTGTAGTAGTTATTTATACCCAAAATGTGTTGAATGGGGTTAAAAATGTAATAGCAAGGGGGTTGACAAAGCACTTTATTGGCCATACATGTCAGGTAACAATTATCTGCTACCTTTGATGTTTGTGACTTATTCATAGTTACCAAGATCAACAACAATGGTTTAAAGCTGTTATCATAATGTAGGTATATTATTCCTACTCAACCTTTATTGTATATCACATTTCTTGGGAGTGCTTGTTGGCAGTTTATTGAATATCCTGATGATGGTGATTCTTCTAAATTCACTAAAAGTTGGAGTTCAAACCAATTTAGGAAGTTGTTTTGATACATTTCATCATGATGATCCACATCCTTTATTTTTGAAGAAAATATTAATTCTATATTAGGAATAAAACCTGCTGTACTACTAGCATGAAGTACGATACACATTTTGCTTCACCAACATTCATCGTTTTCACAGTTTTAGTGCTAGAATCTTGCCAGGAATGACCGACGAATTAAAATTCAGATTCACAACAAATTTATGAACTGTCAAGTCAAATCAAGAAATGTTTAAATTATATCGGCAACTCTGTAATGTGTTGCCAACTGAAAAAATTAAACATACCTGGTTTGACGAAGGTAGCGCAGCACATACTTGGGGAAAAAAAGCAATAGTAACCAAGTATTACGTTATATCATTCTTAACGTAAAAATACTATGTATTAATTATTCATAATAAACAAAGTTTAAATACATGAGAACATTTTTTGAAGATCTTTTCTAATTTTCCATATTGTATTCATAATCTATAAGGAAAATCAGTGGTGCCGACGACAGTACAATAAATATCAATAAATGTAGATAATTTGTACCCACTCAGGTAAACCTGAGGAACGGAAAATATTCTTTGTACAACTAGGGGCACACCAAATATAGCTAAAGAATCAAATACACGTCCCCGAGCACCCAAATCGAAATACGTATTTTGGCAAATTAAGTTGACAACTTAAGAAGAAACAGAAATGAGGTCTGGCATAACATTGGAATATACATTTTTGATTTGTCTATTAGAAGTATCTGTTGAACAAGAATAGCTACGGCTCTGAAAATTTGTCGACCTAATCAAGATCTATTGAATGAACATATTTTCAAAATGGTGGCATTTCCGATTGTAGCTGAAGCTGAGAGTAACATATTGGTTATAAGTGTTTCCCTTTCATGAAGTTTTTTTTATCCATTGGAAACTTACCTTAAACCTGGAATAGCTGAAAGACCTTCTAAATTGAAATCAATCTCCGGGGTATTTAGAAAGAATATCTGAACTCCCCCTACAATCGGAGCTTTAAACATCAACGGTTTCAGAACAATCCTCATTTCTACACTTAACTGGAAAACAGAAATAAAAATTAGTACAAATATTTATAGATTTGATTTGGTATGAGAGGCGTGTACATTATAACTGATAAGACAAAGGTGATGTAGCAGAGATACAAAGTGTATATGCATTTGTTTATTTATAATATACTATTACTATGTACTAACTACTTTTTAGAATCGAAATGGCCAATTTATTGGAATGAAAATAATCGAGAGATCTGAAATAAATTTCAAGAGAAACTTTGTATTATTGTATACAGGGTGTTCCATCTCAGACGAGCCACCCCGTATATTTCTTATCCCATAGTGAGTGGAAAAATCTCCCGAAACACGTCGAATGATTTTGTTTGGGGACATCTTTTGTCGTATATTTGAGGCTTGAACGAGCAACCCCCTAATAGGGGGCGCTTAAACCCCTCAAAATTGAATAGGGGAGAGGGGTTGAGTGATACGTCATTTGAAAGGTTTTGGAAGCCTCTTTACAACGGTGTATGAAAAACGTAAATTTGATGAACCGTTTTCGCCAAAAATTAATTTTGTTGCTCGAATGCGCCACCTTGAATATTTTGGTTATTTGTACAATGTACAAGCTCATTTTTATTAAGCCTTTCGTACAAACTTAAACAATCTTCAAAAAATCACATTCGTAAAAAAATTGAATTGTGTTGTCATGCTTACAATGAAAAAAATTAAATCTGCGTGTTTAAATCAAATGTTCAAATTGTCCTCCATTGACTTCCATACAATAATACATTCTCTCAAACTAATAAATAAAAAAACAGCAAAACATTTTCTTATGTTGCCTTCATTTTTTGTTCTTAGAAGGTGTTTAGGCATAACTGTAGAATTTGGAGCGAATACAAATCCTCATGTATTTCGAGAAGCTCACACTCAACATCGGGAAAAGCTAAACTTTTGGGTAGGAATTTTGGGAGACCACCTAATTGGACCTCTGTTTATTCCTGGTAATTTAAATGGCTAAATTTATCTTGAAATGTTGGAAAATGCGATTGATCCGTTAATAACTGAACAATCAGAAAACGATCCTCTACCACTTGAACAACAATTGCATTTCCAACAAGACGAAGCTCCTCCTCACTACGCCGCACCAGTTCGCCAATACCTCAATTTGCAATACCCCGGTCGTTGGATTGGAAGAAGAGGTCCTATGGAGTGGCCTGCCCGATCTCCTGACGTGAACCCTTTGGACTTCTTCTTGTGGGGACATCTTAAGTCCAAGATTTTTGTGACTCAGCCTGAAAATTTGGACGAACTACGCCAACGAATTGTAAATGAGTGTCATCAAATAACTCCAATTATGCTGAACCATGTTAGAGACGGTTTTCAGTCAAGATTGTATTATTGTATGTAAGTCAATGGAGGACAATTTGAACATTTGATTTAAACACGCAGATTTAATTTTTTTCATTGTAAGCATGACAACACAATTCAATTTTTTTACGAATGTGATTTTTTGAAGATTGTTTAAGTTTGTAAAAAAGGCTTAATAAAATATGAGCTTGTACATTGTACAAATAACCAAAATATTCGAGGTGGCGCATTCGAGCAACAAAATTAATTTTTGGCGAAAACGGTTCATCAATTTTACGTTTTTGATACACCGTTGTAAAGAGGCTTCCAAGACCTTTCAAATGACGTATCACTCAACCCCTCTCCCCTATTCAATTTTGAGGGGTTGAAGCGCCCCCTATTAGGGGGTTGCTCGTTCAAGCCTCAAATATACGTCAAAAGATGTCCCCCAAACCAAATCATTCGACATGTTTCGGGAGATTTTTCCACTCACTATGGGATAAGAAATATACGGGGTGGCTCGTCTGAAATGGAACATCCTGTATATTGGAGATGTAAGGAAAAATTTGATTTTCAACGAGTATTGAATTATAAGAACATAACAAAGGAATATGATCCAATATCCAATTAGAAAAAACATGCAAAAATAATACATTATTAAATATTACTAAATCACAACATTAATTAAAAATAATTTTATATAAAGCAAATAAATGCAGTCAATCAAAAATGCAAGTGAAATAGCGCAAATCATCCATAATAGCACATTTAAAATAGTTAAAAAATCATATGGAAACGGAAAAAAATGGTTGAGGGTTGAAACTCTTACATATAACTGTTTACCCCTCCCCCCACTGTGGGATTCTACCAAGGGAGGTGAAAAGGTGATATAAAGCAAACTTGACAAACCTTGGTCATAAGGAAAAAAATGTAAGCTTGATGGTTTGTCCCACAGGAGCTTCTAATTCAAATAATTAATGAATTATGGTTTTATTATGCAAAGGTTATTCATATAAAGGTAATGTACGCATAAGGAATATAACATAAATGCTTGATAATAAGTATAAACAGATTTTGCATTAAATTGTAAGACAATTGGAATATACACTAATAATGAATAATTAATTATTCGGGGAAACTGATGAGGGAAGCGATTTGAAAAAATATTACTAGAGAATGAAAAAACGAACATATATTCAATAACTCTTAAAGTTTCAATGTTAATAGTGTTATGCCCACTCTTTACTTTCCTTGGGGCTCACGGCTGTTGGGCGATAACTTTTATACAGAGTATTAAGTATAAGAAATACTGAATTAACCTGTCATTATATTATTCATACAATATATTTTATAATCCCTAATTCTATTTCGATTTCAAAATTGAAATAGTTTATAAACAAATGAATACCAATATATATAAAGTTATAGAAATTATATTCTTTCTTTCATTTCCATTCCTGGTATTCAGTATTAAGATAACAACTTACTTCTACTGAATTTACAGATTATTCAACCAGGATAACTTACTTGTAAGTCTTTCAATCGTCCGACTTGGGCTCCTGATATTGAAAACTGAATATCACAGTCTCCATCATAACTGAAAAAATCAAATATAGAAATTTTACTATAGAATACCTCCAACCTTGTCGAACCAATAGGGAATTTCAGAATGATATACACATTGAAATATAATATTAGTAAATGTTTGAGGTTGTAGTAAGTAATGCAATTTAAGACAGTCAAATAATTATAACCTTGGTACCCATTGTAGTGAATATCTAGTATGAATGTCATTATACTTGAACATAATTGAAACTTCCTTCAATTATATATTAGCTAAAGTTTATCAATTCTTATATAACGCGACATCATTCGAAGAGCCTACTACTAATACTATTGGTAAGAAATAATCAGCCTTATCCACTAAAAATACTATTAAAGTACTGAGTATAGAGTAAACTCTGATAAGAGTGATTATTTCTTATCAATAGTGTTATAATATATCCACAGTGTGAACTCTTTTATAGTTTATTTAGCTCATTACTATTTTGAAGAATTTGTATGGGAAACTGAAAAATGGCACTACCACCCGGCACCCAAGAATAGATATCAGAGGTAAAAACGTTATTCCCACTTCAACACAGGGGATCCAAAGAAAAAGCTATAAATACGCCCCTGCATATTCTCATTATTGTGTTTGTGATATCTAATAGATTCAGGGTTACAACAGAGAAGAAATCTAATTTAAAAAAAATATCAAATAAAATTGGTTTAATTGCAGTATCTACAAACTATACAGGATGTTCCATCTCAGACGAGCCACCCCGTATATTTCTTATCCCATAGTGAGTGGAAAAATCTCCCGAAACACGTCGAAAGATTTTGTTTGGGGGACATCTAATAGGGGGCGCTTCAACCCCTCAAAATTGAATAGGGGAGAGGGGTTGAGTGATACGTCATTTGCAAGGTATTGGAAGCCTCTTTACAACGGTGTATGAAAAACGTAAATTTAATGAACCGTTTTCGCCTTGAATATTTTGGTTATTTGTACAATATACAAGCTCATTTTTATTAAGCCTTTTTTACAAATTTAAACAATCTTCAAAAAATCACATTCGTGAAAAAATTGAATTGTGTTGTCATGCTTACAATGAAAAAAATTAAATCTGCCTGTTTAAATCAAATGTTCAAATTGTCCTCCATTGACTTCCATACAATAATACAATCTTGACTGAAAACCGTCTCTAACATGGTTCAGCATAATTGGAGTTATTTGACGACACTCATTTACAATTCATTGGCGTAGTTCGTCCAAATTTTCAGGCTGAATCACAAAAATCTTGGACTTAAGATGTCCCCACAAGAAGAAGTCCAGAGGGTAGAGGTCAGGAGATCGGGCAGGCCACTCCATAGGACCTCTTCTTCCAATCCAACGACCGGGGTATTGCAATTGGCGAATTGGTGCGGCGTAGTGAGGAGGAGCTCCGTCTTGTTGGAAATGCAATTGTTGTTCAAGTAGTAGAGGATCGTTTTCTAATTGTTCAGTTATTAACGGATCAAGCGCATTTTCCAACATTTCAAGATAAATTTCGCCATTTAAATTACCAGGAATAAACAGAGGTCCAATTAGGTGGTCTCCCAAAATTCCTACCCAAATTCTACAGTTATGCCGGTTAACCTCTCCATTAAGAAAAAAAGTGCATTCGTCAGAAAAGCAAACGTTGTACAAGAAATTTGGGTTATTGTTGATACGCTCGACCATAATTTCGCAAAACTCTTGCCTTCGATCCCAATCATCATCATTTAATTCCTGAATTAATTTAATTTTGTACGGATGGAACTTGTGTTTATGTAAAATTCTGAAAACGTTAGATTGGCTAATACCGGAAGCTGCAGAAAGTTGTCGTACAGATTGCGTGTTTGGCATAAGTTGGACATGTCCCAATACCGCCACAGCTGCTCCTTCATCATTAACAATTCCAACGGGTGCCCTTTTTTTATCCATTACTGAACCCGTCTCCACAAATTTTGAAATCAATTCCATTACGTACTTATGGCGAACGCTACGTTCAGGATGGTTTTCGTATCCTTGCAGCCGCTCGGGCATAATTTTGATTCTGGTAATAAAGGCTAACCAGCTCAACACGTTCTTGCAATGTGTACACCATATTTTTTGAAATTTTAAACAAATCAGCAAAGTAGTAACTCAACAGATTGATTAAATTCATGAAATGATCGAAGAAACGTTAAAACCAGATAAACACCTTCTAAGAACAAAAAATGAAGGCAACATAAGGAATTGTTTTGCTGTTTTTTTATTTATCAGTTTGAGAGAATGTATCATTGTATGGAAGTCAATGGAGGACAATTTGAACATTTGATTTAAACACGCAGATTTAATTTTTTTCATTGTAAGCATGACAACACAATTCAATTTTTTTACGAATGTGATTTTTTGAAGATTGTTTAAGTTTGTAAAAAAGGCTTAATAAAAATGAGTACACTTGTACATTGTACAAATAACCAAAATATTCAAGGTGGCGCATTCGAGCAACAAAATTAATTTTTGGCGAAAACGGTTCATCAAATTTACGTTTTTCATACACCGTTGTAAAGAGGCTTCCAAGACCTTTCAAATGACGTATCACTCAACCCCTCTCCCCTATCAAATTTTGAGGGGTTGAAGCACCCCCTATTAGGGGGTTGCTCGTTCAAGCCTCAAATAAACGTCAAAAGATGTCCCCCAAACAAAATCATTCGACATGTTTTGGGAGATTTTTCCACTCACTATGGGATAAGAAATGTACGGGGTGGCTCGTCTGAGATGGAACATCCTGTATATTGATCCATATAATTGGCTACAACCAACTATCTATTCAATACTCGTAAATGTCAATAGATATTAAATTGTATTGACCTCAAGTCAATTGGAAGTACATGTTTAAGTCAAAAATTAATATCCTAGTGTTACCACTACCACTTCTGAGGACTGCAGGTTTCAGATTGCTATGAAGGAAGAACTACTATACTACATATAATATAAGTAGTATCATATTCACAGACAGCAAGGCAGTCCTTGCTGCGCTGGGTAGCATAAGAAGCTGGTATGGGAGTGCATCAACACGCTAAACAACCTTGGCGGAGACGAAGGCAAGCCCACCCTATTCTGGATTCCCGGTCACTCTAGAATAAGGGGAAACGAAATAGCCAATCGGCTTGCAAAAACTGGGGGCTATAGAACCCCTAATAGGCCCCGAACCAGCGGTGGGCATGTCGAAGAGTAACATCAAAGAGACAAACCACTGCTGGGTCAGAACACAATACTCGAAAGAGTGGAAGCTAGTGAACAGTTGCAGGCAATCCAAAGCACTGGTTGGACCGCACATTATGGAAGACTGGTCTCAGCAATCAAACTACTGACACAGATACTAACAGGACGCGAACCATTTAACTACCACCTCCACAGGATGAACCTTAGAAATTCACGTTTGTGCAAAAGGTGCAAAAGGAAAAACGAAACATCAATAACATTCTGCGCAGATGGGTAACACTGATCCTCCAAGAGCTCTCTCGGTAGATCTATGCTACACTGAAGATATCCAGGAACTAGATATGAAGATGGTGTTAAACCTCCTCATGGTATTAAACACCTACCCGGTCCCCAAGCGAGTTGAGTAAGTGGCTGTTTGTCCACCACGGGCACCCGGTGATCACTCTGGAGTGGGAGCCGATCCCGCCTACGTATGAAGCCAGGTTAAAACCCTCGAGTGGGAACCACTTCACAAGGAGGACGTTTAAATGATATATCACGAAGTTGGTGTTAACCTCTTCAGGAATCGTTCACCCGGGGGAGCATATGATTTTCGGGCGGGAACCGCCCTCTGGTAGATAGGTGTACACTCGTGGGTGGTAATGGCTCCACTAGGCGACACGTCAATCGTTAACCCGGGCGAGTATGGTGAACACTATCCACCCACTAGGTGATACGTGACACGGGTGCAAAGGGCTTCGGCCTAGACATTCAGGGACCGCAACGCTTCCCTTAATTAATAATAAAAATAATAATAACAAACTGGAGAATCATAATAATACATTATTGTAGGAAATGGTAAAACATAAAAAGCATTTACTCAAATAACTAAGGGACAGATTGCAACGACAAATGCTAAAAAAATATATTTGTTGGACAACATAACTACTGGTGTTTACAATAATGACAAAACAAGATCAGTGATTGTTCATTTAAGCTCAATTTATGAGCTAAGAAATTACCCGATGAAATTAAAGTTACCAATGATCAAACTACTGTAAAGAGAAACTATTATCTCAAATCTTGATCCATATAAATGACTACAACCAACTATCTATTCAATACTCGTAAATGTTAGTAGATATTAAATTGTATTGACCTCAAGTCAATTGAAAGTACATGTTTAAGTCAAAAATAAATATCCTAGTGTTACCACTACCACTTCTGAGGACTACAAGTTTCAGATTGCTATGAAGGAAGAACTACTATACTACATATAATATAAGTAATATTGCGTTATTCCTATATTTATGTATATACAGGTTGAGGTTCAGAGTCCGGTATATTCACATTTAATAGTTCGGCAAAGATGGGCGTAATTTATTCAAGCCAGTCGTCAGTCATGAACTTATCTAGCGATAACTAGACGATGCCTTCGATTGATTCATTTCACTTGAAGCGTTTGTGATAAGCATAATTTTCTGAAATCAGTGAACAACAACATAGCCGTGACAAGTCGGCGTGCGCCCATCTCACATGACCAGGCCAAACCTTCAAACATTAGGTAGCGTTTTATTTGTCTATCTTGTGAAGCAAGAGAATGGCTGGCTCCAAACTCACATATAGCGATTCGTAAAAATCACTGTACACATGGGATTTCGAAAGAATTACTCTACCCACCTTTCCCCTCCCCTGAAAACAGATAAGTACAGATCTTGATAGCGATTCATAACAATCACTATACACCGGTCTTGATGAAATTTGCAAGCAAATTCCAAACTTTCAGAATAGGAAAAATTGAAAATTAAAATGTTGGAATGGGAAACAATGAATCAAGTTTAGTGTTGACATTTGAAAACAGTAACTAGATATACATTTGTCGAAGAAATATACCGTATCTAGGCTAGCTATAAACAATTATAAACATTTCGACGATTTTCATAGACAGGTATCGATATTAGCAATAACATCTAATATATGTCTCATATACAAGCCAGCACCAACCATAAATACCCCAAAATGTACAAAAGCAAATGTTTTGAGTTTGTTATTATTTAGTAATGATGGTTTTTTCTAATTAAATGAAGTGGTGCTATTGGTTCATTAGAGAAGTGGTTATCAGTGAAAACAAGTTTCACCAGTTCTTTTTATTTGTGACTAACTATATAACACAAACAGTACACTATAAAGCTGTTCAGCACTCATGCGTAAAAAGGGAACTTACCATAGAAAGAAATCAATTGTTAACATATTAAAAAGCTGTGAAATGCTTGTTAGTGGTGAAAGCAAATTTCACCAGTTTCTTTATTTATGAATTATCTGATTAAACATTTAAACTAAGCAGCAAATGACTTCCACCTAAGAACAGAATCTTGCTCTCTGCATTGCTCTAAAATTGTTCAACAATCATGCGTGCAAGGGGAAACTACCATGAATGGTAGCTTTGCAGTGCGGCAGAAGGAAATATAGCTGTTAATTTATTAAAAAGGTCTGAAATGCTTGTTATCGAAAATTTTGAAGACATGCATCTACATTCAGATTTTGAACAAGTACTTACAAAACATCAAAATCAATTAAGATGGAATCTCTAGTAGTAGATCTATTGTATACTTTCACACCATCAATTTTTGGAGGCTGAAAATTTATGACGTAATATACAATAGGTTTGAATATTTCAAGCAGCTTTTCACACAAATAAATCATTTAAATTTTCAGAGTAGGTGTATTCCAGAAAGTAAAAGTAATTTTTGTAAAAGTCATATGATTAAAGAAGAATTTAGAAAGGCTATCTCATAATTTGACGAATAAAAGGAAAAAGTATGTTGGGTATGGGTATATAGTTCTCAACCTCTCGGGTAGGGTGAATGGTTGTGAGGACAACAACTGGAGATCCCAGTTAAATTTCAGAATAGACATTTTGTTCATTGTTATGTGGATCCCACATCGGATTTTCATAGTTAATATTCTAGTGCATAGTATATTGATAACACTAGCTGACAAAATTTGATTTTTTCTCTGTCCTTGGGACTAGACCGACATTTTTCGATTGTTTGGGTGTAACCATTCATAGAAAATTTTTTTTTTTATACTCTGTGTAATATCTTATCTGAACCGGTTTCGCAACGTCAATCGTCACTGAGAACTTCAAATAAAAATAAAAATTTCTGTCAAATAAAAAAATGTGAACAAGCTTTATTATAATATAATAACAATGAATAATTTTTGCTTTACATTCTCGTGCTTCTGCAAGAATTACACTAGCCGACAGCCATTTTGTCTTTGGGACTAGACCGACATTTTTCGATTATTTGGGTGTAAAATAGTAGGAAAGTCACCATCTAACCCCCAGACTTTGCTTTTGTGGTTAGGATACGTGAAAAAGCATTTTTTTTTACTTTTTCACTATAACTTTGAAACAACGCAAGATAATTTGAATCTGATAAAACTGCTTGAAAACTTATAAACAGAGCTACATTTGGTATACAAATGACCTTGGTAGAATGAACGAAACCCTGATAAAAATCAATTTTTCTGTAAAAAAAAAAACAAAAATTGCGTTTTTTCAACCACTTTTGCGATTTTAATCGGTTATTAAAAATTTACAACGCTAGATAGCTCAGATCAGTTTTGCTGACCTGAAAGCCTATTAAATGGGCTACAATTTCTGTTTGGCACACCTCTGTTACTTGATCAGAAGTCTTTTAAATAATGGGTTTTGTTTGAAAAAATTGCGAAATTTGCATTTTTAGTGCACAAAGAAAATAACCTAATTTTTTAAAAGAAAAATTAATTTTTATTTTACGTCGTTCAAGTGACCGATGTTTGCGTTACAGGAATTGGAGCCTCTTTTATAGTCTTTCATATGCAACAAACGGATTTCAATTGCGTGGTGCAGTTTCATTTTTCTATTACAAAAAATGTTCGAAAAAATGCAGCTTTCGTGATTTTTTCAAAGAAAAATTAATGTTTGAAAGACTTCTGTTCACGATACAAAGGTGTGACATGTAGAAATTGTAGCTCGTTTTATAGGCATTCAAATGCATAAAACATATTTCAAGTGTGTTGTGCACTATTATATATAAAGAGGAAAAAGTCCGAAAAAATGCAAATTTCACTATTTTTTCAAACAAAACCCATTATTTAAAAGACTTCTGATCAAGTGACAGAGGTATGCCATACAGAAATTGTACTGATTAAAATCGCAAAAGTGGTTGAAGAAACGCGATTTTTGCGTTTTTTTGACAGAAAAATTGATTTTTATCAGGGTTTCGTTCATTCTACCAAGGTCATTTTTATACCAAATGTAGCTCTGTTTATAAGCTTTCAATCAATTTTATCAGATTCAAATTATATTGCATTGTTTCAAAGTTATAGTAAAAGTAGTTAAAAAAATGCTTTTTCACGTATCCTAACCACAAAAGCAAAGTCTGAGGGGTTAGATGGCGACATTCCTACTATTTTACACCCAAACAATCGAAAAATGTCAGTCTAGTCCCAAAGACAAAATAGCTGTCGGCTAGTGTAATTCTTGCAGAAGCTCGAGTATGTAAAGCAAAAATTATTCATTGTTATTATATTATAATTTTAAAGCTTGTTCACATTTTCTATTTGACAGAAATTTTTATTTTTATTTGAAGTTCTCAGTGACGATTGAAGTTCTGAAACTGTTTCAGATATTACACAGAGTATAATAAAGTATTTTCTATGAATGGTTATTTTTATGAGATTGAAACGATTATTCCAGTCATGCTAAGATACACATTTTTGATTGGTTAAGATTGTTGTGTTGATAATCGGTAATGGCACTAGTGCACGATTATTAAACGTAATACCATGAGTCTTTCAAATTTTATCGATAATCTTTTATTTTCCACGAAAACCGTAGGATGAATAATTTTATCCAATTATGTTAATTTGAATGTTTTAGCCTGAAACAAAAAAGTTTGAGTGGTAAAAATAAAAATTTATCTGATAGAATTTAAAAAGCCAGTTGTAGTTGGAAAGTATTTTGGACCAATTCGTAAAAAAAACAATTTAAGATGTTATATGGAGGTAAATCTAACCAAAATATCGAGTTTTATTGAGGACAAGCCATTTTGTCTGTTTATTGGCTAGAATTAGGCACTGCTATTGATTGAAATAGCCAAAATGTTTTAATATGTGAATAAAATGATCGCAGAAATTCGTTTCCTATCGGTATTAAGCTTGCCAGATGCCTCTACTTTATCAAGCGAAAATTACCTGAAGGAAATAATGATTTTTGTGGTTAAAATCTCATCGTTCCATTGAAGAACCTTGATACACTTAAAGGCTAGAAAAATTTTTAATTTCCAAAATAAATTGTCATCAAACAACAAACATTCTTCCACTTACCGTATTGCCAAAATCTACTTCTTCAAATCTGAAAGATTCATGTTTCTTCTTGATTTTGTTCTGAAGGGAGCCTTTTATAAATTTTATTAAGTAATTATTGATGTTTGGCCAAAGTTGCAAAACAATCTGAAAAATTCAGAATTATTTATCTCTTCTTATAATATGTGCAGTAAATTTACCTCATTGATCCATTCTGCTCGTTCTCTATCAGGAAACAGCACCTAAAACACGTGTTGATTAGAACGAATGCATGGTGTTTTTTAGTCCCAAGATATACAGAAGCGCCTCATATAATTCAATTTCTTCAATTCCCTTGATATTTAGATTAAATTTTTTGTTTGAAGTGTATTCAAACCCATTATCTTCTCGAACTGTATAAAAGTTACGGAGAATGTAAGACTAGTTGAGTGCGTCAGATGGCGACACCAAACCAATGTGAGAAATTAGAAGATACAAATGAATATATGAATATGAAGATCTTTCAGTAACGCCACAAACTGATCCCATCAGTAGAATGACAAGTTCGAGAAATTAATCAGTCAATGTCGTACTTTGTTTGAATTCTTAGTGCAACATCTTTTCTTAGATGGCGTGATTTTGTCTTTGAACCTTACTGTTGGTCGGTTGTGTGTACCTTCAACAGAGACCATTCTGTAACTTCCTCGTTTTACTGATGAGCTCTATGAGAAGAACGAAGCAGCTGCCTAGAACTATTAGTTTCTGGTGTTACTGATCGATCTAGATTAGAAAGACCTTATCATTATTATTTAAACCGCAATCATCAGTATATTTCAGGGAACACATGTAATTCTGATCTGCACAAACCGTTGTTTAAACAGGAGTGGGCACATAGAGAATGTTTCAAAAAAAGGCTGGCCCCGTTGCTAGGATAGGTAGAACACTGGAAGATAAATGCTTCGCTTAGTAAAAAATTTTCGTAACCGCATCCGTATTCAAGATAATGTTGTAAAAAAAATGTTAAAGACATTTTTTACGATTATGTCGAAAATACTGGCAACATTGTAATGAAATTTGGTATGAATATGTTTTGGAAGCTGACACATCGCATGAATTTATTTTTATATCTGACTCTCATAGATGGCGCTAATTACACGGTTCATACCGAGTAGTTTTAATCATAACTTTTTTGAGGTTTCAAATTTTACGTCAAATTTAACACCATTCAATTTTACACAATAGATGTACTCTTGGTAAAACTCGATATTATGTACTGTTTTCGGAATATTTTGATTTGAAAATAATGAAGTAATAACTGATGCTGGTATAAAGTAAAAAACAACTACCAATTTAATAAAAAGCAAAAACCATAACATTATTCTAAGACTAAAGTTAATAATTAAACGAAGAGTCACACTAAAAATTAAAATAAATTTTAATAAAAACATGAAATATTCAATCAGTTAGTGTTCAAAATGTCCTCAGTTTTCACGAATACAGAATTCTATCTTTTTTTAAGTACTAAACGCTTCTAAACTGCTGAGGATCAGCTATGAGGTCATTAAAGTGTCGTTGAATTCTGTCTTGCAACTCCTGATGTAGAATAGACTTTTTCCTTAACATACGACCAAACTGTGTAGTCCAAAGTATTGAAATCGCATGAACGTGAAAGTCAATGAATCGGAGCTTCTGCATCTCTACTAATCCATCGATTCGGATAATGGTTACTTAACCAATTACGACACCTTCTATCAAAATGCGAGGGAGCTCCAACGTGCATAAAAAAGAGAGACCTTCGCTCCTTTACCATTTAAATTTCCAGAAAGAATGTCATAACCTATTAATTTTGTTACCTAAAGTTACTGCCCAAACATTAATTTTTTAGTGTTGGTAATGTGGATTGGGATTGAGGACTGTTCTTCCTTGTTGTACAAAAATCCACTCTAACCGGTAGATCGTCTGGCAGGAGCTCTTGAACTTGTCTGTAGTGATAAGGATGTAGCTGATGCTCCTTAAGAATCATCCAAGTACTTGCAGCAGACGTATTTGTTTGTCGTGCCATATTCCTTACGCTAATTGTTGGATCTTGATCAACTAAATCTAAATTGATATTCTCTTTCTGAATGCTTCTTGTTGTGGGATACCAGAATTATTTTTTTTTAGGCGTCACATTCCCAGTTTCTCAAGAACGTCGTTCCACGGCTCTAAACCTTTTTTTATTTGGTATGTTTCTTCTGAGAAACTTTTCTGCATAACGCGTAACAGCTGCACTAGCGTTAGCTATCAATAAATGCCAGTTTTCCATGGCTAACTCAGACAAAACCATTTTGAGGTTTGCGACGATCTTTTTTACTGAGGACATTTTGAACACTTACTCTAACTGATTGAATATTCCATGTTTTTATTTAAATTTATTTTAATTCTTAGTGTGATTCTTCTTTCAATTAATAACTTTAGCATTAGAATAATGTAAATTTTTTTGGTTTTTAATAAATTGGTTATTGTTTTTTACTTATACCAGCATCAGTTATTACTTCATTATATTCAAATCAAAATATTCCAAAAACGGTACACAGTATAGTTTTACCAAGAGTACCTTCTTTGTGTAAAATTGAATGGTGTTTAATTTGCCGTAAAATTTGAATTAGAAAATCTAACCTCAAAAAAGTTATGATTGAAACTACTCGGCATGAACCGCCCTCTATGAGAGTCAGATATAAAAATAAATTCATGCGATGTGTCAGTTTCCAAAACATATTCATACCAAATTTCATTATAATGTTGCCAGTAGTTTCGACATAATCGTAAGAAGTTTTTTAAAACCCCACTTATCTTTCAGTGTTCTACCTATCCTAGCAACGGGGCCACCTTTTTTCGAAACACCCTGTATATAGGGCAATCTATGGGTGTGGGTTAAACCGTTGTTGAAAAACGTATCTCACTATATTCAGCGACCGTGGGTTAGATTCTGTCATTAGATGACACTAAATGGGTGAAAGGGTTTGATAATTTTTGCTTAGCATAGTACACCTTAATGAACGTATAGCCATGAATGACTCAAAATTAAACAAGATGTAGGTTAGATGATATATTTCGAAAATTATAATTCTTATTTGGGCGAATCGGGACATGAGGACATGATATTAAATAAATTAACTTATTCCACCCTTCCTCTTCAATATTCTAATGAATTTACTAGATTATGAACAAATATAAACCACAAGTCCTATGTATATTCTTGATTTATCCATATCGGTTCATATCAAATTAATACCAATTACGTCAATTGGTCTTTATGTGACTTACCCAAGATGGAAGCTCGTCAATTTTGGCAAGTAATTGCTCTTTTGTACTTGAACAGGCTTTCGCTTTGGAAGATATTTTAGATCTGATTTCTTTCTTCTGATTTTCATACCAAACTAAACTGAGCACAGTCAGTGGAAGCATTAGAATTGTCCAATTGAAGAAACATATTATATATCCAATGAATAATAAGGCGACCTAGAAATGAAAATAGTCAAGTTGGGAAAACGTAAGTGAAATAATTATCCAAGTTCTCAAATTAAGATTTATCATACATATACAGAACCGATACAGAGCAGAGGCATGTAGGAGGAGGAATTAAAATGTGGTAATTTAACGCAACTACCCTCTATACCAAGTTGCAGCCCTGAGGTGTTATAGGCCTTCGAAGTTGGGTTAGGTTGAAGATCTCAATTTTTTTTATATATCAAGTTATTCTACATTTTTTCAAATTTGAAACTAAAATTAAAACTTTATTCCTATATACTATACAGGGTGAGACATCTTTGACGCAGCTGCCCATTATGGCTTGGAGACTTGACATTTTTTAATTTTTGTTTGTGCAGTATTTGGGAGATGTAGGCTAAATTTAGAAATTATTTTCAAATATATCCCAAAAAATTATGGCGTATCAATGTTATATTTTTTCTTATGAAATGTCCTGTATTTCATTGAATTTCCGGATTGTGTGGGAAAAATGAGATGAACTGTCTCAGAAATTCCGTATAATGCCTACCTAACATTGCGGTTCTCGAGATATTTAGCTTTTTAATAAATCGGATGGTTCCAAATAAAAATTAATAAGTCCGATACCAATTAACTTAGCCAAATACAATTATAACCGTGATTATTAGACAGATAGTAGAGAGGATTGGTGTATTTAAAAAATTCTTTAAAATACTACAAGGCGACCAAAATAAAACACTTTTCTAATGACATTCAAACGCTCAAATGGGACATCCTGTATTTTATAATTCAATCATATGGTAAATGTTATTACCTTTCAAAAATTATAAAGGTTTACATGTCCATATCTTTTAGTTTTGAAGTTAATTATAATTTTGAGAAATTTTCTATTTTTACACAGTATCTAGTCAAAGTGGAACTTTGACCCTGTTCTTTATCAGCATATGCTAGTTATATCTTTTTGTTTATGAAAATCGGAAAAAGATTCGATATTTATTAAAACAATATATTAAAAATCGATTTGAAATCAAAACTACAACAAATGTTCAAATTGATGATCATTCTCTTAAATGCAATGACCCTTTTTTCAAAGGGCATTCCGACATTGAGCAACATATTTGGGGTTGTTTGAAATGCATCCCTAATTACTTTTTTGATATTTTCTACTGTTATAGGAGGTGTGTTATAAACTATATTTTCCACACAAGCCCATAAGAGTCAGGACAGGAGATGTAGAGGGTCAAGCATCTGGTCTTCCTCTTCCTACCATTTGTTGGGAAACTTTTTATTGGATCCTAATGTTTTATCTAATATTAATGTAATGAATCGTCCTCCAACAATTCCCTGAAATCTCTTATTGACAATCGCAAAAACTACGCCCATTTGACCATCGAAGACATACGGGTCAATATCTTGATCACATATAACTCTTCCATAGACATCGATACTCCACCAGTTCTGACGATCTATTGTGGAGAACATGTGGCGATTTTAACTAATACATTATTATGAAAAGTGGGTTACAGTAAATCATGAAAAAATCAGCTCCTTCAGTAACCTTTTCCAATGCCCATAAGCAAATATTTAACAGTCTTATTGGTTTCGGAGCTATTAATTTTCATTTAGAACTTTCCAATCATGACAAATCTAAATATCTCGAGAAGCACAATGTTTAGTTATAGGGAATGGGTGAGACAGTTCATCCCATTTTTTACGTACAATCTAGAAACGCAATCAAATACATTTCATAAGAAATAATATAACTTTGATACGCCACGCTTTTTTGAGCTGTATATTTGAAAATAATTTTAAGCAACCCATATGTCACTGCACAAACAAAAGTTTCAAAATTTTAGCCTTCAAGACATATTGGACCGCGTCAATGGTGAGTCAACCTGTATACGTCTAATTAATTGAAATTGACAATTACTCTAAAACCACTTTTCATTGATGGCATCCTCGTTCTTATTGATAGAACTCACCTTATGAAGAATATCCTTCACGATTTCTTTATTTATAATTCCTGGTTTCTTTACTTTTGTTTTCACAGAATTTTGTTTTTCTGGTTTCTTTTCAGGCACTTGTTGGTCGGATTGGGAATTCAGATCACCGTTTTCAGGTGCTTCTTTTGAGGCAATTTTAGATGGAGAGTCTGTGACATGTGGTGAAGGTTCTCGTTTATTTTCGGATGCTGCAAATCAAAGTTAATAATCAGATTGAATTAGAACTGCTTGCTTTAGAGTATTATGGTAGATCCATTGATTATTATCCATATATTAATCAATGGTAGATCTAACATATGTTCGCAAATAGGAAAATAATATACAAGATATCAAAAACAACCCATTAATTACCCCGCCCGCCCCACTATAACAGTATTTCAAGATTTCAAGGGTTGGAGAAAGCATACATATTTGTGCTAGATATTTACAAGACATATAGTTTTAATTACTATGACCATCGATTAATTTAATCAATGCTAGGATCAACAATATTAAGTTAACTTAGGAAAGATTTTACAAATTCTCCAATTTTGTTTTGACTGACATGATTGTCATAGATCGAGATCTAATTATTTGACTGCCTCGGAACGTAATTCGAGCATATATTGGAAAGATTTTTATTTCATTATTTCTCATAAAGATGCATACATTTGAAATATTTTAATTTCATCATTCCTCATGAAGATAGTCTGTTAAACTCACATAATTTCACTATTATTTATTGCTCGAATAAGAGGTATAATTTATCATTGATGGATTTTAATTGAATCAACCTCATTGACCACGTAGGTCTTTAATTACGTCAAGGCTTGAAACGTATATAATAATTTAATCATTGCTAGGTAAAATTTCACATTCTTTTCCAGCGCTGGACTGCAACTTCCTCAAATATTACTGCTGCCATTATCATTGCTAATTGATAGAGGAATCTTTTGTTTGTTATAAAACCAAAGCGAAACTTTTCCTTTCGTTTCTTTCTCTTATCCAATTTCTCACCGAAATCCGTTCTTCCTTTATAGTAGAGGAAATAAAGCAGAAAAGGTCGAAAAAAAAATCTGATGAACCGATTTCGATAATTCTTCTCAAATCGATTCTAGAAGTCATTTAGAAGAAACGTTACCATTTTTTTTCCAATGTGCATTGTAGTATTTCTACAGAGGGAAATGCATTTTTTTGAATCCATTTCCAGGATGTCCTGAGGCCCAGGTGCGCCATAGTTGAAATCTGGTACCGGAATCGTGATCAGCGACCCCAAAAACCCCCGAGTGAGGAATTTTGGCTATATTTGGAAATTTTTTCTGACTTTAATTATTTTTTTATTATAGCTCCTGAAAATGCATTCAAAAAGATGCATTTTCCTCTGTAGAAATGCTAAAATGTACATTGGAAAAAAAAATGGTAACATTATTTCTAAATGACTTCCTGAATCGATTAAAAAAATCATCAAAATCGGTTTATCCGATTTTTTTTTATTGATTTTTTTTTCTGCTTCATTTCCTCGACTATTATCCTTATCCACCACATCAATAACTTCTTCTAACACTAACAATTGAGCATTTATTAAACGTTCTCTTATCAACTTTCTGCGTGACTAGAATATTGTGAACCCTAGCGTTTCAATATTAATACAGTTAGTAGCGTTAAAAAAATTACTTCAATCTTGAACGTAAATAGTATTAAACATTTCAACTTCCGTTAACATTCACCAAAAGATAATTAATATTAAACCACCACATTGAAAGCCAAACAAAGCATTCATATGTCATTAGTTGTTTTCACATTGCCACAAGCCTGGGATAAATACTTTTTTTTCATTATATAGGATAAACATTCATCAGCTTCCATCATGGGGATCACAGGTAACCCAAAAGATACGAGTCACACGATTTTTCTGTAGTGAATGCGTATTATAATAAATTCAAAATTACCATTGATATAAAAGTTTGAAAAACATTTGGCCACATTTGCAAAAATAAATAATTTCGCAGTCCGGCTAAAATAAAAAAAATAAAAGGTACCATATGACAAATCATTAGAGAAAAATAAAAAGTTTGAATTTTATTTCCTCGCCTATTTCGAAATCACTATAATTGCGAGTTCATAAGTAAGTATTAAAATAATGCTCTAGTTGGAAAGGCCTTTCAAATAAAAAACAGATATTACATTAGTTTCTCTCGATATCTTCAAAACGAAAAGAGGTAAACCTGATTTTATTGTAGCATAAATTTGAAGAATCTTCTAACATAACCTAACCTAACTCCCAAATTAACGGGGACTAGGGGTGGAGCTGAAAACAGACTCACTGTATAGAATTTACGAAATAAATGTACCTATATCAATCGTTTTCAAGATGTGCCATAACGAAGTTAAATAAACGTTACCTAGGTTGAATGAATTAGTTTACAGTATTTTGTTTATCAAGTGTCTACATTTTAATCTGAATAGATTCCCTTCAAAACATGTTTGTTATAATAGTCTATGAGCCAGAGCGATATTGATGGTCTGAACATTAACCCGATGGCACTATGGTTTATCGTTAGAGGACGGTTCAATGATCAATTCATCTCACAGACCGAATTTTCCCCGGCTGCTAGATCTCGAGATACAGCATCCGCATTTTTTTTTGACTGGAGGTTAACCCTTTCTAAGTTGCGGTTACTTGAAAAGCATGCCATTCTTATACACTTCCACCATGTGCCATCATTTTTTATCGTGTCCATTTATCAGGCCAACCAGTTAAAATTGAACCGAAAATGGACTGCAAGTTAACCCCCCAAACCTGGTGGAAAATGTTCATTGGTGTTGGCAATTGTTAACATACCCTATGCCATCAAAAGTTATGTGTCCATTTCCGAGTGATTGGCCATTATTTGGGCCAAAAATGTTTCTTTTTTCATTTTGTGGATAAAACTTGCGGGTTACAAGGTAACATGATGGCACCATGTTAAATAATTTATTGGAGGTCAAATAAAGATTTAAAATTATTGCCATCACTCCTTGCCTATTTCAACCCCACAAAAACCCATAAAACCTAAAACCACCCTTCAAAAAAAAACGGGCATTTCGATTTTAAACCCCGCCAGAATATCAATAATTGACTAATTTATCATAAAATTCGTCATATTATCCATATTATTCATATTTTTTTGGGGGGTGGTTTTAGGGGGTTGAAATAGGCAAGGAGTGATGGCAATAATTTTAAATCTTTATTTGACCTCCAATAAAGTTATTTAACATGGTGCCATCATGTTACCTTGTAACCCGCAAGTTTTATCCACAAAATGAAAAAACGAAACAGATAAACCATAGTGCCATCGGGTTAATGTTCAGACAATCAATATCGATCTGGCTCCTAGACTATAAGACAGTCAAAACCAATTAAAAAGATATTCCGTACTAATGCTTAGGCTTAGTTCACGATTTAACGATTTAAAAGAATGTTTTCAAACAGATTAATATGAAATGAAGATCCCCAATGCAATAAATAAATATTACTACATATATCATAATAGTTAGTTTGTTCGGTAGAATAGCCGAAATATTTCTTCAGTTAAAATGAAATATTATAAACACGATTTGCTATTCTGTGAAGTGCCATTATTCCAATCAACTTTTTGTATTCTTTATGAACTATCAAATATTTCTTCACGCAAGATATCAATCGTACAAATGAACTTATTTCTTTAGATAGCTTTATTATGTAATGGGTGTTCGATATTCTCAACCCATAGAATTAATAGCGTAATCTCAAATTCTCACATTGGTCCACTCAACCTCAAAATGTATTTTGAAAGCAATGTTATTTAATAATTATGTAGAATTAGTGCTATATCCATTTATAACGACCCAACAAACCCGGTTTTTAAATGTAATTCTTTCTACGCACTTTTCAGGTATCACGAATGTACAGCTTGTGTAGTGACTAATGACAAATAAGGTAATATATAAATACCCAAGTTCACTACTCGCATTCCCAATACGACCTAAAGATATGAATCTCTGAATAATTCTGAAACAATCTCCCTTGTATTCCCTTGACGGATATTGAATAATACAAAAGAATATATTTTTGACTGGAGTAAAATATTACAAGTATTCATTAACGCTCAGATCACGTGAAAAGATGTAAACTTTGTAAACCAAGTTCAGGGCAGTTTCGATCCGCTGAGTCTCGTCAAAACTCTGTAGCACAATTGACTCACCCCCACCTTTCGTATTTTAAACCTTTTATTATGAGGCGACAAGATCCTGAGCAACTGTAATGGAACACCGGGGAAGATACTGAGTACCATAGAAATCATTTAAGTATGACCGAAGTGCCATTTAACTTCCTGTTGTTAAAGCTTTCTCCTCTAATAGAAAAGGCAGACACGTTTTCGCAGCTCTGCCTTCAAACTGTTGCAACTAACGCTTTATTATCTTGCTACGGGCACTTGTTTCGGTACCCAAAGGTCAAAATTGTCTGTAGTTACACCATATCATTGATAATAATAGCTGAAGTTCTTTGTTTGACTGTTCCCTATTCACAGAAGGCGAAATGTGTAAGTTTATACATGTCAATTGTCAATGCAGATGAACCATTCAATTGGTGCATCCAAGATAGGAATTCGTTCAACTCTATTCGCTGGGCATTATTGATGTTCACTATGGATGAACCATCCGGAGTGTGCATCAAAAGTGCAAAATGTAAATTCGCCTTAGCCACTTTATAGGTAACTGAGCCTGATCTCTTCTGCAAATTGAAAGAGCATGAATTTCATTCCTTACAATCAAGGCCGTAGCCAGAAAATTATTTCGGGGCTTCGTCGATTCAACATCTCATATTAATAAGTTACCTTGGTTATTCGCACCCCACCAACAAAAATTCGGGAGAGGTGGGGGTGTTATCGAACTCTAGTGACCCCCCCCCTTGGCTATGGTCTTGCTTACGATTATTGTAAAAATCCTTCCATCAAAAATATGTCATACTATGTACTTTGGTTAATATCTTATATTTGTAAATTTTCATTTCTGAAATGTAAAATTGTAGAGTAGTGATTATTCCTAATTAATTCTTTCAAGACAGGTCAATCATGTAGATTTCTGTAATTAGGAATGGACATTTCGAAAACGACTGAAAAGAATTATATTGCGTTAAAAACAGTCCCCAAAGGCTTGTGGCTAGACTTCGTACCATACCATCTCTTTCATCAATTACAATAAGCATATTATATATTAGAAACATATATGAGAAATCTAGCTGGAATCGTATAAAAGCTACAATTAATTTAGATATAACAGGAAATTTATTTCTAGCTACTTCCTAGGCAGGCTTGGAACACGTCACAAAGACATACTTACACTCAACTTCAGTGGTTAGTTTGTAAAGACATAAGTTCACCTTCTGCCGACCTTGACAAAAGAAAACAAACTATCTTATTATGTGACTTACTGAATTCGATTTTAATAAAACGAGTTTTCCCTGAGCTGACTGTTTTTTCCTAGCTAGTTTTAGAGGTAAAAATAAATGTATCAGGAACTGTTCACCGGGGTGCTTCCAGAAGTTATCAGAATTAAAGTAGATTCAAAACAACAGAAAATACGTATGTTTTAAAGCTTAAGTAAGCAAGATCGCTTCTGAATCAATTATTGTCTCAAAAAAAATGTATGATATTGATTTCATGCAGGCTCATTATTTTGAGTTTATCTATCTAATGAGAAGTTATAGATTCATGAAAATCTTTCATATTAGAATTATTTTCTCGAAGCTAAGCTGTCAATCTAAAATCTATACTAGCCAAGATTAATCAGCAGCAATAAACATATTTTTTTAAGTGCAATACGATTTACGAGTCATCGAAACAAGCACAATGTTGTCAATTCTGAATAAACAACAGTTAAACATTACTATGAAATGGAACGAAATGTTGAAGACTTTCAATGACACCAAAATAATACATTTCTGCAATTAATCAGAAAATAGTGTAAATCTAATATTCAGTTATTAGCAAATAGTACAACCAGATTGTGAAATATATTCAATATTCAAGTGATTTCTTCAAATTTTGCAAGCAACAGGTGTATAACATAATTTTAATAAACAAATAAATCAAAACTTAATTAAATTTAAAAAAATTTAAAAATGTGATGGGAATATTCATTTCATTATAACTAGTTACACTATTCACATAGAATAATGTGAATAATTATGCTAATATTGACCGTATTATTTGCTGTGAGGGTAACACAATCTAGTAAATTATATTCAAGTACTTATTAAGGATACATTTAACAGTTTGTGTTTAGTCAAATACTTTTCAAAAAACTTTAAGAACTTTGTAATTTTTAGAAAATTTTTATCAGTCTGATTTTCGTCGGTCAACTGATTTGTCTTTATGTCTGTGATTAGCATGACTGTTTTCATTGATTTCAAACCAGGTTTACATAGTAAAAGATTACTTATTGAATCCTCCAGAGGTACCGTAAGTACCTGTATGTAGGCTGATCTTACAAAAATAATAACAATATATAATATTAATACTAAAACTGAATAAAAAAACAATTATTGTGTAGCTATGTTGATTTTATACATATTTGTAGTTATATGACGTAATTAATTTCTTTTATTGCTTCCTGTGTACTGAGCTAGTTATTGAAAGACTTTAGGGCTATTTACTACTCTTTTTTCTAACTTCTAAAATTACTTTGGGTAATACAATACCTTTGTTTTTTTACTTAGGAAAGGTTTTTGTCTCGTTACACAATCAACATCGTCAGAAGTTCTAAGTGATAATGGACTTACATAAAGTCAAAGCCAACTTCATCCAATATCTTTCTTCATTGTTTTTGATACACTATTTATACATTTTTCAGATAACTTAGTAGTAATATGCCAGTGCTTCAAGCATGTATTTCCCATCTAATTCAAGCAGTATAGCCATATATCTACTCTGTTCAGTTTTCTAATATTACTTTCAACATAGTAGTATTTAATTTTACAATAAGGATCAATTTAATTACTGTAATAATAGCACTAATTATACAATTATACCATATGTAACACTATATAAACCATATTATACAATTCACAATTTTTTTAAAATTTTTAACTAGGTAGCATAATATACATTAATTTAGATGAGTTGACACCTACGATAACACCTTTGCAACTCTCGACGCATTTGTCAATAACACAGCCTAATTCTTTAGAAATAATAAAGTAATAGATACAAATTATTCAGAGTAATATCATCAAATTGCAGTCTGTAGGTATTACCCCCACAATATTCAAAGTGTCTATATTATAATTTTTTTGTCTTTATGATATAATTATCTATTAATATGTATAGTTATTTAAATGACGGCGTTCAGAAAACCGAATCCATAGAATCGTTAGACATTAAATACTGATACTTACAATTATTTTCGTCCATTTTTGCAGATGGAATTCAATCTTAAAATCGTAGAATAATTACACCTGATTGGCAACTTGTAATGTTCCTATAATCCAAAGGCCTAAGTTTATGATTCTGACATCCGAGGTTTTGATTCCAATATTATGTGTAAAGCACAACAAAAATAAAATTTATTAAATTGACGTCATCATATTGTTATTCATATATTCCGGGTTTCAATTTAAATTACGTAATTTATTTTTTCAATTACTAAGCACACCTACAATTCCAAAACGTAAACAAGGACGAAACCACTGAACATTGGGATATTCAGTGGACGAGGCAAGCATACAGAACGAGAGTGCAGGATCAAAGACGAACAAATATTTATATAAATGTTATGTTCTGTGAATACAATTCAGCGTCTACTAATCAAGGGTGGTACCATACAAAAGAATAGATGAGTCATGGGTGGTACCACGGTCGTACATACAGGTCTAGAAACTCTATGGTTGACTTGAGTCGCCTAACTCGTAGTCCCTCGCTCAGCCACCAGCTGGCGCTTGGATCACGAGGGGTAAAACGATTTCTTTCCGGAATCGCAAGCAGTGTTACTAATGCCCATTTTCACCGTTTAAGCCACGGTCTATACGACCGTGGTTTAAGCATAGCTTAAAATTGTCCGAATGTTAAGTTTGAACCTTTTAAAAGGTCGTGATAGCCCCAAACTGGGTCGAAAACTGTTTTGAATTGGTTAATTTTCGAAAAATCGAATGACGTTCACGTGAGGAGCACGTAGGTCGCGAGTTAGAAAAGTGCAAATTTACGGTACATAGAACGTCTTCACGAGGACTTTTCGCATGCGGTTTTCGCTCCATGTCGTTACTTTATGAACGGGGCCAGCTAAATAGCATAGTCTCGGGCCCCAAAATGTCGATTAAATAGGAAAATTCAATTAAAACAGTTTGAGGTATTCTCAGCTGTCAGCTACTAACGTCTGACGTGCGATGTACCAAAGGGAATTCTCTAGCTACTAAAATATACTCAAAGCGGGTAAAAGCTAGCGGCCTATAGCCGAAAACACTTTATTACAACTGGCTCCGGCCGCAAGGGGCATAAAACGGCCCCGAATTAACAAGGTCGAGGTAAAATGTATAAACTCTAACTGACGCGTAGCGAGCTCCTCGAGGCATATGTCAAAATGATTACGTTCGTAGCTAATTACATAGGACGTCTTTCGTTCATGCAATTGTGTTTTTATACAATTCGAACCTTCTAATTTCGATAGGCCACGTGAAAATTCCGGAGCCGGAAGCGCTATCGAGATCTGAACGTTAAAACTTCATAGAGATCAAGATGATACTCTTACGTGATGCCTTTTATGCTACCCCTACATGGCGTCTTTTGGTACTACGCGAATGTCGACGCGTAGCGGACTCACTTCTCGCTTAGGAAACAACCTCCAGTTTCCAGACCTGTGTATACGACCGTAGGTGGTACCTCTCTCAGACTAATTACTCTGAGCTGCCTCCCACCAATACAGTTATTATTATGCTCCTAGCATCTAGCGGCGAGCGAATTAACTGATGATAACCGAATGCAATACAGTGACTATATACAGGAAGTCACTGTACTCTGAGCTTCCTCCCACCAATACAGTTATCATTATGCTCCTAGCATCTAGTGGCGAGCGAATTAACTGATGATAACCGAATGCAATCCCAGAGACCAACTCCTTGTCAATGTTCAATTTTCAACGTCAACCTGCCTAGTCAAGGCTTAGAGTGTGACCTAGAAATTCCATATCAATGATGACAACCACAGAAGACAGTATGGTATAATCAATATCAAGTGATGTCGACTATACGATCACATTAGTTGTTAAATTACGTTTAAATGGTAAAGACATAAGCACATTGATCAATTTCTCTTCCAAATAATAGGTTTGTTCATAATAGGCTTTTAGATTAAAATCTATTCACCTTGGTTGGACGTTCTGTATCTGGCATAGAAGGTTCTCCCTGTTTCTAGGATGGCAGATTATCATTTTAAGTGTGCTCTATGGTCTAACCTCAAAAATGTACTAGTTTTTGTTTAGTTTTTGGAATAAGCAATAAGCTCTAAAATGTTTTTTCATGTAGGTAGAAATAATGTGTAATATTTTTGTAAATTTGTTTATCTTAAATAGTATCCACAAATAATATAATTCTAGATATCCCTGGAACATGAAATTCTATTACATCCACAATATTTTGGGCCCCAATTATTGGAAATGGTTAAAACGCGATTATATACTGAGGTAGAAGGAACTTGTACTGGGAAGTAGGTGATTTAACTACGTATATGAATACAATAATTAAGAATACCAAATAGATTAAATTACTACTCAACAACTCAGTGTATCAGTATTAATGCTCAATATGTTATTCTCCAATTGCTTTACAGATATGGTTTTGTGATAGCAGTGACCACTATTGACAGTATAGGAGCAGGATTAATTTTACCAGGGAAAGGATTCGTTGTTTATCCCGTTAAATACAAAGCCATAGTATTTCGACCTTTCAAAGGGGAGGTTTTAGATGCTGTAGTTAGGCAAGTCAATAAGGTAAGTAATTATTAAAATTTGGTAAATCTATCAGAACTTTTCAACTGATACATTATTTGTTTAAATAGCTATTTACACAATTTATGTTCTATTCTATATGATCTTCTTCTTAGACATGTTCAAAATTCTACTAATTTATCTAATGATAATAATCAATTATCAATAAGATTCTTTGTGGTTTCAAAATTATTTTATTAATCTCACACTAGTTTTAGCAAATAGAAGTATGTCTAGATTTTAATGTATCATATCATTTCCAGGTTGGCATGTTTGCAGAAATAGGACCACTCTCATGTTTCATATCTCATCATGTAAGTATGTGATTTATTTATTTAATAATAATACACGGGAAAACCCCAATACAAGATAAGAATTCGTAAGTATAATAGCTTATAGATTAAAATATAACTATCGGATGATACAAACTAAAGAATAGTAACAGGTTATTAAAACTAACAGCAGGTACATCCACAGTAACAGGTTAATAGAACAAACAGCAGGTACAATCACAGATAATGTACATAAGTATCACAGATGCCTAATTTTATTTTTGAAAGCACTTAAAGAGCCACTGAACAAGTCTATTTCATAGCTGTTAATCAATCTGAAGGTTCTATCAAATGGAGAGTGAAAACCATAGTTTGTTGAGTGAAATCTTATATGAAAAGCTTGATTGAACCGAAGCGAACGACTTGGTATACAGAAGTTGATAAGTGCTAATAAATCTGGACATGATATTAAACCATTAACAAGTTTAAACATAAAACATAGGGAGCTGTGCTGCCGACGACATTCAAGCGTAGGTATATTGAGTGTAGAACTTATTGCGCTGTAATCATGATCAATTATTGGCAAGTTCAGTTTGAACGCACAAAATCTTTATTTTATTTTGAATTCTCTCCAAGGTAACGATATGAATGTTGTAAAATGGTGACCAAACAATAGAGGCATATTCCATCTGGGATCTAACAATGGAAAAGTAAATGCATTTTATGGCAGTGATAGAGAAGTTCTCACTGTTTCGCTTTAGAAACCCAAACATTTTAGCTGCCTTGATCGAAATATTCCTGATGTGATCAACAAAGTTTAACTGGTGGTCGAACAGCACCCCTAAATCTTTTACCATAGAAACATTTCTTAGATCAATGCCATTTAAACTATAAGAAGTGTCAAATTTTTTGATCCCCCTGAAAAAGCTAATAAAACAACATTTCTCCACATTCAGAGATAAACAATTTCTGTTGCACCAGCTTGTTAAATTGTCTAGATCCTTCTGAACCATGACAACATCAAGATCAGACTGAATGACTGAAAACAACTTTAAATCGTCAGCAAATAATAAACATTCGCATTTTTCAAAAATATTACTAATGTCGTTAATGAACAAATTAAAAAGCAATGGTGCACAGTGAGAACCCTGGGGAACACCTGAAAGGACATCAATTTCAATCGAGCAGTAGTTACCTAACTTGACCTTCTGTTTTCTATCAGTCAGAAAGCTCTCAATCCATTTTACTAAATTAGCATTGAAACCCATAGTGGATAGCTTAGACAACAAAATTTTGTGGCATACTCTGTCGAATGCCTTAGAGAAATCTGTATAAATGGCATCAATCTGTAACTTTTTCTCCAAGGCAGGTAGGATGTACGCCTGATAATTAAGTAGGTTAGTTAAAGTGGATTTTTCTTGGGAAAAACCGTGTTGTTTTACAGATAAAAGCCCTTTGCATGCCCATCTCAACTCATCATATACTACACTATCAAATAGTTTTGGAATTGATGACTGAATACAAACACTTCGGTAATTCATAACATTGGCTTTATCACCTGCTTTGTGAATAGGCAATATATAGCTCTCTTTCCAGATAGTAGGGAACGTACCTAATTTAAGAGACATGTTGAATAATTTCAATAGTGGTGACGCAAGTGTACAGACACATCTGCTCAAAATAATATTTGGTATTCCATCAGGACCAACCGTTAATTTATTAGGAAGTTTTGAAATCTTGTTGAATATTGTTTCTGTGGTGATTGAATTGAATGAGTTCACAAGTAGTTGGCTGGTATTGTCGCATCTATTGTTTCTTTACTACCTTTTCGAATGTTGAATTGGTAATGATAACAATGTTGATTGGATTATGAAATATGAACCATTGAATAACTCAATATATAATATATAATAACGCAATCTCAATTGCATCAAAAATTCATAGCACCAAATGCACGTCAATCTTCTTCCAATTGTCTAGAAGCAGAGAGAGCCAGTGGCAGCTCGTGAGTTATGAAATAGGGTGGGCACTAGAAAAAACTTACCTATTTTTTATACAGAAAATCCATTCTCCTATTTTTCATGCTGGAAAAAAAATCTATGACTTTGTTGTCACAATCTGGGATAGACTGGATGAACTTCTTTTCTATTGATAGGACCGCCAATGAGCTCAGTCGATCCTTTGACATTGTGCTTCTCAGAAAAGTTTTAGAGCGTTTGGCAATGGAAACACATCGTTCATATTCTGTTGTCAACATGGGTGTTGTACAAACAATATCCAATAGTTTGTATGTTTCCGTCCAAACCTTTCTTTAGGTTGTCTGTTATGAACACTAAATGTGGCAAAATACCACCTAAATCACACATATCATCGCGCTCATATATTGCTGAAAGTTCACTTTTAAATTTTAGACTGTCCAACATAGGATAAGATTTCACAGTTTCATCAAAATGTTTTTGTGAGTCTTAAGTTTTAAAATTTTGATAATCAAATAATTTTGCTGCACTTGAGTGGCTAATTTGGCTTAAAATAGTGTCGCATACTTCCTTTGCAATAACAGCTCTATTATCTCCAGTTGTCGTTTCTTGTCTTTTCCTAGCTGGTTCTACATTATTTTGTTCTTGATTGTCATTGTCAGTAGAATTTCTAATTCGAATAATTTGCTGTTGCAATTGTTCAGTTGCCTTTTGCAGTTGAGTCTGATTAAATAATATTTAAACATGTGGCATGATGAAATGAAATATTTCCAACCAGTAGAGAAATTCAAATGTTTCGATAAACCACTTGCTTCACTAATAGTAACTGAATCCATCCCATCTTCGTCAATAATGTTGTCTAAACATTCTTTGAAAGAATCCTGGTGTTCAAATAATGTGTTCACAGTTCGACTTTTGATCGCCCCATCGTAACTTTGAGTGATTAGCTTATTATTATTATCAGACACAGGAGAATTTAAAATAGTTTGCAATTAATTCAGCAATATTTTTGCTAATACATCAGCATTATGTCCACCCCGCTTAAAAAAGTCCAAAAAAAGCGTTCAAAAATCGAATAATAACAACCATTTGCTGATGATTGGAGATGTCTGTAATTTCATCGGCCTCCAAAGCAATGAAATTTGCAGATTTAATTTCTTTTAATATTTCCTGCTTGTAAATTTGCAACATTGCATCTAGTTCTGAATAGTTTTTGAGACGCCTTCAAACACTTTTGAACCAGAACCTTTCATATGTGTTGCAAGCACAGCGTCTAATTCAGCTGCAAAGTTGATTAAGCCTACGTAAATACTAGGATTTTCCGATGTCAGTGTCTCATCATGGCTTCGTAACGCCAATTCAAAGGCAATTTTTATACACATAATTAACCGTCGCAAAATATGACCATTTTTTTTCACAACTTCATTGTACTTAATTTTATGTAGCAAATAAGCACTGTCTAACTGTTCACATATGTCCACTTTGCTTTCTTTGCTCTCTGCGATGTGTTTTAAATCATTGAACAGTTGTTCAATTAACCTTTCTTGAAAATTAAGCACATAAAACAAAATAGTTTATTTGTTACTGGACATTCGCACATCCACTCGTATTTTTCATAGACATTCTTGTTGAACTCTATTGCAAGTTCGGGTTTTACTTGTGGAAGTGTAGTTAATTTGAAGATCACGAATAGGCAATCCTTTCTTTTTAGTTAAAAGTTTTTCCTCAAATGGTAGCGAATTTTTTAAAAGATTTTGCACACAATTAATTTCCATCATTGATAATAGACGTCACTTCAGACTTCATGTCTTCGAATTGAATTCACACACTGTACACTATGAAGGCAAAACGTTCACTGGAGGTACGCCTCTTTGTGTCCCAAATCGACGGTATAAGCGCGTATGGCGAAGATAACCGTAGTCAGCCGAATCATACTTGAAATAGGTAAACTTCAGAACGTTCCCCGGAACATAGTTTTGAGCGTTAGCATTGCATGTGCCTAACGCGCGGAATAAAATAATGCACTGAATTTTCCTACCATAGAAATATAAATGAAAACGTTTGACTCCAAAGATTATACTGAGTTGTGAATAACCTTTTTCATTTTTATTAAGGGTTCTGGATGCAAAACATATAGGGCGTTTGCTACCATCAATTTCATGAGTATAGCACCTATACCATACTGGTAAGCATCACAAGTCAAAATTAAAGGTTTTGATGGGTCGTAATAAGTTAATACTTATTTTGCTTTAATAGTTAATGAAAAGGTCTTAATTCAGATGAATGAATTTCCCATAAAAATTCAATTACCCTAAAAATGACCTTAAACTTGTCATGTGGCTTAGGTGCGTTAATTATAGCTTGAATTCCATTTATAGTTGGTTGAATACCTTGCTCAGAAATGGTTAAACCTAAATAATCAACACTATTCCTAAAGAATTTACATTTTTCAATACTAACTTTTAAATTAACCTTGCTTAATCTAGCTAAAACTTCTTCCACAGATTTTCTACATTGCTCCAAATTCTCACCAAATATTAATATATCGTCGATGTAACAAATAACATTATCTAACCCAGAAAGTATTTTGTCCATCGTGGCTTGAAAAATTGCTGGTGCACTTTTAATACCATATGGCATCATTTTATACGAATACAAACCTTGATGGGTATTAATAGTCAACAATGATTGTGCATGTTTTGATAATTCCAGCTGCTGATAAGCATTGTTCAGATCAATCAATGTGAAAACTTTACCTTCTTTAACAGTCCATAACATCATTGGAATTTGACAGTGGACAAGGTTCCGTTCCAGATACAGGGTTGACAGATACCTTATAATATCCACATATTCTGATTTTCTTTTGATCCTTTGTACCCCTCTCGACTACTGCCATATGTGAGGCCCACTTACTGTGACTTACGTGTTCCAATATACCAACTTTTTCCAATCTGTCTAGTTCTGTTGATACCACTGATCTTAGTGCATAAGGAACAGGTCTACCCTTACAAAATACTGGAGTGGGGTTTCCTTCTAAAACTATATCCACTTTAAACCCATTGAATTTACCATTACATTTCTCAAAAACACTAAATTTGTTTGAATACTCGGTGATTAACTCGTTTATCACTTTACTTTAATTTCAATGCTTGAGATATTATTCTAAATTTCAAATCTAACATTTAGGTCTCTTAACCAATTTCTCCCTAACAACATTGGACTCCGTAAAGCTTGACTACTTACTACCAATAAGCTACGCTAAATTTTTACATTTTTGTATTGGTACCTTCATTTTCCCCAAAAATTTAATCCTGAAAAGGTATACAATCTTGTATCAGTTTTATACAAATCAAAATCAACAAAATACTGCTTATAATGACTTTCACTTATAAGAGATACAGAAGCACCTGTATCTACTTCCATTTCAATTGTTCTTAACCCAATTTTTCCTCACTTACACTCATTTCATCTTCATTTAATTTGTTTTCTTAATTTTCATCACCACCTTTGCTCTGCAAACTCTCATTAGATGTCCTTTTTTTCAACACTTTTTACATAAATAGTCAATATATTTGCATTTCCCTGAATGTGTTTTCCCACAACAGCTACATGTCACTTTCTCTTCCCTTTCTTTGCTCCTAGTGTTAAGGTCCTTTGCTTGTTTCCATTTATTTGCTTCATTTTCCTTGCTTTTTCTTGTAAAATGCACCTCTTGCATATGCATTTCCTTTGATTTCTTTTCTACTAGCTCCAGACTTATCCCTAGCTTTGGTGCTTCTTTGAATGTCCTATTCTTTACTAGAATTTCCCTCTGGATCCTGTCATTTTTCAATCCTGATACAAATCTGTCCCTTAGTGCCTGGCTTAAGAAATTTCCAAAATTTCACGATTTAGCCATCTTTTTCAGTTCCATTGCATAATCGTTGATCTACTCAGCCTCCTTTTGGTCCCTTTTTGCAGGTTGAAAATACGAAGTTAACAGCTTCTCAATTTCATTAAACTGTAAGTTCCTCCGGCTGTTTTGGCATGTCTAAGTTTGTCAATATGTCGTATACTTTAGCTCCTATTAGTAGCAAAAACTGTCTTTCTTCTTTTCTTCAGCGGTTACATTTACCGAAAAGTATAGTTTCAGTCGTTTTAAATACGTACCGAACGATTCTTTTGTGGAGTCGAATTCTTTTATTCTGCCTATTTCACTCATTTAGTAATTACCTCGTCGCCAGTTTACTGTTTTCTTATAGTGGATTTGGAATGAACCAGGAGAATAACTATTTATTCTTCATTACTAAGACATTACACACGAGTTCTTGTTACCCTTTTATGTTGTCCCTTTACTGCGTGTTAGATGCCGTCCGTCTAACTAAGTAATTTAAAAGTTGGTGTGTTTTCAGAGTACTCCCTGGTAATTTCGTGTAATTATGAACGCTTGCATCTTGCATCACAGAACACCTATAAAGTTGCATTATAGTGGCATTGTATTTAACTCAGATTATTAGGTATTTGGAGGTGTCAACAAGTACAAAGATCATAATGTTCAAACCTGAAACTATGAGGAAAATACAGGTTAAAATTTTTGTAATATATAGTTACACAGAATTTCATTCTGGCCCAAATTTGAACATGATAATTGGGCCTAATGGAACTGGCAAATCTACAATGGTAGCAGCAATTATATTGGGCTTAGGGGGAAATCCAAAACTTGTAGGCAGCTGATCAAAGGTTTCTGATTCTTGTATAGATATTTTGTTGCAAGGTGATAATGAAAAAGAACTTATCAAAATAACAAGACATTTTAATACTCATGAGAAGAGTGATTGGCACATTAACGACAAGAAAGTGATATTGAAAGAGATTCTCGAGAAGATCGGTAGATACAATATTCAAGTAGATAATTTATGTCAGTTCTTGTCCCAAGAGAGAGTTCAAGATTTTGCTAAAATGAACAAGCAAGAATTATTGAAAGCTACACAACTAGCATTGTGTAGACAGGATTTAATAGAAAAACGGGATAATTTGATAAGCAATCGTGAAAAGCATGAAGAGCTCACAACATCGATTTCAAGATCTGAGCAACATTTGACTGAAGCCCAAGATACAAATAATAGGCTGGAAGGGATATTGTATGTCACCTTCTATTAACTTTGCCATCTAGATTTGATACTATTGTCACTGCTCTTGAAACATTAGAATCTGTTAAGTTAACTTTGTCTTTTGTTAAGGGTAAACTTTTAGATCAAGAAGTAAAACGTATGAACCAGCATGGAACAAGCAGCAGTAATGGCAGTGAACCATCAGCCTTTTCAACAGGAACAGGCAATCCCTTTAAGTGTAAGTGTTATGGCTGTGGGAAGTTTGGTCACAAGAATTAATAGTGTAGATCGAAATCAAGAACCAATAAACAAGCCAACAACGTAGAAAAAGGCAACGAGAAAATTGCATTTATGGTTTCTTCACAGCAACAAGAAGCTACATGCTATGTTGACTCCGGGGCCACTGATCACATGATAAATGATTGGTCACTATTCAAGGAAGTGCATAAGCTTGAATCGCCTGTCAAAATTGCTGTCGCAAAGGAACAAGTATGTAGTAACAGCCACACATGTAGGTGTTGTATGTGCTGAATGTTTGTTGGTGAAAAGGTAAGAAAAGTTGACATTAAAGATGTACTGTTTGTAAAGGAATTGTAGCATAATTTACTCTCGGTTTCAAAAATTACCAAGTCAAGTCTAAATGTTACTTTTAATGGTAAGGTGGTGAGTTTTTGTAAGGGAAATGAGGTTATCTTCACAGGATTCAAAAATGACAGTCATATGAGGTCAATGTACATGTTCCACAAAGCAATACCTACCTATGCAATCAAAAGAATGTAGACCTGTGGCACAAACGTTTAGGTCATTTAAATTACAAGAATATGTCTGTACTGGTGAAAGAAAAAGTAAGAAAGATAGAGCTAGCAAGAGACGTTGTTTTTGATGAGAGCCGCTTTATGCTAAAGATTGCTAAGCAGTCTGACAAAAGAGAACTGTACACATTTGATATGCAGCATGAGGGAAATGTGACTGTTGAACCAAATAACGATGTTGAGCCTGAAAAAGGTGTGCAATATGATCGAGAGGAAATGGAACCTGAAGAAGCAGAAATCCGGGAGAAAAAAATTATTGCAGATCCTGTGCGCAGAAGTGCTCGTGTGCGGCAAACTCCACGAAATCTAATGGACTATGAAACCCATCTTGATTATGACACTGAACCTGAACATACAGCACTTAGTGCTGTGAGCTTTGTTGAAGATATCCCACAATCCTTTGATGACATTGCAGGAAGAATTGACAGCGATGACTGGCAAGCAGCTGTTGCTGCGGAGCTGCATGCGATAAAACGGAACGAAGTGTGTAGATAAACCGTCTGATGCCAAGTTGATTGACAGTAAGTGGGTGTTTCGGATGAAACAAACTTTGCAAGGTACAATATGTAAGGCACGACTAGTCGCAAAAGGGTTCATGCAAAGAAAAGGATTTGATTTTAATGGCACATATGCTCCTGTAGCAAGACTAACCACGTTAGAACCCTACTACCCATTATATAAATCATAGGAATTTACTTGCATGGCAAATGGATGTGAAATCTGCCTTTTTACATGGCGAAATTGGTGAAGACATATACATGCAAACACCTGAAGGTGTGAGGTTAAAAGAAGGTAAAGTGTTGAAATTGAAGAAAGCCCTATATGGTCTCAAACAGTAGTCATGTTGTTGGAACAACATGTTCAATAATTTTGCTAAAGCACATGATTTCAAGAGGTCGGAGCATGATAACTGTCTCTATGTTAAGGCTGAAGAAAATAGTGTGATACTGTATTTGTTGCTGTATGTTGATGGCATTATTCTAGCAAGTAACAGTATGCATCTAATCAACAAGGTGAGATGTATGCTGACTGAAACTTTCGAAATGCAAGATCTTGGTGCATTGCAGTGTTTTCTTGGCATTGAAGTTGAAATTACCTGTGAGGGAGTTACCCTTAGTCAGAAAATGTATGTAAAGTGCATGCTGAAGCGTTTCGAAATGGATGACTCTAAACCATTAAGAACTCCTATGGATAAAGGATTTGTGCTTGAAGAGTCAACAGCTTGCCCAAAACCTATCCGTGAAGTAATTGGATGTCTAATGTATGTTATGTTGGCAACAAGGCCTGATTTAAGTGCGTCGGCAAATATATTGAGTCGATACCAAAGTCAACCCTCTGAGAATTTGTGGATAGCCATCAAGCGAGTGCTGAGGTACATCAAAGGCACTTTGAACCTACAAGTTGTTGTTACCAAAATGTCCGGGTATCTACTTCAAGTATATGGAGGTACTGTTTTGTGGTCAACTAAGAAACAAGCTACTGTATCTGTATCTTCTACTGAAGCAGAATATATCGCACTCGCAGAAGCTGCTCGAAAAGGAATACGGTTAATGAACTTATAAAAGATTTTGATGTTGAGTTAAATGATTTTTGTATATTTGAGGATAATCAATCGTGTATAGCGCTAACAAAACATGCGGAACATAAAAAACTGAAACATGTTGATATAAAGTTCAATTACATACGCGATCTGGTAAATAATAACATTATTGTTGTTAAATATGTGGACACTAAAAATCAAATTGCGGATGTATTAACTAAACCTTTAGATTTTGTATCCTTTTCAAACTGTATTAAAGGTATTGGCATTGTTCGCCCTGTATAATGTTTTAAATTGTTAAACAATAGTTATTTATGTAATAAGGACGTGTGCCATAATGATTGTTTATGATTCGTATTACATACAAAATTTTATCTGATGGCATTTATGTAAATACGTTTTCGAAAACAATGACAACTATTTTTAAAGAAGTAAGTATATGTGTAGTTTCAAATATTAGTAGGTGAGTGAGCTGTGCTTTGCCATTTCCTTGAAAACGTCAGGTTGTAACGGCAATATTTATTCATCGCTGTCAAACACAATTGTCGGAAAAATCGCGGAGTGTATATGAAATGGTGTTTAATCGGTACGAAGAATGGTGTTCTGTTAAGAAAATCAAGAATATCACTCATGAAAAAGTATTGTTAGCTTACTTTGAATGCTTATCTAAGGAAAGAAAACCATCTTCTCTTTGGTCGTATTATTCGATGATAAGGAGTATTTTATCAACAAGAAAAAAAGTTGATATTAGTAAGTACCTACAGCTGGTTGCATTACTAAAACGTAAATCAGAAGGTTACAGAGCTAAAAAATCCAACATTTTTACTAAACAAGATGTTACAAAGTTTTTAACGGAAGCATCAGATGATACATATTTATTTTAAAAAGTTGCTATGATAATTGGACTAAGTGGAGCATGTAGAAGAGAGGAATTGACAAATATGCTTATTGAAAATGTAATAGATGAAGGATCCGTTTTTAGAATTACTTTACCGAATACAATTACAAAGGTAATGCGAGAATTTTTTGTAACTTCGGGGAATATCCCAGGATTGAATATGGTAGAACTTGTCAGAGAATATGTGAAAATACGACCTTGCAACACAAACATCTACGTTTTTTTGTCACTTATAAAAATAAGAAATGCACCAAACAACCCGTTGGAATACACACCTTTGGTAAAATGCCAAAAGTTATTGCCACTTTTTTGAATTTACCTCACCCTGAAGAATATACCGGACATTGTTTTCGGCGATCGTCTGCTTCATTTTTGGCTGATTCTGGTGCTGATCTGTGTACCGTGAAAGGCCATGGCGGATGGAAAAGCAATACTGTTTGCTGAAGGTTACATCGAAAATTCGAAAGAGCAAAAGAAAAAAATATCAGAAGCAATTTTTGGTGCCAACAACCAAACAAGATTACAAGTTTACCAAAAATCATCAACTACTGATGTAAAAACTCTAGAATCCATTGGAATTAATATTGCAAATTGTAGTAATTGCTCTTTTACCATTTATAATAAATAGTTTTGTACATAGTTATGCATTTTGAATAAACTTTTTTGATCTCACCATTACATGTTTTTCATATAGAATTTCATTATGGTACTTAGTCCCATAATGAATTCATTATGGTACTAAGTACCATAATGAGCTTCCTTATGTCATCAAAATTGAGTGATATAACGTTGTCATTATGACATGCCATCAAATAAAGTCACTTATGTGAGTTACGAGAATTTAAATAATCACGCTAAAGTTGAGAGGGAGTATGCAACTTATGATCTGTCTAGTACATAAGTAAATATAGCTCTGTGTGTCACTTAAGAATAACTTCGTAGTAGAAGCGTACACGTTCCACGTTCTACAAAATCTTTTGTATCTTTCACAACTTTAATATATTATTCAATCCATTGTGCCGTTCTTTCAAATAACCCAACAAGTTGATTATGATTATGATTGTAGATAAGGTGACGTAAACATTGTCTTAAATATTTATGTTTTTTGTAAATTGGCATGTCCGTATATAAATAAATAAATAATGTCTCACTCAAGAAACTCTATTTTTTCTCAAAGTTTGTATATTTAATCGGGATCGGTAGAAAATATAAGCTAGTTGGAGGTGGTTCCTCGTCCTTCTAACATGATAGCTCCAACGTACCCCATAATCAACTGTGAAGCTAACTTATAACAGAGATAGTGTTACGCAGTTATGACAAAATGTGAGGCGATAAGTAAAAAATCCGAGCAAACTGCATTCTATTGTCTCAAAGTGATTATAAATAGCTTTGAACATAACCTCTGGAATGCAGGGGACCTGTATCATAGGGAAATGAATCCGTGAATTATTACATAATCTGTCCCACAGTGAAATAAGATTCATTCCAAGCCCGATGTGAAGGGAAGAAGTGGTACTTTCACATCATCACTCCTTGTCGCTACATGAAACAGCTGGTTGAACCATAGACTAGATTTCAATTTTATATAGTTTCAATTTCATTCTGAATTCATGACAATGACTCAGTATGAGTTAACATTCACGGAAAAGATTGCTCTGAAAAGTAAATAGTTGGTACTGTTGGTAGGTATGACCATAGTCAAAGTACACCAGGTCTGCCGGAGCCTCCCTTCCATCGTTTCTCGCGCTGGGTGACGTCACCCAGCTCCTCCAATCACAGCCTTGCTCTCATCCATCAGCTCGTCGCCGGCACGTAACAACATCATATTATGTCGTCGTCTATGACATTATGACATTAAATAAACGAAATACACGACCAATCAGATTGCACTAAAATTTTGAAAAGAGTAGAAGGGAGGCTCCGGCAGACCTGGTATACTTTGACTATGGGTATGACAATGAAATTATTTACAAGAAAAGAATAAAAGACACAATTCAAAAACCTTGAGTACGCGGAGTGGTTACTGTTAACCCGTTTTTTAACTAAGGTAATTATCACTTGTGGATATATTACTTAGTTCAAATCAAGCAATTTGAATTGAAGGTTGAATTTTGTAACTTAATTAATTCTCACTCTGTAACATCACTATATTGGTTGATCCAGACCATAGTCAAAGTATACCAGGTCTGCCGGAGCCTCCCTTCTACTATTTTTAAAATTTTAGTGCAATCTGATTGGTCGTTTATTTCGTTTATTTAATGTCATAGACGACGACATAATATGATGTTGTTACGTGCCGGCGACGAGCTGATGAGAGCAAGGCTGTGATTGGAGGAGCTGGGTGACGTCACCCAGCTCGAGAAACGATGGAAGGGAGGCTCCGGCAGACCTGGTATACTTTGACTATGATCCAGACTTGTCATAAATGTTATGTTATTGATCAAGAATTTAGTAAACATAATATATTTCAAACATTAGTCTTCACAAAGACGATTTCTAGCTCCCAAAGTATTGTTATATTTGCCTGTTATTCTTATCCAAACTGGATTACTCGTCAAACATTTTGTTTGTAGAAACAAGTAATAATTGAGGACCAAAAACGTATTATTCAGACAAGGTTTTTTTTTTTTTTACTTTCTCAAACAACATTCTTAGTCAAAACTACAAAATTGCACAAATAGAGCAGAGTGAACTATTATTGTACTGATTAATATCTTATTTGTGTTTTTAGTCTATACCAGCTGAAATGGAATTTTGTCCAAATGTCAATCCCCAGTGTTACAAAACAAAAGAAGAAGATGTAGTCATACATGCAGAAGGAGAAATCAGACTCAAAATTGTAGGCACTAGAGTGGATGCAAGTGGCATTGTAAGTCTCAAAATTATATCTGATCTTGTAGTTGGGATGTTCCCTGATTAACTTTTGCAATATCGAAGCTAACAATCAAATTTAGTGGACCTAACCTGCTTTGTCTCAGAATATACATGAAGTACATGAATGGGCAAAATCTAACCAGTTGTGGAAAATTATTAATTATTATTTGCGACACTTATACTTGAAATGACTGGAACTGAAAAATACCATCAAAAATTGTTCACTATCATGAAATATCAATGAAGTTGATAATTAAATAGAATTTAACCAATTGCAAGACATTCTTTTGTGGTTTCAAGTTAGTGGTGAAGCATTTTCATAACATAAGATATTCGATATTTTGTGGCAATCATCATAAAGTATTACTCCTAATTTATTGTTTGTAAATGAGCACTGATGGGCATGTTCAGGGGATTACGATATTATAAATTTCTGAGTACATTTGCGTGCAGTGCAACTGAATAGGCAACCAAAAATCATTTTTTTTTAAATGGGAAAGCAATATCAGGTCAATTCATGTTGAATACATATCTTGATTTTCAAACTACATTTTTTTCAGTTTGCAATAGGAACTTTAATGGATGACTACCTAGGACTAACAAGTAATTAATTTAAGATAATATTAAAATAAAGTTTTTTTTATATTCTCAGAGTTTTATTGTGTATTATACGAATCCTCGAAGTTGCAATGTTCAGCTATCTTAATAACGATTATTATCGAAAATAGAAATGACCTTATTTTAGAATTTTTAGGGTTTACATGACAGACAGCTGATACAGTGACAGTCACAATGTCCGTGACAGATCATTCCATATCGTAGATATCCCTGCCAATTCAAATAAACTTTCTCATGACAATGGTCTAGGTGTACGAGGTACCATTAATTATATATAAATGCTCGGAAAATAGGTCACACACCAACACATATGTTTATTATTTTCGTCTTTACGTACGTTTCGGTCTACCGACCATCATCAGAAGACATCAATGTCTAAAACGTGATTTTTTAAAACTAATAGTATCATCACAAGGCGTCCTTATCGCACTAATTTCAATTAAAAATGCCCACGTCGCCGAAACGAACAGAAACGCGATAATCGAAATTGAAACAAGAATCATTATTAAGGTACCATTAATGATGATGGTATCGTATCTTTCTAATAGGGAACGGGTTATCAAAATCGATGAGACTTTCTCTGAGCGGAACTGAGTAAAAAAGGGCACACCTCAGGGTTTGTCCTGGGCCCAGTAATAGTTGTATTGTATGTGAATGACCTTCCAGAAAATATATCTGAAGGACAGATATTCATGTATGTAGACGACGCTCCTATTATCATATCACGAAAATCCACAATGTAATTCGAATTCCATAATAGCAGACTAAATAAGCACTTACAATTTCATTTTCAATTATGATGAAAGTCAGATACAATACTAATGATAACGCAAGATTTCAGTGACTTATGTTAGACAAACACTTAACTTGAGAACCTCAAATTGGAGCTGTAAGCGTTCAATTGAATAAATCTTACTTTGTAATTAAGACCCAAAAAAAATTCACTAGGAACAGAATCTTTAGTGAACGTCTGTTATGCTTACGAGCTCTCCATTCTCAACTTTAACATCATCATATGGGCCCAATCAACTACTTTAGGCTTTTTACAACTAAAAAAAGGATCATAGAGCTTCTTGCCGTAATATTTTACAGATCAGCAGACAATCACCCTTACCTGCATCTATCTCCTAAAAATTTTAACATATATAGACAATAAAGTATAATCATTTAACAACAATGGCACAACCCATACCTATAACACGCGAGAAAGGACAAAATATTATTGGCCTTAAACATTACCATCATAGCTTTCACAAAAATCATATAACGCCAAAAAGATCAAAAATAAGGTAAATAATATTTCAATTTCATGCGTTCTATTTGAAAGAACATGTTAATTTTTTTCCCAATCAGGTTGTTGCTTGCCTTATGTTGATGGACCTAACACTTTATATTATGTATGTTTGTGTATTATGCAACTCTAACAAAAATTAGATTTCATTTTACTGTCTTGAATTTTTTTTTTTATGTAATATATTATATTTATTCCGTCTTAACGCACGAAATATAATACATGTATGTAAAATGTATTGTAACTTATTATCTCTCAATTAATTTTTTTGATTTGTGCTATTCTATTCTATGATTACCCTACAGGAAGAAGGTTTTTTACTAGGGGTGTCAGAATGCGAGTGAGAAAAAGCCGGTGAACCCCAGTGCGGTAAGGGAGGCATATTCTAGTAAATTTTTGTTTTTCTGCTCAGTTTTATTCCTCAATATGGATATATTTTCCCCTTTTTTCAGTAGATTGTTGCCTTTGAAATTTCAAATATGTAATAGCTCGAAATACAATAGTACTGAAGAAGGAATTAACAGGAAATGCCTATATTTTGATAATCTATTTCCACAACAATATTATTAAGTTATCAAAATTATTCTGGTCGTTTCTAGACTACTAGCTGTATTTATAATATCTAATCTATGGCTGTATTTATTTAGCGTACCACAGATTAGGTAACTATACCAACTCTATGATAGTACCTTAGTACAGTCACAGAGGGGAGATCAAGTTTGTGGTATCGACGAGTTCCGCTATGGATATTTCATGTTTTTAATAATGGTACACAGAACTGCTCTCAACTTTGGTATTGGCGCTAGTCTGTGTATATCTAGTATTCTAGTATATTATCTATACTCATATATAATAGCTAATCTATGATTATACTAGTCTGGTCTGCCATGTAACATAACCTATATACTTTTCGGTGTATAATCTAATCTTTTGAAAATCTACAACCTAAATGTTATTTTTGGATCCAATCTCAAATATTGAGTAGTCACAATCACGTTAAATGGTTTAATTGGTTAGTTTTAATGTAATGGGACATAATTTTCACATGGAATGGGCGATAGAAACTGGCGCCCTTTCTTGTATGGAGGAATTGCTTCATGTGTAGCAGAATTTGGTGAATATTTAATTTAATAAATAAATCTTTAAATCTGTTTAAATTCAAATTTTAGGAACATTCCCTATCGATCTAACAAAAACTAAACTACAAGTTCAGGGTCAGTTCAACGATAAAAGACATGCAACTATTAAATATCATGGTATGGTAGATTGTTTCTTAAAGGTTTTTAAAAATGAAGGATTCTTTGCTTTATATGCAGGGTAAGTATTGATGGATAATATGAACATCAAGGCTTTTGAGTAATAAATAATTGAATGATGGTGCTTCTTGCTTCACCAATAAATTAAAAGAGTTGAGGGTAAAGTATAGTATATGGGACAATCTGAAAAGACAAAATTTGAATAGTTATAGTTGAAATGATCAATGAATTACAGAGTACATTCGATATGGAAGCGCGGAAAAGCATTTTCAGAGTTCACCATTAGATAAAAAATAATTATTTTTTGGAATGCCGTTTACGACTAAATTGTCTTTGGAATACAGTTTATGACTGAATTGTCGCTATTCCAAGCGGCAACGTCATCGCAGGTTAGTTTGTTAAATATGGGTAAATGCTGATGCTATATAAACATTTTCAATTGATAGTGTTTCATAAAATTTTCTGGTAAATTATTTTTCTCAAATGTGCCTTTCCACGGTCAAAAACTATTCTAACTGTGTATAGCTAATGCACTAGTTCGCGAAAAAAAATTAAAAACTCAAATTTACACTGTCCCATATACTATACTTTTTCCAGAGTTGAGACTATGGATACACTACAACACTATAAATAAGGAACAATCGCCTTATCTAGTAAAAGTAATGTTAATGAACTTTAACAGTATTTTCAGTTGACAAAGGTGATTGTGTCTTATTTATAGTAGTGTTTCACCAAATAAAAACATTAGTGAGCTAGGATTTTTTTAGGTCTTTTATGGCTATGATACTCATTAATTTTACCAGATTTGTGCATGCCACAATGTAGAATATCAATGATAATAGTAACTTCTAAAGAAGGAAGTCTGTATTTTGATTGTTTTTCATGTACTAGTGTCTATAGTAAGAATAGTGAATTTTTGATGTTCATCTTTCTTTCTGTAATGTTTCAGAATATTATGAATTATAGAATTTTTTTTATTTTTCATCAGAATTTGGCCAGCAGTGTTACGTCAATCAACCTATGGCACAATCAAATTTGGAACATATTATTCCCTGAAACGTATAGTTGTGGAACATAATAATGGAAATGAATCGGTTATGAGTAATTTGTATTGTGCTGTCATTGCTGGAGCAGTGTCTAGTGCAATTGCAAATCCTACAGATGTGATAAAAGTTCGTATGCAAGTCCAAGGGTCAATAGGTGCTGTCAGTGTTGTTCAATGCTTCAAAGATGTGTACACAAGAGAAGGAATCTCAGGACTGTGGAAGGTAATAAGTCACAATTTGTATGTAATAAGGTAGTGTGGAAAGTAACTTGATTCGGAAACTTGTACTAATAACTTTGTATGTTGTCAAATGGTTTCTACCCAATTGTATAGTTACAAGATATTGTAATATTATAATTCATTGTTTGAAAATTCTTGATTCAATACTTTCAATACTACTGGTTCCAATGAAAGTGCAAAATGGGAAAATTTTAATCTGACGTGTGATTCAATCCTTTTTGGAAAGAAAAACCCTGAATTTTTCTCGATTTGTGTTACACATGTACTTCCTATGAAATTCCATTGGATTGTGGTTGAACAAATTCAAGTGTGGCAGAACAAGTAAATCAATAAAATCCGTGACATGGTTTTGTATAAGACAAGTGGAGGTATGCAAGTTAGAAGATGTCACGGCTATGACGCGACAGTATCGGAATAATTCAACGGATTTCAATATCTCTTTCTATGATGTTTTCCGCAACTGACGTTTTCTGCTCTCTCCATTCCTTCCTAGGGAGGAAAGTGTATATTTCTCTCCCTAGCGAGGAAAGTACCTACTGTCTTCCTTCTTGAAACATTTGCGAAAAATAATACTACTATGAACAGTTTTTCATAAAAACATGAATCAGTAACAATTGGTATGCTATTTACTATGATACAGCTTGACTCAGATCGAGAGGGGTATTGCCATGTATCCTCAACCTGAAACAAACGTAATTTATAAGGCGCATGTCAGTACTCGTTAACTAACGACACAGACCAGTATTTTTACTAGAGATAGGCTGAACTGCTATTTCTGAATAGGAATACCATAATCATAATAACATAACATAATAAATATTGCTATTTCTATCTCAAATCTCAAATTAACTTTCAAATAAAATGTACAAAATAGAAGTTGCTATTGAATATTAGAGTTGCTTTTATGAAACAACAGTTGGTAAATAACGATTGCTGTATAGCAACCATCTCTAATTATTACTAACTAACAAATCGACATGTGCAATGCACGCTTCTCTTTCCCTATCGCATAACACAAGTGTTATCTTATTAACAATACGATGTGTATGGCTCTCTCATACTCTCACATTAATCCTATACACAGCTCGAACTGACTCAATTTGTATAATACATTTTACATGCATATAGAATTCAATCACTGAATACATAGTTTTATTTCTTTTTATTTATAATTTTTTTTCTAAAATGTCGCAGATAAAATTATATGTATTACACTGGAAGAAACTAGCGTTCCCTTCCTTGAATTTTAATGCCCTCCGCTTCGGGCCAGACATCAACCAATCAGCAGGAGGGAAGATACACTTTCCTTCCTGGTAATACAAATATGTAGTTACTTTCTACGTCTTTCGAAAGTCGCGTTTTTTTGTTTCTTCCACTTTTTCCTCCTTAGGGAGGAAATTGTTACTACGAATGAAACATATTCAACGCTTACACGAGAAGCGAAAAAGCGGACTGAGCGAGGTGAACCGACTGGAAACGTTGAAAGAACATTACTAACCAATGAGTACACCAGTGTATAAAAGCCAAGATTGTAACTAGAAATTTACCGAATTGCTTTTACATGCTTTCGCCCGCAACCCCTCGGTTTGTCTGATTTGACATCTTTGGATATTATGTTTTCTATACTCAGACGTTTTCTGACGAGAGGAATTCGTATCTAATAAAAGGTTTGTAAAGGCCGTAAACGGGTATTTTGAGTACTTCGAGGAAAAATCCGTTGAGCTTTAAGGGAATTTTGTAGAAAAATTAAGTGAGATTGAAACGGTCTTCTTCAATACCGAAGCAAGTTACTTTTCAAACCACCTCATTATATAGGGAAATATAATTTATTCAGATCACTGTATTTTTTGTGGTACAACTTTCAAAATCATTTTATACTAGTCAGTTACCAACACTGGTAACAATTTATTATTATATATAAGTTAGAAGCTAGTTATAGTAATTATTGTATTTTAAGGGAGTGCATCCAACAGCCCAAAGAGCTGCAGTAATTGCTGCAGTGGAATTGCCAGTATATGATTTCTGTAAAATGGAGTTAATGAATCTATTTGGTGATAATGTAGCTAATCATTTTACGTAAGTATTATTATTTTTATGAGAACCTTTTGGTCTGCACTCGCGAAATATAGTTTGATACTAATCACCAAAACATCTTCGAAGATTCATAGCAGCCCTTTATTCTTCATTAAAAAGCAAGACCAGTTAAAATATCTGAAGTTTTCTATGATCCATCTGGTAGTATTATTATTACCAGTGATATGGATCGCAAAATTATGTGAATAATAAAAGATTCACCAGGAGAGGGTTTATATCTACTCTTTTTGAATTTCCTTGGCCAAATTTACACTGACTTTCCTGCAGTGTCCCAGCAACTACAGGTGGGCTTGTAAGCATTGGGTCTGAGCAGAACTAAGTGCAATCTCGACTGCTAATATCTGATGAAGAAGAAGTGGTTTTTGTGTAATGGACTTGAACGAATGTAAATTCGTTTATCCATTTGCAAATGAAAATATTAATTCAATTGGTGAAGCCTGGTTGGCAATAGCTTCTCACAACATCCTATTGACATGATCACTTGATGATATATCTGTATTTATGAAGCATAATATATGATACCTTTGGTTGATTTTTGGAAGCGAACACAGTTCACTGGATGGGCAGGGAAAGTGGACCGAGACGGAAGTGACGTAACACCAAGGGAGGGGCATAGATGCGGGCACGTATTAGAGGCGTTAGACACCTTCGAATAACAAGGCTAGTACTGTTGCAGTCTTCTTGCTTATTGCGTTCGAACAAGATATACCGTTACAGCGACTTCAAAAGCACTTGTCAGTTTCGTTGAAAATACTAGATCAAGTGCTTGGTTTTCTACTACAATATATTAGGTGAAACAAAAATACAGATTTTTGAAATAACCCAAAAGTGTTGCTTTACATGATGTAATAGCAGCGAGGTAAAGGTGCTGAAAATAGACGCACTTTCTATTAATTTCAGGCGATATATTGCTTCTACTTCAAAATATCGTTGTATTTTGGGCGCCTAGTATTGTACAATTTACTGGTATTCTAGTATAAATAATTATTTTAACGCAGTAATAATTTTGCAATTTAATTACGGAAAAATGACCCAAGAGGCGCTCATTTTTTAACCACATGCATGAGAAAATGAGGCTTACAGTATTTACGATATTACATCATTTATTGTGGTTATATTTCTCAAAAACAAATTAGTTTCTATTTTTATATCAAAGTACAATTAAAATTAAACTGGATTCTTTCAACCCGGAACAAGTGATAGCGGGAATAGCAAAAGGAAAAAGTGAACAAGGGAGTAGAAATTCAATATTTTAAGGATATGAAATGAAATTATAGTTTCGTATGAAATTTTGAATTCCCTACATTTAATAAGCTTCAAGGATGAATCAAACTTTCAATATTAAACAATATATTCAATAATGTTCTATATTAATGTTATCAATTTGTATCAAATTCAATTGGAACATATAATATGAACTAAATAAAAAAGAGAATAAACATATCTTTTTTAATTTCAGGGTTATATTATCATGTTAATTATATCGAAATCATACATTAATAGTGATCAATCAAGTTATACTTTTAGTACAAATCAAATAAGAGTTGTGGCAGGTAAATTAATTTTAATATTTTTTTTTCTATTCCGTTACTTCTATAACTATACGCCAATTCTGGTGCATTTTTAGTTTTTATCATCATTAGTCATTAGTATCATCATAACCAAACCAATAAAAGCATGGGTATTGGTTTTGGAGGTAACAAGTTACAGAAGTTCCAACTATTTTCCTCAATCATTCATTTTATTTAATTTAAATTCGTGTACAAAATCATGCCAATTCTTTAATATACTATTATTTCTTAGCTCTATTTCATACATTATACGTTTATATAGAACAGGGAAAGAAGCTTCACTATCTATCACATCGGGTAAACTCCTATTTTTCCATATCCCCAGGATTTTCACACGATACTAAATGCAATATGATCATTCCATCTAAGCCAAATCTTTGATTTAGCGATTTCACCGATTCAAATTTCATACAATTTATGAATAATAGAAACTTCATAAAACTAAAATCAACAGTAATTCAGTACCAACAATAAATAGTGTGTAATTTGAGTAAGGTATAATAAAAAATTAAATTTTCTAGCACTTATAGTGCAAGCATATAACATTGTTTGCTAATTATCTATTTTTGACAATCGAATTTATTTGCAGGTCTAGTTTTATTGCAAGCCTCGGAAGTGCTATAGCTTCAACTCCTATAGATGTAGTTCGAGTAAGTACTTATTTTGCTATTTTTATAGGCATGACAACAAAAAAACTGACTATCACAAAATGAGTCGCTAGCGTCATATTCTCAAATTCACCGCATTATTAGCCATAAAGGACCGCTGACCAATATCCTCTATAGTGCAAGGCCTGAGCGCTCGATCATGACCTCATGTTGCAGCTGACCACCCGTACCTTGCACCACAATGCTGCTATACCGACAGTAAAAAAAGGCCATTTATTCTTTAGGACATATAGCCAAACGTGAACTGAGTCCTTAGTTGCACCCCATTAGCTTTTATTAATGTAGAAAACCTATATTCTAATGGTTCTGTTTGAAATTTTTCTAACAATTTCAGCACATTGAAACAATGCGAAATTAATTCTAAAATTCCTTGAACTGTGTGTGACCATGCTATAGGTGTTGGTGTTCTTATTTTATTTAAAGCCGAACTAGATCGAATCATCCTCTAAGTTACCGTTGACGATAGGCTCATGGAAAATGTCCCTTAATCGTTGTTTCTTGAGGGGTAGATTTCGGTAGTCCACCGAAAACAACACTGATGAATTAAGACACTCTCGACTTACCGGCGAATCTCGTAACGGTCCGGTTGAACACCGATTGCTACCGGTGCGTCCACCGGCTAATTTGCCTAAAACTATCGCATTTCTCAATATTAATAACTGCAGAAAGTTGCGAAATTCATAAGCATCAGATGAGAAGTGGTTACTAACTAAAGTAATTGTAATATTTGGTATTTGCGGTGCGTGCCGAATAGATGACTTGATTCGTTTTTGGTAGTACTCTTTCGAGAATGGACGTTCTTTACTTCATGCATTTTTTATCGTAAATATATTAATCTAAGACCTACAAATATGGATAGTAAAATATTACTTATGGGTATCGCAATGGTGGATGTTATTCTCAACATGTAGGTTCTACGTTATGTGTTACAACAAAACAAATTACTAAACATTGAGCCTAAAGAATATATTGGACACGACTATCTTCAACATCTCTGTTGGTAGAAGGTGGATGGGTCATTTAAAAATAGGAAACACATCCGCACCAAAAAACATTATAATCAGGGAACAATAAATACTAAAGAAGTACCTTCAACTACAGTTATATAAAGTGCTTGATAAAGGATGTGCATATTTACAATAACTCAAATTGAAAGATACAAAAGATTGTATGTTCATGTTTAAAAATAAAGTTTCTGAACATCTCTAATTTGACTACCTTATTTTTTGTTTTCATAAAGGTATATAATGTAAAATATCGTTCAAGAAATGATGCTTTTCGCGCGCTAATTTGTTGTTCTTCTACTATTTCTGTAGGTTGTGTTTATTATTATATTTCAGTTCTGTAACCTTTATTACAACTATATTTATAAGGTTAATCTTTATTCTTGCAGGAAAAACAAGTATTCGAAATATTTATTGATAGATTTAGAAACATTCTCGAAGTAAAGTGTTCCTGGTTGTATTTGTCGCAACGGATTGGAAACTGGTACAATGTTCTGTTCAATTGATTAACTATTCCTCAACACTCTGAAATGTTTTGCATATTGGGATAAGTCTATCAAACAAAACTAAACTATTACCGTAGTTATTTGAAGCACGTTGGGAATAGATATAAAACGCCACGTGCTGAGACTATCATTTGTCGAATATTATCAACAAAATTAAGCAATTATAGCATTGAGTTAAAGAAAATTATAAAATGTTTGCCTATGACAACTAAACAACATTAATACGCTTTATTTCTAAGTCAATGCAGGTTTGGATATGGTGTGTCATGCTTTCTATCGCTGCAAATGTTCTAGTTCTACCAATATTTGTGGGGCTGGTAGGATTACCTGAATTTGTCCTTCGAGTATAACCTATCCATGCTCAATTGAATTGAGGTCGAGGGAGTTTGATGGTCATTGCAATGTGGCGATATTTTCGGTTTCCAAAAAAACTTGCATTTGTCTGGTTCCATACGGTGGCGCATTGTCGTCCATAAAATCTTTTCAGGACGAACTACACGTCGTAGAATGTTATCAATATAAACTACAATGGTCCGCTAGTAAATAAATTTGCTGCATGCAATACCGTTTGGTAACAAATGATAATGTTACGAGTCTGTTGGAGCTCTATTCTAATGGCAGGGACAGTCATAGTGGTGTTTCTGCGGGCTGTTGATGTAAGGAAACACTCGTGGACATTGGTGGCAATCTATTAGGTCTGTTTGTTTGTGTTGCTAGAGATGCATAGAGTAAGTTTAGTAGAAAAACGTGTGTTCGTTTGTTTCGATCATTTGATCTAATTGTGTTCATTTGTGTTGAGCAAATTGCTCTAGATCGAAAAGATCAGACTAAATCTACTCGACGAAAAACGACGGAGCAAGAAGAGCAGATCATTTTATAAATGGTTTACATAACCTGAAACCAGAGTTCTTTATAGTTCGGACTTTTCGAGTACCTAGATAGAATTGAAAGTAGCGAATTCAAAAATGTCAACAGCTTCACAAGATCCTGTCGTTTTACGGTCTCCAACCTCTGAGGTTTGATGACTCGCAAACCATAGGAACACCAGAATCGACTTTTTATTGTCAATATTTAATCTTATGTTAAATAACAAACAAATAATTTACCACAAGGATGAAGTAATTATGATATTTAACTCATTTCAACAAGTAGACTTACAATTCTTCTGAAGATTTTGGTATATATTAGAGACTAGAAATTCATTTGAAATTTATCACGACTAAGTCAGAAATGCATTTTGAATTCTTGTTCGTTATACATGGATATGACCTAAAATATGGATATAGAGACAGTCAGACAGTTCAAAGAAACATTTGTTATTGTTTCATGCAATACTGTTACTTCAAAATAATTTTCAATACAATTTCTATTAGTTAAAATGGCTTCTTAGATCAAATCGTCTATTTCTTTATCTCCAGATGAACTAGAAGAGAATGTATCATTTGTTGCAAGGCAAAAAATAGCATTTTTGATATTTTTATTTGTGTACATTTTTGGAAATTTTCTAGGCTATGTTGTCTGTGTCGAAAAGTGTTCGTTTGCAGTCATTCTTCTTTGCTAATCTAAGATACTACTATCTGCTTTGTGATGACATTAACTGATTTGATCAGCGTGCTCTATGCATTAGCAGGGACACAAACGAACAGACCTATTGACTACTAACAAAAGTAGACACAGTTGTTAACAAGAAATTGCGAGTGGTCAACTAGTGACATTCTGAGCAGATTATGAATACACAAAGTATTCAAACCATAGACCTATTATCCTAAGGAGACAGAATTGTTTTTACATTTAAACACGATCAGACATTGCCAAAATTTCGGACCACTCAGACCGCTGTATATTACAAGTATGGCCGTATGGAATGTGCTGTTGCCGGATTAGTTGTTCTGTGTGCCAGATTGAGATTTTTAATTATTATAAAAACGTCCATAGCATTAATTATTGGTTATATTAGAACCAATACTGTTGAAATGTCGTTTTCTCTGAAAAATGTTCTATAATTTATGGTAACCTGCAATATACAATCGAATTATACAATATTTAAATATAGAACTATTCCATTCCATTGCATCATTTGTTCAGAAGGCGACAACGCCGCGCACCTTTTATGAATGGGGACTTTGTTCTGTATTATGCAATTTGACAGCTTTCGTATTTCTCGTAGCTATTTCGAAGCGGTGTTGCCTTACAAGTGGTACCAAGTTTTCAATCATAGTTACAGCGTTGCCAATAAGGAGTAATTATAACTCGACAAAGAGGTCCGTTGGTTTTCTTTGTCATACGTCATGTAATCATTGCGACAAGTCAAATGGAGTTTTATGAATGAGATGTTTCGTCTCCTCAGGATAATAGGTCTATGGTTCAAACTGATGGCAAACAGTGTCCCCACCTCGCTCTTATATTTCCCCCACCATCACGATATTGGCCGCACCTCCGCTTTCATAATGTTGGGTCGATTTAAATTGAAAGTCGTGATGGTAATCCTGGGCTTTCCATTCCCGATATTTTTTCACAATTCGAGAAACATTACTTTGATGAACTCTTAACATAGCAGCAACCAAAATAACACATCTGGTCCTATTAAACTCACTTATTTGACGATTTATTTTGTTCACCACAATATTAAGAAAAAACTGGACCCAAAAATTGTTTCAACATTCTTAATAAACTCGATATCTATCGAGCAAACACAAAAAAACCTTTCATTTTAATCGACTTGAAAGATTCACATAACATCAGTTCAACATTGTTGTACAGTAATATGCAAAACATTTTTGAGAGCGAGTTTATTAATATCGCAAATTTTCAAAGTCGCGCGGAATTTCATTAGGTACACAGCTGAAGATCACCAGAACTTTGATGAAAGTTGTTGCTCGACATAAAAAAAATTATAGATGTTTAATAACCATCAACAGTTCAGATAATCTTCTACTTTTTACTTTTAATTGTTTTAAGTGAATGAAACTATTGCTACTCATTCACATTTATATCTCAACATTCCTTAAAAAATTACCTCTACATTCTTAAAAACTATTATATATAAATTCTCGGGAAATAGGTCACATTAACACTTATGCTTTATATTTTCTCGTCTTTACGTCCGTTTCGGTCTCACGACCATCATCAGAAGACTATTATGTTTAAAACTGGATTACTTAAAACTAATTGTATTACACAAAGCGTCCTTATTGCACCAATTTCAATTAAAATGCCCACGTCGCCAAAACGAACAGAAACACGAATAATCGAAATTGTAACACATGTTACATAGGACGCTTTGTGTAATACAATTAGTTTTAAGTAATCCAGTTTTTAAACATAATAAGTCTTCTGATGATGGTCGTGGGACCGAAACGTACTTAAAGACGAGAAAATATGAGGCGTAAGTGTTAATGTGACCTATTTCCCGAGAATTTATATATAATTCATACCTGTGTCAAGAATCTTTATTATTCTTAAAAACTATTGAAATAATGTTTTTGAAATTTTCGAAGTTTTCTTGGGTACTATTATAGAGGAAAGAAAATAAGAAAAATGTGATTTCATTGATCAAATGCAAGGTTATATTAAGATCGGAATATTTCAAGTTCTAGTTTGAGAATTCTGTTGAAGTTGAATAAAAGTTGCAAATCGAACATTTACAGAGGATGAAACATATTGGTGAGATCAGTGTGGTAGATTTCAAACTGTCCAATCATTGCTAATTATAATTTACTAATATTGATAAATGTCTACATTTGTTGATCATAAATTAGTTATAAGATTTAGAAAATCATTTTTGTTTCTGTGAGCAAGTACGAATTCAAAATGTATTTTTAGTTTTGAATTGTTTTTAAGTATTTCATAAAACCTTATTTATTATACTGATAGATTTTTCACATTTTCTACATTTCGCCTCCCTTACTTTTTTTTTCTTGATTTCTCACTTATACAGGACCAACTGCACTAATAATATAAGAATGTGTTGAATGGAAATTAATATTTAGATTAAGTGACAATGTTTCCCTTATGAAATTAACTACTTGTTGAAAATTTCTCTCGCTAGGTCATTTATACAAATATTTTATTTTTCAGACAAGGCTAATGAATCAACGCACATTAAAAAACTCTAGTCAGAATGTGTCTTCTCACATTTACAAGGGAACATACGATTGTTTCAGGAAAACACTTAAATACGAAGGATTTTGGGCACTTTATAAGGGGTTCATTCCTACTTTATTACGTATGGGACCTTGGAACATAATATTCTTTATAACTTATGAACAGTTGAAATGTCTGTATTAAATGTTTTCCTAAATATATTTATTCTCTGTTTGAATACATAAGTTTACTTACACCTAAATTGACCAGAAATTATTGAAAAAAAATTCAGACAATGCTATCTTCACATAATCATGTTGATGGTTCATATGCTTCTTCTAAAAATGCCTTCCCTCTATGGGTGAATGTGTAAAAAGATGGGATATTTTTGAATGTTCCCCAAGACTTATTATCCAAATCTGCAGAAGCTTTTATTTCTTTGAAATCTCCAGACACATTAAGAACACCATGTATTATTATATATAAACTTATTATTGCTTGAATGACTATCTGGAAAAATAAAATGTTTAATTAACATTTTGTTGGAAATTTCAATAAGTCCTGAGTAAATGAGATTATTGTTTTGATCAACTTAATCTTAATTTAATGAAATTTTATTTCCTTGAAATTTGATGCCGGATGACTTGCTGCAAATGAGTTATTCCTGAATTACTATAAATTATCAGGAATGTGGTTCGAGCATAAGATTAATATGGGTTTTCATTGAAATTCAGTAGTACTCGATAGTTCACTAACAATTATTAATTTTATTTGGATAATTGGACATTTAGAAAAAAGATTGCTTTATTTATAAAGCATTATCTCTAACAAATTAAAACTGAAAGTGGTGGAGGATCTATCTTCTAAAGGAGAAAATTCATGCTATTCCAACTTTACATTTTCAAAATCAATGTGTTAATAACGTTTGTTGAAATAGAAGAGGAACATCTCAAAATATGTCCAGCTTAAATGAAGCACAATTTTGGCTTTAAGGATAATGTAAAGCACAAACAAATGAACTTATTAGGTGTTGACATTCTAAGAAATGTATTTATGTCTAGTGCCTGATATAAAGTTTGCTTAATCAAACTGAATCTAGATTATGTAGTTTTATAGTTTTTTTTTAGTAACAGCAGAGTTAACAGAAAGTCACTATACTTTTTTTAGACCTAAATTTGAAAATACAAGTTCATTCTTAACCTTAGATTTTTATACTTACATCAGTGGGCAGACTTATGAAGTCCAGTTCATTTAAACGTAAATATGATCTATCTGAAATTAAGTGCTTGTTAGTTGATGATTTCATTCTGGCAATCTAGTATCTACTTACGCTGTGCAGCCGAGTAGGCAGCATGAAATAATGATAAAAATCCTAAACTTATGACAACTCTATTGAAAAATCCTTCAGCCATCTTACAGATTATAATAATTTACCTCCTCGTTTTAGACTTAAGAGTTGTTCAATTGTGAGATCAATTTATATGACTTATTTCTTGTTTTCTTCAAAAAGTAGTTTTCATATATCCACGGAACATCAAATCAAAAGAAACAAATCAATTAATATTTCAGTCTAGGCAGATTCCAGATAGCATAAGCATAGAAGGAAATTTTCATCATATGTTAGACATCGAATAATTGGATACACTTTTGACTATGTATTCTATGATACAAACTGCAGCAAATTTATATATTCTATCGTCCCGTGGGCGGATTTCAATCAGTTCTCTGAAGGACCGAAGATGATTCTCCCGTCATGAGAAAAGCGACAGAGGGGATCGGAGAATTATTATCTTCTATCGTTCAGAGAACTGATTCAAATCTGCTCACGGCACGTTTACTCTACTAATATATATCTATGGTAAGACGACGGCCAACGCGATTTTGCAACGAAAACACATGCGGTTTGGCACTGTGTGGATGAGAATTTTTCATCTTCAAAGTCCCCGAGACTAGTCGAGTTTACAGTGACTATACAAATCACTGTAGTCGAGTTTAAGGTCTCTATATAGGGACTTTTGTCGAGTTTGATGACTAGTCGAATTCTCTCCGATTCGGATTCATATTGGTCTTAGCTTATTTCTAGCTCGCAACATATTTCTGTCGGGAAGCAAACTGCTGGTTTGTATACAAAGTTTCAATAGCTTCCACTTCCTTGATACATGTTCATTATATTTTGACATGTAGACATGTTTCACTTTTCCTGTATTCTTCCTACTTCGAATTGAATATTTCGTCTCCAATTTATGAATAAATTCGATTGCTATCTTCTAATTGATTTGGCAACTATTGATGTCAATCAATGTGAATGAAACATGACAATGGCATGGCACCTGCGATCGAACCTTTAAGTTGTTGCTATGACCTAACTATTAGTTTAAATATCTGCTAATCTCTTTTTGCACCATTGATGTCCTAAGCATAAGCGCTGAAAATTTTGAATTTGAAAGAAAATAATTATGGTTGGCTCCAGATTCATATACGCTGTTTGCGTTTCAAAATTCTTGGATATGTGTCTTTGACTATCAAAAGTTCAAGCGAAAACAGCATAGAAATATCCAAATTATCGATGGTTAGTTAATATTTCAGGATTCTATGACTTAACCTAAAGTTATGATTTACTAATTTGTATGCATAAACACAACATAATTCATTATATATTTAACAACAATTACGTGGTTTCTATAAAATCCTGAGAGTATTATTTTTGAGAATGCCTCTACCGTCAGCTTTAGCTTCTAAACTTTCAAAACGTGGAATTATCACAGGTTTGCTTCTTTTTCTTTTCTATTTCTGCTCTTGTAGAGGATTTTTATCTATTGTAATATATGATTTTTAATCTTTCATTAATTAAAAAATGTTTGAACTTATGTTTGATTAAAGAATTCCAAATAAAAATGCTTATTAATGTGTTGTTCTTTCATAATCAACTTATTTTCAGAATCTTATATTACTGGTTGAAGTACATGTTTTTTGCTCCACTCCTCAAGAAACTAGTCCTCTTTAACATAAAATAACACCTCTATTGATTCGATCCAAAGGTGACAAAAGATTTGTAGATTTCATAGTTCTCACTGACTTTTGCAGGAATATTTTGTAATAACTTCGCCTTATTTTTTCAAACATATTCAGAAATAAAGAAAGCTCTCTAATTATTGAATTCCCACAAATTATTCTTTATAAACAGATTGTTAATTTAGCTGTATATATCATGAACTCACCTCAAAGTAACTAACAATTGCTTCAGAAATTTGTGATTTAACATGTTATTTAAATTGCAGCGAAAAATGCTCCCAAAGTAGGTAAGAAGGAAGATTTCAGAGGAGTATTATTTTGTCCGAATAAGTACAACATTTATCATACATGTAACCATTGGTGTGAAACAACATGGAAAGGTTTTGCAACCCCAGAACCGGTTTACTTGAAGAATTTGCAGAAATTATTATTCAAATATCCTCTTCCACATAATTGGACTGAAGTATTTGATAAAGCTACGTAGGTATCCCATAGGTTATAACAATTCAAATGATACTGAATTATTTCTAATATAAGCAATTTCATTTGTGTCATTTTATTCAATCTGATGTCCATTACCATAAACTTCATTTTAACGAAATAATAAATAAAACTACTTTGTTATACTATCACTGATATTTATTTTTTAGGCCGGAAAAGAAAAATAATTAAAAAATTAGTTCCATCACATAAAACCATATGCAAATACCTACATTTTCTCACAAAGCAGATCCCGATCGGATGTAAATGACATGAGATATCTTAATTTGAAAAATAACTAAAAAATTGACTTAAAGTTGAATTTCTGGAAAACTATTCAATATTTTCACTTGAAATTTGAAGGGTGATTTTGAGACCATAACAGTCAAATGAGCTGGAAAATGATTGAGTTAGCCGTTACGCAAGATTCCTTGCATATATGAGTATATATATATATATCTATTACGGGGAGGGGGGAGGTCGGATCAACTTGAAATTTGGGCTGGAAGTTCCTTGGACATTGACAATAAAAGGGTTCCACTTTGGTTTCTTAATTTTCAATACAACCAGAGATATCAAATTTTTTTTGCTAAACTACCCTTAAAAATGTAAAAAAAAAACTTTTTGGCCAAAAAAAAAGGGGTTGCACTCACTTGGGGAAATAGAAATTTCAGGGGGTTGTTATTGGTATTGGTACCACAAAAAACATTTTCCACCGGATTGCTAAGCATCGTAAGATTTTCGCCAACCATTTGCCAGATTTACTCTACTAATAGTCGTTACTATAGTTTCAACACTAAACGTGTCATCTTCAGACTGAATACACATCTGTTGTGAGAAGAGCGCTATATGACCAGTTAACCAATAGCAGCTCGAGAATTGAGGAATCATGCTACATGCACATGCTTGTATTGTTTACATCGTATGCATTTGAAATGTGAATATACCACAGTTTACTAATTCAGATTTTAAATATTCACTACTCATAATACTATTAAAAATGCAGAAATTATGTAATGATGACCTTTTCTCCACAGAGGGAGATATTATTATTGGAATATGGAAAATGATCTAGTGTCATGGTTACCATCAAAACACCCTAAGGCTAATCCAACGAAAAGTGCTGCCAAGATACGCCAACAACGTGCCGCTGACCTTTCACCAGGAGACAAATTGGATGATGAGAAATATGTTGATAATGAAGATAGAGAACATAGAAAGTCTCATTCGAAATCTTCTAGTAAACGGGATGAACGAGATAAAGATGATAAATACAGTAGAAAAGAAGAGAAGTATAATTATAAAAAAGCTCGCAAGGATATTTTAGACCCCATGGACCCAGCATCATATTCTGACATACCTCCAGGAACCTGGAGTGATGGTTTGGAGAACAAAACAAGGGCTGATAATACGGCATCAGGTGTGTTATACCAACAGAGGCCTTATCCTTCCCCAGGTGAAATTCTGGCAAGTAATAAAGAAAAATATGGTCGGAAGCAGCACTAAGTTCATGGGAAACAGTAAATTATTTTAAGAATGAGAATTATTGAAATGTTACCTTCAATAATCTATTATTTAATATTTTCTGATAATTGATTTTTAATTTTGTGATGTGCAAAGTATACTTTCATTTGCTTGTATTATTTATTCAGTACAATTAGAATATGATCACAAAATCCTCGGTATATCGGCGACAGATACATCTTCAGCTTGTTTGAGTATAGTCTCGATAGCATTTTCTATCGCCATTGTGTGCACCTAAAGCCTCGAAATTTAACCAAATCACTATGTCATGTTAGAAGAATGCTAATTTTATATCTTTGGATGCTGCCTAAACGAAGATTGATAGGATTTATAACCAACTATCGAAGGGTGTTGAAAACAAACATAAAACACAATGTAATAATCCGACGGATTCTTACTTTTTAGTTCTTTGAATAATTCAATTTAATTCGAATTGAGGTATTATAAATTATTATATTTTGATACAACATATGATATGTCTAGAGACATTTATAATCCGAACCCTCTTTCCGGGGTACCGACTTCTAGGCCAGCCAGGAATCATGTTTAGCAAACGTAGCACAGTACGAGGCATGTGGTACCTTTTCCTGAGTCAGGAGAAGTCCACGTGGAGTTAAAAAGAGCTGTCACGCGCCTAGTCAGATTCCGATAGGTCGTTTTTATAACGTATGGGCGGGGTTTGCTCCCGGTATTCTAAATTAAACATATTTTCTGAGTTTTGCGCATGGGGTAGCCCCCGCTTCAATGGTTTCATAAGAACTAATGACTGAGAAAAAAGGAGAGTTCTTCACCACCTACTCGTTCGGTAAGGTAATTTTTTCTTGTTCAGCTAGCCTTTGCTAGCTGTTAGGGATAACCCATTGTTGCATTAATTTAAACTCATGTATTCCACACTCAAAATTTTTAATTTCTTTTTATTATTGTTGAGATAATGTCTATGAAGTAATAAAGCAAATTTTCAGTCAAGTCATGTAGAACCTTGATCCAAGTTAATTTTTGTTCCAAAGATCAAATTTTTTGAAATCAATTAATATCCTGTTTGTCAAGATTTAAACAAATTCAATTCAAGAAATTTATAGAGATTAAATTAATTTATCAATTTGTGTTCATATAAGTCAACAAAGAAATTATTTAAATTCAACCTACGTTAAATTTTGCTTGTAGTATTGTAAAAGAAAGAACCCCGGAGATGTAGGTAGCTTGTGTAGGGGTATTTTGGAGCATTGAATTGGCTCATGGTTAGAACTCAGTTGTGTAGCAAAATTAAACGTAGTATTTGTGCAACAAGGGTTATGTATTCCTGGAGGGGTAAGGCAGCGCTGGACCTGTTCGCGTTTCGCTTAAATCATTTTGTGACAATTCCATAGCATCCATAATTTAATCCGACGTAGAACTCTAGTGAGTGTGCCTTTTTCATGTGACTGGTCTGTTTGGGATGTCTTGCTTGTCGCGACCTTGGTGAAACGGTATCCTATAAGTCTTTTTAACACAAATTTTACCAACGTGTGTATTCATTACGAAATCAGTAATTTATTATTAAGAATAAAACAAATATACACTGTGGCACCCACATAATGAGATCGCTCACATAGTTAATATATAGTTCTCAAGAATAAATTTAGGATTCATTCAATATGAAAACACGACGAAATATTGATAAATTGCCTTTAAGATCAAACTTCCACTGTGGTTGAGTTTAATTCACAGATTATTGATGCACCAGTTTGTTGCAGTTATAGTTTGTATGTTCGACCCTAACTGCCAAATTCTCTTACTCCCGACCTAGGCAAATGAAACATAATTGTCTAAACATTTCCTTTTCTCGGTATTTTTCAACATTTATTATTAAAGATAATAATTAAGTGTGGATTTAAAAAACGTTGACGTCGAAACAGAAAAGTTTGAAAAGGTATTAATTATCTCAACTATCTATGAACAAAATGCCCAATGATTAAAAGTCACTAATTATCACGCCCGATGATCAAAATTCACGGGTTATTTCACCCCACGCTCAAAAGTCACTGATTATATCGCTCCATGATCGAAAGTCATTGATTATCTCTCCGCATAATCAAAAGGCACTTATCATCTTACCCAATGACTCATAACTAGTAGCTAATGAAAATGATTTGCCAGCAAGTGGCAATTTTTGCCATTGATGACTAGATTCTAGTAATAAGTTGCTGCTTGTCGATAAACATTATTGGTTGTCTATTTCGCGCCACTATGAAAGTTTCATCTTGTAATATGTTTCGCACTCCTAGCTATAAACTTCATAGAAAATTGTCCAAGAGAGGAAGCTGGATAGAGTTTGTGATCTTAAAGCGATAAAATCTATTTATAACTGTTTAGTTCGTAGTTTATTGGAGTACAATTGCACAATATATGCTCTCCATCTTATCACTGTCATAAAAACGTTTAGAAAGGGTGCGAAACAGGTTTGCCAAGTTTCTGATTTGGAAATTGAGCTTTCCATATAATGAAATAAGAATATGAGAATACTGGTATTGAATGCTTGGAATGAAGTAGACAAGAAGCTGTTCTTTTCTTTTTGTCTAAATTGCTGAACGGTGTTGTTGATTGTGAGATTATACTATTAATCGAGTCAAATAGGTATTTCATTACGAAAATCGAACGATATGGACCGATTTTGATGAAACAAAGTGCATTCGATTCGGGATGACGTCTAGAAAAAAGCTTACCTGTTAGTTTTTTGTGCAAATTTGTTATTTCTTTTTAACCGAAAAATTTACCAATTTACAAAATTTCATCAAAACTAACCAGAAATCCTCAGTTAGGGGTTGTGGAGGTTGTTTTTTTATGTTAAATGTTTAAAAATTTGTTGTCGTTACTAATTTAAATCAAAAACAAAATAGAATTCTAATTTTTTAATTTGAATAAAATTCCCGCTCATCTATAATTTTTTTCTATCTTCTCTACTCAGTCTTTTTATATTCCACACAGCATCTTTTATATATACGTAATAAAAACCGGGCGGGAGTAGCAGGTAGGTATTTTTCTTAAACTATGGAGTCTACATTATAGTATAACACAGCATCTATCATATAATAAGATCTCTATGGCATCCACCGCTTCATAGAACAGCTGTTTATCTAAACCGGTCCTAAAAAATATCCGTTTTATCCATAGTGAAGTGAAAGGGGAAGAAAACAATTAGGGTGAGTAAGAATGTTTTATTAAATTTTTGCAAATGTATACAAATTGGGCAGTTTTTCAGTTGCTCAGTTCTCGTAGTTTCCTGAAGTTTATTATCAATAATTTTTATTTTATAGTCTCATAAGTTCTTTGGTTTTGAATATTTCTAGAACTACTTGAAAAACCTTGAATCTTATTTTCAATCACTCTCCACAACGTCAAGTTAAATCTGAAGAAGTGCTCCTATTAGCGGTTCAGTGTTCTACTAAACAAACGATAATAACTATCAAGCTACGCTACATTCATCAATATTTAAACCTTCAAATTGTGTAAAATTTTCTACTCGTTCCAAATTATTTTCAAAGCTTGCTATACAACCCTGGAAAGATGCTTTGAATAAACCCTTGGTTCTATCAATTAAAGATAGATTGGTCGGGATGTTGCCAACGAAAAACCTGTTGTCAGTTAGTACTAAAATATGTTCATTTTTATGCAAATTCTTAGGTTTGATGACCACGCCATCAAGCACCAATGACCATGGATGGAAACGAAGATCAACTTTATGCCATAAACCATCGTTCACTTTATCGTTAGAAAATATTTCCACGTAAGTTGTTTGTTTGGAATTGACCGAATAAGTTAGTTTCAAGAAGCCTCGTTGTATGCCAAGTCCAATAAAATTATTCGCCTAGAATAAACATAATTGTAATTGTAGTGAGTGTTACAGAAATGATGCATTTATACACCATATCATAGCATATGAGATCTACTAAAATTACTTGAAAAATCCATGATGCGTACCAACCATTGAGGCGTGAAAGAGTTAAGACTTGAGGTTAGACGTCCATGTTGATTTTACAAGATAGGTAGAGTGGTGTGTTTTATAAATTATCACTGTTATAGTTAGTTTGGAAGTTTAAAATATTCTTATTACGTATTTTTCATCAGTTTTTTTGACGATATCGTGGTATTTATATTTTGTATGATTTTATATGAGAATACCTTTGTGTTGTACCTATATAATTTATTATGCCAGTAATTGTGATAAGACTTATTATTCAAGATTTGCTCTTCCTCAAGACGAGAGCTTGAAACAAAAATGGATTAAAGCAATTCATAGATTCTTTCGTTCCCAATAAAAGTTCATACGTATATTCTATACATTTTTCCGACTGACATTATTAGAGAACAGAGGATAACAAAAGGTAAAAGATCTGTATACGTGTTTCCTAGAAAACTTTCAAAACTTGTTCAAGATCTACCATTCTTACGAGCCGACCTTTCTATTTGGCAAAAAAGTTCCAATCAAGCGAAGACGATTAACCTTTGAACATCGCGATGAGATTGATATTCAAACCTGGCTCAAAGAAGATGATATTTTAAATTTAGACTTTATTTCAAAAATTCAAAAACAACGATTTGAATGATATTTTCATAATAGTTACGAAAACAGCATTTGTTTTTTTTATTTATTTCTTATCAAAATAGGAATGATGTTCGAAAGATTGTGTTTCAGGCTTTAGTATCGACAGCAATTTAAAGTTTTATTTTTTTGCAGAAGATCATACATTCATCTAAATTTGGTTTGCTTGTAGGAAAAGACGAACTTTTTCGAAGTGGTCTTAATTTGATTCTATTATCACTCATTCTAAATCAGTTCATTCAATTCAATTTCATGGGACTTGAAATTGGATAAAAGAGTCTGGAGATTTAACTTCTCCAAATTTCAAACTATTTCAAAATATGATTTTAAATAATTCATTAACGTAATTATTTTTTCAAAGCTGATAACCTTTTAACACAACGCGCTTCGAAAAGTATAGTTGGGCCGCGTTGGTCACGTGACAAATGTTATGGTTCAACTCTTAAGTAGGCTATGATCACAGTATGTACTCTACGGATAGGGTACATCCTGTGCTATGATCCATGTTAGCTTTACGATCTCTGCAAATACCTTCTATAACTACAAACGTAAGTGTAACTTCATCAACAAAAGACTTGAAGTAGAGGGGTAGCTTGTGACGTACCTTGCTACTTTTTGGCGATTTTTACTTACGACGTCTTCAACACTCAAGTCTACCAGATCTGAATCCGATTGACTTTTATGTTGGCTTCTCGGGCGCCAGATTTTTGTCAAGGTTTACTCCTCGTTAAGGGCTTCTGCTAGGACCCTTACCACAAAGCGTATCACTGTGCTATCTATGGATAGCCTTGTCCCAGGGTAGTCTCAGTGAAGTAAGTAACCAGAGGTCAATAGGGCAGACTGAATAGTATTAGAATTGCTGGCTTTAATTGCAAATAATACTTGGTTACTTCTTGACTATTTAAATGATGTTCCAGAAAGTCATGTTAGACAAACACGGAACTATTTGACTGTCTCTATAATAATAATTTATTCCGACCCGGGATCACAAGGAAGCTCAGAAACAATAAACGCAAAGAAGGTGGTCCAAGCACGTTATTTCCTTATTATAGCCTTACAAACAAATAGTCATATGAATATTATTAAAAGCAGCTATTCATCATCAATTAGCAAAATTACCTAATACTTCAATGGTAACTGGCGGAACACTTACTTTTTGATTTCGGCAGTATAAATAATTCAATCACACTTCAGTTGGCTCACTTACTATAATCTTCATATTCAATTTAACGTTTGCGGGAACGCCCCATGGAGGTGCTGGTCAAGTCACCTACACCAGCTCCAGCCGAGACCTTTTTGTTCATTTCGCGCTCATGATGCTCCACCAGTTCCCCGATTCTGTGCCGGGGTTTTATGCTCACATCTGTTTCATTATCTTTTGTTGACACGAAATATACACGGTTTCTGAATGAAATGAAATATACGCGGCTTATGAATGGAAATGTTTGCAAATCTGATGCTTAACCTACACGGATGTCTATGCCCGGTACTATCTATATTCCTATACAACAATATAATTATTCAGAATTATGAATTCTAAATACTAATATAAACGAAATCTAAAATGTACAACCTACGTGTTTCCCATTAAATAATTATTCAAGATTTTAGAGCTTCGACAATACCGTTTAGGTTTATTGGGGCATGGCCAGGATTGAATGTGACAGGGGGTGAACATTAAATGTAACAGAAAAACACAGTTGTTCGTACAGTTCGATAAAATACCATAATTCGATTTGAAAAATGAATATGGATGCCATAAATACCAGTCCAAAGTCACTTTAAAGCGATCTACACAATTTAAAAAATTACTTTTGCATGGGTTTCTTGGACCCCCAGGAGTATTAATTACACTTAACCCCTTTGCGGACGGCAAAAACGACGAAGTTGAGGCGTTTAAAGCCCCCGAAGTGCCCAGAAATTGAGCTTTCAATAAAAGAAAAAATTATTAATGACAATTTGGTCTTGAAAATCTATACTCGGGGGTTTTCGAAGTCGCTGATCACGAATCCGAGGTCCCATTTAGGAAAGTCAACATGGCGGACCGAAAGTCGAGCTTTTTTCCATACAAATATTTAGAATGGACATTTTGTCTTCAAAATATATATGTACTCTATATTTTTGCTGACGTTGGAAAATTTGTTTTCACTTATTACAAGTAGAGTTGTAACAAGACCCAAGTAAAATAATAGCCTACTATATCCTATAACTCCCGTGTTTTTCAAGTACGAAACAATTTTACTTCATATTTTTCATAATTCATGTTAATTAGACCTCAGATTTGTAATTCGCGACCTCAAAAACACCCAAGTACCCGTTTTCAGCCCGTAAACTAAAAAACAGGATTTTCATGAGAAAATGACGCTACTTCCGGTCCGCCATTTTGAATTTACAAAATTAGACTTCAGATTCGTAATCAGCTACCTTGAAAAGCCCCAAGCCAAAAATGAAAAAAAAAAGGTTTTTCATTTTGAATTTGCCTAATTAGTCCTCAAATTCGTAATCAATGACCTCGAAAACCTTCCAGTTTGTTCAAGGCAAAATATCCATTTAAAATTTTTTTATGGAAAATACCTTGACTTTCGGTCCGCCTTATTGAATATCCTAAATCGGACCCCCGAGTACAGATTTTCAAAGCAAAATTGTCATTAAATTTTTTTTTTCTTGATAGCTCAATTTCTGGGGCAATTTGGGGGCTTTAACCGCCCCTAACTCCGTCATTTTGTTCATCCTCAAACGGGTTAAGTGTGATGAATACTCCTGGGGGGTCGAGGGAACACGATGCAAAAAGAATTTTTCAAATCCGAGCTACTTCCCCACTTTTAGACTTTTGGCACTTTTTCCCGGCTTACTTACTGGACTAATTACACCTGTGGGAGTGGGTAAAAATTCGATGTACACCAATATAAGGAAGACCAGAAGTTCAATCTGACTATTTTATGAAGGAAAAAGAGAAAAGTACAAACGCTGGTATCGTTCGGATATTGAATTTGAAGTTCACAATTTCAAATCAAATTCATCTATTTTTCAGGGACATGTACACTTTAGTTTAAAGATTTGAAAACTTTAGGTACCTACCTTTTCACTCCATATTAGAAGGCCATCCGCACTAACAGTTGTAAAATTTATGGACAATTGATTAATGTTAGTTGACAAGATATTGCGTTTCTTATCCAGCTTCTTATCAACGATTAAATAACTAGATTTTGTGAATTCTGGAATGTTTACTACAATTTCATTCTCGCAGAAAGCTCCGTTCCATCCCATGTGGCAAATGCATTTATTATCATTGCATACGCCAACACGATCACAAATTTCGTTTGTGCAGTTGTATATTTTTTGGCATGTATCTCCAAAATACAACGGTGGGCAAGTACAATGTGGTTTCATGGACGAATCAAGCCAACAGGTACCTCCATTTTGGCAAGAATCTCCACCACATGGAGTTCCATCGCAGTCTATTACGTTTCGAGCAGATAAGATGTTTTCGTGTATTAGCGGAATATCAATTGAATCTAGTCGTACTCTACGAATACATCCGATATACAACGTAGGTAGACTACTAACAGCATCTAGGGGTAGAGTAGACATGTCCGGAATGCCACCTGCAATTATATAGGATTGTAAAAATAAGAAATACGTACAGCGACACATATATATAGATAGGAGTACCTCAAGGTACGGTTCTTGGACCCCCGCTTTTCATCACTTACTTCAACTCTTTACTAGACACACATAGAGGCGGCACTATAATACCATATGCTGGTGATACAGTTCTAGTTTTTGAAGACAACACATGGCACACTGCTAAGGAAAAGGCTCAACATGACATATTCATAGTTAAAACCTGGCTAGGCTTCATTAAACTGTCTTTAAATGTAGGCAAAACGTCATGTACAGCCTTTTCTCTGACAGAAGCAAACAGACCGATTTCTCTAAATTAAAATTTGAAGACTCAAATCTTGAAATAAACAGTACTGATGAAACCAAATACCTGAGTATAATTATTGACAAACACCTTAAATGGACATACCACATTAATACGTTAACAGCAAAACTACGAAGACATATATAAATTTTATGAGCTACGAAAGTTTATAAATGAAAAATTATCAATCATTTTCTACCAATCGTTAATTGAATCTATCCTAAGATACGGTATTGCTGTGTGGGGTGGTCTTTATAATAATATAATATAAAATTTTCAAAATTATTTAAATAATACTCCGAAAAAAAAATTCTACAAGCTTACTATGCAATGAAGAATTTCTGAATACACGCTCACTGTATTAACACACATGCTGCATATTCATCTACAACATCCCTATTTGAAGATTAATCCAACACATAAGCATGAAACTCGGTCGAAAGTTAATAATATACTAATAAGTTCCTTTTATCAGAAAGCTGCCAACCAGAGGTTCATTATGTCAATAGCTCCTCAAATGATCAATTCTTTACCACTAAACGTAAAAAAAAACAATCTTAAAACATTCCAAAAAAAATCTAAACAGTATATAGGTAAAAATCAAACTAAATACTTGGATATCATATAATTACTGTAAATACATGTATTTAGTAATTCCAAACAATGTAATCTGAATGTATAGCATCATAATTTGTGTTTGCAACTTAATTCTCGTTAGAGAATTTTTTTTTTGTTCCGCCTGTCTTTCCAACTACACGAAATTCGATTTGCTTAATATTATTATATTAATACTTTGTCACAAATAGCAAAATAATACAATAATAAATTGTTCTGTACACAAACTGTGTATATAATTTTAGAAAAATACCTATGAAATGTAAATACTTACACTATGTGTGTACCTACTATATACTATTGTAATATCGATTATTACTATTGTAATATATATTGACATATATTTACTGCTATCCGAGACCTCCTGTGTAGTCAAAATTAACAAAAAATCAAGATCGCACATGAGTATTGCGAGATACTGGTTAGGTTAGAGAGACGATCAAAGGAATCGTAAGGTTTGAAGGTAAGGTAAGTAAAGTATATATTCAAATAATTTTTGGAATTAAAAAAATATAATGAAGGACATTAGATTGGAGATTAATTCTCTTATTTGCTGGTAATTTATAAATAGGCTCAACTTCTGCTTCGAAAGTATACTTTTGGCTTCCAATTCCATGAATATTTAGAACTCATCATATTTTTAAGATCATGTAATGATGCCCCAAACTTCAAACAATCCCTACAAGTATTAGCTAAAATCAATTTGTGAGTTGATAGTTTTCTTTAATTAGTATTGTTGAGAAAATCGTGCCCACGCAGGTGAGGATCCAGGTGGCTCATGGGAGTCCTAACCCCTCCTTCAAAGCATGAAGTTATTTTTTTCAATTATGGCTGTAATAGTTAAGGTAAATAATTTAAGAAATCTCTCTTGTGTAAACTTGAGTGAAATTCTCTGCAACCGATATACTAAATTTGTGATAATTAGTATCACAATGAGCCTTGAACTTCTCGGTACCCTTTTTCCACGAATCGAAAGAACTCTCAATTAATTTGACGAATGTTTCATGATCACCTTTGCCACAATTATTATTATTGACGAATAAAAAACACACTTCACAAAATACACCATTCTCTGATTTTGAATAAGCTAACCATTTATATGTGGTCATCCATTCACGTTTAAGCTTGCGCCCATTTATTTTCTCAAAAACAAAAGATCTGTCCGAAACTAATTCAGATTTCAGTATTATAACTTTCAAATCATCGTCTTTAAATATCGGATCGTGTCTTTTAAACTTAGCTAAATCGATAGTTTCAACATTAAAATTAAGACTTTTCTGGATCTCATGTTTTTCAGTCACATTAGCCACATTTTCAAGAACAAAACTGCCAGCATCTTGATTATTTTCAAAAAAATTTGTATTTCCTACAGTCGCGGTTTTTATCTTTTTTGAAAAGAAACTGGTGATTAAAACCTTTCCATAAATTGAACTTATGGTTTTGACAAGAAAAATTGAAATTTGTGTACTACCAATATAATATACTGAACTATAATAATTTAATTTATATTATGTGGAGCATTTTTTGAAGCTCTTGAAGATGAATCTTTGAAAAGGGCCGTGATGTTGAAGACGTTGAGAACTCCGTGTTGGTCGTTGTAGTTATTATTCTAATAAGATGACAATAACCGATCGGTGGCAGTAAATGTTTATTGCTTTGTTATTTCGATGTACTTGGGACAAAGCTTTATTATTAGGATTTTAACCCCGGAATTTCTAGCGGTCGGTAGTTCTTCATTCACATTTTAAACATCTTTATCTAGTATGTTTATTTCCTGATTTTGTCATGGAAATGTTTTTAGTTCGTATGAATAAAAAGTCAATTTTGGATGCTAACACTAACTATATTACATAAGATTAAAAACAGGTTAAATTTACTACGTGTTATCCCAAAGGAGGGTTGGTTTGCACTGGTCAAGTGGTCATGCAGATAATTGTTAACATTGATGAATATGTACAGAAGAATGAATACGTAGGAACCCACCACTTGTTTATAACTATACCGTCGGTAGAGTAAAAATACCCCTGTACTGTTACAAGTAATATAGTAATAAAAAAGGGAAACTGGATATTTCGCAGCCCCTTATTTACAATATTGAACTCAATTTTGAACAAGTTTAACTATGATTATTACATATTTTATTTATTTATATATTATTCGGCAGATATTATAAGATATACATCATTATTGATTAAAGGAAAACGTTTTGAAATTGTGAGTTTAATAAAAGGTTGTGTGACCCCTCGAATTCACACTGGTCCTTCGAAGAAATGGTACAGTACATACTAACACACACATAACATTTCAATATAATATATAAAAAAATTCGGGGGGGGGGGGGGGGGGGTTGGCAACTGCCCCTTCTGCCCCTTGCTGGCTACGTGCCTGACTTATAATGTTCGAAGAGAGATAGGTATTCGAATTTGTATAATACAATTTGCAGATGACATATGCATATATTTTATGAATGCTGATATTAATGTCTGTTTAACAAATATTCAAGATTTCATTAACATAGTTAGTGCGGGCCTATTAAAACTGGGGTTATTGATTTCGCCTGAAAAATCAAATATATGTGTGTTTTCAAGAAGACGTAGTAATGTTCAGTTCAATATTTCTCTGAATAACACTATTATCCCACTTAAAAATGAAATAACTTTTCTTGGCATTCATTTGGATAGCAAATTACTCTGGAATGCACATATAAGCAGAATTTTAAGGAAATGTGAAAAAGGTTTGAACATATTAAAATTCGTTGCTTACACAAATTGGGGAGCAGATCCACGTATTTTATTGATGTTTTACAAGAATTTCATCAGGTCCTCATTGGACTATGGCTGTTTATTTTATAGTGCTGCAGCCAAATCCCATTTATCAAAATTAAATGTTCTACAAAATAAATGCATGAGAATTTGCTTAGGTTATCTTAGAAGCACGCCTATAGATGTAATGTTGAACGGAGCCAATGAAAGTCGTCTTTAAATAAGAAGAAACTACTTAGCTCTCAAGCACATATCAAAAAAATATGCATCTCAAGCTAGTTTTTTAAATAAACTTCATAATTTTTATACGTCGTCCTTGACTCATGTATATTGGATTAACAAAAAATTACCAGCTATACTCGAATTTTATGAAAAATTTTTATCGTTTAGAGAAATTTCGTTTACTAGCAACTATTCTGGTATGTTTGGCATTGACTTTGATGCTTCTAGACAGATCCCTAACATAATAATCCCTAAGTATGACTCAATCTGCAACAGTACTATCAAAGCCCATTTTAATTCTATTATGTCAAATTATGTTACAAGCTACAAAATCTATACAGACGCTTCCAAATCCTTATCGGGTACCGTCTAGCTATATATGATGTTCATAGGAATTTTAGTAACTCCTATAAAATAAATAATATGTTCTCTATTTACAATAGTGAATTATTAGCTATATATGAGGCTCTAATTTATTTCGAAGAAATTCATGTAAATTCTGATTTAATAATTCTATCAGACAGTTTGAGTAGCTTACTTTCAATAAAAAACTTGAGATTCAACTCTCATTCTTCCTACATTATCTATATGATCCTTCAAAAGGTAAACCAAATTAGGCAATACAATAAAAATGTTACCCTTCTATGGGTTAAGGCTCATTGTGGTATACGCTATAATGAGGTGGTTGACCAATTAGCCAAAGAAGCTACCAACCTAGTAAATGTACAATCCTTTAAGATTCCTGTTAACGATATCTTTAGTCACATTAATCGTTTATGTACATCTAAATGGAGCATGTTATACCAAAACTCGAACACTGGCAGCAATTTTAAATCTTTTATTCCAAAAGTGATGACTCATTCTTGGTTTTCAAATATCCTAATTGAGAATTCCTCAACCAAAGCCTTTATCAAGACCATATGTCGAATTAGATCTGGACATGCAATCTGTCCTCAATATTTATACAAAATTAATATAAATGAAGATCAATTGTGCACTTGCGGCGCTATTGGTTCACTTACTCATGTAATCCTAGACTGCCCTAATAATGAAGCTCAGAATAATATTTTTTTGAATAAAATTCATTTGTTCAATATAATTAAACCAATTAATTTGAATTCAATCGTCTTTTGTGAACATTCCAATGCACTATTGGAACTATTTGATCATATCCGAAATATAAACATGGTAGTATAATAGCTGTCTATTGTTATTATTTGAGGTTAGTTGTTGTTATAATCCCATCATAAATCCTTCCGTGGCCCAGTATTGTATGTGTATGAAGAGTAAATGCCACGATGGGCCCCTTGGCCAGTTGTGTCCTTGTCTTATTATATGTTATCCTATGTTAAACTTCACCTTGCATTTCTTCGTTGTCCGTAATTGGTTTATAGGTTGATAGGTTAAATTTGTTCGGTATTATGGTACTTTTATTTCTATCGAAAAATGGCTACATAAACAAGAGGCCAATATATTGAGATACACACACACACACACACACACACACACGAATTTGTCTTGAAGATTTGGAGGCTATAGGCATAGGGAAAGCCCTCACTAGGTAAAGAGTTCCACAACTTCGCTATTCAATAGAAAAATGAAGTCTGGTAGGAAGAAGTTCGGCGGGTTTCGAGCGTCTAGTACGCCTATCTGGAATCTCTCGTGGTGGAACAACAGACGAGATGTCTTATAAACACCGACCATGGAAATATACGAGGTCTGTCCCGAAAGTATCCGACTTGCATTCATATCTTCGCGCCACAATACTCAGGCGACCTCTGTAGGGTACGAACGTCACCAGTAACTCCTAACCGTCCCCTTAGTTACCGATGAGACGCCTTAGTAGTTTCCGCGCAGCGTGTATTTGTTCACTACGTCTTTTTTGCGTTCGTCGGATTTTGTTTATTGCTAAAAATGACGGAAAGAACTGAACAGCGAATTTGCATAACATTTTGTTTTAATCTTGGTAAAACTTGTGCGGAAACTATTGAAATGTTACAAAAGGCCTTTCGAGACGAGTTTATGGTCAAAACACAGATAAATGAGTGGTATAAGCTGTTTAAAAGTGGCCGCACATCTGCTGGCAGTGATCCTCGTTCTGGTCGACCTTCGACGGGAACAACATCGAATAATGTTGAGCGTGTGCGAGTTGCGATTGGAGAAGATCGTCGTTTGACTGTGAGGGAACTAGAAGATGATCTTGGAATACCAAAAAGTACTGTTTGGCGAATTTTAACCGAGAATTTGGGAATGACTCGTGTGTGTGCAAAATTCATCCCGAAACTGCTCTCAGAACAGCAAAAAAAACCTTCGACTCAGGACTGGAAATGATCAATAGTGATCGCTCCCTGCGACTTTTGCTTATTTCCTAGAGTGAAAATGCCTCTTAAAAGACACCAATTCGACGACAAAGAGACTGTTGAAAATAATGGGACGAATGCACTAAAGGCGATTCTAAAAACTGACTTAAAACTGCTTTAGAAAGTGGAAGCATCGATATGAGCGTGTTGTTCAATCAAATGGGGACTACTTTGAAGGATGCCACCAACCGCATGACGAAGAATGAGTCAAGCGCCGAGAAATCGAGGTAGTCGGATACTTTTGGGACAGACCTCGTATATAGAAAATGAAGAGATCGCCCACTTTTCTACGATGTTCTAGAGAGGTCAATGAACTCGTAAGTGACATCATCAATCAGATGAATAGCTCTCTTCTGGATAGAATCCAAGAGCTTCAGCGTAGGTATGTTTGGGGCTGAACTCCAAACATGCGAACAGTACTCCAGGACAGGTCGAATCCGTGCTTTGTGGGAAGCTACTGGGATGTAAAGTAGGTCTTGGCACGGGATAGAAAACCAAGTTTTTGGAAGCAGTTTTCGCAATGAACTTCACCTGATCATCCCATGAGAGGGTGGTGATCCCGAGCATGGATATGGAAGACTTCATAGGATCTTTAAAATTTGTAAAGCCACAGATTTAATATAAGCATAAACAGAAGTCCAAATGGCAATTCAATAGCGTCTCGTATACAAGGGTTGACGACGCTACAGAATCACCATGAGCCTTGTTTGAGACGGTCATTTATAATATTCCTTCGTATTTTGTTACTAACTAATTAAATATAATGTGTTCTATTAAAATCTGACTATAATTCAACCAGATTCTACTCCTAAGCTGTGGACAGGACAGGTGTTCACTTCCAGCAGAACGTTGATATGGAGCAGAAACAAAGTTGGTGCCAAGACAGATCCCTGTAGAACACCTGCGTTGATAGCAATTATATCGGAAGACACTCCTTTAACCACCACATGGAGTGATCTATCTGAGAGAAACCTCGATAGTAAACGGCAAACCATATCACGGAAGTTTCCCAAGAAGGTTTAGGTGTCAGACTCGGTCAAATGCTTCGGATGTATCCAATGCTACAGCTAGTGATCACCCATGTGTTACGCAGGCAAACACGTCTCATGTTGATCTCTGCTGACGAAAACCATATAGCCGGTCATTCACGATTTAGGAGCTCTCTATAGGATGAGATCGATGTTGATTGCTTTCTCCATCACTTTAGAGGTCACAAATAATATTGCAATGGGTCTATAATTATTAGGAAGGGTCTTCATTCCGTTTTGGAACTGGTTGAATTTTAGCTGTCTTCCAGCAAGAAGCAAAAGTACCAAGTTTGTATGAAAGGGTAAACTACCTGCAGAAAACTGGTGTTAATTCAGGCGCACATTCCATCTAGCTCCATAGACTTTTTGTTTGGTATTGAGATCAAGTAGAATGCGCCTAATTCTGCGCTAACGAAAGGCATATGGCTATCGATGGCAGCAATATTAGAGGGGCCTTCTCTTGAGGATCCAAAGTGGAAATTGTTGCAAAAATTCTAGCAATAAGTTTGGCTTTTTCTTGTGGTTTAGTGTGCCATCATATTTGGTTAGGGGAGGGAATAAATTGGAAGTGAAATTTCTACTAATTGCTTTGGGGAAAGTCCAAAACGAACGGAAGCCAATGGAAACGTATGGTTCAGGGTTGCTTGAAAATTCTGGATTCTTTGATACAGATCATTCAGACTTGTTTTGGGGTCCTCTAGATGCTGCTCAAGATTCTCCCGACTGTACCCGTAAGTGCAATAACTGCAGAGGGGAGCTTATAGACTCTACGGCGCCGGCGGCTCAAAACTTGGCTGAGAGCAACCATGGAGGAAGAAAGGCTCACTGGTCTAGCGCTGCTGAATATTCACCGCCAGATTCAGCTTGACTTGGAAAAAATTATTACGAGATTTGCGAAAAGTTCTGAAAGACGAGTTGAATTTATCATCTAAATCTAGATTGCATCAATATGTCGTGTGTTCTAAAGTTGTAAGATGAAAAATGAAATATGAAAAAGCGAATAAAAATGTTTTTAATGCTCTGTTGTGCCACCCCCTCTCATTACAAAAATCGAACTCTGTATCCGCGTCTGTGCCCGGAGCTAGTGGCCTACTTCGCCCTCTAGTGCATTGCTGAAAAACAGTTTCTTCTGTTGTGCCACAAATATAATATACTAAACAGAATAATTGGATTAGGTTGTTATAGTTACGATTTTGTTTTGAAAAACTTTATAAATCTACATAAATAGGAATCACGTATTTGGATGCATTTTTAGCTACAGGCCAACAAATAGGTACAACTCAAATCACAAAAGGATGTGAACAAAATTGCAATGAGTGTACAGCTGTTTCAACCGGCTTCTCGTCAAAAGCATTTTTTATTTGTCAAACATCATCATTTGTATTTGGACCTATAGGTCAATAATTGCCTTGAGTAAGTTAGGTATATTTCTCCATATGTCCATTTATTTTTACGGCATTCAACCGAACATAAACATATAATTACATCCCAATTACTGCGCAGAATTTGTATCTAAATTATATTCATCCGTAAGGTAATTCACACTAACATATTCTAACCCATAATTAATTACCTAGGTGAATGACATCATTAGATAGCATTGCAAAGTTGTAATTTTCCATCAGTCCCGTATTGATAATACTTTCTACAGATAAGAATATTTTCCTTCCAAATACACCAAAATGAATCCTATTCCATGTTCCTTGTACCAACAACTTGCTGCTTCTTACAGACACTGTATTATGTACATTGGTGTTGCCTCTACCTATAAAATAATTTAAAATGAATAAAATGCATCATCAATTCATGATTTAAAATGCTAGTTGTCTTTATATTTCAGTGGTTTGTCCTTTGAAGGGTACGTGTTATATAATCTTGCTCACCTCTCTTGATTCTTAATTCTAAGATACCACTTTGCAAAGATAATGAAATAAAGTTATTCCCTCCTGTGAAGAATAATAATCCTTGCGAGCTTAGGGGCTTTATTTCCATGTTGATGTTAAACTTTGTGTGGGAGAGTTCATATTCTTTGAGCATTAAAAAGGATCTACTTCCTCTAAAGCTAACATCTGTTATATTCTCTTCTGAAAATAACAAGATGTAATTCATTGCTAAAGCTGGATTACTTATATGATACATATACCTTTTTCGCAATATTTCCCAATTTTTCCAAACGGACAATCACATTCGTAACCTTCTATCAAGGGCACGCAAGTCGATCCTGATGAACAATTATGAAAAGATGAATCACAAGGATTTTGTTTAGATAGACAAAGCGGCCCATACCAAGAGTCTTGACATAAACATCTGAAATTTCAATAATGTATATAGTCGAGGAAATAAAGCACTAAAATAGGCCAAATCTGGGAAAGTTGGCGCAGTTGGATGGATTGAGATGCGGTTTTCTGCATTCAATTCAGAAAGTGATTTAGAAACTTTGTCCGGTATTTTTGTTTTGCGGAAAAAAATTTGTTGCATTTCTACAGCCAAAAAATGCATTTTTCTAAGTGCACTTTTTGAGGTGAATAAAAAAACGGACTCGAATTGGTTTCTCGGGGGTTTTTGGGGTCACTGAACACGAATATGATATTTAAAAAATTCCCTGAGGTCGCCTTGGATCTCCCCGGGGGTATACTAGCGTCCTGACGTCCTGGATATCGACGAAATTAATGAAAAAATTATTTTTAATGTTTGTCAACTGTTCGAAAGGTGATATGAAGGTTGCTAGTGATGATAACGACATGAAAAAACTCTTCTGCAATACCTGGTGTACCCTGCGTTCGAGTAACGACGTCATCTTCTAGGAATTTGCTAATTTTTCTTCATAAAAGGTAACAAATTCTAGCTCTCGAGGGTTTTTAAAGTCGCCGATCACGACTGTGACACTCACAATGTTCTGCAAATTACCTGGGGGTATTTCCGGGACACTCGAGCCCTGTGTATCCACGTCATCTTCTAGGAATTTCTTGTTTTTTTTAAATTAAATGTAATAAATTCTAGATCTCGGGGGTTTTCAAAGTGGCCGATCACGACTGTGACCATGTTTCCATGCATAGTCGTGATCGGCAACTTTGAAAACCCCCGAGAGCTAGAATTTATAACATTTAATTTAAAAAAAACAAAAAATTCCCAGAAGATGACGTAGATACACAGGGCTCGAGTGTCCCCGAAATACCCCCAGTTAATTTTCAGAACATTGTGACTGTCACAGTCATGATCGGCGACTTTAAAAACCCCCGAGAGCTAGAATTTGTTAACTTTTATGAAGAAAAATCAGCAAATTCCTAGAAGATGACGTCGTTACCCGGACGCAGGGTACACCAGGTATTGCAGAAGAGTTTTTTCATGTCGTTATCATCACTAGCAATCTTCATATCACCTTTCGAACAGTTGACAAACATTAAAAATAATTTTTTCATTAATTTCGTCGATATCCAGGACGTCAGGATGCTAGTATACCCCCGGGGAGGTCCAAGGGGACCTCAGGGAATTTTTTAAATATCATATTCGTGTTCAGCGACCCCGAAAACCCCCGAGAAACCAACTCGAATCCGTTTAACTCATTATTCATCGAGTAATTAATTTTTTCTTATTCACCTCAAAAAGTGCTCACTCGTAAAATGCATTTTTTCGCAAATTCAATAAAGAGTTTGCCCAAAGAAATTACATCCTGAATCGAATGCAGAAAACCGCGTCAATCCATCTGACTCCACCAGTTTTTGAAGGTGGAATACTTTAATTCCTCGACTATATGAAAATGTAAGCTAGTAGTTCAGTCAAAGTAGACAAAAAATCACTTGATTTCAGAAATGATGGGGATAGCAGCCAAACCAATTTCGTTCGGTCGGGGGGGGGGGGGGCTGGGGTGGTATGTAGGAACATTTTTGCACAATATGCCTCCTTTTGTTTTGTGGGTGTGTTAGCCATAACTACAATTGTTTTCATTTTTTGGCCGATTTTCACTGTTTTTGAAGTGTAGTTTGTTTAGTTTACGTCTGAGATGAAAATGACCTGTGTAAAAGTGGTTGGTAATTTTATGGTCTACAAGACTCAGGCAAGAAAAAATTTTGAGCCATTACAAATTTTCCGCTATTGATGGAAAATTGTAAACAGAAATTTAAACAAAATCTTAGAAGTCCACATATCTCGCGAAATCTGGAAGTTAGCGAAAAATTATTAATGACCAAAAATTTTCAACTAATTTTTTCCTATACGTTGGCATTATTTAATATCTGGACTTCTAAGATTTTGTTTACAATTTTTCATCAATAGCTGAAAATTATTAACGGCTCAACATTTTTTCTTGGCAGGGTTTTGTAGCTCAAAATAGCCAACCACTTTCACATAGGTCATTTTCATTTCAGACTAAAACTAACCAAACTACACTTCAAAAACAGCGAAAATCGGCCAAAAAAATGTAAACAATTGCATTTATGGCAAACCCCCACAAAAAAAAATGGAGCATATTGTGCAAAAATGTTCCTACATACCCCCCGACCAAATGAAATAGTTGAATGCTATCCCCAACATTTCTGTCACCAATGTCTACTACTGCACTATAGATATAGTTATTGTTGGATATTTTGGGGAAACTAATATTGTCTTATATGCCTTATTAGTTGGGTGAATTAATGGTACTATTAATACAATATAATGTGGTTCTATATTCCATATTCATTTGGATTGGGCTAATGCAAATTAAATCTTGGGGAATTATTATTATTATTACTAAGGGGGCGGACCATTGCGGTCCCTTAATGCCTAGGCCGAAGTTTTTTTGCACCCCGTGTCACGTGTCACCTAGTGTAGCGGTTCCCCTCACGAGTGTTCACTCAGCTACCAAAGGCGCTTATCCCACTCGGAGTGTTCACCATGCTTCCTCAGGTAAACGATTCCTGACGAGGTTAATACCATCTTCGTCATATATTATTTAACGGGTTCCCAGTTCTCCACAGTCCTATTGACATAGGTCTGTGGGCAGCTTTTGTTGCAGCTCCTTTTAATGTCAGGTGGAATTTGGTGGCTTTCGTGGCCGCACGTAGGATGAGTTTTCTCAGATTCTCCAGGTCTGATTGGGTCGTTTTGAGCTCTGGTGATCACACCACCGAGGCATGTCAACTTCGGTTTGAGTATGGCTTCGAAGATCATCATTATGGTGTTTGGGTTGAGGCCCCAATAGTTATTCTCCACAACCAGGAAGCTGCAGTAAATTTGCGATACTGTTGTTCTAGTTGTGGTTTCGATAGCTAAGATGACTCCTTCGTATTTAGCTTGGTCGCTGATTTTAATCAACTGCTATAGTCAGTTCGCTGGTGGGTACTGTCTTGTACTTCCTAGTGAAAGAAAACTACAATTTTTGGTTCTTTAGGGTTAATCTTCAACCCTTTGTCACTACACTGCAATAGAAAAGGAGATCATATTATTTCAATATAAAAGTGATAATTACGTGAAAGTGCTCCCATGATGAAGACATGCTCCCATGTTCAAACATCTATATTCGTTGCATTCCGAGGTATCACATTGACCCACCGCTCTTCCACTTGTATAACTGGTCTCTTTTAGTGGCACCAATCCATTGCCTGATTTCAACTGAATGTCATAGATACATCCCATAAAACCAGTATGCAAAGGCAAATCGTGAGGTAATGTTGAAAAATTTCGTGATTCGTGACCGCCTCTCAAAAAGAAATGATCATAATTATTATAAATCAATTAAATACGCAATTAAAAAAGAAGTGTTTGTGAAATTTTCGGATTTCAGAAACATTTCTAGCAACAATTTCAAGCTTAACTTGAATAGAAATTTCAGTGTTCATGGCAGTTTGTGATTGCCTTGAACCTGCTCCAAGAATGTTAGGGATATTGCTGAAAATCAAATAGCGTGAAGGTTGTTTCAGCTGCGAAAATTTTGAGACAAAATTGTACAAAACGCCATTTTATTCTTATAAATGTTTGCCTTTTTATCAATTTCACCAATGATGATCAGTGATCAGCCTATCCTATTTTGAATTAAACGCATCAATAATAATAATAAATTAACAGAGCACAATGACTAGAAATTGTCTTTACAATCGGTATACTGAAACTGATTTTGCGTCAGAAAGGCCCAAATGCTGTTCAAGACCGATATTTTTTTATATATTTCGACTACAAGAAAGGAAAATCTATAGTCTGGTAGGCATTAGTTCGACAGTTCTCGAGCCTACCTGGAATCTCCCGTGGTGGAATAACAGACAATATTTCTGATAACACCGACCATGGAAATATCTCTAGATGAGGGAAAGATCGCCCACCTTTCTGTGATGTTCTATAGAGGTCAATGTATTCGTAAGTGTGACATCACCAATCAATTCGTGCAGTAAGACCAGAGGCGTAAACATCCGCCGAGGGGCCCCTGGGTATGTGTAACTAGCAGGCCATCCCGCATATATTTCTTAACAACAATAAAGATAACATTTCGACGACTGGTATCGATATATTTATGTTATATTATATACAACAATATTGGTCTTACATTAGTAATTTGCACTGCAAACCTTAACTTTGCAAAATTATGACAAGTCCCAAAATATATACTCAAAAAAAATGTTGTTGCAATAATCTTAATTTGGATTACCTCATAAGAAGTGTTTTGTAAATAAAAGATCAATGGAAAACTTATGTAACAAAAAGTGTCAACATAATCTTTTTCTTGTTGTACAGGGTGTCCCATTTTGGGTACTTTTGCGGGTTATCTCCTTTATTTTTAAAGATAGAGAGTTGCAGTTTTCGCGACACTGTGCTACTTTTTTGTAAAACTCAAGATGCCGTCAACAGAATTTCCATAGCCCTTTTAGTTTTTAAGATACAGGGCATTTCTGAAAATGTTGCATTTTGTGACCCCCCTCGTATCTCCGTTATCCTTCAACTTATCGAAAAGGTAAAATAACATTCTAATAGTTTTTTTTTCCGTAAAATGCAGTGGTGTAGATAACTTTTGTTACATATTTACTGTTTTTTAGTTATAAACTAAACTTATGTTTTTTTAAATGGAACACCCTGTATATTTATAGACTATATAATTTGTCATTTTTTTACATTTTCAAAAATATATGATAGTATAAACTTTTTTTCAGAAACACGCAAATAATTGACAATTTTCAGAAATTAAATACATATTTTAATAGTAGGCCATTGATATTGTTTATGACAAGTAACAGAAATAAACGTCAAATCTCTATCGCATTTAAGCTGTTTATTTTCGTTCTTTTGGTATCATTATTCAATAGATATTTATCAATTTTTTTGAATAATGGCAGTTTACGAAAATTATGAGAAATATGATATGATGGTATGTTTTATACAGAGTAATGAAAATTCTGAAGAAGCTTCGGAATTATATTTCCAAAGGTGAGTAAGCTATTATGGCTATGAAAATCTCTATTATCATTTTAATTTTTGCTTGTTAGATATCCAGAAAGAAGGCAACCGTTTTTTGGGATATTTGCCCGTTCAAAAGCAAATTTAGTTGAGCACGGATCATTTGTTCACCCGCGCCCTAAAACATACAACAAAGAGAACAGGGAAAGAAAAGAGATAGATACTTTAGGATATATAGAAGCAACACCTTCGTCCTCATGTAGAAAAATTGAGAAGGAAATTGGTGTGACAAAAACTAACGCTCAGAGGATCTTGAAGAAGTATCATCCATACAAATTTAATATACTACAACATTTGCATCCTGGCGATGCTGAGCGCCGGGCACTGTTTTGCCAGTGGTATTTGCAACAAATCGATGCTAACTATTTATTTGGCAGACTTGTTATCTGGTCAGACGAATGCTTCATTTCAAGTGCTGGCTGGCATTTTCAATCGTCACAATACCAGGAACTGGCATAGTGAAAATCAGCATTTAATGTTCAAAAGGGCACAACAAGGACGCTTTGGAGTTGAGGTTTCATGTTTTATTTTGGGTAGACATATAGTTTATAGGATTTTTGAAGGAGGTCTTACAGCACGTAGATACCTAGAAATTCTTGAGGAAGTTATTCCAGAACTGCTCGTAAACATTCCATTGGCCCAGTATAATGCTGTTTACCTACAGCAAGATGGTGCCCCAACTCATAACTCTAGGCTCTTAAGGGCCTTTCTCAATAATAACTTTCCTCAAAGATGGATAGGTACCAACGGACCTGTTAGATGGCCTCCACGATCACCAGATCTCTCAATTTTAGATTTTTTTTATGGGGCTATATACAAAATGAAGTATATAAAACTCGATATGACGGCATTGCAGAACTTCGAGAGGCAATTCATTTAGCTTTTCGAAATCTGCGAATGAGAACAATGGTTCTTTTGAACGCTATTCAAAGAATCTCAAAGATGTGCCAATTTTGCATTAGAGAAAATAGTAGTCAATTTGAACATCACATTAATTTTTTTTTAATAATGTTATTTTTTTGTGTTTTTGTTATATTGTCACTTTACGCCATAAAACTGTTGTTACAAACTTACTGTTAGAAAAAAGATCTATGGGAATTTATTTTTATAGATACCTATATACAAGGTATCCAATTATTTGTTAGTAATATGTAACTTGCACTTGTTTATTATTGTTATCCATAGCCTACTATTAAAATATGTATTTAATTTCTGAAAATTGTCAATTATTTGCGTGTTTCTGAAAAAAAGTTTATACTATCATATATTTTTGAAAATGTAAAAAAGACAAATTTTATAGTTTATAAATATACAGGATGTTCCATTTAAAAAAACATAAGTTTACTTTATAACTAAAAAACAGTAAATATGTAACAAAAGTTATCTACACCACTGCATTCTACGGAAAAAAAACCTATTAGTATGTTATTTTACCTTTTCGATGAGTTGAAGAATAACGGAGATACGAGGGGGGTTACAAAATGCAACATGTTCAGAAATGCCCTGTATCTTAAAAACTAAAAGGGCTATGAAAATTCTGTTGGCGGCATCTTGAGTTTCACGAAAAAGTAGCACAGTGTCGCGAAAACCGCAACTCTCTATCTTTAAAAATAAAGGAGATACCCCGCAAAAGTACCCAAAATGGGACACCCTGTACTAACATATTTTCTCGTTACTACCAATCGCTTTTCGTGCTAATTCTATAATGTGTTTTTTTGGCATTACAGGTAACTGCGTTCAAACAATAACAACAGACAATATTTATTTTTGTGCTGTTTTAACGTAACCATTTTTCTACATGTTTGGACAAAAAAGGCAAATGACTTGATCTGGCAATATAAATATCACCGCTCGCCTTGCACTGGTCTATACATTCAATGATTATTTAGAATAACTCTTTCCTGATACCTCAAAGCTTTGAAGAAACATTCCAAAATCTAACATTCATATCAAAATATATAAAAAGTTAATTCCTCAAAATAATTATGTGCAAGTAATTCATGATTTTTGAAAATAGGTATAGTGTATCTTTAGCATCTCTAAACAACTAAATTAAAAAAGAATCAGGCCTAAAGCAGTTCGGGGTTCTAGTCAGCTATAATATAAATAAAAGACATGTAGGTCAGAATCGAAAATTTTTGGGGGATTCGATTGGTGGGGTTATTAGGATCATTCATAGCATAAAACCTCACCGGTCACCCCCCTCCCCTCCCCTTGGTACCAAAAAGGTAATTTCGCATTTTCGAAAATGCACCAAGGATGTTTTTTGAATCGCTGATCACGATTTTGACGTCAGACTTGAAATCAATTCTGGGGGTAGAAAATCGATCAAATTTGCCATTTTTCTACCCCCAGAATTGATTTCAAGTAAATCTGACGTCAAAATCGTGATCCGCGACCCAAAAAACCGCCTTGATGGATTTAAAATCCAAACATATATTGCCAACATAATCTATGAGGGGGCAAAAACGGCCAATTTGATCGATATTTCACCCCTAGAATTGATTTCAAGTAAATCTGACGTCAGAATCGTGATCAGCGGCCGAAAAAAAACCCTTGAGGCATTTTAAATTCGAAATTACCCTTTTGGGGACCATTTCTGGTCCCCACAGGGGGGAGGGGGGAAGGGGGTGGTTGAGCGGTGAGGTTTTTTGTGTTATGAATGATCCTGATAACCCCACGAATCGAATCCCACCAAAGATGTTCGATTCTGACCTACATGTCTTTTTTTTTATTTTTCGGTTCGTTGCCTGAACTATCCCTTGTGCTCTGGGGTCCCGTCAATTACCGAGTTGCTAGAGTGGTTAAAACGCCACTGTAGGGGTAGTCCCTATTTTACAAAAGCTTCGTGACGCCATTAGGGTCCAGATTTCAATCGAGAATATCCGACAAAGTTGTTAGATCATGATGTAAGTCACAAGACATTTGTTACGCAAGGTTCCGATTTCCAGGAAAGATGTTGCAACGGGCGCGAGCGCGCCTTCATTGAGGATGAAGAATGACCTGTTTATTGTTTACAGATGACAGCAGAGTAAGTCGGTTTCCAGATGATCATCGTGTTCGGGTTTGTAATAAAAGGGGCGTCAGAAATAGACGAACTATCCCAATTTTTAGTGGCCGATCTGAATTGTGATACATTTTCATGAAGAATTTGGCGAGCACTTTTTCCTACGATGATAATGTACGCCTACACCGCGCTGCAAGCTCAATCACCATATACGACCACCACTACCCCATTAGGATCTCCAGATCTCAAGAGAATGAGCATGCTGGGGAAATTATTGAGAAATGGCTCAGGGATCATAACCCACAAATTAAGAACCCAGCAGAAATTGGAGATAACTTCCTCGGTTGTAAGCGACCATTGATACCAAAAAATACTTTACTTGGAAAGTATGCCAAGGGGATGTAAACCATTATTATCGGCATCCATGGAGGCTACATAGAATACTAAACCCAAATAATATTATGCTTTTTTAATTACTAATTTTCTTGGTTTTTTAGAAATGCATAATTTTTGAGTTTTGTTCTCTAGATATTATTGGTCAAATAAAAGCTTTGTTAGCCGGAAATAGATTTTTAATTTCATATCCTTATTTTTCTTGGAGCAGTTTATTCAGTTTGGTAATTACAACTTCTAACCTTATCTAGATTTACCTAAACCAATATCATCAATTTATTACTCAACTTGTTGGGTGGCATGTCGTATTTGTAATAATGAGTTATAGTGATAATTATAGTGATAACATTACTACACCAATAAGTTTACTCTATTTAAATGCACTTACCTACATACAGAAATGGAGCCACATCTAAATTTTTAAATGGTCCAGGTGATCTTCCAGTAACATTTCCAATGTTATCAACAAATAACCAAGCTCGACGTCCACTGTATCCCAAGTGTAAAAGGTATTCCTTGCCATCTTTATCAATCGGTTGGCTTGTGAATATTCTTCTAGGTCCTACAGATCGAACTAATTGAAATGTTGTAGCCGATAATGATGAGACTTGAGGATTAGGGGTTCCCAAACATAAAAAGATCAAGACACACCATGTAAATATTTTACGTTTCGATTCAAGCTCAATAGACTACTGTTCTAGATGTAGAAGAGTAAATAGGTACATATATCTTTTGTAACCAATGTTGAGATGAGCGTCTATTAAGCAAGCGTGCAGTGGCGGCTCCTCCAAGGAGGCTAAGGAGGCTCAGCCTCCTCACCAATTTATCTTAATGATCATTCTCCATTTTATTTCCTGTTCCTCTGATAATTTTTAAAATTTTACAATTAATTCCCCGTTCTCAGTAGTTATTTTTAATCTGGGAACAGTGCCCTGAGGCTAGACTCTCTATATATCTCAAACGCCGAGCATGTGTTGTTCAACGCAGTTGCCGTTTTTCCGACCAGTCCGAACGCCAACTGGGTAAATCAGCGAAAATGGCAACACCCTCTGGAGGCTAGCCTGCGGCAGCCGCTAGCAATCTATGAAATACGAGACGTGCGTTCTGACGACTGCTGAGTAGGTCAGTCAGTGCTTGTTTATGTGTTGTCACGCCACGCGAAGTAAGGTTAGATTGTTGTCTGTTGTAAATTTAAAATGAGTGTTAGTGAGTTAGTTGCTGCCTTTTAGAAAATCCATTTAGTGAATTAACATATGATAAAAGTGTTTCTTTTAAATAAACGGCCTTTACCGGATTTGAAAGGATTAGTAATGTCAGGTAACTATCAAAATCGATCATTGTTAATACTAATAGTAGTACTGACAAGACGAAGTTTAAAAAAAAATCATTGATTTCCCTGTAATGCTCCAACTCGATGGAATTTTACATCATGTGCAGTATTTAGCATCCATAAAAATAAAGACAAATTAATTGAAACATTTGATTTTGTATTAAAAGTGATGACTTTTCAACAGATCAGGTTTCAATAAATGCTGCTGTTGGTTTAAAATCTTATTTAGAAATTGAAGAATTTTTGTTTTTTCTTGATAATTTTAAATTAATATTTGAACAAACTGATCTTATTTTTCAAAATTTACAACATAAATTCACTGATATAATTTATTCAAGAGATCGTTTGAAACATCTCATTGGAAAAATTTCAAGTTTCCGTAATACAGAATTTCATTTTAATATTTTATTTGAAAATTTTTCAACTGATGAGGCTCCTCCCGCGAAAAGGAGGAAAATGTATAATTTGGTAGACAAGAAACTACATTATAAACAACTTTTTTTATGAAATTTTAGATACTATTAAAGGTCAAATTGAGATTCGATTTTCCGATTTACATGAATTGAAGTTTTTTGACTTGACGAATAGAAGATTTTTCGAATCTTCTTCAAAAGAGTTCCCCAATACACTTTAAGATAACTTAGTTCTAAAATATAAATTTTTTGATAAAATAGCACACGCAACATGAATTATGCGTTATATACTCGGATAAAGATATTTTAGGCCAGTATGACAGTCACGCCGATATGATAAAATTTATGATAGACAATGATTTGCAACAAGTTTTACCTCAGTTTTATATAGTACTTTTCACCATTTCTGTCACGTCGGCATCGGTGGAGAGATAATTTTCTACTCTCAAACGAATTAAAACTTACATGCCAAATACAATGGGCCAAAATCGTTTATACAATGTTAGTTTAATATCTATTGAAAAAGATTTAGTAAAACACTTAAAACAAAATGATACATTTTTTGATAATATTATTGATCATTTTTCGCAAACTAAAGACCGTAGAATTCCGTTAATACATAAAAAAGTTAATGAAATTAATAAAAAAAAACAAAATACGAAAAATTCCAAAAAAAAAGAAAAAATATTAAAAATCCAAAAAAAATAAAAGACAAAAAAGTAACAACAAATTTTTTGGCAAGAGAAACTCCATACCTCCACGTTGGTCCTTGCTGGGTAATAATTAATTTTGTCACTGAAGTAGCTGGTACGGTCGCTGTGCAAAGGTTAAAAGGCTGTGAATAGAGTATGTTTTTACAAAAACGTTTTATGTCCAGCCTCCTCTCTCAAAAATTCACGAGCCGCCACTGCAAGAGTGATACCTTCCACCCATACAGTTAATATTATGCTCCAAACGACAAGCGAATTAACTGTTGATTTACCGAACTTAACGTTGAACCTGTACTGGTGGTCATGGACGAGGCGGTAAAGGCCCCGCCAAGGTAATTCCCGATAGAGGCGTAGGTTAGAAACTCCAAGCGGCAAGATCATCGCACATTAGTTTGTCAAGTTTTACGCGTTTTTTTCTTCTAATTTTTAGTAATACTAGGTTAGTAGTTCATTTGAATTTTATTTGTAATTGATTGATATTCCTTCTTCATGTATTATTAAACAGCATGTACACCCGGGTAGAGGGTATAGCGCTCACCTAATATCTTCTCGTATCCATGAGTAGTGACTATTAGGCAAAATTGGTGCCTCCCACCCATATAGGTAATATAATGCTCCTAGCAACGAGTTAATTAACTGTTCTGGCCGAGTTGGTGAGACCCAATAATGTATTTTGTTTCCCGATATGAATGTAGGTTCGCAACTCCAAGCGGCAAGGCCATTTTGAGTAAGTTCGAGTCACTGTCTCACTTCTACGTAGAAACCAAGACGTGTCATAAGAGCTGAAAGGAGGATAACCGCTCACTCCGCCTTGAAAAATGTCGGTATCTAGAACTAAATCAACGCTGTTTTTATCTGACTACTGTGAGTTTTAACATCAGATCCACCACTATGTTCGTAATATCTAGGTGTCTTATTGAAAAAAATAATTCAGACAATTGATCTTTTAATATCGGGAAGATACACCAAACCATAAAACATTTACTTGATTTTGACGATCAGTCACCTGGAAACGAATCATATTAAGGAAAATAAAAATAATTATTGTACAATACATTTCTATACCAAGAAACTAACATTTACATTATTCCATTTATACCATTAATAGGGCATTACATACCTCCAAAGTTATTGCTGGTAAATAACAAATTAACTAACTGACAATCCAAAAATATAGTTTTAATTATGACAACAAAATGATATGGATATTATATATTAACTGGTAGCTTCGTTATTGAGGAAAAAAGGAAGACACATTCAATTTACCTGATCCCAAATTCCAGGTGAGCATTATGTATCCTTTAACGAAACTAACAGCTATGTGATCAGATAATGCGTTATGAAAGCCTTCTTGTCCTAGAAATAGCAGAAGAGAAATCTGTTCCATACTGGTAGGTGTAAATTTCAATCTAATTTCCATATTTTTTGAAATGTCTTGTGATATGAAATAGGACACGTACGATGACCATCCTTTCATCATTGGAGAGAAATACGGTTCATTTATTTTGATATCTGCAAATTGAGCTTAATATTTATGAGATCATAGAAATCACATGTATGTGAACGGCGTGTCACTAAGTAATTGTACCAAACTTCAAGCACGTATGGCCTTTTCGAATATAGGCAAAAAATTTTCACTTATAATATCACAAGAGCTTAAATTATTTCCAGGAATAATTTAAGCTTGCGTGGTATTCGGTAAGAAAATTTCACACCATAATTCGGAAAAAAATTATTAATTCAATCTGACATTTTAAATTAATTTCACTGCTTGTCAAGTCCACCACGTTTCGTTAAATAAAAAATATTACCAACTTTAGTTACACCAAATGCTAAAACTCAGATGGGTATTAGATCAGTCTATCGCCCTTTCATAATTTTAGGTCACTAAAGGTGGTAGAAACGTATTTTTTGTTAAAGTAATCCATAACACTTCTAATGTAAAAAATATAATATTAACATGGTTTGTTGCAGTAGGTGGCCGTGATATAAGCGGCCATGCTTTTGACAGTTGAGGTTTATATTGGTAAATTACATCGAGTTACTGTATAGTAAACCAGCAAACAAAGATATTCTTATGTAAAACATTTCTTGTAAGCATTTGCGTTAAACAATTTGAGAAAAATGAAATGCTTTGAAAAGTACAGTTTATGTAAATACTGCAAAGAGTTGAGTCAAGTGCAAATATGTCATCCAAAACTAATATATTTAACGAATTTAATGGAAGATTGCGACCAGGAAGCGTTAGAGTTGAATGGTTTGTTTACGAAAATCCAAGAAAGTCTGCTGCAGATGTCAAGTAAATATGGCCTTTTGCGTAAAAGAGATTTGAACAAAATTGTTTCAAAATATTACATATATGTCTTAAAACACAGACATCTAATTAATTCGTCACCTTCCTATTCACCATTAAGAAGAGAGGATGGGTTAGAATTCAAACAACATTTAAATCTTACTATGTTTGTAGATCCTACGTTTTTTGAAATATAAATTGTTAATGCATAATAATTAAACAAATTTGTGTTTTATGTTTAATGAAACTTTATAGCGAATAATAAATAATAATGTTAATTCTTATAGAAATTTTGCATTATTATTATCTACAATATTTAATGGTTTTATGTTTACCTTTTCAACTGTCAAAAAATTTCCACTTAAATATCGTGGCGTCACGAAAAAATTTCCGGAAATTTTTTTAGTTGTCATGGTAACTAGTCAAAATTAAGACATCTTATTGGTTAAAAAGTAGAGGTGTGAAATTTTCATTAAAATATATCTGGAAATGTTTTTTTTTAACTTTGACATCCTGTGTCTTGGAAACGAAGCATTTGCGGACACATATTAGTAGTTTTTTGCCTATATTAGGGAGGCTTATTTAGTGACACCCTGTGTATATGGAGCGAGGGGGCAAGACAGAGCTTTTTAAATTTCCATGATGATAATCCTTGCATTGAATTGATCAAAATAATCTCAGATCAATAGCCATCCTGTTTGAACGCCAAATGAGACAAAACAAGACTAATTTTGAATTAATTAGTTGAAAAGAAATTAGCACCACCTCCAGACTTAAATTAATTAGATACGTGAAAGTCTAGTTCGGCTCTAAATAGCAACACCGGCACATATGCATGGTCACATACAGAAGAGAATTTATCAAATAATTTCGTTTTGTTTCAATGAGCTTAATTGAAATAACATATTGTTAGAAAAATTTCGGACAGAACCATTAGAAGGTTTTTACATTAATAAAAGCAAATGGGGTGCAACTAAGGACTCAGTTCACGTTGGCAACTAGTGCTGCCCAAATGCAAGAACAAGACGAGACTTAGCCAGTCTTGGTCTTGGTCTTGCGCCAATACACCTGGTCTTGGTCTTGGTCTTGGTATTGCGCTCCCAGTCTTGGTCTTGGTCCTGGTCTTGCAGCAAGAGTCTCGCAAGTCTCGCAAGTCTCGCAATTACCTATTAGTGTTTCTGTTTTTCATTTTTATTCAACCTTTTTATGTTGGCACGATTTACACAAAGCAATTTGGGATGCATGAATTATTTCGAAAAACTCATCAAATTTGCTTTTAGGTCTTTCAGATCTATAACTCCAACTCTCATTACTCCGACTAGAACCATTTGAATCTTCGTCACTCATATCAAATTGTAAACGTGATAAACTTTCCGAGAACAACAAGGATTAGAGTAAAATCAATTATTACATTAGACTCGAAGCAAAGCTCAATTGGGAATGACTGAAATTGAAATAAATACTATTACTTATAGTCCATTCGCTTAGATAGTGTCGCCTTGTACCGCGCCGCCTTGGCACGTGCCGGCTCTCATTAAAGGATGCCGTCGCAAATCAAAGGATGCCGCATGCGGCGTACAGACGCATGATATTGTAGCGTCCTGCTTTTCGCTCTTATACCTACCTTATTATTATAAGTTAGATTTCAAATTAGTTTGTAAGATCTCTTTTTCGGCCTGTAACTTTTGAAATATTAAGAAAATAAACATTTTCTCGGTAACATACTACATATAATTTTATTACGCTTTATTTTTTATAGTTTATTTTTTGTTTTCATTATTGTCATATTTTTATTTATTTTCATACTATATTTAATATATTATTTTTCATTTACTTATTCGGACTGCGTAAATCCCCCCTTCAACGAAAATGCACTGATAGTCATTTATATCTGTACTTTACGTCTCCCTATTTTCTACCTATTTTCTTCTTTAAAATTTTATGTACTAGTACTTTCTTTTATTTTGTTTCGTTTGTTTTCTATGTGTCAATTTCTTGTATTATAAATTAAGCCTGTCCGCTCCCTGAAACGACACTCAGTCCTAACTGCAAGACGCAAGAGTCTCGCAGGCTTAGTCTTGTTCTTGATCTAATCTTGCACCGTCAGTCTTGGTCTTGGTCTTGCTAAAATTACGCGGTCTTGGTCTTGGTCTTGGTCTTGCAAAAATGCAAGAACAAGACCAAGACTGCAAGACCAAGACCGATTTTGGGCAACACTACTGGCAACTTTGTTTAAACAGGAAGTCCTCATATGAATCCTAAAAAATACATAAAACTATTGTTTTACTGTTGGTATTGCAGAACTTGCTTTCGTTTCTGATTTTCAATGACTTCAATTATAAGTCGGATGATCCTAATTTACCAAATCACGGATTATTGTAGATTGAGTTAATAAAAAATATGGCAAGATAACTTCAACAACCTGAGTAGTATTGAGCTCCAAACCTTAAATACCCCGTCTTGTCCTCTTTTTCCTTAATATGTAGTATCCCAATATCAGTACACTCAAATAAAGAACACGTGTTTGGTTACAAAGCATGAATGGCTAAAATTGATTCAAACATTTTCGAAGCGTGTTCGTGTTATCGACTATAACTATTCTAGATATTTTTCACATAAAGATTATATTAACTTTCTATATTTGTTGACCTTATTATAAATTCAATTGACGTATGCATGGAAACTAAAAATCATAATGTGTGATCTGATCTAGTTGTTTTTCGTTGATTCCATTGAATATGGGATACAGCACTGCATGTTAAAGATTAAATTGATATGACTCACCATTCTCACAAAAGTGCCCTTGCTTTCCGTAAGGACATAAGCAAATGTAACCGCTTCTTGGAAAAGTAGCACACGTTCCTCCGAATAGGCAGGGATTGTTTTCACAAACAGATGACTCACAGTAAGTACCCAAATATCTGAACATAAAATGGAAGTGAATGCAGTCTAAATGAAAACAATGTTAATATTTTTATGGCACACAAATTATTGTTCTTAAATACATGATGCACGAGCATGTTCCTTCGTCATTCCATTCGAATCAAATAGTTCAGATTGATTGGACTTTTCCAGAATTGAAAAGTACGAATTATAACATTTTTGCTAGTGTACTGATTTCCTTCAAATTTGGCACGCTCCTTACTGATGTTCTTTTGTATTTAGGTGCAAATTTATGGGTCATTCTTTCAAAATATTTTTTTTTCTTAATTTTGAGAGGTTACAATTAAAGAATCTCAAGTCGTCTTCAAAAAAGGGCTTCTGTTCTATCACGATGTATGAACTGATTTCCAGAAAAACATGGAAAGACTCGGTTTATCGATATACTTTGTTAATAATAAATTACTAGTAATTTCCACAGTCGTCATTTTTTCAACGTCCTCTTTGACTATCAGAAATTGATGTCAAATTTGGATAAAATCGGTAGGTACCTGGCAAAAAACATATAGAAAAGTTTGTATTCTTGCGTTGCTGGAAAAATGTTATATCAACCTTTGGTATTAATTTTTTCCAGTAGCTACCTCCGGAATATCTTGGCTCTTGTTATTATCATCTTTGGAACAGTATCCCATCAGAATATCCTTCTGAAACTCTCTCATCCTGTAAGTTAGGTGATGCATTGTGGGTTTATGCCACATATGGCTCTCTTATATGTATAGAATAATCAATGTTATGCATTGAAAAAAGGTGGTATTGACTTAGAAAGGACGATTCTATGTTGAAAATAACAACGCTTATGAAGGTACCCGCCCGATAGTTCAGGCAACGAACCGAAAAATAAAAATTAAAAATACAGTAATCTAGGATTTCAAAATTTTTTCGTATTTTGTTCCTAATACCTCATAGATCATTCATGACTATCAAGACCGCGGGGGTCGACCTTTCTACCCCCTCAAAACGAGGTTTCAACCCATCAGAGGAGCATTCTTATAAAAACAATCCAAAAGTTCAGAAAATTGATGAAATAAGAGCCGAAAATGACCCCTAGTATGTTTTTTGGGTCGCTGATCACGATTCCGCAGTTTGTTTTCTCGGAAAGATGGGAAATTTGGAAAATTTATATATAATATATAATTTATAATTTTGTTGCAAAAATGACCTATAGTAGGTTTTTTGGGTCGCTGATAGAGAATTCGGGGAATTTGGGAATTTCCTAAGACGGTTATGAATAATAACGTATAATTTAGTTGCAAAAATGACCTCTAGTAGGTTTTTTGGGTCGCTGATCACGATTCCGCTGTTATTTTTCCCAGAGAACTCTCTCCAGAGGGAAAATTCGGGAAATTTGAGATTTTCCTGACTCGGTTATAAATAATGAAGTATAATTTTGTTGCAAAAATGGCCTCTAGTCATTTTTGCAACAAAACTATACTTCATTATTCATAACCGTCTCAGGAAAATCTAAAATTTCCCGGATTTTCATCTGAAGAGAGTTTTTTGGGAAAAGTAACCACGGAATCGTGATCAGCGACCCAAAAAACCTACTAGAGGTCATTTTTGCATCAAAATTATAAATTATATATTATATATAAATTTTCCAAATTTTCCATCCTGAGGGAGTTTTCCGAGAAAACTAACTGCGGAATCGTGATCAGGTACTCAAAAACATACTAGGGGTCATTTTCGGCTCTTAATTCATTAATCTTCTAAACTTTTGGATTGTGTTTATAAGAATGCTCCCCTGAGGGGTTGGAACCCCGTTTTGGGGGGGTTGAAAGGTTGACTCCCGCGGTCTTGATAGTCATGAATGATCTATAGAGTATTAGGAACAGAATGCAAAAACATTTTTGAAACTGTATATATATTTTTTTTATTATGGCCTTTTTCCCGGCTTATTTCCTGGACTACATACTGCAAATGGCGATAGATAAATAGATCGAAATGCGGGCCTTGATAAAGTAACACTATTATAATTTATATCGGATATAGAGAATTGGTCAAATATGCAAAGCTTCATAACGTTATATATTGTCACGTCGACTACTACAGTATGTAAAAATAATTTTTTCTTCAATTCTTCTATATGGAAAGCATCTTAGACTTATTTGCTGCCCCTTTATCACATCTCCCTAGACATCACAATATCATCGGGAATCATCTTATCATGGTTCCAGGATACAGTGGAGTTGAAAGACATGAAATGGCGGGCTCGCTTGGCGACCGGGAATCCTCCCCCCCTCCTTGAGTCAGAACCAATGGTGGCTTCATTAAACAGCGTGAGGGCTCTTGCCCTTCGAGGCTAGCTGAACAAACAATGGTCTGATTTGTGGCAAGAATCAGCAGACCAAGGTCTTCATCAAGAGCCTGTGTTTAGGCTCTCAAAGAAACTATTCTCTCTAAATGGGAGGGACATTAGAGAGCTGACTGGAATCCTCAAGAGTGAGTGTCGCCTCAACAAATTCTTCATATTATGAGCATCACTGAAATGCCGATAGGTGGAAGAAACTGCCTCACACATCCTGTTAGAATGTCCAGCTTTGGCGTTACTTCGGCCAAACAAAGCTGCTTCCAAAGGAACTTATGGAAGCCAGCGTAATCAGCATTCTGCACAAACTTGCTGAAATGAAATAGGCTTCTGATCATGGGGCGCAAAATGGGCCCAATCTAGCGGCCTAGGTGCATCTAGGAGTTAAACGCCAGCCCTTTATTGATGACCATGATGATGATATATCAGAATTTGAAGAATTAGAATGCATTAAAATAATTGTTTCCAAGATTAGGATATGAAACAAATTGTTGTGTATTCTGACTGACTTTTTATTATTTGGAGTGACAAGATATTGTTCACACGAACAGTGTTCATCAATATGTCCCTCTTTTGAGCTGGAATACGTGAAGTGTTTGAAACATTTGATAACTGGATTCCATGACTAGTTAGATGTTATAGAAGTACCTTCGAAGAATTTATCGATACATTGTTGAAATGCCCACAAATCAAGATCGCCTCTACTTATACAAAAATGAAACTTAAGTGTAGAAGAAATATTGTTGTTTCCACTATTTTATGTGTTCACGGAAAGTTTCTCGATAATGTAGCGATGTATCACTCCATGCAGTAGTTGACGGAGTCTTCTTTGATACGTTGGTGTCCCACATGGATCTTTCTTGACACCATATTTGCTTCTGCTACGTAACGACATCCAATGTCAGAGATGCAAGACGGCGACAAGTCGATGCAAAGATGAAGATCTGGCAAGGATTATGGAATACGGATCTAATATTTTAGTAGAGTTTGATGCAACCAAAATTAAGGCTTTGTTTTTCTCCCATAATTCGTATTTTAACTCTCATGGGACGCTCATGTAAGTTCCACAGCGAAAATCGCTTCACATAAACTTAATTTTTTGTTATGTGCCGAGAGATACTTTACTCTCTAGCAGCTCCTCATAATCTACAAGCTGAAGCTCTTCGATTATATTCAGAAGAGAGCAGGTTTGTGATGCCACACTTGCGACTTCATTGATTTCTCCAGAACATCGTAGGAAGGTGGACGATCTCTCCATTTCCTACAGATATTTCCAAAGTTGGTGCTCTTCGAAAATCTCGTCTGTTATTCCACTAAGGGAGATTCTGCGTAGACAGACTAGACGAGGTCAGACTGGCTACTCTTCCAAATTTTTCTATCGAACGGCGAAGTTGTGTGCCTGGTGAGGTCTTTCATGATGCCTATAACATCCGAAGTCTTAAAAGAAAATCACCGCTCACCGCTGGCGCACACTATTTTTCATGAATATTACAGGTTTTCTTCTCATGTAGTCAAAAGATATTAAAAAAATTATAAAATATATCCACAAAACTATGAAAATTCATAATTACCCATTTTTACATTTGCATTGCCAATTATTTTTTGAAGACACACAAGTGCCTCCATTAATACATGGATTTGTTAAACAGGCCAAAGAAGAACACTCTGAAATGGAAGATCCGTCTTCTGCATCTTCAAAAATTTTTATGTTTTTGCCTGATATCTGGAAACAAGTGAACGATTTCAAATTAGAATAAAGTAATAACTTCATAAATTGATGGGAATTCTCCAGTACCTTTCCTTGTCCAGTGTAATACTTAATACTGAGCAAAATTATGGTTCAAGTCAATATAAAATTCTAATATACGAATCTAAGGAGTTATTATGCCCAATGAACTTAAGATTTATAATACTCACCCTCAGATTTTTCATGCAACCAATAAAACCAGGTACTGGTCGGTTGGAATATTTTAACTCAGTAGGAATGCCACCCAAAAATAACCAGAATGTTGATTTGATCAATTTCGGCAATATAGAAACTTGGTCTCCCATCATTGACAGCGTATTATTTACTTTAATTGAAGCGTTGCAATGATTGATGTCTGGTCGGAATTTTAATCTGCAAGAAAGACGATTGAAGTATTTCGTCCCCAATAAAAACCAAAGGACGCCTAGCGACGATATGTTGCGTAATTCGATATCTCCTTTCCGGAGCAACGACTTCTGGGTCAGCAAGGATGTATGCATAGCAACGTAAGCATAGCACGAGGCCAGTGGAACTTTTTCCTAGAGTCAGGGTTATTACGCCTTGTCTTATTTCCATAGGTCGCTTTGATAACGTACGGGCGGGGTCTGCCTCTGGTGTTCTAAATTAAACATATTTTCTAAGCTTTGCACGTGGGGTGGCCCCCTTTTCAATGGTTTCATGAGAACTGATTATTTTTAGAAAAAAGGAGAGTTCTTCAGCACATACTCGCTCGGTAAGCTAAACTTCTTATTCAGCCAGTTTGTACTCCTTAAAGAATAATCCATTGTTTGCATTAATTCAATTTTAACTAGATTCCACACTCAAAGTAAATATAACATTTCTAATTCTTTTTTTTATTGTTGTTGAGGCAATATATCTATAAAGTAATTATCTAGTCAAGTCAATTAGAACCTTAATCCAGGTTGATTTTGTTCTTAAGATGATATTTTTTCGAAATCAATATATATATCCTGTTTGTTAGCAGATTAAATTCAAGTAACCAGATTGAGATTTATCAAGTTCTGACTATCTAATTTGTGTTCATATAAGTCAACAAAGAAATTATTTAAATTCAATACACTCCAGCCCCAGCGCAACCTACATTAAATTTTACTAATTTTACTTGTAGTATTGTAAAAGAAAGAAACCCGGAGCTATAGGTAGCTTTCGTAGGGGTAGTTTGGAGCATTGAATTGGCTCACAGTTAGAATCCAGTAGTAGAGCTATATAAACGTAGTATTTGTGCAACAGGAGTTATTTATTCCTGAGGGGTAAAACAGCGCTGGAATGGTGCGCAACTTTCGCATTTTGCGAAAAGTGTTAGCTCCCATAAAATCGTCTTGTGACAGTTCGATAACACTCATAATTTAATCCGACGTAGAACTCGAAAGTGTAAATTCTTTGTATTTTACTTCTACCAGGGATTCGATAGGGAATTGTGATATTAGACAAACAGGGTAAGTGCATTTTGATTGCCAAAGAACAATTGTTATTTTCACTTCAACCTCTGAGTGGGCGATATAATATAATGTGGTTATTTAACCTTGAGATCACGCTCCGTCCGGCAAGTTTATCTTGATAATATATGTTCTTTCCATCTACTCAGGCTAGTTTAGTATTCATTCGTAAGTACGCTTATCGGAGATCACTTAGGGGAAAGGATAGAGTATCAGGTCATTAGGCTTGTTCATATTACCAGAGAGAGAGAGAGAGAGAGAGAGAAACCCTTCTTTGATTATAAATATTATCTATTAATCATCGGCGTGGTCGAGCGAAATCGAACAGTGATCGGTTTGTGCTAATTTGCTTTCACTGATTTCGACTCTCTCAAGAGAACCTGAGCAAGTATTGCTTCATAAACTATTATTCCCATAACCAGATTTTAGACTAATTTCATAATCGTCTGTTGTGTTGTGATGTACTAAGGTTTGTTAACTCTTATCCCACTATATTTTTCATTTAATTTGATTAACGAGTTTAACTGGTAATTCCCAATCACCTGTCAGCGAATACGACCTTCAGAATGTACGCTTGAATAGATTTAAAGACATAATTGTACGTAATTCGAGACGGACCCTTGGAAGAGATCAAGGCAACAGCTTCTAAGTGTGCTGAATTATACACCTAGTTGTTGCAGCTTGAAAGAACTTTAAGGATACGCAGATTAAATAAGATCTGAACTGATACCCGAACAGGATAAAACAAATATTTCTCAATTCATATAACACGTTGATGAGGTATTAACGCTAACTGAAATAATAATACCCAGCCGACTGTTACAGTGGATCAGTGGTGAGATAGGCTTTCAAACCTATTCACTTGCCTGAAAAATTAAATCTGGAGTTGACAGAAACATTGAAGCTTCAGATATCAGAAGTTTGGAACATGGGATTATAGCATGCGGTGAATGTGTCACTTGTTTGTAAGGCACGACCAGCTGGTTTCACATTGGAACCGGTGGTAGGTGATAACCTCAGTCAAACAGTATTTCAAATTTGATAAATATACGCTCGGTTATGTTACAAAATTGTTTTCGCTTAACTTTTGGATGTAGACAAACTTATTTCTATAACTTACGTGGCAGCAATGTACATAGAAAACCCATTATTAACCGGTATTTTCAACTCTCGAAGCAGCATTGTTTGAAAACCACAGGAAAATTTGAATTCCATGAATCCATCACTTATACGAACTTCCATGAAGATATCTTCAAAATTCAAGTAGAATAATAATCCGTTCAATGCCAAGGTTTTCGCTTCGAATTCTATCGAAATGTTCAAATAATTCGGTAAACGATGTGCCAAATACGATTCTCCATAGAAAGCGGCATATTTTACTCCCATCACTATTTCACATAATGGTCCTTCAAATTCGAAAGGACAAACACACTGAAAAATATAATTATCTGAGGTTCAGTTGAACCAGAATATTGCACCAACCGAACTTTATAATACTAACCATCTACTAAAATAACTATACAGTCCTATATCAGGGTACATATATATTTTGCATTTTGTTAGAACGAAGAGGTTGAAAAGCAAAGTTAAAGTTTCTTATTCTTGCTATGTTTCTGTTGAGCCAAAAAAGAAACGTGTGGCATTCGGGGACTGCCGCGGTAAAGCTATTGCATAGCACTACGCCACTGGAAAGAGTTGGGCAGAAAAACATCCACTACCCCTTCAAAATCTTCACGAATTATGAGTAAAAAATAGTATCATCTTGATCTCTATGAAGAGTATTCTGTGACAAGTGCATAGATAACTCTACAACCGGTAGTAGAGTTATCTATGGTGACAAGTGTCAGTTGACTTGTAAACACAATTTTATACGAAAGTTTTAACGTTCAGATCTCGATAGCGCTTCCGGCTCCGGAATTTTCACGTGGCCTATCGAAATTAGAAGGTTCGAATTGTATAAAAACACCATTGTATGAACGCCAGACAACTTATGTAATTAGCTACGAACGTAATCATTTTGACATATCCTCGAGGAGCTGACTGCGCGTAAGTTAGAGTTTATACATTTTACCTCTATTTTGTTAATTTGGGGCCGTTTCGAACCCCGTGCGGCCGGCGCCAGTTGTAATAAAGTATTTTGGGCTATGGGCCGCTAACTTTTACCCGCTTTCGGTATATTTAAGTAGCTAGAAAATTCCCTTTCATACGTCGCATGTCAGATGCTAGTAGGTGACAGCTGAGAATACCTCAAACTGTTTAAATTAAATTTTCCTATTTAATCGACATTTTGGGGCCCGAGACTATGCTATTTAGTTGGCCCCGTTCATAAGCTAACGACATGGAGCGAAAACCGCATGCGAAAAGTCCTCGTTAAGAAGTTCTATGTACCGTAAATTTTCACTTTTCTAACTCGCGACCTACGCGCTTCTCACGTGAACGTCATTCGATTTATCAAAAATTAACCAATTCAAAACAGTTTTTGACCCAGTTTGGGGCTATCACGACCTTTTAAAAGGTTCAAAGTTACCATTTCGACAATTTTAAGCTCGGCCGAGATACATGGTAGGTGGAGTGGTGGGTGTCAGGATATTTCGTTACAGTATTTGTTTTTATTTTTTTAGATTTTCGTTACGGTATTTGTCTTTTGTTTTTTTTTCTTGATTCGGTCGCCGCGCTCAAAGCCCGCGATAAAAGCTATATGCAATAGCTTAAAAAACCTAATATTAATGTAACTGGACCATGTTAATGCGAGGTAACTGGAATACCAGGTTATCCCGACACATTTATCCAACAAAATAGTAGGTCCGTGAAGATATCCGAGTAGCAGAAGCTTTATATAATGTGAAAGTCATTGGATGCTTTGGACAAAGGGTAAAGACATTGTATCTGAAGCTGAAGGAAAACGGAAGAGAGATATTTGCAGATCAGTGCATAGAAACAGTTGATAAAAATATAAAAGTTGAACCATATATTTTTTCCGGTTAGATGTTTCAGATTCAATAAAAAAGTATGCAACTATAAATAAAATTGGGTTCACAAGTTCAAAATAACAACAAGAGCAATTTTGTGAAACAAACAATTCAACTTATGAGAAACTACAGGTTTTAGATGTTCCTAGGAACCGTGGACAATAGTCTCCTTAATGGCAAAAATATTTTTTTGGTTCACGCTCTCCAAAATTGCCATTTCGCCGATTCAATTGAGTCTGTAAAATGCTATTTTTTCGGCCTAGCACCTACGAATATTCAGCAAATTTTGCGTATTATTTCAGATTTTTAAGTAGATAATAATGCTTAAAAACAAATTCATCAAATTTTATAATACAAGTTATAACATAGGTAAGTAATTAACACAATCACAATGAAAAATCATTAGGTAACAATTTCCTGTAAATACAATTAAATAAACTATCCTCATTTGGAAAAAATGGAAATGAAATGTATCATTTTGAGCAAAATCTTGCCATCCTACAAGTTTCCATCTAGACATGCTATTTCCTAAATAAGTTTAGGCCGGGCGCGCACTAGCAATTTATAGTCGTAGAAAAAATATTTGAGTGACAAAACAAACAACGCACACTGCGACCAAGAAATCGCATCATCAGTATACAGTCATGGAATGGTTTTAGCAAAAACTGGTTATATGAATAGCTGATTTCAAAAATCTATTCTACACCTAAGTTGAGAGTTTGGGAATTATGAACGTTGAAAACAACGTTATTTTAACTTCGGTTATAGTAGTATAGTTTGAAACAAAAATGACGTAATTAAGGTTTTCTTTCCAAAACTGGCTTATAACGTAGAAAATGAAATGTTGGGTAGATGAAAATTGAACAGCTATATGAGTATAATAATAATAAATTAGTCCAGGACACTGATATTAAGATTAGGACCCAGTTAACCAACCAGATTATGCTCATCTGGATGAGATCAGTAGAAATGAAATAACATATATTACTAGTATCAGAAAAATTAAAATCTGGGGTAGATGAACCTCGAACATCCATATACAAACGATATCAAGATTAGAACCCAGTTAACCAACCAGATAATGCTCATCTGGATGAGATCAGAAGAAATAGAATAACATATACTCATGTGTAAAAATACAAGTGCCAGCATTTTGACATTCTGAACCCATTTCAGCGCAATTTGTACCATTGGTTGCAGTTTGAAACCTAAATTAACTGTTTCAGGATTTTTTCAAAAACGTTAGAAAATGAAAATCTGGGGCAGATGAACATGGAACAACCATATACAAACAATAATGATAAATGTGTTCAGAAGGACACTGTTATCAAGATTAGGGTCCAGTTAGCCAACGAGATTATGTTCATCTGAATGAGATCAGTAGGAATGAAATAACATATGTACGTGAGCGTACCTTATGTCCTTCATGTGTAAAAATACAAGTGCCACCATTTTGACATTCTGAACCCATTTCAGCACAATTTGTAGCATTGGTTGTCTCAATGGAAGTGGTCTCCAGCGTGGCTTCACTTCTATAATCAAAAACAGTAGATATTGTGATGGGATATTCCATTGTACTAAATTCGGTAGATAATTCTGAACCTAACGTCCACATGGGTTCAGTAATCCAAGACGTAACATTCGTGAGAGACTCCCTTTCCGTAGATGTTTTAAGAGTTGCTTGTGAAGTAGTGGCAATCTGTTCATCTGTAATTGTGTATAATGTAGTGGATAGTTCAGTGGTAGAAATCTCCGTTATCCCATAAGTGCTTTCGGAACTGGTCGACCATGTAGTTGTTGGTTTCTCAGTCAACAACGTGTCAAACGGCATTATCGTCGAATGATCTGATGTATCTCCAATTGTACTTCTGTCTGTAATTGATGATTGGCTTGTGGATGAAAGTGTAGTAGTTGATGTTGTGTGATCAGTTGTACCATCAATTTCTGTAGTGATCACTGTTAAAGGACTTGATTGACTTATATTGGTAGTATATGTGGTAATATATTCTGAATAAATAGTTGTATTTCCGTAGAAAATAGTTAGTTCTGTTACAGAATCAGTCTTTGTATAAGATTCAGTAGTAGATATATATTCATAAGTTGTTTCTTCTTCGGCAATGAAAGTACAGTTTAAGGAATCATCTTCGAATATGATGCATTCACAGAAGACTCCTGTTAAATTTGGCGGACAGGTACAAGTGAAATTATCTATACCATCTACGCAAGTTCCACCATTCATACAGCTGAAAAATAGAAAAAAATTATCTATCCACCTTCGAAAGTATGCCTTACAAGTTGCGACAACATATTATATTAGCTATTGTGATGATCTCTACGTTTTAGGTACCATTAAGTCCAAAATGACTATTTGAAGAATGTGTATCCGGCATTGTCTTTATGATAGCGTACAACGAGAATTATTCGACTGATTCTAATAAATTATGAATACTAGCACAATTGCAACTCTAATGCAAAAGTATATAAAAGCAATAGACAAAGTTTTGGATCATCAGGTAGAAGAGTAACAACACGTGTTTTAGTCCCAGACAGCTAGAACCTGTTGATAGATGTTCCAATACCATCTGCGGGAGAGCAGATGTCTCACTGAGAATGTAATTCACAATGCCACGCAATGATAACACAATTCTCACTATTCAACAATCGGCGGGGAAACGGAAATACTCACCGCCAGGTAACGAGATTGTTACATCACTTTCAGAGTGATCAGTGACTTTACGTCTGTCTCGTTCAACTGACGAGCTCATGAGAAGAGCGAACTGCTGTCTGGGACTAAATCACGCGATGCCACTATTCAACCTGGTGAACCAAAACTTCACTATTGACTTCTAAGATGAAATGTGTTTGTAGCTCACTATATAAGCAATTGCAGATGATGGATAAAATGACATAAATGAAATAAGAAACAAGTTTAGACTTTTTTAATCGACCTCGTTGATGATGTTTTATAATATACATGAGAGGATGCGATGGATCGCCATTGGCTACCAAACTTTCAACATCATTTCATACTTCAAGAAGTCAAGAGTACCTACAGAGTGGTTCGTCCTTCTTCAATGGCCAGTGATGAAGAATCGAGATGCATTTGGAGCCTTTGGCAAAATATCAAGAGCAAATCTATAAATTATCCACTTAGATATTTTAAGCAGAAATATGAGACATTCTGGAACATCAGTGGCGGCTGGTTAGTGGTTAGGCAACATTTTTGAATATAGTATATTCAAGTGGGCTCTGGAGGCCTAAGCCCATTTTATACAGTTTTGGAGTAGCTGAGATTCATTTGATACAATTTTTACTTCCCTCACTATACTTAGTATGAGGGAAGTATTGTTAGCGGTCTAAAAAATGTTTTCCGGATTTTCGGAATGGAACTAAACTATTTTTGAGATGATATCTCTGTGTGTGTGGGTAAAAGGTATGGAGACGATTGCGCCGTTTCTATTAATTCTATTGATTTGAAATTTTGCGAATCGCTCTAAAGTGGTGAAAAAAGGAACATTCATTTTTTTTGAAGTTTCGAAATGGCAACAATTGGTATTACCACCGATAAAAGTAATCCATTTTGATCGGACTATCGAAAATGAATCTTAATAATCTCACATTTCCCATAGTCCTACATAACCTACATATTCAAATACTAATAATAATGATTTTTCTCACCTAACTCCTAATTGACATTCATCATATTGATATTGGCATAAATCTCCATGATAATCTGGGACACAGTAACACATCGATTTATTTTCTTCATTTAGGCAAAGTGCATTGTTTTTGCAATTACTAGTTTTACATATTTGGAAAAGATTTTCACAATTGTGGCCCATGAATCCTGGAATATAATTGTAGAATAGAATATTAATGCTCATGTTCATTGTGAACTTTTGTCTCTTCATGTAAAAGGTATATATCTATTTTAATGATTATGGCTTCTGCAAATTTATATGTAATGTAATGTGAAAATTGATATAAACTCAGATTACACGATGCTGCTTTTAATCATACTCACCGAAAGAACAAGCACAATAGTAACTGGCAAGTGAATCTACACACATACCACCATTTTGACAAGGGGCAGAAGCACATTCATCAATTTCCAAAGAACATGAAGTTCCAGTCCAACCTACAAATTAAAGTAATAATGATTATTCTGATGTTGATTCTGAATTAACCAAATTTTATTGAAAATATCAATATACAGTTTACTCTGATGATGGCTACTTGTTAGTTGAAAGGTCCTCAGACTTTAACAGTATTTTTAATGGATAAGCGTGATTGTTTCTTATTTTTAGTGTTGTAGTGCATCCACAGTACCTATGATCTCTTTTATAGTTTGTAATCCCTACAAAAAAAATAATTTTTTTTGCTTATAATAATTAATTGAAATTACTATGTCCCGGCACGGCGGCGCGTGTAGTGACGACTAGCTGCACCTGCACTCTCAATGTCTTCCATCAGAAATGAAGAAATCTACTATTTTGAGATCTACGTAAGAGCATATCACACGTCAGAGAATTTGAGAGAAAGTTTTGATGATATAGAAAACAAAAGAGGCTAGGTTAAGATCGATAAATCAAGAGTATCAAGATGCCACGAAGAGGAGTAAGAAGCAAAAAATATTTTCCGAGGAAGGTGTTGAAGAAGGAATTTTACTGAAAGAAAAGGATCACTCTGGTACCACAGATTTTTTGTGATCAGTGATACGCTAATTGTACAATTGGAAGAAAGATCCACAGCATATCGCAATATTCATGGTAAATTTCGTTGCTCTTTGGAAGTTCCTCCTTTAGATACTCTTGGTGCTATCGATTTGAATTATCTGAAAGAAACTTACAAAACTGATATATCAGTCGAAGATACAGATGACGAGATAAAGCATTTCCGGTTGCTTATAAAAGCTATCCCCTGAAGTCTACTATTCAAGATTTGGCAAAATAAATTCACATTCAAAAGTTTATAATTTCGGTTTTTCATAGTCTTTAGTAATAAAAATTAAATACATGATTTTCAACACTAACTTTGGTTTGGAATTTGGTTCACTTGAGAGTGGGTTAATCCGCACTCTCGAATTTGGGCTTACTTACCTGGTGTACACTTGCAGGAAAAAGACACTCCTGGTCCTTCAACACATAATCCGCCATTGGCACATCTAGTCTCATTCGTAGCATTGCATACGGCTATGTCTATTTCACAGTGAATACCAGAATATCCTGCCAGACAAATACATGTGTATCCATTTGTAATGTCCAAACAGGTTCCATTATTCAAACAAGGATTACTTTCACATTCGTTGACATTTATTTCACACAGGTCTCCTGAAAACGAGAACATGGTTATATGTCGGTATGATGTTATTGGGCTTCCAGGCAAATTTGATAACAATTGCATAGATAAGGAAAGATGGACCCAGCAGGTTGAATTAATGATTTTGAAAATTTTTCAGAGATACCACACATTTTTTCATTGCAGAGCATCATACATTCTGTACGTAACGATTCGATTGGCTGCATAGTATTATAATTTACAAAACATAGATTACTAGATTATTATTATTAGAAGTGTTGTTTCTACTGCGTCCTGGGAGGAATTTTGGATTCGTCTCTCGGTACTGTTTTACAGTACACCGGTGAACTTCAGACCCTTCAGTAAGCTAAGATTTTTCCCACTCTACTCCACTTTTCTGTGTTTCCAGGGTGGGCGACCTTTGCTGCCATGAGTTTAGGGTGATCCATATCCAGGGAACCATTTTAAGCCCCCTTGAGATCCTTCTTTGCTTATGTTAAGAAGTGATCTTTTTTGCTATATGAAGGGTGGCTCCTTGCTTCAGAGAAGATTTTAATACCCCAGCTATGAAGAGCATCTTACTCAATTCCCTTAGCTTGATGATTAGCTTGGTTATAATGCTTCAGGCTATCGCCCCATATGGGCCTCACCATGATGGTGTACACCCTGAGAAGTATATTGGTGCACTACCATATGTTCTACCTGTCATCTTTCTGCAAACCATTAGGGCACATATATTAATATGGTAACGATTTAATGTTATAAGAAAAAACTACAGAGAGTTGATGTAATGTAACTAATAAATATAAACTTCACTTTCTGATCAAGGTATTATCTTCGAGTTGATCACGTTCTGCTGACAGGTTATGGGCCCAGCACACTTCTTTAAAACCTGAATTACATATTATTACAAAAAGGTCTATTTTCGAAAAGATTGAACTTTAGCTCAGAACTCTAAGGAAAGAGTTGGAGGAACCTACCAGAACAAAGTCCACAATGATGATAACTAGTTCCGTTGGAGGTTTAGCCGAATCTAAGCACCTGGATGGTACTAATTATGGAGACTGGAAGTTTTGGATGAAAAATTTTCTAGTTGATGAAGATCTGTGGTGTTGTGTAGAACCAAAACCTAATCAAGTTGTATGTAATATTTATTCTATGTACATTAATATGGTAACGATATACTGTTTTGAGAAAAATCTAGAGTTGAGGTAACATAACTAAACTAAACTACACTTTCTGATTGAGTTATTATCTTCGAGTTAACCACGTTCTGCTAACATATATCTATGTTATTTTCATCTAATCGTATAAACACAACAACCTTCACCAACCTAGAGATTTTTAAATCTTCTGACCGTTTCGTACAAATTTCATGAGAAATCTTAGCTCCAAATAAAAAAATTGTGGCTCGATGTTTTCTTCGTAGTGTGAAAAATCTTTGTGTGCAATACTAAATCAGCAATATTGGGAGGTTGAATATGGAGAAAAATGTGGACATTTCCCGAACAAAGTTTCTAGTGGTTATTCACAGAACCAATATATTACTCACCGGAAAATCCTGGAGCACAAGAACAATCAAATGTTGCAATTCCATCGATGCAAATGCCTCCGTTTTTGCAAGGCGAAGACCAACATTCGTTCCAGTTAGTTTGGCAATGAAGTCCCGTATAACCATCTATACAATAACAAATATACGTAGAATTGAGGTCATCCAAGCATACGCCGTGAATGCATGGATTGCTTATGCAAGCGAAGCCATTATGGACTGCTGGTATATTTTCGAGTAAGATGAGTAATACTGGTATAGTCAGGTATTCATCAGAGAATTTCATCGCTAAAATTCTAACGAACGTTTCATATAAGTACATAATAATAATAACTAGGAATGTGTTGCCGCTTGGAGAATAGATAAATAGTGTGCATGGCAAAAAAATCGTCACAAATGATTTGGTTACTGATTTTTATATAATTGCTCACATTCTATAAGATACTCTTCGCTTTGTGTAGAGATAATGGAATAAATTCATCTCATTATCTTTTCACAACTAAATAATATTCAAACTAATAAGGTTTTTAAGAGAATGTGTAAAACAGTTTTCCCGTTTTGGGAATAGAACCCGATCCTACTGTCTAGGAGCCTGGTAACCTAGCTCCTAGACCACATCGTCGTCTTGTTATAAACTGTTGTTAAAGAACGGTGTGAATTTAAGTTTACTTCAATAATTGTTTTTGTTAATGTTGTTGTTGAACGATTTTTTTTAAATTTGGGTAAAAGCAGTTTTGAATTAATTTGAAGTTACTGTGAATGTTTTGAATCGATTCAATGTTTACATTGAGAGTTATGCCTTTTTAAAATTTCCAACCCTTCAGAAAAGGGTGTGCTTATCACATGATTTTCCTTATAAACAATAGTTCTTCATCGAACAGTAAACAATTTTTGTCAAAATTTGAATATGATAGGTCTATTCGTTTTTGAGTTATCGTATTAACAAACATTCCGTGACGAACATCCAGACAGACAAATACACTGATGTGTATGAATTTATTACTTCTGTAATTTCTTGCGTTCGACAGTGATCAGTTTCTAATACACTTTTCATTTGGTTAATGTTAGAACGAGGGCAAGATGAAAAGGCCATGAAAAATGAAACAAGGAATGATTTATTTGGTCAAAACTTATTTCATTTCTCAGCATAAACTCCTTGTAGCCCGATACACTTCGTCCAACGTTTTTCTAATCTTTCGATCCCTTGCAAATAATACGATTTCGGCAATCCTTCCAAATAGGCGTTTATTTCAGCGATGACCTCATCGTTGGGGCCAAATCTCTTTCCGCCGAGCTATTTCTTCAAGTATGGAAATGGATAAAAGTCGCAGGGGGGCAAATCTGGGAAATATCGGGGATGACGAACCAATTCGTAACGCAATTTATGCAATTTTGCCAATGCGACTGCGGACCTTGTGTGCCGGTGTTTTGTTTTGGTGGAAGAGCACTTTATTTTTCTTTGCCAAATGAGGACGCTTTCGCTTCAGATCGACGTTGAATCGATCCAACAGCTCTTCATAATATACGCCAGTGATCGTTTTGCCCTCTCCAAGGTAATCGATATGGACGATATTGTGTGCATCCCAAAAAACTGTGGCCATGACTTTGTTAGCCGATAAACTCACTTTGGCATCTTTCGGCTTCGATTCGCCAGGACAAGTCCACTGTTTCGACTGTTCTTTGATCTCTGGTGTGATGGGATGGATCCATGTTTCGTCCACTGTTACGAAACGGCGCAAAAAGTTCTTCTTATCGCGCTTAAACATCGCCAAACACTCTTTTTAAGTTGTCACACCATCGCTCTTGCTGTCAGCAGAGAGCAAATGCGGCACCAATCTGGCAGATAGCCTTCTCATATTGAAAAATGTATGCAAACCGTTCCATACCCATTCGGTTGATATGCCCATGACCTCAGCAATCTCGTGTACTTTAACTCGCCGATCGTCCAATATCATAGCATGCTCTTTCGTTTCTGGTGTGTTGTGATGGATCCATGTTTCGACCATGGATACGAAACGGCGCAAAACATCGCTTGAACATCGTCAAACACTTCTTTGAAGTTGTCACACGACACACATCTGGCAGATAGCTTTTTCATATTCAAAAATTTATGCAAAATGTTCCGTACCCGTTGAGATGCCAAAAGACTCAGCAATCTCGTGCAATATCATGCCTTGACTTTTATCGACGATTTCTGGCGTTGTAACCTCAATTGGACGATCAGAACGTTCGGCGTCCTTTGTGGTCATACTATCACAACGAAAATCGGTGAACCACTTGTGGATCGTTCCAATTGATGGTGAGGAGTCTCCATAATGTTTACCAGGCGATGCTTTTTTCCATGTTTACAAAATTCTTCAAAGCTGCTTGCTTCCGATGGGTGTCAAAACAGAGCTGAATGACATATCAGCCTGAAAATTTCAATTGGCTCAACTAGAAGAGGGTACATCACAAATGTCACAAGGGATTTACGATTATGGCGCTATCTGTCTCATTTTTCAGGAACTTTTCACATTGCCCTCGTAATTATCACTTCACTTTCAATTTTATTAGTTTCCTTTTGCATTTTTAACAAGTTCATTATACTTTGCACTAGCTGAATTATTTATTTATATTTTGATGTAACTTTTCAATTCATTACATCGATAGATCGCAAGTAAAAACGCATAAATTTTAGTCCTGATGACATATGTATCCACACAGTATATGGAAGCAGAATCATAAGATTCTTTATAGAAATAGAATTATGTTAAGCAAACTGAATATACAGGATGTCCGTGTGAATGAGGTTAATCCGTTAACCATATATTCCTACAGCAAAAATAATATGCTTTCATAATGCCATTTTTAATTTTGAACCCGCATGTAATGAAGTATCAATTTCAAATTTGATACTGTGCTTCAACGCGAGGAGTCGCAACTTTTGTAAATACAAAACAAAAGATCATTCACAAATAATCCAAATAATTTTTAGTTTCTGCGCCAGCAACTTTCTTGCTACATTTTTTAAGACAATCATTTATTTTGGATCTTTTTTGTCGCTTATTAAATTTTGCTCAAATGATGCGTTATCAGAATGCCATTAGAGCTCAATTATTTGCTTTCATCATGAAAAATTAAGACATTAGAATTGAGAATTAAACAAATCTACAATGAGCGAGTAGTTCTGTATTAAGGTGAATGCGCCGGTAGAAAATAACGGAAAGAATGTAATTTTAAAATCACATACCACATACCTTCAAACTACAAAGTTACCCGGAATGTCAGTGTTATTACTTCAATTTGTGAAACATTGAAGATTGATAAAATTCTTTGGATAGTTTCATCACAACATGATGTTTCAGTAATGTGTAAATATAATTCCCTCCTAAGGGAAATAAACAAAATATGATATCAAATTCTTTTCAAATCCGTCAGTTGGTGTAACGATTTTACATTAAGTTTATTATAATATCAGAATATAGTTTAGGATCTAGTTGGACTTTAATCATTGGAAATTGTATTCCATATACAATAATAGAAATAAAGTTAGGTATTCAGTTACCGCTCACACAATCGATAGATTGTATCGTACGTTAGGTTAAACATAAAATTTTCCAGAAGTATTCCATGTTGAACTGCTATTATTGATGTAACAAAATATTTCCCCGGATTCTTTTCCATTCATTAGGATAGCAAAGATATTATCAAGCAATCATGTTTTAAGATTTTCTTCATTCCGTTCCAAATTATTAATCCAGTAGGAAAATGGGGTCAATGAACCCGAAGTCGATGTGCTTAATACTACTTTTCTATTACTTGAACTGCGAATGCATTCGTCTAGGCAAAAAACAGCATTTGCTTTTTTTGGTAGCTCTTAAAATAACACATTGATTGATATATGTCATTTGTCTTGAAATAACTTGATCATCCAAAAATACTGTTTAGATTTTGCTCATTCATTTTATTACGAATTTTGCTTTCAACTCTCGGTCACCGGATAAATCCATTTCGATTTAAGTGTTCTTATCGTAAGTAATAGTTTTCAATTGATTGTTGTAGTATATTATTCTTTAATATTGTAACCTCTGAAAATTCAACTTATCCAGGGATTCAAAGTGCATTTTGTGGCAGAGAATTTTTGATATAAACATAGTATTTTCATTCTCAAACTTTACAGTTTCTTCTGCACAAAATAGTGAAATGCTATAATTTTTTTATGATTACTGGACTTTCTCAAAAAAATCACTTAAAATGAATATCGCGTTTAATAATTGAACTACGCTCTTTGAAATGACCTCGATTCAAAGAATAAGTATTACTCTCATCGCATCTTCGTAGCAATCTTTTTACAATTTTAAGGAATATGCTGCGAGCTTCAGTCGTGTTTCTCTAAAGAACGGTATGAATATTTTTCATATATGGATAACTACTTTTCCATCATAATGTTTCCATATCTTTGGAAAAAAGAACACAAGACCAACAAAATAATTATTTTTATTAATTTACTTCCCGCGAATCGATCATATTTTTCATAAAACGCATCAATAAAAGTTTAACTTAAATTTGGTCGGGGTATTCCTAATTGTTTTAGGAACAACAAATCTTCGTAACAAAGATTACTGGATCGACATTTATTTACTAATAAGTTGACAATCTATACAATTTCTTACATTACCCGGGTTTTCACATCATTCTTGGCTAGTTGACGCTGATTCCATCTTTACGCCGCCCCCTCACTTATTATTAAAATATTATATTTTTATTTGAATAACACTTTCTCAGCATCGCAACAATAAATAAATTCACAGGAAAAATAATATTATTAACATCAAAGAATGGTACTATATAGAACCCCAACAGAACAAAAGACGTTTTATCATGACTTTTAACTGATTTTCGCCGATGACGTATGCACATGTCTTCTTAAAAACGAATTCGTTCAACTGGACTCAATTTTGAGAAACTCGATATGTCTAAAGTGAACTATTAAGCTAAGTTCCATGAACTAGGCTAGCAGGTAGAATATTCTGTGTATGTGAAAGGATACTTTACCTATACCCTTTGTAACACATGATACATTCTCAAACCTATACTCATTTTGCAATGCTCCGAAATATTTGAATCTTGTTAAATTGGGGGTAATTGAATAATCATATACTTATTGTCCTATTCATGCGTTTAATTTGTATGGTGAGACACTGCTTCCGCTGTCTATCCGGAGTAGTAGCCCCTAGTGTATATTGTCCTATGTATACACGAACGAATTTTTATACATGACATCATAGCTATAGATTTTTTCGGAATGTCATATAATGTCATTAATATCTATGGTAGTTGATTGTTTTGTCAGAACTTCATTTATTAGTATCTTCAGCTATTGACTATTAGTCTATTCATTCCTGGTTTATAATTCTAATATTATTTACAGCAATAATATTCAAATATTGATTCTACAAACCTTGGTTAGTGAATTGTAGATTGTAAAAACCTCATACACAGTATAATAAAAGTTATTTTAATTAGTTTAAGCACATTTCTAATTGATGGAATATAATGTTTTAGAGTTGATGTAAAATTTAAGAGCTTACTTGATCACTAACTACAGATACTACTGATATGTTTCAGTGGGATCAACAACTTCAAACTTTATATCGGTATAATATGAGTTACCTTAGCAACACTCAAACAAAACACGGTGATAGTAGTCCCTACTCCCTTATCAGAATACTTAATATTGCTCTAATAAATTAATTAGAATCGTATTTTTGTTTCAGGCACAATGAGTTGCTGATACACTTATTCTTGGATGAGCTGCTCCTCTATATTTCAAGTAATATTTCTATAACGATGCTGAAATATAATTTGAAATTCCATAGAGCTGGAAATAATAAGAATAAGGATATTAGTTATTTATTTAGAAATACTAAAAATACAAGTTTATTGGTTAAAAATAGAAATTGAGAAATGTACAGAACTTTTCGACTTTGAAATGATTGAAATTATTGATATCGATATCAGTGGCGTATCCAGAAATTAGTACTGGGGGAGAATTTCATTTAAAGTTTATTTCCATATTCTTCCAAAACTCACTATTCCCATTTTGGATCTCATTTTATTTTGTTTAACAGTTAAATACAGATATTGTAAGATTTAAATAGCATCTTTATTTTGGCAACACAGAATAGCTAACGCTAACTTAGATGTTATATCTTATTAAGTAATATAATTTTTTAGTTACCGAGTTAATTAAAAAATAAAACTAGAAGGAATATCTTCATTTTAGCTATTTTCACAAGTATGAATCTGAAGAAAAACACCTAAATAAACTAATTTTAATTTGAAAATATACTGTAATATTTACTATACACTGTAAAAACAATTTCAATTTTTCTTTCAAATGCTAGGTACATAATCGTTTTAAAATGTTAGTGACGAAAACTGAATATTTACAGATACTATATATATTTTACTCAAACAAAACACGGTGATAGTAATCTCTACCCACTCATCATAATACTTAATATTGCTCTGATAAATTAATTAGAATCGTATTTCTGTTTCAGGCACAATGAGTTGCTGATTCGTTGCAAAAGAATAGTTAAAACTTCCTGTAATTACGAGTAAAATTAATAGACGTATCAATATATTTGTGATTCCTCATAAACATTTATTCTTTGATATACTTCTCCTCTATATTTCTAGTAATATTTCTATAACGACGCTGAAATATAATTTGAAATTCTAATGAAGCTGGAAATAATAAAAATTAATAAGATTAGTAATTTATTTACAATTACTAAAAATACAAGTTTATTGGTTAAACATAGAAATGTAGATTACAATTACTATTATCCAGAAATTAGGTCTGGGCGTTGATTTAAAGACTCTTTCAATCAACGGTCTGGGGAAGAATTTGATATAAAGTTTATTTCCGTATTCTTCCAAAAGTCACTACTACCCTTTTACAAATCATTTTATTTTGTTCAACAGTTAAACACAGATATTGTAAGATTTAAATTGCATCTTTATTTTGGTAACTTATTTAACGTCAACTTAGAAAATATATCTTATTAAATTATATAATTTATACATATAGCTTTTATCCTGGATGGGATGATTGCCCCTTGAGCCCTGCCAGTGATCAACATTATTGTAATAAATTCAATAACACTTATGAAACATATATGAAAATATTATTATCGAAGTGTCAATCTTCAATTTCTTTATTGAAGATGTTGGAGTGGGTATAATTTTTTCTCAGAATTATAAAGTTTTTCACCATTTCTATAATGGAGAAATCTGAATATAGGTTTGAATCTTGGTTCTTTTGAATAATCGTTAGTTATTATTCAGAGCTATATAATTTTTGCATCCACAATTGGATTCAGTAAAATAAATCTAGTATATTTTCCTCTCATCATGCGGCATCTACAAACGACGTATAAAAGCACTACCATATTATTGATCTACAGAAAGCTGTCGCGCGTATTGCCATGATGTTATGAAACAGTGTCAAAGCTTACTCCAATAGTTAGACGTAAAACAAAATCAATATGTTAAGATAGTCGTGTCGCGTAGTAGCAGGCGGACCGGTATGTTTATGAAAATCTGTTTTAAATCCCCTATGTAAGTCGAAAAAGTAAGTACTGGAATATGTAATGAACAAATATACAAATAACGGTTAATTGCTTATTGATATATGCTGCGTAAAATTCTGCCAGATCTGATTTTCTTATGAAAAATATTGTGAACTTTCGAGATAACCTAATCATAACATATCAAATTTCATCAGTATGGTATTGAAAATATTTCTGTAGGTCATCCTTCCTTAATCTGAAATAGTTTTTACCTTTTACATCTTAGAAAGTAAACAAAAGTTTTGGTTTTGATAGGGAGGCCGGAATGTTTTTAACAATTCAAATCCCATATGTGAGTCCCAATGTAAATGTTTTAAATCTGCAAATAACGTTTACTCGTTTGATAATCAAAATTATCTGAGCACATCTGATTTTTTGATGAAAAATCTCGTGCAATTTCAAGATAACCTAATCATAACATTATTTCAGCAGATAATTGGAGACATTTATGTGAGCCACCTTTGCCATTTAGAAAATTATATAGACATATTCTAAATAAGTTCCCAAAACTGAAATAATAAGTTAAACATTATTCCTCTTCAGTTTTTTCTGATATTATCTTAATCTACGATTATCGATTGGAAGATATTACAGACTTTGTTACATTATGGTGACTTACTTGATCTAGAGTAGTTTTTACTTACCTCAGATATTCAAGATATACAGAAGAGTTTGTAATAATTTTCAATATTCCATCTATCTTAGAATGAAAACTAATGAATAACATGTTGGTCCAGTCAGAGAGACTTGAATATAAGAATCTACTTACTCTCATATGTAAGTCGCAAATTCAATTATAAATATATATATATATTATTATATATTATAATAAATGATGTTAAAATCTGCAAATAACGGTTAATAATTATTGTTGGATGGTTTGTGCTCAGTAAATAAAAGATATCAGCTAATTGAAACTATCAAATCTGATTTTCAAAAAGAAATAGGTTTCAAAGCAATCTGACAAGGGAAATATTCATGTTAGTCATGTTTAAATGTTGAAGATACTGTAGATACTTCATCAACCTGCAAATAATATCGTGAGGACATAATAATATATTTCATACTTTTTTTTGGATTCGTACATATTTGATTTTTTTAAATTTTATCTGCAAAAGTTGTGTCAATGCTACTAAAACTTTATAAGTTTATTAACAATGTCTATTTTGTCCTCTATAAATATTTCATCATTTAAAATACTGGTAAAATTCGATTTTTCGCTTTTATTTTCCAATTTATCATTTATATTTTTTCTTTCCATGATCATAATATGCATATGTAAAAGACTTTTAACTTTTTTATGCTCAATAGACTAGAATTGCATTCGTTATATATATTTTGCTTGATGGGTAGCTTTCATTTTCAACCTCGTTTTCTTATAGAATAACGTGTCTACCGATATTTTCTTTGGAGACTATTATTGTCGTATGCATGTATATATAACTATTCCCGATGTAAAATTATCGTACTTATGCGTTATGAGTAACAAATTTGAGACGTTACAATATGGTAACTCATTTGTTCAAAAGTAGTCTTAGAGTTAAAATTAACACATATAATTCAGTTCCGGAGAATCTTCAATACATAATCATATTAAAAAACAAATATTGTACCTTACCAACTACATTTTTATTAAGTAGGTACAAAACGTATGTGTACGAACTAAACTTGCAAAAATGTAAGATGACTTTTTCGTTCGGTTCACCACTTCATATTAACAAAAACGATACAATATCATTAGACCGAAACGTATTGTGCTATACTAGTATCAAATAATGGTAGCACATATCAATGTGATTATATTGAATAATTAAATAAACTATTTCAAGAAATATGAATTATCTCAGTTTGCTGAGTAAGGGCTTCATATCCAATGTGGATTATGGCTCAGATTATGAGTCTATACATATATTAATACAAACTACCGAGGATAAAACTTAATCATTTGGAGAGATAACCAGTATATTATGAACTATAGATAAGGAATAATCCCCCTTATCAACTAAAAATACTATTACTAAGTACTGAGAACCTTTCGGCTACCAAATAGCCATCATCAGAGTAAATTCAATTACAAATGAGAATAAGCCTGTTTAAATACTATTTGGGGATAATAACATAAACAAGGGGTTGCCCTCAGCTGGAGATAAATCGGAATTTAATAAATTGCTTTTTCATCAATACATTTCCATCGCTTCCAAATTACCTAAATATTTCTGTGTACTTTGTTTTAAGACTGATAAACTTTGTTGAGAAATGGTGTGACCTATATTCAAAATATTTTCGGCTAACGCTGATTTTTTAGCATTATTTTTCTTTATTTATGGCCAAAATGTTCCTTATACCGAGTTAAAATTTTCTTCCCAGTTTGAGCCACATAGCAGTTTGAACACGATTCACAATTAATTTTGTAAATCCCGGATTTGTCGAAGTAGGAATCTTAATCAAAGATGTTGCCCAAATGGTTTTTTAGCTTGTTCTCACATCTAATAAACTGGTTGTAACAAATTATGGAATTTATTAATCACTGAAGGATGATGTAGAGCCATAAAATATTTACGATTTGTCATGTTTGATCGTCATCTCGAAATGATTCATGTTTCCTGCTAATGGGTAGCCTGTGGAGAAGACGAAAATTAGTTAGCTTAGACTAATATAACTGGTTATTTCATTCTCACGTTATTTGCTGTTTCCTCAGTTGATCTAATTCATAAGCCAAATATGAAGCCATACTCTTGCCACTGTCACCTTTTTTGGTAATATTTTTGTAAGCGAAATTGGAACCTCCTTCAAATCAAAATTGAATCAGTTCCCAAGAGTTTGATATAGATATGTTGACGATATTTTCGCTATTACAAATAAAGATTTTGATTAACATGACTTTTTGAACACGTTTAATAGTCAATTCGATTCACTGAAATTCACTGTCGAAATAGAAACAGATAATCAGCTTCCTTTCCTCGAAATTAACATTATAAAAGATCACAATCACTTGGGTTTAGGCATATACAGAAAACCCACTCAAACAAATAGGTAAACCCCGGTAGGTTCAGCTACACCATTTAGGTATAAAACAGCAATACCATTTCATTATTGAACGTGCCTCTGAGCCAGCAAAATTATAACAACGAAGTTGAGAAACTTCAGCAAATAGCGTTGGACAATGGTTACAATAAATCTTTGATCAATTATTTAATTTCTAAACAAAAAAGGAAACTGGAACTGGAACCAACTAAATTAGAGCCATCACCATCAAACACTTCAATAAAATTCAAAACTTGCACTTAACATCCTTCAATAATTAAAAAACTCTATAATTTGTTTCCTAAATTAGCAATAATAAATAACCCTGATTATAGATGTAAGAACAAGCTAAAACACCGTCTAGGCAACAGCTTTGATAAAATTTCTGGCAAAATCGATAATTTATAAAGGATAGGAATATATAAACGAAAAAGCAATAAATTAAATTCATTAACCCCTTGTTTACATTATTATCCCCCAATAGTATTTAAACCGGCACATTTTGATTTATAATTTAATTTACTGTGTTGATCAATGCCTTCAGTACTCTATTAGTATTTTTAGTGGATAAGGGTGCTTATTTTTTATCTATAGTGTTCTAGTGTATCCACAGTGTGAACTCTATTATAGTTTATCGTTGTATATATATTTAAAGCTTATCATATTTCGTGGGTTTGGTTATATGTGCCATAAGGGAGCAATATCGAAAACAAATGCATCCATGTCCTTTCAGCAGCCCCTAACTAAGCTCTATGGAGCGCGAAGCCGCCGCCACTTGATGTTCCTGCGTGCCGCCCGCGTAAACATCTAGTTACCTACTAATATATCACATTTTGCAAGTCTATTCGAATCTCACATCTCTAAGCCTTCTATTCATATATCAAAAGCAATGATTTTTATTCGGGACTGTGTAATCTATCTGAAATAGTGAATAAAATATGTTTCTTTTTGCAGACGGTGATTATACTACGAATACGACTAAAAATGGTGAAAGTTCAAGAAGAAACAGCCACAACCTCTATGCCTACTAATGCCGTAGAGATCCCCATCAGTAGTTCAATTGTTCATAACTATACGGTCACCAGCAAAACTACATTATGCAAAGCTTGTAGCAATCAAAATCATCTTCATCACCATCAGACCTTCCATCATTCATATACCTACTATGGACATCGAACAGAAACAATTAATAAGAATCATAACGACGGAACAACGATACCTGCCAAATTCTTTTTTGGGCCAGGTTTTCAACCGCAAGCGGAAACAGTCTGTGGTATTTGTGCTCAAGATCCCAACAACCTTCCGCTGAATAAATCAGAATATGTGGTATTATTTCATGTTAACCCAGGAGTTACTATCAGCTTCCAGATAGGAGAGAACTTGGAAGTTTTACGAGGTGAGTACTTTCTGGATTTCTCACAAACATTAACATGAACGTCTGCCAATATTTAGTTGTAATCATTGCCCTTTACCTCACCATAATTTCCACATGATGGTATGTAGGTATTAAACTTCAATGTGTTGAGAAGGTATTTAGCATCATTGGTAGTACCTAACCTTGATCGTTCTATAACCGTGTTACAGAATAGAAATAAATGATACCCATTGATCTAGCGTAAGCTCATATGTCGTTGGCGCGGAAACATATGTCTGGAGCCCAGAACAAAGTTGAAGCCAGAAATATGTGCAATGAAAGAATAATCGTTTCGGCATATCATGCCAAAATAAGAGCACATTCTACTTGATCTCAATACCAAAAAGTCTATCAGGCTAGACGGTATACCACCTGTCGTTTTCAAGGAATGTGCGTCTGAATTAACACCAGTTTTCTGTAGGTTGTTTAGCCTTTTAAACAAACTTGGTGTTTTTCCTTCCAGCTGGAAGACTGCAACCAATTCCAAAGAGGAAAGAAGACCCTTCCCAATATTTATAGACCCATTGCAGTAGTAACTGTGATCTCTAAAGTGATGGAAAAAGCAATCAACATCGAGCTCATCAAAAACCTAGAGAGCTACAAAATCGTGAATGACCGGCATTATGGCTTCCGTCAGCAGAGACCAACAGGAGACCCGCTTGCGTACGTAACCCATGTATCGCAGAAGTCTATTGAAAAACATGGGGAATCTCTAGCTGTATCATTGGATATCTCCAAAGCATTTGACCGAGTCTGGTCTGCTCTGCCGCCTCAACTTTGTCGTGTACTATCGAGTTTTCTCTTAGATAGATAACTCCATGTGGCGGTTGACGGAGTATCCTCCGATACAATGGCTATCAATGCTGGTGTTTCACAGAGATCTGTTTTTGCACCGACTCTGCTTCTCCTCCATATCAACGATCTGCTGGAATTGACCACTTGTCCCATCCATAGCTTTGCAGATGCTGGTACACTTCATACCGCTTTCTTATCAAGAGCCACTATACTATCCACTGAAGCCAGAGGAGCGAGACAGGGACAGGTTGACGCAATTAATGAAGATCTGGCAAAGATTTTGAAATGGGAATCTGATAATCTAGTAGAGTTTAATGCAACCAGAACTCAAGCTTGCGTCTCCTTCAGAAAGGCGGATCCCACAATCCCTAATATGATGATGTCAGGTACAACTATTCCTATGAAGAATGCTCGGGATTACCCCCAACAACACCCTCTCATGGGACGATCATGTGAGGTACGTTGCGAAAACCACTTCTCAAAAACTTTGTTTTCTATTCCGTGCCAAGAGCTGTTTTACTGCTCAGCAGCTCCTCGTAGTCTAGAAAGCACAGATTCGACCTGTCCTGAATTACTGTTCACATGTTTGAAGTTTGGCTCCCAAACATATGCTGAAGCTCTTGAATTATATCCAGAAGAGAGCTATTCGTTTGATTAATAATGTCACACTTACGAATTCATTGACCTCTCCAGAAAATCGTAGAAATGGAGGAGATCCCTCCCTTTTCTATTATTATTTCCATGGCTGGCGTTGATCAGAAATCTCGTCTATTGTTCCAGCACGAGAGATTTCAGATTGGCGGACTAGAAGAGCTCAAACTAGTCACCACTTCACTGACAAATTCGAGACCTACCGAACTAACTAGTGAAATATTTACCTATGCCTATAACCTCCAAAACTTTAAGAAAAATTGGAATGCATGTTCTTTGAACATTATAGGTTTCCCTATCGTGTAGTCAAGGTATAAAAAAAAGTCGAACCCACAGGTCATCTAATATTGCTTCATTTCCTTCTCAGCAAAACAGTGATAAGTAATATAAACTGGCCATAATCAAAGCTCTCTGGCTGACAATAGCAAAACATTCCCAAACCCTGAAAATACTCACAAAAAAAAGATTGTCAGCAAATCGGAGACTTTTCCTTCTCAGCAACACATCACTAACATATCATTACCATAGCCGTTATTATCATATTGAAAGGAAGGAGAGAGTTAGATTCTTCAGATATCAGTTGTAATTCATAGATACACATTTTTATTATACATACATATATGAAACATTGATTTGTCATTACGCTCAGTAATGGTTGACTCTGGAAAAGTCCGAGGCTGCTTGTGTTACAGCAAAGAATGTCGGTTCTTGTTACGAGTCATTGCTTCAAGGATTTTCTTTATATTTTGTCTACACGAGAGGAAAACATATGAGGAGGAAACATTTCACTAGGCAAAGAGATCTTCAACTTCGCCGTTCGATGAAAAAATTAAGTCTGTAGGAAGATGTTCGGCAGGTCTCGAGCTTAACAATGAAGGTGTGACTAATTTGAACTCGTCTAGTCCGTCTATCTGGAATCACTGGAGGAACAACAGACGGGATTTCTGATGAACACCGACCATGGAAATATCCATAGAAAAGGGAAAGATCATCTTTCTACGACGTTCTAGGGAGGTCAATGAACTCGTAAGTGTGACATCATCAATCAGATGAATAACTCTCTTCTGGATATAATCCAAGAGCTGCACTGCATATTTGATAGCAGAACTCCAAACATGCGATCAGTAGGTACTCCAGGACAGGTCGAATATGTGCTTAATAGATGGTGAGGAGTTGCTGGGATGTGAAGTAGCTCTTGGCACGGAATAGAAAACCAAGTTTTTGTGAAGTGGCTTTCGCATTGGACCTCACATGATCCATGAGAGGGTGCTGTTGGTGGTAATTTCGAGCTAGGATATGAAAGATCTCATAGGAATAGTTGTACCTGACATCATCATATATCTTCATTCATTGTGGGGTCTGCCTTCCTGGAGAGGAAGGTTGCATTGGTTGCATTAAATACTACCAGATTATCAGATCCGTATTTCGGAATCTTTGCCAGATCTCCATTCATTGCGTCAACCTGTGTCTGTCTCCCTCCTCAGGCTTCATTTGATGGTATAGAGGCTCTAGATGATGAAGTGGTATGAAGTGTACCATCATCTGCAAAGCTGTGGACAGGACACTTCCAGCAGATCGTTTACATGGAGCAAAAACAAAATTGGTGCCAAGAGAGATCTCTGTGGAACACCAGCTTTGATACTCATTGTAAAGGAGAATACTCAAGCCAATACCTGCTCATTGAGTGATCTATCTGAGACCAAACTCGATATTAAGCACAAAGTTGAGGCGGTAAACCATATGATGCGTGTTTACCAAGAAGGCTTTGGTGCGAGACTCGTTCAAACGCTTTGGAGATATCCAATGCTACAGCTAGAGATTCCCCATGTCTTCCAATAAATTTCTGACATACATGTGTTACGTAGGCAAGCAGGTCTTCTGTTGATCTCTGCTGACGAAAGCCATATTGCCGTTCATTCACGATTTTGGATCTCTCTAGGTATTGGATGAGCTTGATTGCTTTCTCCATCACTTTAGAGGTCACAGATAATACTGCAATGGGTTTATTATTGTTCGAAAGGGTCTTCTTTCCTTTTTCTGGATTTGTTTGGATTGTAGCTGTCTTTCAAATATAAAAGAGATATATAGCCTATAGACTCACAATTAAATTTTATTTAATCCCTCCTGACATCAATCCAATATCACAATATCCCAGAAAAAAAGTCCCATAATAGTAAAAATAAAACATATGGACTGTACAGAGCTTGATCGTTTTGGTTGAAGTCCCGAATTGCGGTTTGCGTAATCCCAGCAGCATGCACTGCTGCATTGTCGTGCAACAAACGCGCGCCTCGGATCAGTTTCTCACTTCTTTTCCCCGAATATTTTATCGTGATTTGTGCAGGAGTGCTGAATAATATCCCACGTTCATTGTGGTATTGCATTCTTCCAATTCAGTACCAAACGATCGTAGCTATCACCTTTTTCGTTAACTGATAGTCCCTAAACTTCATTGGTGGTGCTTCTCCTTATCACCTTCATTCTCCTTTTTTTTGACAAAGGATCGTAGTAGAGAATCATGATTTCATCTTGTGTGACAATTGTTTTCAACACGTCCACAGGGTCTTCTCGACAGAGCTCCAAAAAGGTTCGAGCACATTCAACATGACGCTGGAGTTTTTTGGGACCTTGCACTAACGTTATTCATGCCCAAATATTCGTGTATGTTTCGGCGAATGCTTGTATCTGGAAGCCATAACAATTGTGCTATTCCTTTCACCTTCAAGCGTCGGTCGCCTAATTGGAGATCTTCAACAAGGATAATTTTTGGTCTGTCACCACTTCCACTGTCCTTCCTGTTCCAGCGTAGTTCTTCAAGGATCCCTGACCGACTCGGAACCGTTTTGATTATTGTTGTACCACAGAATAAGACGAACTATTTTTCCTGTATACCACATCTAACTGATCTTTGATACTTTGAGGAGAAAGACCTTCTGATAACAGCTCGATACCTAATCGTGATCAACGAGTGATAGTTTTTAGGAAAACTGATTGACATAAAATTAATTTTTGGTTTTCAAAGACTTATAATAAGACTTCAGCTGGTGTGTTATCAACATTTTCACTCGCTGTGATATCTGGATCTATTGCAGGCCGGGAATTTTTGTCGCTGTCCTCGTACAGGTAAAACCGCCGAATGGATCATTTTTGTTCCTTATTAGTAGGTAGTGGTAGGTATTAGTTCGTTGTTCGGTATTTTAGATTATGTGTTCATTGGGAGGCTTCTGTGTTTTTGGGGATTTATTGTGTATATCATACACATATGTATAAGCTGGAGGTAATTAAACATATGTCTAGAAGAAGATATAATGGATTGACTGAATAGTTTCCACACTGCAGTCTAAATTTAGCCTTCTCATGAATAATAACAACGAGTCGCACAACCTACTTTTACAGTACTAATTACTGTATCCCACGCAGCTGTCAAATACATGAGTAGTTTGTTAAATACCTACGGTGTTAGAAAACTGATTGGCACGAAATTCAATCAAACCCTGGTTTCAGTTGCACTTATAGAATGAAATATACTATCTCAAATTGAAAACAATCGATGAAATGGTTCCACAGGAACATTTTATATCAATCTTCAGTAGCTCTAAAGGAGCAAATCACCGTAAAAATTAAAACAAAAAAACTGGCAGTCAACGAGCACTGCTGACAGAAGTGAAAACTGACATTATGAAGTAACCAATTTATTTTATGTTATCTTTGAATTATTGTAGCATCCGAAATTACAATTTTATTATTTTTAAATGAAACGTAATATAATTAGCTTTCCTTTAGTGTTCAGAACTGTCAGCATTTCAATCAACAATTATATACATTTTTATATTCAATAATAAAAAACGAACATATTATTTATTGATATTTACATCGATGTAAATGAAAGTAATGTTAAACAGCATTTTCTACTTTTCAGTCGTCATTATCGGTAGCTTCGACGATACTTAAATTATTAGATTAGATCCAAGCATGAAACATACTGTGAAATCAGGTGTGCTCATATATAAAAACAGGCTAATATTACCGATCACACATAATTCAATTATTAATTTTTACTCTGTAATAGTTGAAGTATGAGTTGTATTGCTGTATACAGTGTATAGTGTGTATATGCAGTGTATACGTATACCTGTCCTGTATACCGTAATCGAGAGCACTGGCTCACACAGGCAGGCTCACCAACACCGACACGTGTGTAAGCGTATAGAGAGACTGCCTGACGCTTGACCAAGTAGTTGTGCTGGCGGCAGTATACATAATACGTAATATATATAGCTACAGCGTGATGGCTCGTGACGGACTCATGGTTATACCCCCATCTGAAATAGCCCAACGCGCCTAAAGAAGTTTTCACTTCAAACATTTCTTTTTCTGCTAGGAGTGTTTACATCACTGAGATGTATGACTCTTTGAAATACTTGTATGACTACCCGGCAACAATTTTAATAAGAACTCGTAGAGCTGAGAAGGGGCATCAAAAATAAACCAAAGTCAACGTAAGATTTGAACCTTATTCTACTGAAAAATCTGATACATTGAAATGTTTCGTCCCAACTCTATTTTAGTTGTAGTATATCCTAATGATATTAATTAATCGACTGCTGTTACATACAATTCTATCTCAATGCACTGGAAGCTTAGTGCCTAACAAATAATGTCCTACTAAACGAGAGCAAATGCAAATTCATCTCTTTTTCCAGGAAAACAACAAACATTGAATTTATCATATCTTGAATAATACACGTCTGGGTCATGTTGCATTTTTCAAAGATTTGGGTATTGTTTTTTTCAAGAACCTAAGATTTTACCTTCACATTGAATTCATCCTGAAAAGGGCTTTTAGACTGAGTTGGTTCATAAAACGAAAGACCCAAGATTTTATTAACTAAAAGAGTATAAATCGGTTGATAAAATTATAAAAGAGTATAATTGTTGTATATCATTCTCTAGTTAGAGCTATTCTCGTATATGGCTGCATAATTTGGAATCCGTTTTACATTGTAACATGGCTCTCTCTTGATGAAACTCTATAAAACTTTACTTGAGGAATTTATTTTATTATTAATCCTCATCTATTTATTTATTGACAGTGCGGCCATTTAATTTAGAGAACCATGACACGTTGGACTTTGATTCCAATCATTGATTAGCCAGAATAAAAAACGTGAAAAATATCATTGACACTTACCCTTTTATTTCACAAGACCCACTGGGAGATAAGTGAAAGAGTAAACGCTAATATTAGTCAGTTAAACTCGTACTCAACAACAATAAAATTTAATAATGAAAATAACAATTAAATTAATAATGATAAAACAATGATTATGACAATTGATAGTGAAAGAATATTATAATTATGTTTATTACTCATAAGAATAAAGATAAGATCAAAATCTGAACTCAAATAAAACAAACTTAGATCTAAATTAACTAAAATACAGAAATAAATCTAATATTATCAAATTGATGCCTAACCAGGATAAACCTGAGGGATTTGAATGTACATGGGCAATTCTAAATTAAAGGAGACGGCCAGGGGGGGGGTGTCTGCGGATCTTGGCAGGGCAATTTTTTTCCGTTTCTACATCGTATTTGAACTCGTTTACCGGCATTTAGAGATTAAAATACCCTTCAAAAAGTTTTCTGAGGTTTTTTTCAATTTTAGTTTTTTTTTCAACGAAAATGCCAAAAAACGGTTTTTGACCCCAGAAATCGACATTTTATAGTAAATAAACGTCCAAGGAGTCATTTCCGATCGAAAATTGGTCGCTGAATCCAAAAATGGTGTCAATACCCTTCCATAATCCATCATTTTCTATCCATTGGCTGATTTTCCGCAAAATACCTTTTTTTTACGGCGTCATATCGGTGTGAGCAGCCATTTTGAAAAAAAAATTTTTCAGCGAAATCTGCGTGTTATTACCTCAGCTTTACGATCAAATAAGAATTTTTCTGACTAAATGGGTTTTGGAGGTCGAAAAATTGAAAAAAATTAAAAAAAACGACAAAAAACCGTTATTACAGTACAAAAATCTGTCGTCAGTTCACTGACAAGTCTTTTTTTGGGACATATGACCTCGGAATCGGATTCAGCGGGAAATTCTACTCTATGATAAGAAGACATATTTTTTCAAATATTTTGGTTCTTTGGAAAAGCAGTTTGAAAAAAAGCTTTTTCGTAGCTGCAAATCTAGAGACTTCGTTTTTATGTAATTTTTTAAGTTTGTTTCTTAAAACTTTAAATCGACTAAAATCGTGATCAAATGACTGATTTTGATTTATAATTTCCCAAGCATTCTGATTCTGACAATTTTTCAATCCCACATGAAGAGCCACAAAATTCAACAAAGCGCCAAAAATAGGAGGCAAAACAACGAAACCGAATGTAAATTAGTCTAATTTAGTAATTTTGTGGCTCTGGGTCATCATGTGGGATTGAAAAATTATCAGAATCAGAATGCTTGGGAAATTTCACATCAAAATCAGTCATTTTGATCACGATTTTAGTCGATTTAAAGTTTTAAGGAACAAACTTCAAACATTACAAAAAAAACGAAGTCTCTAGATTTGCAGCTACGAAGAAGCTTTTCTTTAAACTGCTTTTCCAAAGCACCAAAATATTTAAAAAAAATTATGTTATAGCATGTTTTCAATCGAAAATTGTCCAAGTATTCCAAATATCCTACTTATAATTCTAAATTCTGTAACTTTGAGGTCGAAAAGGTCAAAAACTGGAAGAAAATTACGTTTACTTGGTTTTTGACGGAAAATTAATGGTATACTGGAGTGTAAAAACTGTTGGATGACGTTCGAGAACTGTTTTCTTATCGTAAAATTTCCCGCTGAATCTGATTCCGAAGTCATATTTTCCAAGAAAAGACTTGTCAGCGACCTGACGACAGATTTTTGTACAGTAATATCGGTTTTTTGTCGTTTTTTTTAGTTTTTTCAATTTTTCGACCTCTAAAACCTATTTAGTCAGGAGAATTCTTATTTGATCGTGAAGCTGAGGTAAAAACACGCAGATTTCGCTAAATTTTTTTTTTAAATGGCTGCTCACACCGATATGACGCCGTAAAAAAAAGGTATTTTGCCGAAAATCAGCCAATGGATAAAAAATGATGCGTTATTTGAGGAAACTGACACCATTTTCGAATTCAGAGGCCAATTTCCGATCGGAAATGACTTCTTGGACGTTTATTTATTATAAAATATCGATTTCTTGGGTTAAAACAGTTTTTTGACATTTTCGTTGGAAAACAACCCATAAAATTGGAAAATTTCATAAAAAACTTTTAAAAGGTATTTTAATCTCTAAATACCGGTAAACGAGTTCAAATACGATGTAGAAACGGAAAAAAATTGCCCCGGCAAGTTCTGAAGACCCCCCCCCCCCTCTGCCGTCTCCTTTAATTTAGAATTGCCCACATATTATCTCAAGTATAATCAATACTATATTTAATTACAATTTTGACGATTTATGTGTGATAAATTTTGACCAATTATGTAACTTATGAAAGAAAGACGTTTACAACTTCCATATAAGATCTACAGTGAGGCTGGAAAAGCCCACTACCTAAACATCTCCAGATGGTTAACATTAACATTTATTATAAAGCTTAGCATTCGTTTTCCGTCTTATATTGGTTATTCATCCTGACAAGCTTATGATTTTCTTTAGAACTATAAACTTGTGTGAAATTATTGACTATCTTGACCATGGAAGCTATGATATCATATCACTTTCCTTGAAGCGGGTGTGAATTGTCTTATATTTATTTTAGAAAGTCCTTTACTTTTCTCAAGCTACGTTTGTTATTGATACTGAATAGAAAACATCTGGCAACATCTAGCAACCCCTAGATGTGCTTTGCTTCTAGATATTTTAATTTCACATAAAATTTTAATTTTTTAAAAATGATTTTCTTTTGAATCTTGGAAATGACCTGTACTAAACCCTTATTATAACATCGACCGCCTTGAAAGTGTTCAAAGAAAAATGGTGAACTACATTCTATTCAAGATTAATATGTTAATAAAAAAGATCATGAATATAATCAACGGCTATATATCGTGGGTCTGAAACCTTTAAAGAATTGTAGACACCATTATCAACTAAAATTCGCGTATAAAATACTTAATGGCTTAATAAACTCCCCAGAACTATTAAACTATTCAATTTACGAGTACCGAACTACGCAACTCGAAATCACGACATCCTGCAGATTACTTCGCATCGCACAGAATACTGCCGCCATACACCTATAAACGAAATTTCCAGTGTAGTAAATGAAACTAATATTGACTCATTTAACATTTCTTTTGCCGTCTGTCATCTGTACTGAGGCAACTCTTCTATTTCTTCTTTATTTTTTTCTTTTTTGAATTTTGTTTTTTCTTCTAGTTTTCTTTCTCTTCAAATTTATATATTATCCTTTGCAGACTAATATTGTTCACATAAATTAATATTTTTGTATCAATTAATATTGTTCATTTAATTAATTTGTGTAACATTTGAGATTTATCCTGTAGATATATGATTAGTAAATAAATAAATGAATAAATAAATATTTATGGGATAGAAAGAACATATTTCGACAAAATTATTGTAAAATCCAGTAACACATCTAGGGCTGTTTGGAATATCATTAGCAAAAATGAGCCATCAACCGAAGATTGAAACCACAATGAAAGTCAATAATATTGAGACAAAAATTGTGATTCACATTGCAAATGTGTTTAATGAATATTTTATATATCTTTCAAAAAAATGTAATTATGTAAAATTCCTCTGTACCTGTTGTAGATAATTCAGAATTTACACATTACAATTTTATTAAAAAGTCAATACTGTTTAGAGGAAGAACTAAAAGGTGTTATGATTAATTAAAAAAAAATTAATTCATGTGAAGCCAACGGTTTTTCAACATGACTTATCAAACAAAGTGAATTATGTATTTTATCTCCATTGTGTCATATTATAAACGAATGCCTCAGTGAAGCAATTATTAAAAGCTACTGACCTATTTCTCTATTGTGCATATTTTATAAAATTATAGAAAAAATGCTAGCAATTCCCATGGTTAAATTTTTAAATTGCAATAATGTATTATTCAATCAACAACATGGTTTTAGAGAAAATATATCTCTATTAGATGTTATATATAAATGTATTGATGATGGGCAAAAAGTTATGGCACTTTTCATTCATTTGTCCAAAGCTTTTCGTGATCGTGATATTGTTTTTGAGTAAAATTGAATCTTTAGACTTACGTGGAAGTGTAAAATGATGCGCTCAAAGGTTATTTGGAAAACAGAATTAAATTTAACTATTAAAAGTTATATATTACTAAATTACTTCAATATTGTTAAATTTATAAATCAATAAATTAAAATTTCATATCAACATAACACTATTTTAAATTTCACACAGCGGCGCATATTTGCGTGCTGTTCTTCTAAAAAAAAAAATAAACCTAAAATTGTCTGAAACAGTCATTACTCACATGGTTCAATACATTTCGAAGCACTACACCTATGTTGGTTGACTTCTTCTGATGCCTTTTTCCAACCTATCGCTTGCAGCCTGGATGTTTGCGTTCCAATTTGCAACTTCCAATTCCAGTTCCCATTTTTCCATTCCAATTCCAAATCTGTAGTCCAAATCCAATTCCAAATCCATTTCTAATTTCCAAATCCATTATGTCTCCTTGTAAAGCCATGTGGGAATCACATATAGCCATGTGGATAGGAAACGGCCATGTGGGAATCACTTCCATATATACATATTCTTACTTTCGCTTCTTCTTTTCTATAAGAAAAGACTGGCAGAGGGATCACTGCCGTATACATTTCTGCGAAAAGACTGGCATAGCTCGCCATGTGGGGATCACATATGGCGATGTGGATAGGAAGCGGTTCGTTTCTGTTTTTCCCTCTTTAGAAAAAACTGGCATAGATCGCCATGTGGGGATCACATATGGCGATGTGGATAGGAAGCGGTTCGTTTCTGTTTTTCCGTCTTCAGAAAAGACTGGCATAGCTCGCCATGTGGGGATCAGCTCTTAAAGTCGGGGCGGTTTGCCCTAAGCTGACCCGTGGTCCTCGTGGAGGCATAGTAATTGAAACACACACTTATAAAAGCTATACTTTACTTAATGTAGAGCTTGACATCATTACGACTTAATGTCTTGCTCTACGAAATAATAACACTACAAATACTAATGTACACGATGAGTGATTATTATCAATCTCTCAATATGATGTCTTTGATTATTCTAATTATTATGATCTGCTTATGCTCTACTTATGATATATATAATAATGTAATGTGATGTTATTGTTATTATGTCCTAGTTAATCTAGTCTTAGCATATACATCGATTTATCAATAACTACCTCGAAATACCCTGCTCTCTATGTCAAGGTTAGCTTGTGCTAAATAATATGTTTATTATATCGCAATAGTAAACATATTGTTTGTGGGTCAGCAATGAGATATAAACATATACTTAATAACATTACTAATAGAAATAAGGTCGCATTCTATAATTCAGGGATTTTAGGTAATCTCGTATAGGGAGGGAAGATTCCTATACTACAATTCTTTAGAACTCCATGTAGGAGTGGGTGTTCCACAAGGCGATGCTTAGTGTCCTCTTTCATTTTATGTGAATCGTGAAGAAAATATTACAATTCCTTTCCACATTGTTGCGTATGCTATTACCTTGTTATTTTGTGGTAAGGTCGCCACAGCTCTGGCAAAAATAAGATATTTAGCTATCTTAAGTAAAATGGGTTTGTAATCAATCGAGAAAAAACATATTCCATATTCCTATTCCAACTACGTATGTTCTTTTGTGAAATATCATGACAAAAGTATAGAGCAAGTTACAGGCTTTAAACTTTTAGACGTACAATTGAATCATTCTTTACCATGGAAATTGTTTGCGAAGAATGTACTAGTACGTGTTTTGCTTTAAAACGTTTACCTGAAATTGCAAGCCTATATACAGTTAAGATATTTTACTTCTATAAATTTTGAGTAAATCTTAAGAGATGGTTTAATTTGTTGGGGTAACTGTATCTAGCGTATCGTGTCTTTTGTTTGCAAAAACGGGCAATTTAATATATGTTTGGACTGAACTTTCCGGAACCACAAAATTTCAAAATGCCATGTTTGTATAATATCGTCCATAAATTCTTTTTTGTATTCAATAATATTGAAAAATTTAACCATCAGAATTTGTATCATTCACACATGATGGAGAGAACAACATAATATACATAGACTGAAATTAACAAAGGCAAATCCATTGGTTCTATATTTTATAACAAATTACCACAATCTATAAAAAACAGTAAAATGAAGTTTGAGAAGTTCTTTGGAAGAAAATTGCTTTTACTCTGTGGATGAATTTTTAAATTTTACTAAAACTATTGTTCTATTCTGTTCTATCCTATTCTATTCTATTCAAATTAGAATTTGGAATATATTTCAAAATCATCTGATATGATAGAAAAATGGCCTGGAATCAATACGATAGTGGACAGTCATTTAACAAGCCTGTATAATGTAGGCAGGTCTACTACACTTTAAGTTCCAGTCATTACCGTGAAAACTTTAATAAGCATAATAAACTTATATCTCGTATCATAGTACATTACATACGAGTTGGAAAATGTTTTATTACTGCGGAGTGATTATTTTGAATTAGTCAGATCATGACGCTGGAATGGAATTTTTTCAGAGAATAGTGAGCAGTCGTCCATTTTAATTTTCTATTACGTGAGCCATTCTTCACTTCACGAAGGTTTCACTAAATACCAAAGGAGTTTTTTGTTTACTGAACTCAAAAAAATAATTTTGATGTTACAATGTTTACACAAAGGTAGTATTGATCTCTCTAGATCGACCAGTGACACAACATCTAAATAGTTACGAACAACTGTTTGGCCTTCTCGGACCCTTCAACGGAATGAGTTGAGCTGTATTATCACCGATATAGGTATGCTGAGGAATATATTACCACCAACAAAAAGTGCTAAAGAGGCAATGAAGTGAAGGCGAAACAGCTGTTACAAAACTATTTAGCTGTGGTATAATTAATCTTGAGAGGTCTCTACTACCTTTGTGCAGATTAAAAATAGCTTTATTACAATAATGATAAACAAATTGGTTATCAACATCAATAGCTTTACCTACAATATTTTTGATCAAAACTTTATCTAATATCACAGAAAGTAGAACTGCTGGACGGAAACTGCGAGTACAATTAATTAATCATTCCAATACCGGATTCTCTAGTTAATCAGAATAATAAAAGATTCGCAATACTGATAGCTGGCTAATTCTGCAGCAATCTTTGCCGGTTTCGATTATGTTAATGTTTCCAACGTGAGAAAGGATTTGTTGTGGATTAGTATTGTTTTGAATAACAACATTCCAGATGGAATTTCGTAATCTTTCATCATTTCATTACAACACTATAAAAAAAACAATCACTCATATATATGCACTAGAAATACTGTTGAAGTCCTGAAGACATATCAGCTACTATACTATTTGAAATTAAAAGTGTAAACAAGGAATGGCACTCAGCTGAAGATAAATCTGAATTCATTATATTTCTTTTCACTTATACATTTCCATCCCTTCTAAATTACTTAGATATTAGACGTTACTTTGTTTCAAGAGTGATACAAATTTTTGAGAAATGGTTTGACCTGTATTTAGAATATGTTCAGCTTATGACAATTTTTCACTATCATTATTCTTTATTTGTGTGAAAAATCAGCATTAGCAGAACATACTGTGAATACAGATCACACCATTAGAACTGGAAGAGGCTGGGTTTTATGCCCAAGCCTATGACTTGGTTGGCGTCACCTTCAGGCGACACTCGGGGACGATGTGCAAAACACGCTGCTCAGCATAGTGAACGGCTAGTGCCGCACGGAGGGGCTCAAGGTAAATCCTGACAAAATCTGGAAAGAGGAGGAAAAATGGACAAAGTATCAAGATTTTCTGTTCCAGCTCCGCACGCTATACCCAGGCCACAAGGTCGTATTAGTTGTTCTGATCATCGGTGCTTTGGGCGGAATTCGGCTTCGCTACGTTCGAACTTGAAGATCATTCCGGACTGTAAGAACTCTGTTCAGATCTTGATAGACCGGATGCAGAAGGCAGTCATTCTGGGTTCAATAAGACTACTTATGACACACGATTTGGGAACCTGAAGCTACTTACCAACCGGCGGGGAGGAGTAGCTTCTGATAACTGATAGGTTATTCTGGCGCGATTGCTGCGATGTCTTAATAAAATGCGTCTGCAGCCGACTTGTGTTTTTAAAATCCAATTAAAACTGCAGGAAACATTGGATTGGTTGTGTGTGAAAGAGTAATGTATGGTTGATTATCAATTTGAAATGGAGTGAATACAGTTAAATATGACATTATTTTTAAATTGTACAATTAGAAATATCTATGATTATTTAATGAATTAGTTATCCTATGATTAACATTTCATTTCTATTATAAACAACCAAATCGAGCTTAAGATAATTCTATGGTAACTAACCTCAAAATTGTTATTTATAAGAAATAGATAATATGTCATCTTTTTAGGTTGAATTAAATTGACAATCGACAGTGGTACTTCAAAATAACAGAATTTGTTAAGTTTGAATTAGATTATTGTGAAGTTTTGAAAGATTGGAATCTATTTTGTCATTTACACAATTCTTTCTTTTAATCTGTATACTTTCTAATATCAAACGTTTGTCGTTATATTAGAAAGTATATACGCAGTATACATGCAGGATTGAGCGGATCTCGGTTTGCTCATTGGTGAGTAGGGCCATCACATATCCGAGCGTAGAGGGCACAGCCTCGATAAAAAGTCGGGGTTAAATCGGCTCGGTAACCTCACTCAATACCGATGCCGTCCCGATGCTGGGCTAACAACCCAGCACAGGGTACATCTTTTGTTACGGGCAGCAGATGATTGGCCTCCCACATCAGCTCCTCGTCGGATGAGGAGCAGGGACATGTGGGTGGGGCCCAACAGGACGGTCCCGACGTTGACGACCACCGCAATGTACATGGACGCTCAGAGTGGACTAATGAACTTCGGGATGACTTGCTGGACTGCTTCGAGCGCAGCGAGCCGGCCCTTAGGGGATACATGTCACGGCTGCATGCACTTTGGTGCATCATTCATCTTCTATACCGTGACTTTTCCGCACAAACCTTGCGGAATCAAGTATTCTACCTGTGGAGAATCGGCTAAATAATAACGAATCTCCGACAGACTGCAGCACCAGAACCGGATCTAGCCGCACCAGCACCACCTGTGGTGCATCGCAACAGATCTGGTAGAGCAAGCCTGCTCCAAAACACCGAAGTTCATCTTAGAACTAGAAGAACCCGAATTATCATCAGGGTCTCCGTACGACCACAGGAGCTGGTAGAATTGGACATGTTGATTAACGACGAGCTTCTGGAATTTGCCGACCTCTGGGAAATCAATGATGCCGCAAAGCGACTCGTTCCGAAAGAGCGGAGTGAGAGACCGCACGACTAGATCGAGAAAATCGAACGGCGCCTACACAAAGTCGATGCCAAAATTCAGTCGGCGAGGCAGCAAGCGTCTCAGATCCAGTGTGTGATGAATTTATCTCTAGCGGCAGGGCTTTCACGCCATAAATTAGGCGTATAGCCGCCAAACTGCGCCGCCACCATCACACACTAAAAAACTATCGGCCGATCACTTGTCTCAACACCTGCTACAAGTTATTTACACGTATCTGTATGCTAGGTTGTTGAGATCGATTGGTCCGGTAATTAATAACAGCAGCGTGGGGCAAAGAAAGGCATGGAGGGTTGCCGGGAAAACCTGGAGATAGATAGATCTATCACTCAGGACTCCATACTCTACAAGCGCAACCTTTCCATGGCTTGGATTGACTACCGCAAGGCATTTGATTAAACATCACATGAGCTATTATTATACTTGCTCCAATGCCTTGCGGTACCAACTTACTAGTGAGATGCATAAAACATCTGTTGCCACTCTGGAATAGTGTTGCCCAAATGCAAGAACAGGACGAGACTTAGCCAGTCTTGGTCTTGATCTTGCGCCAATACACCTGGTCTTGGTCTTGGTCTTGGTATTGCGCTCCCAGTCTTGGTCTTGGTCTTGCAGCAAGAGTCTCGCAAGTCTCGCAATTACCTATTAGTGTTTCTGTTTTTCAATTTTATTCAACCTCTTTGTGTTTGCACAATTTACACAAAGCAATTTGGGATGCATGAATTATTTCGAAAAACTCATCAAATTTGCTTTTAGGTCCTTAAGTCTATAACTCCAACTCTCACTACTCCGACTAGAACTATTTGAATCTTCGTCATTCATGTCAAATTGTAAACGTGATAAGTTTTCCGAGAACAACAAGGATTAGAGTAAAATCAATTATTACATTAGACTCGAAGCAAAGCTCAATTGGGAATGACTGAAATTGAAATAAATACTATTACTTATAGTCCATTCGCTTAGATAGTGTCGCCTTGTACCGCGCCGCCTTGGCACGTGCCGGCTCTCCTTAAAGGATGCCGTCGCAAAATCAAAGGATGCCGCATGCGGCGTACAGACGCATGACATTGTAGCGTCCTGCTTTTCGCTCTTATACCTACCTTATTATTATAAGTTAGATTACAAATTAGTTTGTAAGATATCTTTTTCGGCCTGTAACTTTTGAAATATTAAGAAAATAAACATTTTCTCGGTAACATACTACATATAATTTTATTACGCTTTATTCTATATAGTTTATTTTTCGTTTTCATTATTTTCATATTTCTATTCATTTGCATACTATATTTAATATATTATTTTTTATTTACTTATTGCTTAAATTCCCCCTTCAACGAAAATGCACTGATAGTCATTTATATCTGTACTTTACGTCTTCCTATTTTCTTCTTCAACATTTTATGTACTAGTACTTTCTTTTATTTTGTTTCGTTTGTTTTCTATGTGTCAATTTCTTGTATTATAAATTAAGCCTGTCCGCTCCCTGAAACGACACTCAGTCTTAACTGCAAGACGCAAGAGTCTCACAGGCTTAGTCTTGTTCTTGCTCAAATCTTTCACGGTCAGTCTTGGTCTTGGTCTTGCTAAAATTACGTGGTCTTGGTCTTGGTCTTGCAAAAATGCAAGAACAAGACCAAGACCGATTCTGGGCAACACTACTCTGGAAGACTCGTTTTTTCATCACATCAGGCGCAGATCTTGATAGACCGGATGCAAAAGGCAGTCATTCTGGGTTCAATTAGAATACTTAGGGCACACGATTTAAGAACCTGAAGCTACTTACCGACAGGTGGCGAGGAGTAGCTTCGGTTAACCGCCTTTTAGGTTTTCTGGCGCGACTGCTGCGATGTCGTTGAAGCTCGCAGCAACCCCGACCATTTTTTAATGCAAACATTTTTTTTACGTATATATGTATTTACAATTAAATTAAACAATGTGCTATTCCCTCTAGTTTCCTCCTCCGGGTAAAAGCTATAATGGTACATTTGTGGGAACTAATGTTTAGGCCCACTTCCTCTATCCATATACTTATTCGCTTGTGGGCCATTTAATAATAATAATAATAATAATAATAATAAGTTTATTCTCAAAAAAAAAATTACAGTAATACAATATACAAATAAATAGAGCTTGTTCATAAACTTAAGAGTCACATGAAGGTAAAACCTTGTGTATGGGTGTGTGTTGCGTTTTCTATTTTTAATTCGATTTGGTAAAATTCAAGAATTTGCTTGTATATGATGCCATAATTACTACTACACTCACATATCAAGAAGCACGTACTTACATATAAATGCCCTTAATTAGTGCATACAATAAGTAGGTGTTTCAATCATGGTAAAATTTTTAAATGTTACCAATAGATATTAAATGCTAAATAACAAATGCTTACATAAGAGTCATTTGCCGTTTAATTTCATGTATTTAAATTTATGTTCACGTATATATATATAAGAATTTTTAATATCAATTATGCCATGTATCTTTATTCTTGACGATTTACTAATATATAATTTAACATTTTTCTTAAACAGCCTATAATTATTTATTTCCTTTATTTCATTTGGTAAACTATTGTAAGCTCCCGGGGCAAGGAATAAGTGACTTCCTTGTCCGAAAGTCTTATTCATTTTTGGTGTTGTATATATATTTGTCTTCCCTCTTGTATCATACAAATGTGAAATTTGTGTAGCTTTTTTCCTATTTTGATAGAAGTAACACGTTACGGCTTCGAAAGATAATTGTCTAGTATCTTTGATCCCGGAAATTTTATACAAGGTATCGGTGCTAAAGCGAAACGGCTTTCCAGAAATTATTTTCAAAATCCATTTCTGTACTATTTCAATTGCTTTCATATAGTGATTTGTGATTCCTCCCCATGATAAAATGCAGTAGCTCAATAGAGATTGTACGAGTGCTGAATATACTATTTTAAGTTGATTTTGATCACAGAATGTTTTTAAGTATTTAATTCTTGATACTGCACCTCTAAACCGTTTTACCAAGCTTTAGCAGATGGCAATCAATCTCTATACCCAAATACTTAACCGTCAAAGCTTTTTGTATTATAAATTCTTTATTTTCCAATAGTACTCGTAGATTTTCGAATGGTGGTAATTGATTTTGTGTAATGGCAAATAGCATAAACTTTGTTTTATCTATATTTATCGTCAATAATTTGTTGTTCAAGAACCGTAAAATATTTTTGAAATCAGTTTCTACTATGTCTTTGACACTGGACCAGTCTTTCGATTTATATAGGATAACCGTGTCATCCGCAAAACTTATAATCTTTGCTATTTTAGATGATTGGAATATATCATTGACATAAATCAGGAAAAGTATCGGAACCAATATAGAGCCTTGCGGGACACCACATCCGATTTCTCCTTCTGTACTTATTTCCTCATTATATTTAACTACTTGTTTCCGATTTGACAGATAGCTGCGCATCAGTTGCTGCGGCTAACCTCTCAGACCGTATGAGTATAAGGTATCTAACAAAATATAGTGGTCGAAAGTGTCAAAAGCTTTTGCTAAATCGAGAAAAACACAAAGACATACTTGATCATCATCCAAACTTTTGTATATTTCCGAAGTTAAACTCGCAACTGCATCCTGAGTCGACCTACCTTCCCGAAATCCGTACTGAGATTCTGAAAGTAAAATATTTTTCTAGAAAGTGACAGATTCTCGTCTTAATAATTTTCCCAAAAATTTTTGGAATTGCTGATAGCCATGAAATTGGCCGATAGTTCGTTATTTTTGATTGGTCACCTGTCTTAAAAATGGGAATTACAAGTGCGGTTTTTAGACAGTTTGGGAAAATTTCAAATGTAAAGCTTTGATTTATCAGATAAACAAGCGGTCCTGTAATATATTGAGAAATTTTTTGTAGAGTAGTTGTTTGTACTTATTTGGATTCTTTTCTCATAATTTTTGTTACAATTACTCTATTTTCTATCAGAACTTACTGGATAGATTCATCGCGGAGGAATAAAACAAATATTATTAATTACCTACGTTTTTAGAATATTTTTAATCACATTAATGGCATATCTATTATTTATAGTCGTCGTATTCATGATACTAATTAGGTATTACGTGATTTGGTAATGTATAATTGCCATTGTTATGTTCAATAAATGTGAATATGTTCTCGTAAATGTTCAAGCCGCTTCCTAGTTATTAACCCATCGGTCGCATGAAGTAAAAGCATGTAATATAAATAATGAAAAATATTGTTGATTGATCAATATTCATGCGCCAAAATTATGTATTAAAAGTAGAAAGAATAATTATACACTTTATTTGTGAGAACGTAGAAGAATTTATCTGAAAGCAATGAAGTTCCATTATATAACAATAGTAATCTACATCCGGTACTATAAGTGAAAGTATTGAAACAACGTAAAACCATTGTTGAGCCTTCGTAAAACTCGTCCTTGGATAACCGAGTAATATACTATATCAATAAAACAAAGATGTTATTCAACTTATAGCTATTTGGCTATTTCGACAAATTTTGATACCCGCCTGACACAATAGTACAGTCGCTAGAGGAACGAAATCTAGCGCATATCGCTTGAAAAATGAAGGTGGAAATTTTGTATGTTTCAATACGTATTTTGATGCGCTGAAGACGGGAAAAATAATCAAAAAATTCCTACAAGTTAGCTTCGAAAGTTGCGGCCACTTTTTGGCGCGAAAAAAGACGATTTTCATGTTTTTTGCGTTTAAAAAGAAAACAGTGTTCCAAATGGAAAAACATGTCGGGAAACAAATTGTATAAAAAGCGAAAACGCATCGTTTGAACCGGAATATAAGTCATTTTGAGGTTATGATCTTGAGATATGAGCATAATATTGTTTTTTTTGGGGGAAAACAAATGTTTTTTTTCTCATTCGAATATTGACTAAAAAAATATTCTATTCAAATTGAGAAATGGTATTTTTTATATACTTTCTACAGCGTTTCGTTTTTTCTTTTATCTTTCATTTTGGCTTCACAATCGGCCATTTCCAAAAATCCATAAAACTGAGATTGCCAGCCAAAAAATAGACTTATCGACAAAAAAAAAATCCGCACGTAGATTTCAACAAATGTGATACAAAACATACTTCAATACTGTTTTTGGGGCTCAAAAAAAAATGTAGGACAACTTTGAAAATTTCGGACCTCGGAAAATGTGCAAATTTCTTAGGTTAGAAATTTTTTAGGATGATAAAATTTTAGGTTCTAATATAGTATTTTACGACGAGTATTCTACGCTAAAAAAACTTTTCTAGGTTAAGTAGAAGTTGAGATATTGATATAAATGTGTTTGGGCCTCCCCAGAACCCTATTTTGGGCCTATCGAGAAAATTTGGAAATCGTTAGAAAGAAGACAAATTTTCTGATCTAAATCCAAAAATAAGACCTCGTAGCTTTCTTCATTTCGAATTTGGAGCGCGTTGACAAAAAAAATCACGTGTAAAATAATGCAGCGGCTCAAATTTATATAGCGCTTATTAGTCCAGGCATTTAAGGATGAAAATCGACGATTTTTGTCCGAATTTCCGCGAGGTCTAAATTTGGTCTATTCTTATGTACTTTGACATGCTGAACACGATGGTGTAGATTAAATTTGGATTAACCTTGTGCTCGAAAAACTGGTCATTTTTTTGACCTGAAAATGGCCATTTTTCGAGTTTTGCGTTTTGAGACAAAATTATGAGTTTTATGGAAAAATGTTTCCAACAACAGTTGTTGGAAAAACTAATACGCAACTTTTGGATTTAGTCTCAAGTCGATTCGAGGTTGTGGGCCTAAGATATGGCCTATTTAATGTGTTTTTTGGCACATTGAAAAATTGAGTATATGTCAAAGAGTTTTTGTTTTTTCATATTTTGTTTTGGTGAAAATATAATATTTTCATTCTCCTTTTATTTGATCTTTAGTATTTTGACCTATCTCATTTTTTGGAGTCTCAATCGGCCATTTTGAAAAATCCGTATTTTGCGAATTTCAGACGGAATACTAATGTTATCAATCTAAAACCAAAATTATTCGAAAGACTCCATCATTTTGCATATAATATCCAAAATTCAAGCATTTTGATTTGGAGACATAACTTTAGCGCCATTTTGAAAATTTTGGACCAACGAAAAATCCAAACTTTTTGAGGTTAGAAATTTTTTACGAAACCCAAATTCTAGGTTCTATTAGAGGTTTTGATAGCCAGTATTCTAGGTGTAAGCAGATTGATTCGGGTCGGATAGAAATGAAGCTATCCTAATAAATGTGTTTGGGCCTCTAAAAGGCCCAATTTTGGGCCTATAGACAAAAACCTTTAATCAAATTACAGAGAAATACTTCGGCTATTTGAGTTTGGAACAGCGTACGGAGATACTTTCACAATTCCAAGTTATAACGAATTTCATCATAAAAATTTAGCACAAAATTCCATGTAGCGGCAATGAGCGAGGGTCGGTACAATAGATTCCGCGCGCGAAATTATAGTTTATAAATATTTTAACATGCACCTGAATGCTTATAATCGTTTTGTGTGAATGTGTGAGTGTATGTAGACGTGTGAACATGTATATGTGACCGTGACATGATGTTTTTATAGGGTGTTACTTGACAAATTTCAACATTTAAACAAAAAATAAGATTAAAAATTCGCAAAATACGGATTTTTCAAAATGGCCGATTGTGACTCCAAAAAATGAGATAGGTCAAAATACTAAAAATCAAATAAAAGAAGGATGAAAATATTATATTTTCACCAAAACAAAATATGAAAAAACAAAAACTCTTTGACATATACTCAATTTTTCAATGTGCCAAAAAACACATTAAATAGGCCATATCTTAGGCCCACAACCTCGAATCGACTTGAGACTAAATCCAAAAGTTGCGTATTAGTTTTTCCAACAACTGTTGTTGGAAACATTTTTCCATAAAACTCATAATTTTGTCTCAAAACGCAAAACTCAAAAAATGGCCATTTTCAGGTCAAAAAAATGACCAGTTTTTCGAGCACAAGGTTAATCCAATTTTAATCTACACCATCGTGTTCAGCGTGTCAAAATACATAAGAATAGACCAAATTTAGACCTCGCGGAAATTCGGACAAAAATCGTCGATTTTCATCCTTAAATGCCTGGACTAATAAGCGCTATATAAATAAATATATATAAAACAACGTTGGTGAAACCAGGTTTTTGATACGTCTTTTAGTATTTAAGCTACAGCCAAAAACTGAAAAATCTTCGATTTCAGGTGACTTCTGTAGTGGCCTTTTTACCCTATCTTCTTTTATGTAGAATCCAATGGAATTTGTATCTTTTTTTACAGTCTAACCGTTTTCAAGATATATGCTAAACTTGCATTTTCTTTAATAGAAACCATAATAGTTCATGACACCGTTGGAAAAAGTATTTTTCAGGCTTTCCAACAAAATTGACATCATATATTTATTTTCATGAATAGGGAAGCTATAAAGTTTTTTGATTTATTTTTTGACATTGGGTTGTAATAAGTTGGCCATGGAAACGAAACACTGAACCATGCTTATGTTATTATTAATTTACAACAGAAATTAATCTTATACAGGGTGTCCCAGGTTTTAGCAGCAGAACTTCAACAGTCGATAGAACATTTGATTTTGAGAAAAAAAGCTCTCATTAACATATATGCCCAGACGCTTAGTTTTTGAGATACAGTGTGTTGAAATTGAAAGAAAAATTTAGTTTTTTGCAAATATCTTCGGAACCGTTTATTGTACAGAAAACATCTTTTGCGAACGTTTTTTACTCATAGTAAGCTATGTTCTGTGTGATAAAAATTTTTTTTTTAGTCATGATTGGTGAAGATTTTGAAGGGGTAGTGGGTGTTTTTCTCCCCAACTTCTACGCCACTGGAAAAATACGGTTTTGAGACAACTACCAATGTTTTCTAAATTAAAAAGGTACTCTTGGTTATAAGCTCTAAAGTTGACCGTTTTCGAGAAAAATCAACTTTTATGTTGAAAAACATGGTCAATTTTTTGGTTTTTTTACTTGTTCTAACGTTTGAATAAATTTTGTTTAATTAGTAAGAATTGACCATGTTTTTCAACATAAAAGTTAATTTTTCTCGAAAACGGTCAACTTTAGAGCTTATGACCAACAGCACCTTTTTTGTGTAAAAGTATTAGTCGTTCAAATGGTTGTCTCAAAACTGTATTTTTTCTAGTGGCGTAGAAGTTGGGGAGAAAAACACCAACTACCCCTTCAAAATCTCCACCAATTATGACTAAAAAAAAAATTTTCATCGCACAGAACATAGCTTGCTATTATTATTTTCGCAAAAAACGAAATTCTTTTTTCAATTTCAACACCCTGTATCTCAAAAACTAAGCGTCTGTGCATATATGTTAATAGGAACTTTTTTCTCAGAATCAAATTTTCTATCGACTGTTGAAGTTCTGTTACTAAAACCTGGGACACCCTGTATATAATTTAGAGATAACCAAAATTAAAACCATGAAATCTACAAATATTGTTCAAATTGTTCCCCATCATTGTGATTAATTCATGTTTCGCCCATAATCCTTATTGCCTCAGGGCATCTAATATAATGAACGTGTGTTCTTGTAGTGCATAAACTGTCTTGTGTTGCACCCCTTAAATTTTCGATTGTTTGATCCTGGGTAATATACATTTTATTTTGTAAGTACCCCCCCATAAAAAAATCTAAGACGTACAATTCGGGTGACTTGGGCGGGCACCTTACCCAGTCCCTGTGCCTCAATCCAGTGGCCTGGAAAATTATTATCCAAGCAGACACTTAGAGTAAGAGAATTGTGGGTTGGAGCCCCGTCGTTCTCTTATCTCAAGCAGAATATTTTCTAATATCTCCTGATATCTAGTTCTGGTAAGGCTGCCTTCAAATATGTGAAATTTCACTTTCAGCCCAAAATAAAGCAGAAAACGTTGAAACCAAATCTTCTTTGTCGTGCTCATGGAAATATAGCATGTGGGTTATCTTCGTCCCAAAATCTACTATTTTGACATTTTATTATGCCGGTACTGAATATGTAGGCCTCATCCGACCATATGACCATTTTTACAAAATTTCTTACAGTATTCAACATTTACAAATATCAGTTACAAAATTGAATGCGTCGTTCTGCATCACCAAGCTGCAGGTGCTGATTTAATTTGATTATACATGGTTTATACTTATGTTTTTTTTAAATTAAATGCACCCTCGATTCGACAACGCCAACATAGTCTTCTACCTTTTTGCACGAAGTAGTTGGATCTGCAAGAAAGCCTGAAAAATGCTCTTTAAAACGTATCAAAAATTTCAATCCACCAGCGTTGTGTTCTCGAAAAGTGAATCTTTCTATCTAAAAAAGCGAGATACCTTAAAAAATCAGTGAAATCTAAACATCCGGTACAGTGTGTCCAATTTTCGACAATTTTATGGGATATCTTCGTTATTTTTAAAGATAGAAGGATGCGGTTTTTCTCAGCCCTATGATACGTTTTCGTGAAACATAAGATGCCGTAAAGGAAATTTCCATAGCCCTCTTCGTTTTTAAGATCATTTTGAAAATCATCAATTTTCTGACACCCCTCGTATCTCAGTTACCATAAAATTTATTGAAAAAGTAAAAAGTTCTTTGGTTTTTAACGTAGAATATTTTGTGTTTCTTCTTGACTTTCTACATTTTCGAGTTCCTTGAATGGAACATTTATATCGAGATATTTAAATTCTTTTATAAAAAAATATATTAGTATGTATTTTTATTAGTCGCGTAATAAGCTGTCGAGGGTCCCAGGTGCCGAGTCACTGGTGTGACCCCTGTTTTTGTAATGATAAAAATATAAGAATATATTATAACGTACATTATTTGATATAATTATTCATATAATCATATAATGATATTTTACTTTAACAGAAACTAAAAAAGTGTTTGACTTTAATTGTAATTGTCCATAATCATTATTAATAAAAATATTTTTCTCGTCTTTGCTTCGGGAAATACTTCGATTATTTTGCTATTATCTAACTTTTGTGAAACTACGTTTTCAGTCGTGAGTATTGCTGAGCTTAACCAATTTGGGGACAAAGTACCCCTAAGTTTTCAATGATTTCAGTATTTTATTCATTTCACAATTGTTAATACTTAGTGATTGAAATTAAGGCGTGTGCAGCACAATGCACAATCACATTCAGGGTTTTTGCCCCAATGTCATCATGAACACCGCTCATATTTTCGCCTTGTCATAGCCTTGACCTCGATGTTTTCTTAAATCAAGGCCAATTTTTTTCATATAAAAGAATTCGTTTTGCCAAAACCTCGCCAGTATGACCTGCAGGTTATTAAAGACTAGAAAAGCTTAATTTACGGAAACTTATTTAGGCTCTCCAACCTCGTTATTTTCTATAGATACATACATACACACATACAGATAATAGTTAGGCTTACTTTATCAACCTTGAAAATGACCTGAGTTGTATCTATGATTCCTGAAGTGAGTTATTTGAAGGTGGCAGCAGCATTGGGGGTCGTTTACGATGGGGGTGCTTCGAGTTTGCATCCCACTGCACACTGATCCTGAAGCCCCTAATCATCCATTGGGAGAAGATTCTCCTTTCGAACTTCTGCATATGATTATGTTCCATCCCATTTTGGTGCGTTGAAATTCGAAGTAGCATTTTGGAACAGTACCACATGGTTTAACTGCCAAATTTCAGTGAATCCAATAAAAGATTAATGTTAATAAGCCAATTATTTAAAAAATAAAATGCCTTATACAATGGGACCTTGAGAAATTTTAATTACACATAAATATATCTATGATAAACCCATTATTATTCAGTGTACTTTCAAAATCTGTATAATTAGTAATAAATGATGAATTTGAATAGCTTGCAAGTCATTTCACTTGAGAAATAAGAATTAAAAATAACACGGACAATCAATAAAATGATATCAAATGATCTTTAGAGATGGCAATAAATATGAATGGTAATCAAAGTAAGTGTAATGAGTTGATCTGATATTTCAGAAAATAATTTTATTTCAATCCGTGGTCATGTAATATCAAAAACTCAATGAGTACATCATACGTACTACATAATCCTTATCATTCATTCAAACAAGTTTTTAAGCACAATTCACATCTCACTGAAATTTTATTGTTATTTTTTTCCGAAAATGTCCATACTTTACTGTTAGTCTTTTTATAACAATCAAATTGAAACATCAAAGAATGATGTTTGATTGATTCCGAATGACTAATTACCCAAATCTACACTAAAACGGACTAATTATTTTACTGATGGTGGATGAGTATGTGTGGACACTGTGAGTAGCGACAGACAGGTTGCTATAATAATTTTTCGGCGTTATCGAAGAATCGATGTAAAATACAGAATAGCGTAAATTCGAAATGTGGTTGACGTATGTCGAAAACTAACCTGCGAAAAATTGTTAACTTGGAGCAAACTTGAATAATCATTAAAATATTAATTAATCGAAGCAAAAAAGATCATGTGATTAATTGTTTAATCGGAATGAAATAATCGATTATTCCAGCTTTTCGATTAATCATCCCATCTCTACATCTTTCATTCGGAATAAAATAGGGATGGGCGGTTTAAAATTGAATTGATTTAAAGATATGGATGTATTGGAAAAAACGAGTCCATTCAAATCACCTTGATTAATTTGGTGAGTTGATTCAATGATTTCGATTTTAATTCGATAACGGTCGAGTAATTTTGACGCCGACCTCTATTAAGCGATAGTGCAACTTTTTGTCTATAAATTTATATCACTCGAAATCCATACATGATAAAACTGCAGAATCTTTTATAGATGATCGACTCTAGCCAAAAGATTATCGCAACTTTTTTCTTTGCAAATTGCAAATAATGTTTATGCTTATGAAGTTTTAGCTTCTAAACTTATACTTTCGTGCTTTCGTCTATAAACAAATAAAAGTATAAAGTTTTTTGTAAATTGTTTTTATTTTAAATTAATAGAGTTGAGATTAAGATTAATTGCTGGAGCCATCTTATCATATTACGATTCCGATTCGAGTAAATTTAACTGTGAATAAATTAATCAAAACGATATACATAACAAGGCCAACGAATGGAGGGAAGTGTATTATGCATGTGTCGCCATCTATGATGAATTGCAGGGTTGTTGCATCGATTATCATTGATGAAGTAGTAGAAGTAGTCATGGAGCAGGATGAGGATGAAAATATCCATAAAGTTAAACTTTTAATACCATCGAGAACTATGTGTCTAAGTTTAAATATTTAAATGTACACTGACATAATGCGTTAAAATATGTAAGTAGTTTTGTTCAACAACATCATGTAATTAATTTACTGGAGTTGCTTCAGACCATTTCAAAATTATTTGGGAAAATACCGTTTCGATTAAACGATTCAAAGTTACTAAAATAGTAATATTATGTCGAAAGGAACGAAATAAAATTGAAAATATTTTCAGCATATCTTACTGGTAATGATTTTATAATTGATGTCATTTCTGTGCAATTTGCATGATGCCACTGTATTTAAAAAAAATCATAAAATTAGTTGCCTCACGCTCATGCGGAACATTGTATTTTTGCTTATATTGCGAGGTCTGCGGGTATTGAATCCACACGTTTAAAATGTATTGGTTGTGGTTAAAATGAGAAGATTAATCCTCGTCATTATTTTGAGAATAGTATTCGCTATATAAGATAGTATTTTGAGAATAGTCTGTTATTAATTAAAACAATTTAGATAATTTATTCCACATTTATTATCTATTACGTGAAAGTCTTTTTGAATAATTTCTATATAATTCCTAAGCCCCAAGATTATTACGAATCTTATATGAATAGACTAATCGAATTCACATCATGAAACGCTTAACCTATAGGCTGCAATTTAATTATGAAGGGATATAATTAATTATGAATATGAAATATATCTCATATATATACAAAACAGACTATTCCACAGATTTGCAACAACAAATAAAACTGTTGAAGGTATTTATAGTGGTATCACTATCGTTATACTTCGCAACATTCCGTTTGCCGTCGTTAAGAACGATGACACGTAACCAAACTCGCTAGTTTATATTATTGAGTTAACTTGGTACGTGCTCTCTTGGAATTTAGTTTTTGTACGTTATCAAAGATTTGTAATTTACTGTTTTCGTGGTAGATCATTCGGTGCAGTATTTTGTGTGTTCTAAAGAGGCGAATTCGGAAGCAGTATTTACGTCCTAGGATTTATTTTCCGTAAGTTAATAATTAGTGGCGCAGACATTCTAGACTTAAACATAAGTACCTACTAAGATCCGTTAGTATGAGATGTATTCCAGATAGTTGTAAGTTTACATCTAGAATTTCTGTGCATATGAAATTAAATTCGTAATTAATTAGTCAACCTCTCTCTATTAAACTTTAAAACAATCTCAAGTGCATCCATGGCATACAGATATTTACCTAGAATGCAGGTGGTGAAAGTTGGAATGTGGGGTCGTTGGCTTGCTCTAAGAACGTTCCGTTCCCGTTTATTATGTTTATTGATTGTAACTGATACACAATCACATTGCCCTTATTATTTAACATTTCGAATTAGTTAAGATGTTTCGAATTAACTGATCAAGAATGGACTTGAAACCCTTTACAACGTTTACAGAAACTTAAAACTAATTTCGGATTTTTATAGATTATAAATTTCAATCTAGAAGACAAATTAATTTCATTAATTACAGAGTATTATGATGATATTCATGCTATATAGAATTATTATAGTTCAATAAGTTTCCAAATGTGATTAAAGCTTAATACCTTCGACGATCCAGGATTTGATCTTTAGTGGTTTTCTGGCGAAAAAAAAGAGCGATGTACAGAAAAAATTTAAACTGGTTCAGGATTATATGGAATATTATGTTTATAATATCGGAACAAATATAAATCCTAGTTTTTGGAAAATTTTGTTGATGGGAACCTTGTTTAAGCAAATTAAGGAAAAAACTATCGCGACTCTATATATCAAACCTTTTCTAAATATGGATTCTTTTTATTGTCTTGGTTCAGGCTACTGCGACGAATTTTTTTGCCAAATAGGGAAGCCATTGCAAAATGCAATTTTGTCCAAAACTTTCAATAATTTAGGCTAAAATTTGGCATGAGGTGATTTGAACACCTTCAACTACAATTGTAAGGAAATCTGTTCATATGTGCAATCACAATTTTGGCCTTTTTTTTGTATATATATTTAACAGAAAGGGGATTCATAACAAATTCCGAAAAAATTCGTCGCAGTAGTCGGAATGGAGACAAGAAAAAATCCATATTTGGAAAAGGTTTGATAAATTTAGTCATCAAAAACATAAAAATCGTTCCGATAAGTACTCTCAAAAACGGTCAGTTTATATTTCTTTCGGTATCACAAACATATTCCATATAGTTACTCTTTAACCTGTACACATTTTTCCCAACGTTTCGGCAGAATGACTCCACTAATTGATGCAGTTGTATCTACGTAGAAGTCGAGTATTGCAAAATTGGTATTGAAGAATTTGAAAGTATTATTTTGGCGATGTTCGTCTTCGTCTTTAATATTGTTCCATTATTTTCAATTTTCAAAAAAAACATTCGATTTCAATAACTAATATTACACAGTGGCATTTTGAATCTTTTTCCCGTTTTCCTCTCTTATTTTGAAATGTTCCAGGTATTGTTTAATTTCAAAGCGCCACTGTCATAAATGTAACATGATAATAAATTTCTTTTTAGGCTGAATTAAATAGACAATAGGAAGTGGTAATTCAAAATATCTGAATTTGGTTAAATTTGAATCAGATTATTATAAAGTTTTGAAAGATTAGAATCAATTTTATCATTAACACAATTGTTTCTTTGGATTTGGATATTTTCTAATATCAAACGTTCAACGTTTCATTCAATATTCAAAATTTTTGTATGAATTTTGTTTGAAAACGATATTACAAAAGAAGGTTGAATTAATTTTAAATTTAATTAGATGGTCCAATATAAGTTGTTAATTTTAGAATACAATTATTGGCTACAAGATGTTCTGGTTTCATGACAAATTAATCTTACCAATCTTTCTAATTAAATGGTATTTCGTTTTTGTCTTTTGATTCCTAATGAACTGGTTCGTAAAACGTTCTATTTTTAATTTAGATGCCTCATTGTCAAGTAATACAATTTTGATTTGATATTGATATCGAAGATTGAAACTCTACTAGTATAAACCCGATAATCTCGAAGAAATCTTTGATCTATAAAATCCGAGAATAACTCATGACCACTAGAACTTCGTTTCTGCGAGAAATAATTGCAAATATGTCGAGAAAATATGGAGGATTTAATGAAACTAGCAAATTTCATCCCAGTCATACGACTTTAGGCAGTAATTCCCGATGTAATTCCTAATCATAAACCATGAGTAAGAAACCAACTACTGTTTCCGATTCACGAAAAAAAAACTGCGTTAGTAATTTATTCTATCGTACAGTTATTGCCAGCTAAACCTCAGGATCTTCAAATTGAAACCCAAGGTACTAAATCTAGAACCCGAATGAAGTATTATCCTAGGTATTATTTCTGTGTTCCATACACGTAAAAAAAATGTTATTGGTATCTTGCAACATATATTCAGAGAAAGTAGGCTCACAAAAAAAATTATATCTTTCATATACTCATACAAACATATTACTTAATTCAGACTTGCCATAGTTTTTACATAAAATTCTCTACTACTGCTAGCGATACTTATTTAGAGGATACAATGAACAACTTCATTGTTGACAAGTTAAAAAAAATAATCTTTGCCGCTGGTTTCAAGACACCAATCGAAGGCAATGCAATCCCGAAGTACTCCCGCATTTTAACGTAGTTATTTTTATTTGCTACATGTTATGAATCTCGGAGCATTAATTTGTTAGAACCATTGTCATCTCGTGTAAATGAAGGACATTAATTTGCAACTAATTCATGGTTCATGCTTCAGAATTACTCCCGCAGTTATCAATTTGATGAACATTTTCCGATGTTGCTGCTATCAATAACATGTTAGAACAGCCAAGTTAGTACTGATGGCAGTAATTCTGAACTAGAGACACACTTATTCGATTCTAATGGTTCAAGTTGGAGGTGTTTTAGCCGCCCTTGCGCACGAAAGATTTTGGCCGCCTCTGCCTTCTGTAAAATTATTAAAAAAACAATATTTCATGAATATATTATTATTTTTTTTAAACTCAAAATACGTAAAACTAGCAAATAGGTGTAGCTAAATTTAAAAAGAAAATAGTAAAATTTGTTTGTTAAAATATATGCATATGTAATTATTAGTTACGCGCAGTAACGTTAATAAAAGTCTTAATAATTAATTCAATTTAATTGAATCACATGTTCGATTGAAATGAGTGCTAGGTTACTCTTTCTTGGTCAGTTCTCAATCTTTAAACGTTTTTTCGTCGGAGGAAAATTTTTGAGCCCTCTGATGGGCTTGATACAACCAACACAGAATGCACTATGTATATGGTGTAGTGACAAAGGGCTGAAGATAACCCTAAGAAAATAGAAATTGTAGTTTTCACTAGGAAGTACAAGAAAGTACTCACCAGAGGGCCTCTAGCAGGCTAGGTTATTAATATCAGTGACCAAGCCAAATACCTAGGTGTCATCTTGAACAAGAAACTCCTATGGAAACCACAATTAGAACAACACCGTCGCAAAGTGATTCCAGCCTTTTGCTTTTGCAGAAGGGCCACTGGCCATAATTGGGGCTCTAGCCCAAATACCACAATGTGAATTTTCAGAGCCATACCTAAACCTTAAAAAAAGGTTAAAATATGCCTCGGTGGTGTGGTGGAAAAGAACAGAGCTCAAAACGACCAAATCAGGCCTAGAGCATCTTAGAAAGCTCATCCTAGGCGTGGCCACGGGAACTACAAAAAGTACTCCCACAGCTGCACTTGGGGCTGTAATGAGGATGGAACCATTCCACCTGACTACAAGGAGCGGCCACAAGGGCTGCCAACAGACTTATGTCATCAGGACTGTGGAAGGCAAAAGGTAGTGATACCAACTTGTGTAGAAACACAAACCATTTATTCAATTAGATCGGATAGCAAAGCAGCTCTTGCTGCTCTGGGTAGCATGAAAATAACCTCAAGGCTCTGGTGGGAATGCTAACACGCTAAACATCTTTAGCGGAGGCGAGAAAAGACTCACCATATTCTTGAGCTTGCAGCTTGCAAAACTGAGGCCGTCGAACCAGCGGTGGGCATTTTGATAGAGTATAACCAAAGAGCTCGATCAGAGCACAACACTGAGTGGACCGAACATTAGGGAAGACTGGTCTTGGCAAGTGAAGAATATGATTAAAACCGATGCCAAACTGCTGACACAGATACTAACGGGACATGGACCGTTTAATTAACATATCTACTAAATGAATCTGAGCGATAAACCCTTATGTAGATGGTGCAAACGAAACAACAATGCACATTCTTTGCAGATGCGTAAGACTGATACCCCCAAAACGGTAACAATTTATTGTTCAGTGTTCCAAAATTTTAACTAATTCTGATATTTTCATTTGTGACCTTTCTCTTATTCGTTCAAAAAATCTGGCATCTGACTATGTACAAAATCATTGTTATCTAACAAGGGCTTAGCGGAATTAGTTTTTTTCAAGCCTATAACTTATCAAGGTTCATCAGGATTCTATAAATTCGAATGAACAAGCTTTAATTCAAAAAGTCTCCAGGAGCAGAAGATTCCAAAGTGTTTTCTTGCATCGTCACTGTAGAAATTGCTCGCAGCGTAAGTGTTCAATTGGGTGTAAGTTAGGACCTCGTGTGGGCCGGACAATCGGGCTTATATGTGAATGATCAAAAAGGTCGTTACAATAGTATGCGAGGGAGGAGTCTTCTCCGATATTAAAACAAACTGCTGCCCATGAATTGGTATGTCATTCTCAAATCATATATTCAATATATATATGTATATCACCAGGTACTTCTTCAAATACCTCTTGCACCTGTCAATAACATAGCCACACCTTACTTATTATGTTCGCATAGTTACCCTAAGCTTATTTTACTGCCGTTCTTTTCCTCTCTGCTGCTGTCACGTTGGATTTGGGTAATTTTCCATCGACTTATCATACTTCGTCATTCGAATCTGCATGTGCATGTGTAAATGACGATATCTCCTACAGTAAGTACTTGAATGAGTTGAACGGTAGCTGACCCGTCTTCCATAAAACTCAACGTCATTCAACCACTTTACATCGATTTGCAAATGATAAAAGTACTTTTAGCTCTTCGAAGATTGTTTTCTCAAAGGCCGAAGAGAAGTGATTATCTGTCGTCTCGTAGTCGTGACTACTATGTTGTTATCTTGTCGATCTTTAGCGTTTCCTTTTACGACCTTGACCAGTCCTTCTACTACAGGTAAATGTCATACGAAATGGTCCACATATGAACTTACGAATTATGAATTGAATAATTTGAAGTTCTGCAGCAACTTCCCTGCGACTAAAACATAATTTTTGGAACTTTTATCTCTGAGAGGAAGTATTTGCAAATCTGCAACCAAATTCAACTGATTAACAATTCATTCGACAGCATAATACAATATTTGACTTGCTCATTTTGGCTTATTCAAAAATCATGAAACTTTATATTTTTATGATAAATATACCAAATATTTGGTGTATCCTGTAATTAGGTCATTCTAAGGATTCCATAATGTGGTGACACAATGTCAATATATCATTATCCAAATGTGAATACGTGTTTTATGGACGTCTTTGTCGTATTCAGTAATAAGTTCATTATAAGAATTCCATAATGTTGTGAAACAATATCAATATATGATCCAAATGTGAATATGTGTTTTGCGGACGTCTTTGTTGTAATTAGGGCATTCTAAGGATACCATAATGTAGTTAAACAATGTCAATATATCTTTATCCAAATGTGAATATGTGCTTCATGGACGTCTTTGTGGTATCCAGTAATTAGTTCATTGATTCCATGTGGTGAAATAATGTCAATATATCATTATTCAAATGTCAATATGTGTTTTATGGACGTCTTTGTCGTATCCAGTAATTAGTTCATTATAAGGATTCCATAATGATGTGAAACAATGTCAATATATCATCCAAATGTGAATATGTGTTTTACGTACGTCTTTGTTGTAATTAGGACATTCTAAGGATACTATAATGTGGTTAAATAATGTCAATATATCATTATCCAAATGTGAATATGTGTTTTATGGACGTCTTTGTGGTATTCAGTAATTAGTGCATTGATTCAATAACGTGGTGAAATAATGTCAATATATCATTATTCAAATGTCAATATGTGTTTTATGGACGTCTTTGTCGTATCCAGTAATTAGTTCATTATAAGGATTCCATAATGATGTGAAACAATGTCAATATATCATCCAAATGTGAATATGTGTTTTACGTACGTCTTTGTTGTAATTAGGACATTCTAAGGATACTATAATGTGGTTAAATAATGTCAATATATCATTATCCAAATGTGAATATGTGTTTTATGGACGTCTTTGTGGTATTCAGTAATTAGTGCATTGATTCAATAACGTGGTGAAATAATGTCAATATATCATTATCCAAATGTGAATATGTGTTTTATGGACGTCTTTGTGGTATTCAGTAATTAGTGCATTGATTCAATAACGTGGTGAAATAATGTCAATATATCATTATCCAAATGTGAATATGTGTTTTATGGACGTCTTTGTCATATTCAGTAACTAGTTCATTATAAGAATTCCATAATGTTGTGAAACAATATCAATATATGATCCAAATGTGAGTATGTGTTTTACGGACGTCTTTGTTGTAATTAGGGCATTCTAAGGATACCATAATGTAGTCAAACAATGTCAATATATCTTTATTCAAATGTGAATATTTGTTTTATGGACGTCTTTGTGGTATCCAGTAATTAGTTCATTGATTCCATGTGGTGAAATAATGTCAATATATTATAATCCAAATGTCAGTATGTGTTTTATGGACGTCTTTGTCGTATCTAGTAATTAGTTCATTATAAGAATTCCATAATGTTGTGAAACAATATCAATATATCATCCAAATGTGAATATGTGTTTTACGGACGTCTTTGTTGTAATTAGGGCATTCTAAGGATTCCATAATGTGGTGAAACAATGTCAATATATCATTATCCAAATGTGAATACGTGTTTTATGGTAAGTTCATTATAAGAATTCCATAATGTTGTGAAACAATATCAATATATGATCCAAATGTGAATATGTGTTTTGCGGACGTCTTTGTTGTAATTAGGGCATTCTAAGGATACCATAATGTAGTTAAACAATGTCAATATATCTTTATCCAAATGTGAATATGTGTTTTATGGATGTCTTTGTGGTATCCAGTAATTAGTTCAATGATTCCATAATGTGGTGAAACAATGTCAATATATCATCCAAATGTGAATATATGTTTTACGGACGTCTTTGTTACAATTAGGTCATTCTAAGGATACCATAACATAGTTAAACAATGGCAATATATCATATTTATCCAAATGTGAATTTGTGTTTTATAGACATCGTTTAATTCAGTAAAAAATTTATTCTTTGGATGCCACAATGCGGAGAAACAATTAAACAATGTCAATTTGTCATTATCCAAATATGATTTGGTGTTAAATAAAAATGTATTATTCAATTAACAATACATTTGCGACTAGTAAACACAGGAACTCTAGAATTGACTAGACGTTGTTTGACAAGACAAATAGGAACAGCCTGTAGATGTAACAGGTTAAAAATCACGAATACACTTGATCGCATGACTAGACTGCACATTCCTCTTTTCAGTGATATTGTTGCGCCGGTTTACGGTTATGTGGAATTCTCCGTACTAGTATGTGGAAAAATGCGTGTGTTCAATGTGAACGGCTGCTTGCCAATTAATCATGCTCTTTCACAAATTCAAATTGTAACAATAAACGGAAGATGGGTTGAGTGCGTTTAAAGGACAGCTTTCGAACACTTATTATTTAATAGTGTTCCAAATATGCGTATGCTGCAGAATTGTATTAGATAATTATTGTACACACAGATTGGAAAGTTGTAATCTCGGTTTAAATTTCAAATATTTAGCAGTTAATTGGCTTGAATTTTATTTAGCTAATTCACGCATTATATTTCTCAATGTAATTTTATTCTTGGGTAATAATTCTTTTCGTTCGTGAATATTAAAAGCGGGAAATACCCGCGGAAATTTTCCTTATTTAGGTCAGATAGCAGAATGTCTCATAGGGAAATAATTAATTGTGACCATCTTAGCTGAATTTTGTTTAAATGAGAATAATGTTAAATAAAATATGTTAAACGAACTAAAAACGGTATACAAAGCTTATTGCTATAGTTTGATAGAAACAGCTAGATGTGGACATTATTTTACTTTTCAGATACGATCGTTTTAAATATTGAAAAATTCTAACTATTCAGAGAATGCATTTTTTAAAAATTGAAATGAAAGTCAAAATATCAGTGGCGGCTCGTGAGTTATAAAAGAGGGTGTGGGCACAAAAAAGTCGCTAATTTGGCTTAAAATAGTGTCACATACTTCCTTTGCCATAACAGCTCTGTTATCTCCAGCTATCGTTTTTTGTCTTTTCCTAGCAGGTTCTTCATTATTGCATTCTTGATTGTCATCGTCAGTAGAATTTCTAATTCGAATAATTTGCTGTTCGAATTGTTCAACTGCCTTTTGCAGTTGAGCACTGTCAATCCTGCGCATTTAAGTCTGATTAAATAATATTTCAACATGTGGCATGATGAAATGAAATATTTTCAACTAGTAGAGAAATTCCTGGCAATTCAAATGTTTCAATAAACCACTTGCTTCACTAACAGTAACTGAATCCATCCCATCTTCGTCAATAATTTTGCCTAAACATTCTTTGAAAGATTCCTGGTGTTCAAATAATGTGTTCACAGTTCGACTTTTGAAAATCCACCGTATAGGAAAAGCGCGTGGTAATCTACGTTTGACTATTTTATCAAGAATTACCGTTCGTTTTGGCGATCGAGAAAAAAGCTTGAAAATGACTGCAAATTTGCAAAGAAAATTTTTACTTTTCCATTGCATTGTGCCGCTCTTTCAATAATTAAATTAAATTGATGTGGGTAACAGTGAATATAATGTGCATGTGGAAATGTTCTTTTGATATTGGCTTGGACACCCTATGTCTTACCACTCATTACGGACGCCCCATCGTAACTTTGTTTATTGTTATCAGACCCAGAAGGAAAATTTGAAATAGTTTAAAATTCATTCAGCAATGTTTTTGCTAATACATCAGCATTATGTACACCCGGCTTAAAAAAAGACCAAAAGCGTTCAAAAATGTGTCCATTAAGCACGTATCGAATAATAACCCCCAAGAAGACTGATGATTTGAGGTGTCTGTAGTTTCGTCGGCCTCCAAAGCAATGCAATTTGCAGATTTAATTCCTTTTAATATTTCCTACTTGTATAGCTGTGAATAGTTTTTGAGACGCCTTTAAACACTTGTGAACCCGAACCTTTCATATGTATTGCAAGCACAGCGTCTAAGTTAGCTGCAAAGTTGATCAAGCCTGAATAAATACCTGGAAGTCAATGTCTCTTCATGATATCGTAACGCCAATTCAAATGCACAATTAACCAACGCAAAATATGACGATTTTTTTCCAAAACTTCGTTGTAATTAAATTTATGTCGCAAATAAGCACTGTCTAACTGTTCACATATGTCCACTTCACCTGGAACACTAAAATCCAAGTATGTATTTATGTGAGAAACGGAGAAACGTGTTTCTTTGCCCTCTCTGCGATGTGTTTTAAATCATTCAACCCTTGTCTATTCCACGCACTAACATCTTTCTTAAAAATTAAGCACATAAAACAAAATAGTTTATTTGTTGATGGGCATCCATACAGCCACTCGTATTTTTCATAGATATTCTTGTTGAATACTAGTTCGGATTTTACTTGTGGAAGTGTAGTTTATTCGAAGATCAGGAATAGGCCTTCCTTTCTTTTTGAAAGATCTTGCACACAATTAATTTCCATCATCACTTCACGTCTTCGAATTGATTTCACACACTGTACACTATGAAGGCAAGACGTTTACTGGAAATACGTTGCTTAGTTGCTTTGTGCCCCAAACCGACGGTATAAGCGCGTATGGCGAAGATAACCGTAGTCAGCCGAATCATACTTGAAATAGGTACACTTCAGAATGTTCCCCGGAACATAGTTTTGAGAGTTAGAATTGCGTGCGCATGTCGCCTGATCTTCGGAATAAAATGATGCACTGAATTACATGCGAATTTCTTTGTGTTTATCTTGGGGTTGGGTGGGCACGTGCCCTTGTGCCCTTTAGTACCAGCCGCCACTGCAAAGTATATGGGTAATTTGCCAGTGTGTGTTTCGAAAAATGACGATTGCTCTGAATCTATTTTGGACTTACATACATGGAAAATACTGGTTTGATAGTAGTCGAATAGTAGTAGGAAAAAATTAGCCATCCATCTCTCGATTTTTACCATCTGAATATCAAGGGATGAAAACTAGTGGAACCAGTTCCTTGTGGGGTCCATACAAAATGCAAGATGCAATTTTTATGCACCCTCTTAATGATAGTTCATTCAACAATATTTAATATACAAATGCAATAGCTCGAAAAATCGTGATCAAATTGATCCAAAAACCATATAATTTTGACGTCATTGATTGGTAGAATTTAAAAATAATCACTCCTTTTTAAAAAGAAAAAAGTCTAATAAATAACTATGAATTGAAAAGGGCTGAAAATTCGGAGGTTTCCGACGTCGCTCATCCAGAATCTGATGAAACATTGTGAAAATATTAATCGTTTCGGTATTGAATTGACAATGAAGCCGTAGTAAACAATTGAAATATCCTTTGAGTCGAAATCGAATGAATATTGCTACAGGGAGAGTTTTAATGTTGCAGAACACGATTATGATGGTAGAGTTGGCGGAAACTGCTTATTTAACTAACATTATTAATCGAATTATTTCCTTTGTTATTGATTTGGAAAGAAATGATTTCATTTTACTTTAAAATGATATATCTGAGCGTCAAAATCAAGAAAATCTTGCAATAAACACATCTTACAAAAAAAAGAAGGATATGAAGCTACAATTTTGCACAGATTTTACTATATATGTGTAGACAATTAGTATGTTTGAAGGATATAAGAGTTCCGGTTTTCAAGTGGTGATTAGAAAAAAATAGTGTTACTTATGTTTTCAAAAATTGGATATTTAAATGGACGGTGTACAAAAATAATAAAAGGCATTAGCTAAAATTTTACCCGCACGTTACATATATCTACGACTTCCGGATTCAAAATGAAATAATTCATTTCAATCGATATTTTCGGTTTGAATTAAGGAGTTTGAATAATTTCGTACAGTAATTTTTTTACCTATAGATTTTTGATATAAGGAATAAAATAGGTTTATAATTTGAAAATAAATATAGATTTTTATTTTCGGAAGTTATTGCCTGTACCTAACATTGTTAAAGAAACAATTAAGGGGGAGTGTTGGAAAATTGCATATCTTACATTATTTATGGGCCCCATGAGAAACCGATTCCACCAGTATGTATCCCTCAATTTTCCGATAGTAAAATTCAGAGGTTTATGGCTTATTTCCTGGAATAAGGACTCTCGATGGAACTTGAACCAGATTCTGTCTAGTTTTCTGAAAATCTACAGTCAGAAGCCAGCAATTGAATCTTGTATATTAAAATTGTATTTGATTAAAATGTGCATATGTAAGTATCATCATCCAACAAATAATTAATTTATTAATAATATTCAAGGGAGATCATGTAGACTTCGAAGTAGATTGATATTCTTAGTTATTAATGAATTACTTATAATTAATGATTTATTCTAACCAAAGAATGATAAGTTTCACTGAACTACTTCGGTCAGCAATAATGCCAAAAATGTACAATAGCACGATAATCATATCATATAATCCAAGAATAAATTAAGTTATGAAATCCGACTGGACTTTGACTCTAAGTATCTAGTACAGGAAATTTGCCACGTATGGTAAATATTATATTGAAAATATGACAATATATATTAGAGCTTTTAACGTATTAAAGTTTACAATGAAACACCTATGAAATAAAACTTAATTATATTTGAAAGAACATTACTCTATATGTAACCGAAAGTATTATCCGTGAAGTCTCTAAATCATTGATTAAAATATGCGACCATCATTTTACTACCCCTAACATACAATGCTCTCGTTCTCGTTGCCTCTCTAGTCTCTAGTGCTTTCCGTGCCGTTCTTCTCCACCACGCCTCGAGGGATATCCCCGGATTGACTATGGGACTTCCCCGCATCGTTCCTATCAGTTGGCACTAAGCCAAATGTAAAAAATCCGTGCCCAGAATATTGAACAAACCACGCGTTTTCCTTCATCACTTTTTACTCGCTTACCAGGCTGGGTATCCCTCAATCCACCCTTCCAAAGCTGACAGACCCGATCTAGAAATCTTTCTTATTAGAACTGTTTTGTCTTCATTATGGAGCCTGGTATTAATTTTGGTCTCATTGTCTAAATAATCTTCCAAGCCCCTAGGATATCTTTAAATCAAATAATTGCTCAATTCATTCAAGGTAAATCTACGTCTCCTGTTGATAAGAAAAAACTAATATCGTTCAAGCAGTGAATCTTTGGGTTATCATCCAGACAAAAGTCTTTTGTTCCTAAGATGAACGGAAACAATACACTAATTCTTTTAAATTCTTAAAAGTATAATTTTCATCAATTTAATGAATATTTTTTTTTCATGTAAAGACTTTCCAAAAGAACAACGAAAGTCCAAATAGGGAAAACAGATAGCCAATTATGATTAAAAAAATCGAAACATAAAAAATTATGAAATGAATACTTTTTAAAATGAAATAATTAATATTACCTATACTATAGTCCTCGATATTAGAAAAAATATTTTATTTTAGATGCATCAAAATTCATTAGATATTCAAACGATTAGGGCAATTTAAAATTTTCATATATTTTCCAAATTACTAGACAAATTATGATAATATTCGAAAATCAAATGGTATTCGTTGCAATAAAATAAATTAAATATAATATAAGTTACTCTAAAAGGTCGATTTAAATTTAATTTTATCAATTTTTATCGTACTTTTCGCATTAATTTTTGATAGCTAATATAGTTCAAGTTAGGCTTTCATGCAGACCAAAGAAGGTTTCCACTGAAAGTGGCAGACGGAAACTAATGTCGATGTGTCGTTATTTTAAAACTTATCGGCCTATATATCATAATATATTGGGATATGAGAGAAATAGTGGGTTTAATCAATTTTTTTTCCAAAGAAATGAAAAGGAATGCGAAAGTGAAAAAAATTCGAATACTTGTTACGGCTCACAAAATCTATTTTTTTGGTGTAGTGATTGATTAAACAACTTATTTGCATCAAAATCCACCGTCGGTCACGGAACATTTTTCATTTATTTTATTTAAATTATTTTGTATTGTTGTTCAGGGGTTATCGAGGATGCTGAACACGACTATGATGTTTAAAATATTCTATAATGCACTTAGGGCTCTAATTAAAAATACTATTTCTCAACTCTAATAAAGTCACCCTGCAGCTTTTTTCAAATAAAAACTATTTTTCATAGATATATTAGAACATGAGCTCCAGGTGCATTATGGGCATTTTTTAATATCATATTCGTGTTCAGCGCCCTCATAAATCCCTGTGTAACCAATTCCAGCTATTTTCAGAGCTTATTTTCAAAGAAAAATAATAATAATAGATAAATCATCTCCAGAAAATGGCATGAAAATGTCCATTTACAAAATTCAGAAAAAATTTCCAATAAATTCCAATATCCCACTTTTTTTCACTCGACTTCCCGAATCAAATGAGCCCAATTACATCAAAATCCGTTCATTCGTTCAAAAAACCAAGGTTTGACCTAATTTTATGCTTTATTTCCTCTACTACATTTATATAATTGCAGAGATATTCACTACTAGTCCAGTGAATGAAGTCCAAAATCGACCTGAATATTTAAATTTTTTTGTTATAAGCCGATTTTGATCTGTGAGGGCTCATTTTCTTCGTAATGATGTCTAGAACAAAGTGCGGGGGTTTATTTTTCTGACTAATTGTTTATATTGTTAATAAACAATAATTAGTGTTAAACAAATGCGTGTCTCAGAGCATTATAAGAAAAAATTAAAAAGTACAGGTTTTAAGCAAGTAAATGAATATTTCCAAGTGTTAAAGTAATAAACAAAGGTTCACAAAGCTTACTCAATGTTCATAAACAATTTGTTTAACAAATAAACAAAAAAATTAAATTAGGTCTGGTTATGCGATATTTGACTCGATTTCGGATATTTTTAACTCGATGAACACGAATTCGGTAATATAATTGCAATAAATTGTTTATTTCATTTGTAAATAAACAATTTGTTGATTAACAAATAAACGAAAAAATGAAATTAGGTCTGGTTATGCGATTTTGGACTCGATTTCGGACATTTTCAACTTGATGAACACGAATTTGGTGATTTAATAATTGCAATAAATTGTTTATTTCAATTGTTAATAAACAATTGAAATAAACAATTTATTGCAATTATATTACCGAATTCGTGTTCATCGGGTTTATTAACAAATGAAATAAACAATTTATTGCAATTATATCAACAAATTCGTGTTCATCGAGTTGAAAATATCCGAAATCAGACCAGATTAACAAATTTTTAATAACAAATTGCTTATGAACATTGAGTAAGCTTTGAGAACCTTTGTTTATTACTTTAACACTTGAAAATATTCAATTACTTGCTTAAAACCTGTACTTTTTAATTTTTTCTTATAATGCTCTGAGACACGCATTTGTTTAACACTAATTATTGTTTATTAACAATATGAACAATTAGTCAGAAAAATAAACCCCCGCACTGTGTTCTAGACATCATTACGAAGAAAATGAGCCCTCACTGATCAAAATCGGCTCATAACAAAAAAAATTAAATATTAATACCTTCATTTACTGGACTATACTTTTTGTGAGACATATCTGAAGGCAGAAACTGAAATGAACTTTAAAGAAATCCTTTCTTGAAATTTACATGAAATTTGTTTCAAAATTGGTCATACTATCCATCAATATATTTTAAGCATTTTATTTAATCTTACGTTGGTGGAATAATTTCCTTCGTACCTGTGTGTAGAAATATTACGCATCTATTCAAATGAAATCAGGAATAACTTGGTCATGAACAATACCATGCTTTTATGAATGATTGTTAGCTCGGTTATCATGAGTGTTTTCCTGGAATGTTGATAAAATAAATTTGTCAGTATTAAAATATGTTGAACGATTAAGTATTTCATATACAATATGTTTTAGCGATAATAGAGCAAATTCCTTTACAAATTTGAACAGTATTTAAACGTAACTAATAGACAGCAAGTAATATCAATATTGTCAATAAGAACTATTGATTATCTGTAATACTTATAGTAAGTTACAGTCACGGAATAGGAAATAAAATATGTTGCTTAATGCTTAATAGCAACTTGTGTATTGCAGTTTACAGAAATCGATAGCGCTATCTGGCAAAGAGGGCGGGTAAGTAAACAAATATTTATTCTCGAAACATTGTATTTGATTTCCTAATGAAAATGCATGGGAAACCACTAAACGTGATTCAGGATACAAGTTTTAATTAATCTTCGGGAATGATGAATGACTTTTGCCACCTTTCACAAAGGTTTCGGAAAAGTTATTGCATTTGTCCAAAATATCCTAATTGTCCCAAACACATATGTTTCCCTCTGTTCATGGGCGTCGCCGACGATCACAGATCGTGAACATCGACAGATTTTCCAAATCTTGAAAAATTATTGAAGGAACACTTTGGGACGAAGACATCTATGAAGTCCGTATATCGACGAATGACATCCTATGGACTTCTTACCGACATGGCACTGCAACAGGTTATTTCTGAAACATCGGATATGCAACTATGGTTTCATTCAAATTGCTTAGAAGGAAAACTAAACCAAAAGATCACTCTATGTGTTAGGGTAGTATGGCGTTCAAGAGTAAGTTGAAATTTCTTCCGTTCCATACGAAAATGTCCATCATGAACCCACAACCAAAATCGGGGCTGATCGCTAAATACCACCATAATGTCATTCCTATACAAAGTGCATCAGTTTACTACACCAATCCAGCCAGCTAGTACTAAGAATTGGAGTAAGAGATAGGCATAGAAAGGGTCGGTAAGAAGTCCATAGGACCTCATTCGTCGATATACGGACTAGTCGAGGAAATGAAGCACAAAAAAGGGCCAAAGGTCGAAAAAAATCTACTGAACCGATTTTGACGTTTTTTTTAATCGATTCAGGAAGTCATTTAGAAAGAATGTTACCAGTTTGTTCTTGTATGACGTATATTTTTGCATTTCTATAGAGGAAAGCATCTCATTGAATGCACTTTCAGGAGCTGAAATTCAATGTGCAAAAAAATGTCCAGATATAAACAAAATAGCCCAGAATTTTTTTCTCGGAGTTTTTTGGGGTCGCTGATCATGATTTCGTGCCAGATTCGGGCTACGTCGAACCTGGGGCCCACTGCATCCTTGTACCCAAGTCGTCTCCAGGGGATTCATCAACATCTTCTACAATAGAGTGAAACTTGTTAGGGAGGTTCTCTTGAGATTTCCGGTCATAACCATGACCCTCAATAGTCACCTGGTGGTCAAAATACTCTGATTACCTAGGTCGCGTTACTGAGCATATTAGTTCCTGGAGAAGACATAAGTAATCAGAGTATTCTGACCACCAGCTGACTATTGGGGGTCATGGTCATGACATGGAACCTCAAGAGAGCCTCCCTAACAAGTTTCACTTTATTGCAGAAGATATATTGATGAATCCTCTGGAGACGACGTGGGTATCAGAATGTCCTGGGCTCCAAGTGCGACGCAGCTCGAATCTGGCACTGAAATCATGCCAGAAATTGTGGGCTATTTAGGTTATACCTGGGCATTTTTTTCAAACATTCATTTTCCTCTATAGAAATGCAGAAATGCACGTCAACATCGGTTCAGCCTATTTTTTTTCGACCTTTCTTGCTTTATTTCCTCGACTAGACGTCATAGACACTCTTCGTCTGAAAGATTTCCTTCAATAATTTCCAAATACTGTGTCTTAACTCTTGCCGTGTGAGGGCCGGTGCGATCTTGTTGAAAAATTGATTCATTCTCAGAGCAATAAAAGATATAGAGGCGGCTTGGATATAATAACACTACATTTTGTAGTGAAACCAACGTCTGGCTATCTGATTTATAGATAATGGGGGGATGGGACGTCATGAGCTGTTTGTTTACAAGGGACCTGGAGACAGTGGCGCATTGAATAATTTATTGAAAGATACGGTGAAAAGTAAAAATTCTCGATTGAAAAACATACCAGTTGATTGTAACATTCATACCTTATAAAGAAATTTGCGATGTTTATCAATTGAATTGGAAGGTTCCACCGATCGAACATGTCTAGGATATGATTGATTTCATCCGAGGTTGGGTAATTCACCCCATCACCCAAAGAATTCTAATGATCTCCGGCTTCGCACACAAAATGCTGGGAATGGAATGATCTACCCCACCCCAAGGCGACATTGATTCAGAGTGTCCTTCACCCAGAAATATGACGGTGGTGCATTTCATTACTGAATATTTTTTTGACTGTTGTTTATTCTTTGTTTCTGAAAACTTAACATTTCTTTTTATATCCAAGTACCTACCTACTTATTATTATTTGAAAATTGCTGTGTTTCCGGTTTTTATTCAAATCAGTATACAGAAAATAGCTCCGAGATATTTTTCAATGCCTTTTTCATGAAGAGACCAACTATATTGCAAGAGCTTTTTCTTTTGCCAAACGATTATTATAATATTGCCTATTTTATCGTCAACGCATAAAACTCACCTTCTCCAGCCATTCAGAAAATATCTCCAGTATTTCTGATACATTTGCCGGTTCTTTATCCTATGAAAATAACTATGCTCGTTTAGATTTCAATGAGGAAGATTTTCTTCGTACTAACAATGTCTCTTGCCTTCCGTAACTCATATATCCGCCTGAATCGTGTACTGCTCTTGTTTTTTTTTCATCTCGTATAACCTTCACCATTCTCTTTTCTATTTCATTCAGACGTAAATATCAACTACCATTTCCCTTCACTTCTTTCACTTCAAACTCTTCATAATAACTGATAACTTTTGTAGATATACAAATTGAAAGAGTGCATTATCCAAATACGTTGATAATTGTAGCTGGAAGAAAGAGAGATACAATTGTATGTTCTCTCTTCTATATTTTGATGCGAGATAAAGCTTTGCCTCGTAGATCATGCTTTCTGATTTTAGACAGGAAGCTACATCATAGAATTACGTGCGATTTGTCTCGTGAAACCCTACAATAACAAACTAATTTTCAGTAACTACTGTTGCGTACATTAAGTTCTAGTTTAGCAGAAATAATATCAGACTAAAGCGTCGGTGACAAAAACAATATTGCTTCGGAATGTGAATGTCAAATCTCCATGACAAACATTTAGTAGATTGTGTTGAGTTAATATGAAGAGATACGATTCTACAACGCTTATTGTTCTTATTTAGGAATTGGTCAACAAAATCGACCAACCGAACGATTTCTTCATTGTTTGGTTGAAAAGTCTGAACAATGTGACTGCTGCAGAGCCATTATTGCTTCTGCTGTAAGACAATGGGTAAGAGATGATCATCCGTACCAAATCTGAATTTGTGACAGTAGCCTGAACCAAGACAATAAAAAAATCTATATTTATAGAAGGCTCGTTAAATTGCGTCGTCAAAAAAAAATTGCCGCGAACGGCCATTTTTTCACTAATTTGTTTAAAAAACAAAGTTACGATGAACGAAATTTTCCAAACATTTATACGGTATTTATATTTGTTTCGGTATTACAAACATATTCCTGAACCTGTATATCTGTAGTGTTTCCCTACATCGCCTTTTTTTTCGCCTGAATGACCACCATTGTCAGTCCCCGTTTCGATTGATATAGTCCAGGCAACAAACCGGAAAAAAAAAGACGTGTAGGTCAGAATCGACATTTTTTGTGGAATTCGATTCGTGGGGTTATCAGGATCATTCATAACATATAAAACCTCAGGGGTCATTCTTCCCTCGCCCCCTTGGTGGTCATAAATGACCCCCAAAAGGGTAATTTCGGGTTTTTTCGTGTCGCTGATCACGATTCTGACGTCACATTTACTTGAAATCCATTTTAGGGGTGGAAAATCGATCAAATTGGTAATTTTTCACCCTTAGGTATAGATTATTTTGGCAATATATATTATGTTTGGATTTTAAATACACCAAGGAGGTTTTTTGGGTCGCTGATCACGATTTTGACGCCAGATTTACTTGAAATCAATTCTGGGAGTGAAAAATTGACCAATTTGATCGATTTTCCATCCCTATAATTGATTTCAAGTGAATTGACGTCAGAATCGTGATCAGCGACCCAAAAAAAAACCTTGGTGCATTTTAAATTCGAAATTACTCTTTTTGGGGTCATTTCTCGCTCCCAGGGGGTAACCCCGAGGTTTTATGTGTTATGAATGATCCTGATAACCCCACGAACCGGAACCCATACACATTTTTTGAATCGGACCTGCATGCCTTTTTTTTTATTATAGCTGAAATCCCAGCTCATTGTCTGGACTAATAGATGGATTGATCATGATTTTCTATCAAGTGATTATCGTAATTTGAATCTTCTCTCTATAGGCTATCACTCCTCAACTGCTCTTGGAACTAAAACTCTAAAACTGCGTCGGGTCGGCCCATAGTAATAAATCGTTCTGAGGATCAATGTAGTATTAAAAGGATTGTGTCTTGTTCACATTTACTATTCAATTTGGTGTAAAATTATCGCTTTTCTGAAAGTTAATTGGAAACTGTAAGGCATTAGCATATGATTCAAGATTGCAAGTTGTTATTCTTGTATGCACATTTACAGACCCTTCTCCTATTGGCGTGAATGGATGCAACGATCCTTTGTTCCTTGTATGTACTTTCCGAGATAAGAGGTGGCGAACAATGCACGTAGCATTGGAATAATACGTCCAATTGATTGTGAGATGTACTTAATTTAGTAATTATTCTTGTTTCGGAATTCTCAAGCTGCACTAGCACATAAAATCTTTCAAAATCGATTACAATAATTATAAGTATGCCATTGCTATTAAATAGATTAGGCACGCTATTGGTTTTAGATGGCCTTAGTTTTACAGTTAATCTTCTTTATTGTGTATTCTTTCACTTCAATGAAACTAAAATGCTTGGCATTCCTGCAGTAAAATCAATCGTAAATAAAAACAGGAATATTGCATTACATCACGGCGATAGGTAGCGTATGTAGCAAGAAGTTTCGGAGAGGACATCAATTTCGGTTTCAGTTTTTCAACTGTAGGATGTAGTTCAGGATTTTGACTATTCCAAAGAGAGCATATCCTTCAAATATGTGAATTGTAAATTGACTTCATATTACTTTCCCACTCCAATTCAACGATGGAGGTAATATAATGTAATAATGTGAAAACCCTGTCGCTTCATGATTCAGAAGGGTTATTTGACAAATGTATGTTCTCGTGTATCATCTTGAAATTTTGTCACAAACTAGATGTGATAATCGAAATTTACTGGCATAAAAATTTAATGTCCTACCTTAAGACGGCTTCGAGTTATTGAACAGAGTAGTAGGTCGAAATACTCGACGCTATTCGCTTTGTTTCGCGCACTATTCCTTGCGCTAACTATCTGGTCCATTGTAGAGAGAAATAGTGCACGTACCGGAGCGCCCTCTACAATTTACTCACGGCCGTTGAGATAACTAGGTTTGCCAGATGCCTTGACTTTGTCAGCTCTGTGTGTCAATGATGTTTTCTTTTTTTGACGCCGTCTGATTTATTTTCATGGATTTGTAGCTTACTATAATATCTCTCTATCTACTTCTAAGATAGAGCGCAAATAGGCAAGGTCATACAGCTTTCACGTGAATAGAATACTCACATCGTGGTTTGAAATGTCGACCAGCTCAGAACAAACATGTCATTTTGTTAGTAGCATTGACAAATTTAATGAAAAGGAAATATCCTCTCAATTCGGTTTATACGGCACGTTGTTAGTTACTACATAGTAGGATCGAGCTCGCGTTCTGACCTGACCGACCTCCAAGTTATTATTATCCATTGCTTTTTGATCATGTTAACGGAATAACACCGGCTGATATAACTGGGAATTATTTAAAGAAAAAAATTGCGGAGCATTAACAGAATACGCATCTTGGTACCTATTCACTTCTTCAGTGTAGTTATATTTCGCAACGGTTAGGCTTGATTCTGTCATCGACAACAAAACTAGACCATGCTTCAGGCCAATTGTGTAAGAACGTCTTCGCCCTCCGGTCGAATAGATATCCTCCCAATTTCTCCTTCAATGACCCAAAAACCTAATGATCACATGGAGATAAGTGGGACATGTAGAGAGGGTGTCGGGCCCGTTATCATGAAGAAGAAGGAATTCTCGAATCTGCATTGCCCATTGATAACAAGACGTCTTCACCCTCTCGTCGAATAGATATCCTCCCAACTTCTCCCTCAATGGCCTAAAAACCTAATGATCACATGGAGATAAGTTGGATCTGTAGAGAGGGTGTCGGGCCCGTTATCATGAAGAAGAAGGAATTCTCGAATCTGCATTGCCCATTGATACCAAGACGTCTTCACCCTCTCGTCAAATAGATATCCTCCCAACTTCTCCTACAATGGCCCAAAAACCTAATGATCACATGGAGATAAGTTGGACTTGTAGAGAAGGTTGCGGGCCTGTTATCATGAAGAAGAAGGAATACTCGAATCTGCATTGCCCATTGATACCAAAACGTCTTCACCCTCTCGTCGAATAGATATCCTCCCAACTTCTATTTCAATGGCCCAAAAACCTAATTATCACTAGGAGGTAAGTTGGACCTGTAGAGAGGGTGTCGGGCCCGTTATCATGAAGAAGAAGGAATTCTCGAATCTGCATTGCCCATTGATACCAAGACGTCTTCACCCTCTCGTCACCCTCCCAACTTCTCCTACAATGGCCCAAAAACCTAATGATCACATGGAGATAAGTTGGACTTGTAGAGAAGGTTGCGGGCCTGTTATCATGAAGAAGAAGGAATACTCGAATCTGCATTGCCCATTGATACCAAAACGTCTTCACCCTCTCGTCGAATAGATATCCTCCCAACTTCTCCTTCAATGGCCCAAAAACCTAATGATCACATGGAGATAAGTTGGATCTGTAGAGAGGGTGTCGGGCCCGTTATCATGAAGAAGAAGGAATTCTCGAATCTGCATTGCCCATTGATACCAAGACGTCTTCACCCTCTCGTCAAATAGATATCCTCCCAACTTCTCCTACAATGGCCCAAAAACCTAATGATCACATGGAGATAAGTTGGACTTGTAGAGAAGGTTGCGGGCCTGTTATCATGAAGAAGAAGGAATACTCGAATCTGCATTGCCCATTGATACCAAAACGTCTTCACCCTCCCGTCGAATAGATATCCTCCCAACTTCTCCTTCAATGGCCCAAAAACCTAATGATCACATGGAGATAAGTTGGATCTGTAGAGAAGGTTGCGGGCCTGTTATCATGAAGAAGAAGGAATACTCGAATCTGCATTGCCCATTGATACCAAAACGTCTTCACCCTCTCGTCGAATAGATATCCTCCCAACTTCTCCCTCAATGGCCTAAAAACCTAATGATCACATGGAGATAAGTTGGATCTGTAGAGAGGGTGTCGGGCCCGTTATCATGAAGAAGAAGGAATTCTCGAATCTGCATTGCCCATTGATACCAAGACGTCTTCACCCTCTCGTCAAATAGATATCCTCCCAACTTCTCCTACAATGGCCCAAAAACCTAATGATCACATGGAGATAAGTTGGACTTGTAGAGAAGGTTGCGGGCCTGTTATCATGAAGAAGAAGGAATACTCGAATCTGCATTGCCCATTGATACCAAAACGTCTTCACCCTCTCGTCGAATAGATATCCTCCCAACTTCTCCTTCAATGGCCCAAAAACCTAATGATCACATGGAGATAAGTTGGATCTGTAGAGAGGGTGTCGGGCCCGTTATCATGAAGAAGAAGGAATTCTCGAATCTCCCAGACCATTGATACCAAGACGTCTTCACCCTCTCGTCGAATAGATATCCTCCCAACTTCTATTTCAATGGCCCAAAAACCTAATGATCACTAGGAGGTAAGTTGGACCTGTAGAGAGGGTGTCGGGCCCGTTATCATGAAGAAGGAATTCTCGAATCTGCATTGCCCATTGATACCAAGTTGGGCGGCATAGATTGCACGGCGTTTATAACGATAACCGATCAATAACATGCTCCGGAGGGCCGACAGGCCAGTCGTGTAGACAGTGATTAATTTTTTTGCTTCATAGATTCCAATATCTGAGGGCGTGTTTTGACCTGATTGAACTTACAATCGGTAAAAATGTCTCTTTCTTTCCAAAAATATGATGATAATGCGCTGTGCAACCGATGGTTGAATCGCCTGCTCCCTCATGATGCCACTGGCTAAGACAAGGAAATGGGGTGCGGGAGGAACTAGCGCTCCTCCCCGTTCCAAACACCCAACTTAGTAAGTACCAAGACCTCGCGCCGCTCACTATTGCTCGTAGAACCGATTATTTCGTCAACTAGATTGTCTAGTGTGTGGATTTATTTCGTTATCATGAAACTTGTCGTTTCGGCTAGAAAATAGTATTTACGTAGGAGTCAAAATTCAACATTTATCAAGTGCTACTAGGTTATCAAGTTTTGTGTATCTGTGAATTTATTAGTACCTAATGAATAAACTCAAATAAAATAACTATTAAAAGTTTGATTTTCACTAATTTAATACATTAAATGCGACTATCATAGCTTCTTCAAACATATATTACAAAATACTGACAACAAAAGAGCTAATCTAATGTGTAATATTAATGATAATCTTAGGATAGATGGTTAAAGGAATTTTATCTAATTGCGGTTAACCCATCAAACCATTAAACGATAAAGTAGTAGCAAAGAGAAAATCTAATTATACAAATTTAACATTGGAGATTATTAAGCACTTGTTGATCATCCAGCAGGATACCGGCTTGTATTTTTAAATTTGAATATAGAAATAAAGTGATTTAAACCTGGAACCAATTCGTAAAGTGATATGAAATATAGGTACCCATATTGTTGAGTTGATTATATGAAGTAATATTAGCGATTACTCATTAATTAAATTTTCCTTAAATCTGTAGAAAAATGCAAACTTCATCTGAAGAAATGTTTCATACAGTGGGGAAATAAAATTCGCATTGTCTGATAAAACTTTGATGATGTTCTACTTATTCCACGCTAAGGTTGTTGAAAATTATTTCACACATGATTATAATAAATGGATCTGAAATAGATTTTCACGCAAATTATAAAAATAAATACCGTTTCCGTTTATAAGAATGAATTTTATACAATTTTGAAAATATCCTTGATCGAATCCAGATATAGTTTAGTTTTAAAATTTTTAAATATCCCTTAATATCTAATATTATTTCTAGTGAGTTAATGAATTTTTTTCCGAAAATCTCATTCACACTAAAACAAAGTACGTACTCGGAAAATCTTCCATAACATTCGAATTGAATTTAGGTGGAAATTATGACAGGATTGAAACAAGAGGAAGGTCACTGTCTAATATTTCGAAAAACTATCTCATCCTCTTTAATCACCCCTTAAAGGAGATAAGTAGCAATCTTGATGATATTTTACACTCCAAAGTTGATCTTCAAAACAAGAGGAAGTCGCTGTCTATCTCATCTCCCTTTCCATCCTCTTGAAGCAGATAAGTACCGTTCTTGATGATGTATGTGCCCGATATTTAAGAATTCTGAAAAACGTTTATGGTCTTTCATATACGAAACTTTCGAAAAACTACCACATCCCCCTTTTCCACCTCTTACAGCAGCCTTAGCGAAGCAAGGCAATGACCCTGAGGGACTTCAATGTTATTTTCAATCTCACATTACTATAAATCCATTACCGTTGTTTTTTGTTACTCAAGAAATTAGATAGTAAAGGGTAAACATTGCCCTCAAAACTTAATTAAGTAAATTTTCTACTACAAAATGTCTTACCACAAAAATCGGTAATTTATCTTGTAAATTACTAGAATGCGGTAATTTGTTCCCCGAACAGATCGCATATCGCTGACACTGAACTCGCTGACGTATGTAGCTTCAGAGACATTACAAGAAAATCTCGTAAATAACGATAGATAACGCACATTTTTTACCACGAAAATCGCTAATTTATCTTGTCAATTACGAGAATGCAGTAATTTATTCCCCGAACCGATCGCATATCGCTGACACTGAACGCTGACGAACGTCGTTTTAGAGAAAGATGCTAAATTACAAGAAAATCCTTGTAAATAACGGTAAATAACGCACTGATCAACGTCGCTTTACAATTACAAAAAATCTGGTAAATAACGCACATTTTTTAGCACAAAAATGTTTCTTGTAAATTACGAGAATGCCGTAATTTATTCCCCGAACCGATCGTATATCGCTGAAAAACGTGGCTTTAGAGAAATATGATAAATTACAATGAAACGTCGAAAATAACGGTAAATAACGCACATTTTTTACCACAAAATTAGGTAATTTATCTTTTAAATTACAAGAATGCGGTAATTTATTCCCCGAACCGATCACTGTAAAAAATGGGTGTAATTTTAATGGTGTAAATTGGTAAAATTACTACGATGTACTGGCAACTATTACCTCATTTTTGAGATAAAGCTTGAAGTACCTAAAAGTTGGAGAACATTTACCAGGTAAATTTGATTCTGGTGTATTTTTACGTTACAGAATAGAAAATTACCTCTGCGTGAATAATTATACCTTAGATTTGACTGGAAATTTATCATTATCATGGTAAATTGATACCATTTGGATAAATTTACCCACTAATAGTGAAAATTTATTCATTTGGATAAATTTTCCCACTAATAGTGAAAATTTATTCAAATGGGTGATATGATCGTACAGTTTGACATCGTATTATGAACCGGTTACATGGATGATTGATCAACTAATAGGAAGCTGACTTCAAAAAAATTGTTAGGGTTGGGTTGGTATGTTAAAGGCAGAGGGTTCCATTAGCTAATCAAGTATCCGATAACACACATGCAGACTTTGAAAAATAATTGTCATGATGATTAAAAATTACAAAGTATTTTTTTGTGCAAATTAGTGAACTATGTATTTGAGGTTAGAATATTTAATTATAAAAGAGAAATATTTTGTTATACACTTTATTACACAACACAGCCGCTATTCTATTATCTATATGTCTATTTATTAAATAGAAAAACTAAGCCGTTGTAGTATTAAATTAATAAAATTTCTTTAATATGCATATAAAATACTACCAAAAATATAGTACGATATGAATGAAAACTCTGAATAACAAAATTAACAAAATAATATCAATTCAAATTTCCCTCAATCGGTTCTGCGCTTTAACCTGATTGCGGTACTGACATCGACAGATGGTGTCTTCTCTGTGTTGCGTATACGTAAAGATATTGATATCCCTCTCTATTACACGCTACTAATGATCTCGAGCGAGAGAGATACAGCTATCGTAGACGTTTTGCATAGTCGAATTTCCCAGATTGCATTGCAGTTGCAGTTTGCACTTACTGTCGTGTTGCATATGAGCTTCTGTTTCTAATTCAGTAAGGAATTAAGGATCATTTTCATTTTAAAACTTTCAAATGAAATACATTTATTAAACAGTCGATTGTTTCGTTATTGTGAGAACCGGAATACTTGTGTTCTTGGGCCCCTTTTGAAAGGTAGGTTGATGGGTTTCTTTGCTGTTTTTGTACCTATATTCGCCTTTTATGTCTATAGATTTCCAAGATAGGTACACATAACCTGTACGCCAGCAGAACTTATTACATTAAAAATAGGTTATTACTGTCAAATATGCAGACATGGATTTCCTACATTAAGGCAATATAATTTTCAACATTATCACAGACAGGTGTACGGTGTAAGATTTATTTGTACCCGAAAAGTGAGTATTTTGTATGTTTTATCTTTTAAATATACTACATTTTAATTTCAGGTGAATTTTGTCTGATCAATTTGTATTTTACAATAATTCTATTATTTTGTTTTAATATACTTTTCTTTCCTCAATCGGAATTGAGGTGCAAGTAAGTTGGTTTTATATCTTTGTTTCTTAATAATAATGTACAGTGTGATTTTCTCATTGTTGTCATTCGTGGTTTTCTTATAGAGAATTGATGCTCTATTAAAGGTAGGTAGTAAATTATAATTTGGTTTGCATTGTACGGTTCATTTTGTATATTTTATTTTTATAGAAAGGCTTCCTATGTATACAAATTAACATCAAAGTGTAATTTTATCTATACAAATTTACATTAGAGTGTAATTTTATCTATACAAATTTACATTAGAGTGTAATTTCATCTATACAAATTTACATTAGAGTGTAATTTTATCTGTACAAATTTACATTAGAGTGTAATTTTATCTATACAAATTTACATTAGAGTGTAATTTTATCTGTACAAATTTACATTAGAGTGTAATTTTATCTATACAAATTTACACCAATGTGTAATTTTAGGGGGTAAAATTACACCAACGTGTTTTTTTCTCTGTAAAATTTACACCGCCAAGGATTTTTACCCGAGCAATGAGTAATTTTCCCTTTTTGGTTAAAAATACCCTTACGCGTTAAATTTACTCCCCCCCAGTGGCCACCATTTCTTAGGGGAATTTTACCCAAATATTTTTTACAGTGATCGTATATCACTGAAACTGAACGCTGACAAACGTCGCTTTAGAGAAAGATGGTAAATTACAAGAAAATTTCGTAAATAACGGTAAATAACGCAATTTTTTTCATCACAAAAATCGGAAATTTATCTTGTAAATTACGAGAATGCAGTAATTTATTTTCCGATCTGATCAGATATCGCTGACACTGAACTCACTGACGAACGTCGCTTTCGAGAAATTTGGTAAATTACAAGAAAACCTGGTAAATAACGCAAAATATTTCACCATAAAAATCTGTAATTTATCTTGTAAATTACGAGAATGCGATTATTTATTTCTAGCAATAATTTAATGTAAATTACGGTACTTTATCGGTAATTTACCAATTCAGATCTCTGACTATTTGGTTTATACTGATACTGATGATATACAATATAAATTGTGCTTTCAGGGTATATTTGAGTTTATATTAATTATATATAGTTAAACTCATTCCATCACCTCTTCTACATGAACATATACGGTTTTTCATTGGGAAGGATGAACTTGTAAGTTGGGTCACTATAATATCATGTATAAATGGAAAATCATTTGGAAATAAATAATTTCAAAAATGCAGACATTGCTTCTTGATATTAAAGGGCTATCAGTTTTATTTCGTATATGTGATTGCATATTTGTTATGGAAAAAGTTACAGTATCCAGCAAAACAAAGATGGAATAAAGAAAATGATGATACAACTGTTGACCTTTCAGTACAAATGCGTTAATCTCCTAGTAGCAGCTAGATGTTTTGATTCAAAGAATTATTCATTAATTATATATATCGCATGTAAACCACTTCTAAGATACGTATTTTGGGATTTCCGATATTCATCAATTTCGAGAAATGATTTTATGGCTCAATAAGAGAACTAATTAACATTTTTATCAACTTTTAAATTCAAAAGTTTCACTTATCCTTCAGTAATTAATAGATTCCACAATTTGTTGTCGTAATTTGCAATACAACAATTAAACAAGCTAAAAAAAACACCTTTAATAAAGTTACTGAATTCGACAAATCCGGGATTTTCAAAATTGATTGTGAGTGGTGTTCAAAATGAAATGTAGAAGGAACATTTTAACTTGTTATAAAGAACATTTTGCCCATATGAAGAAAAATAATGGTGAAAAACCGCCGTTAGCCGAACATATTTTGAATAAAGGTCACATCATTTCTTAAGAAAGTTTTATCACTTTCAAAGCACAGTATGAATAAATATCTAGGTAATTTAGAAGGGATGAAAATGTATGAACGAAAAAGCAATTTATTAAATTCCAGTTCATCTCCAGCTTGTTTGCATTATTATCCCCAAGTAATATTTAAACAGGCACATTTTGATTTATAATTTAGTTTACTCTGATGATGGCTACTTGGTAGCCGGAAGGTTCTCGGTAGAGTTTAACAGTATTTTTGTGGATGCGGGTGAGTTTTTCTTATTTATAGTGTTATAGTGTATCCAGAGAGAGAACTCTTTCATAGTTTATTAGTCTCCGACCTCGAAAACCCCTATATACCAATTTTGAAGAGAATCAGACCACAATCACAAAACTCGTTCGCCATCTTGAATTTTTGAATCCTGACTAAAACAACATGATCTCCGACCCCAAAAACCTTCTTATACCAATATTGAATAGAATCTGACCATAACCTCAAAACTCGCCTCCCGTCTTAGCCGCCATCTTGAATTCTTGAATTTTTACTAAAAAATTGTGATGTTCGACTCCAAAGAGATAGAATCGCACCATAATCACAAAACTCGTGCGTCATCTTGAAACCAGCATCTTATTTTTATCTTATAAATAAGGCGTAATACATTGTCACCCGAATGATGAATACCTGCCAAATTTCAAGTTAATCAGACTACTAGAAGTGGGTCAAAAGCAACTTGCAAAATTTCACCCGAACGTACAAATAGATAAACAAAACAAGTTGAATAAAAGCTTGTAATGATTTAGAAAAAGCTTTGTCACATTGAAATTATATTGTATTTCACAATTATGTTTTATCATCATCATCGTTTGAGGGCGGATGATGCTTAGCCTTCAAATGCACTTAGTTTTGGACCCTTTGTGCACCTCATGGTCAGAAGCCCATTCTATTGTAGCAAGTTTGTGGCCCGCCAGAAACCTAGAATATTGCCAGCGCTGGCTGCCATAAGTTCTTCTGGTAGCAGTTTTGATTCTCCGAAGGTTTCGATGCCTGAGAGATGCTAATGCTGGGCATTCCAATAGGATGTGAGAGGCAGTTTCTTCCGCATCTCTGCATTTTCCACATATAGGGAAATCTGCGATGGCAATAGTATGAAGGTGTTTGTTAAGACGACAGTGTTAGGATTCCAGTTATCTCTCTGATGTCCCTTCTGCTCAGAGAAAGGAGCTCTTTGATGAAGAGCTTGACCTGCCTCATGCTTGAGGATTCTCGCTACTGTTCAGACCACTCTTTATTCAGTTGGCCCAGAAGGCCGAGACTCCCACGCAATTCAATTAAGCGACCATTGGCTCCGGCCCAACAGGGGTGCCGTACGACCCTCGCCTGACCAGGGAGTCGACTATTTCATGTCCTCCAACTGATGAGTTGAACGTTATTTCTCCTGGTTAGTTCAGCTAGTGTATCTCTGCCTTCTTTGACAAGCCTTGATGTGACTCTGGGTGATTTGAAAGCTCCCAGAACCTACTGGATGTCTGTGCAAATATATATGCGCCTATTTACATAATTTTCCGCAGATTTTCATGGCAATATTGCATAGACCTCCGCCTGAAAAACCGAGCAATAAGCGCCTAGAGTCACTGAGATAGTGATCTTTGCCCTTTTTAGGTCCCCAGAAACTTGACCTACCTTGGACCTATCTGTGAACCCACTGTCAGGCTGACTTTCGAAATATAACCTTGTTTTATACTGATACTTGCTCTCACATGAACTATCAAAATTTGCAATAGAGTAAAGAAATAATTTAAACGTCATATCGATGACGTCACTCGAATCTCAAAATAATAATTTCGGAGACTTCTGCGAGTTAAATATATATGGTCGGTCTTATGGTTCGATAAAATACTATAATTCCATTTGAAAAACTGAAGATGGGTGTCAGAAATACCACTCGAAACAATACAGTTCCTATTTTCACCACTTTATACCGATGTCCAAAATTTTAAATTCATACAAATGACAGATATCATTTCAAAAATAATCCAAATTGATTAAAAAATGCGCAAAACGGAGAAAAAAAATTGTCGTTAACTATACTTCTCTTACACTATATACTACATACAGTGAGGGAAGTAAAAACGAGTTACATGCATGTGATACTAGATTAATAATGCTTCTTGCCCCAGGTATGAGTTATATATAAATTCTCGGGAAATAGGTCACACTAACACATATGCCTATTATTTCCGTCTTTACGTACGTTTCGGTCTCACGACCATCATCTGCAGAAGTAACAATGTATAAAACGTAATTTCTTAAAACTAATTGTATATCAAGGCGTCCTTATCGCACTAATTTCAATTAAAAATACCCACGTCGCGGAAACTATCAGAAACACGATCAATCGAAATTATAACACATTAATCTTTCAATTATATGAATCAAGAATCCGCTGGTTAGCAATATTCTTATAAACTTTGAAGTCATATCAAATCACAGTATGCAATACGCCTGAAGGACGCTGGAGTATCCACTTTCGAACCAGATGTTGAAGATCTATGAGGTAATAGAAAAAGGTTGTCAGACCTCATTAGAAATATTGCTATTTGAGCATTCTACCTAAAATATGCTTTTAACATTATAAAGACGCATGTAGGAATTTGCAACGGTTTCAATTAATTAAATTAGTATAAATCTGACTTAATGATTGAATGTCTGTTCTATGATTTACAGATTTGGAGTCACGTTTTATGTGAATCATCGCCAGAATAGATCTTTTATAATAATTGGTTTCCTTAGTTAGAATATTAAAATTTTTGTAATCGAATTGATGATTATAATCAAAGCAGTGTATAGCAGGGGCGGTGGAATTTTCTAAGTTTTTGTTTCTTCTACTATACTTATGGCCATACATTCTTTTTTGTAAATATTGTTTCCTGTATAAGTCCCTACGCAATCTAAACAATTCAATTTGTATACTTGGTGGGTTTGTTTATCTTTAGGTATTGAAGGTTTTAGATTTGAAAAATATTTCCCAACACAGTTAGTAGGTTTATGCGCAACATTTATATCATACTTTTTCAAACATTTCTCAATTTTCTCTGAGGTCTCCGGAATGTATGGTAATGCCATAAAATTATTTGTATTACCGTTTATCATAAATCTTCAATATATGGTCGAGCGTTATATTTTTTGTTCAGTCCTTCAGTCGTATTACATACTATGATTTGATATGACTTCAAAGCTTATAGAATATTGCTGAGCAGCCGATTCTAGATTCATATACATTGATGTGTTATAATTTCGATTACTCGTGTTTCTGTTCGTTTCGGCGACGTGGACATTTTTAATTGATATTAGTGCGATAAGGACGCCTTGTGATGATACAATTAGTTTTATGAAATCACGTTTTATACATTGATGCGTCTTCTGATAATGGTCGTGAGACCGAAACGTACGTAAAGACTAAAATAATAAGCATATGTGTTAGTGTGACCCATTTTCCGACAATTTATATATATTTTGATACTAGACAAAATAATTTAATTCACATAGATTTTCTGAGACTCCAATCTAGCCGGAATTGTTCTATTTGTTGGACAAACTACTGTTAAAGTACGGCACTGTTAGGGATGGTCCGGGGAAGTCCCATATTTGGTTAGGGGAGATTCCTCGATGCGTGGGCGATGAGGAAGATACATAGAAGTGCGAGGAAGGCAAGAGGGGAATTACGCATTTAGCATAAGAGGTATCGGACGTATTTATTATTGACGTAATATTAATTATGAATAGTCATTCTTAAGATTGTAATTCTTTTAGATGATAAGTGTTTCCTTAAAAACTCTAACACTACCACTTAATGAATTTAAAAAGATTTTGATGCTATTCTTTGTCTCTAATCCAATCCAAACCATAGATTTTATAGAATTCTTACATTCCAAATTTGTGAGTTACAGCTATAGATCTATTTAGTAGTTTTTAATTATGTTATCTTTAAGATTTTTACTTGTCTATCGTTAATACAGACAGTTCTAATTGTCGATTGTAATTTCCTAATTTTTAGTCGTGTACATTTTTCTGACAAATATAAACATTGTAAAGCATACTAATAAACTGAAGAAGTTTGAGGAATATTTCGAAGTAAAACTTTGATTTGCATGGTGAAACTTTGACCATTCTTGGAATATTTCACACATTTAGATAGTCCTAGAGGGTTTGTCGGAGAGGATGTGGTATTGAATCAGGAACCGAAGCGACAGAACGCCTAGACTAATAAGTAAATATCTCGTTTATGAATTTATCTTGTTGTATCATTTAATTCGACCACATATCAGATATTTCAGTTATGTCGGTGCCTTTGATCTCTTATTCTCAATCAAGATGAGGTGCATTTTCTTAAATCGAGGTAGGACAGTGAGAAATTCACATTCTGTTTGGAAAATTGCATTATTTGCATAAATAACTATTAACCCCTGTACAATATACCAACATTAGGTTTGGGTGATCTGCTTGCAGAACAGAAATCCGTCGACGCGTTTGAAACTGGTCGACTATTTACCTCTAATCTTGTCTTGCTGGGTAACTCCTTGTCTTATCAAGCAAAATTCTTGCATTCTTGTTCATTTCTTGTTCTGGCTAGCTGGAGAGCCGTCTGTCTGCGAAATGAAGGTCGCCCATGACCCCCAGTGCCATACAATGCATGTAAGCGGGTGAGAGCAGTATTAACATTAATTTTATCCCAGTACTCTAGTAGTAGCATCATTGCCTTCATATTCGTAATAAACTATGACGACATTCAAGAAGACGACAATACGTACACAACTCATAATAAATAACTAGAATTGATATAAACAGAAGACAATAATATTAGAGATGAATAGATTTATAGCTGATTAAACCATTAATGGAACAATGAAGACTATGCCAATGATTTAGTTTTCTATTACTCTTCGTGCTTGGATCATTGCACGTTATATTAGTTGAATTATTTAGTGGGTGATCGATTGATTGGTTGCTTCTTTATTATTCGAAGAATTCCATTTTAGTAAGTTCAAATACCTACGTGTTAAAATATTCAGAATGCTCATTATCCATGGCTTCATCTTTCTTACAACCAAGTCTATCACTAAGGAAGAGCCAATAGAAACGTGTAACGATTAAGTTACTATAAATTTCGTTAGCGTTTATTAGTTCAGTTTTTCAATGAATAAGCAATATAATATAATAGATAGTTATTGTGCAGCGGAAACGGAAGCCTGTCAAAGACTAACATTATATGGGATGTCTTGCTACTTGCACATTTCTAGAGGACATATCTTGTTTTTCTGTATGCTAATCTTGTGTTGTTTCCTGTACATCAATTACCAATTATTAAGAAAAAGGAGTTAACAACGAGAAAAATCAAGACAAAAACGAGAACAACTATTCATGTAAATTAAAAATGCTTTCTCTGCCTGGATGAATTCTTTCTATGGTTACCCTACTATTCGAGCCCAGTATTTAATCCATGTGTATTTCGTTGAATTACTTGATACTGGTTGAAATATTAGACTGTTATCTAATGAAAACCGCGTTCTCCACGTTTTATAATTGATAACCAATTTGTTTCCCCTTTCCTAATGAACCATTAATTACCTTCGCTAGTATCTTCAGCTGCCCCTAGACGGTCGATAATATTTCTTATTATACTCTTTGCGACAGAGTAGGAAGAGTCTATTGCATTTACTCAAGATATTTTTAAAGTCGTTAAAAAAAATCCTGGAGCAAAACCGTAGTACTTTCCATTCAATTTTCAATTAAAAAATCCGTCTATTTGTCTGGATGTCAGTCATGAAATTTGTTCCCACGATAGCTAAAAAATGGGAAGGTCTTATCATATTCAAATTTTGACAAAAAATCGAATGATGTTTGGTGACGAGCCCTATTGTTTTTCAGGGAAATCGCGTAATGAACGACCTTTTCTGAAGGGTTAATCATTTAAAAAATCATAACTCTCAAAGTATATATTGAGTCAAAACTTTTACAGTAAATTCAAGTTAATTTGAAGCCCCTTTTACCCAAATTTCAACAAAATCGTTCAACAAATACAATAATAAAAACAATTATTGAAGTAAACTTGAAAATAAGTATGTATACAAAGGCGTTGTAGTCTAGGGTATAGGATACTTGGCTCCCGCTCAGTAAACTCAGGTTCGATTCCCAGAAGCAGAAAATCTGCTTCTGTATATTTCTTTATAAACATTATTGATTTGAATATTATTTAGTTATGTACAGATAAAGAAATAATTTAGTTATTATTTCATATCTTTGCACAAATACTAAGACTATCTTATAGAATGTGAAACAATTGATCTATCGTTGAAGCGGCAACATATTTCTAGTAGCATATGACCGTCTGTACTTGATATGAACAGGCTGTAAAATATATAGTGGTCTTCAAAAAGGGTTTAATTTTTATTACACAATATCATTAAATATCTCTTGCGACTTGCTCTGGTAGGGCCTCTCTCATATTAGTATTTTTTTTCAATTTCAAGATTAACCATTTTCAACAGTTCGTGAAATATTTTATCATCCATTCGAAAATCACTAAGTTCACTAACTTTTAGTTTACCTAATATGTTTTCATGAATTAAACCAATATTTCATTCATCTACTATTCTTTTTTCCTTTTGTTTAAGTGCTTCTTTAATTCAATGGCTATACAAATAGTTTCACTTTGTCCACCAAAATCAAGTATTGTATAATAATAATAATGGCTCACATATTGTGTGTGTCACCTTGTCTGGGGTCGTCCGGCAGTATTATTGTATTATATTTTGCTCAATTAAATTTTTTTTTGTCGATATTCATTATCATTCATAAAAATATCATACGTAATTAGTAATTAATTTTGATACTGTAAAAGTTATTAGTCGGTTGATTTTCATGATCTAGACCCGGGCTTACCAACCTGTGAATCGCCAGAAAAAAATTTGGTGTCGTGAAGCTTTGATAAATTTCAGAAGTTTCGTTCGTGTAAATACAGCGGAAAGAGTAAGTTTTCCCCCAGCATTCCGACAGATGTCGCGTTACACAGTTTTTTTCATTTTTGGAGTGGTAGTTCCACAAAAAAGTGTATATACGTATGTTCGAATTTTTGTTCTGTGGTTTGCATTACATGTCTTGCCGTCGCAATGAAAAACCGTTCATTTAATTGAATTTAATTAATACCTTGTTTATTCGTGCTTCAATTTTTGCTGTGGAGGATCTCTGCTTCTCTGCGTATTTGGTGAATAATAAATTTTGTAATAAATTGAGAATGTTTTTGAAATTATACCGTGGAAAAATTATTTTCTTTATCAGTTAATATTTGAAGTGAAACTTTGAACCTTTGTGAGACTGCGCGGTTTTAAAAATTTAATTGAATTTCAGATAAAAACGTGTATTTGTTATGGACAAGTGATTATTTAAAAATAATAAAGACGATGGCAACGAGCCTTCTCCGAGCATTTCATCATCAAGTTGTAGCTCTCAGACAACAGGAGAAAAAACTGCACGAAAAAGAAAATATGACGATTCTTATCTGTCATTTGGATTTTCGTATATAATTCGCAATGACGTGAAGCAACCAATTTGTTTGGTATGTACTGTAGTTCTGGCTGCAGATAGCATGAAACCATCCAAGCTCAGGCGACTGAATAATTTTGAAAGGCTATTAAAATCTTCAGAAACACAAAAACGACGTTCTTAGATCATTTTTGGTTTGAATGAAAAATGCCTGTTATCATCTTAGGAAGTTACTTACCTTACTGCAAATAATAAAAACCATTCATAATAGGCGAAAATCTTCTGCTGCCTGCAGTGATGAAGATGTCAGAAATAATTCATGGCAAAAAATATGCTGGTGAAATTGGGAAAATACCTCTTTCAAATGAAACGGTACCCAGGTGGATCAGTGAAATTTGTAATGATCAGCTAAAACAACTTCTCACTTGAATTAAAAATAGTCCACAGTTTGCTATTCAGTTGGACGAATCAACGATATTTCCAACTTAGCTCAGCTGTTAGTTTATGTCCGATATGTTTACGAAGGATATATAGAGGAGGATCTATTGTTTTGTCGTATTTTGGATTCTCAAACAGAAGGATAGGACATTTATATTAAAGTTGATGAATTTTTCAAACATGAGGGGTTGCAATGGAATAACTATTGGTGTTTGTACAGGAGACGGAGCTATGCTTGGCGGATTTATCTCGAAAGTTAGAGCGAATGACAATAAAAATATCACTTTTACTCACTGCATGATCCATCGAGAGGCACAGGTACCTAAAAAATTATCACCAGAATTGAACGAAGTACTTTGCGATAACAGCATCAAGTCAATAATTTTACAAATAGTCGGGCTCTAAACAGTCGACTTTTCGCAAATCTATGCAAAGAAATAAACTCAGATTATCATGCATTATTATTATATACGATAGCTCTCACGAGGACGAAGCTTAAACAGGTTGCTACAATTGAAAGATGAGGTTGTCATATTTACAATTCAGCAATAATCAGAATTAGTTCAATTATTTTACAATGAATGTTGACTTTTCAAATTGTACTACTTGGCAGATATGTTTAAAAAGTTAAATGACGAATTCGGGACTACACGGAGCAGATTGTAACGTATTTAAGCTTAAAAACAAAATTCTTGACGTAGCCAAAGATCGTAGAAATCGTAGGTTGAAAAATGGAGTTTTAGAAATGTTTACTTCCACCAATGAATTTCTCCTTGAAAATAACATTTGAAAGTCTTGATTTCAAAGGATCATCTTTGATCACCTGATATGCTTAGAGACCCAGATGAAAAAGTATTTTCCATCTGTCGAACTTGAAACGGAGATTTCGGTTCAGAATCTGTTCTTAATAGAAATTGGACACATAAGCCATTTGTCACTGAAACCCAAGAATTCTCAGAGACCAAAGTCTGAAACAAGAATTGTCGAAAAACCCTGTGAACGAATTTTGGCTTGGAGTTCCAGTATCCTGAAATTTCTCACTAGTGATTGGTATACTTTTTCCATTTAGTGCCACCTACCTCTGTGAAACAACATTTTCGACACTGACCTTTATTAAATCTAAATATTGATCAAGTTCACAAGATATTGAGAAAGCACTCCGTCCTGTCCTTTCAAAGATACCACCAAGATTACAGATGATGCGCTGCATGAAACAAGCACAGAAACCACAGCTTGTGAAGATTTTCCCAGAATATATGTATGTTTATTTTTTTATGCAGTTTGTATACATTGATTATTTAATGAATAATTTTTGAGTCGCGAGAATTATTGTTTGGTAAGCTATGATCTAGACAATACAGTATTTTATCTATTCACAACATACATTTTCTTTGTTAAAAAATACAATTCTTTTGATGGTTAGCATGTCGATCAACATTTGGAATCTACAGTTGTTAATGTAAAATCAATAAATCTCATTCTGAAGAGACATTAGTTCGAGTCGTAATTATCATAAACTATATTCATTTTCATACAATTCGGATCTGTTATAATAATCATCTCAATTCAAGGCATTTAAGCTACGCAGACATAAAAGTCATTGGCTGGATATTAAATTATCTTGTCAAATGAGGCAACCTTTTGAATGTGGAATAATTAAGATTGACATTGGGAGATGTATCTTTCCACTTCTTCACTAGATAATAAACAAACTAATTCATTGAAATAACTTAGTAAAAACAAATATTTATCAATTTCTTGTTAATATTATGTAAAATAATTATTAAAATAATAAAATAATTAAAAGTCATTATTAGTCGAAATCTGATATAGTTACGTAATTATAATTAGTATAGAATTGAGCAATAAATTGTAAATAGAACATAATTTCACACTTGTATAACAATATAGTGACATTTGTTTCACCACATAGTGGCATCCTTAGAATTAATTATAAACTGGATACAACAAATGTAATTGGTAATTAGGAGTGTGGTGTGTGCTATAAAAATATGTTCTTATTGTTTACCAATGTAAGTTGAATATGCAAAATGGGTTTATGCTTTTAACATTCCTAATAAATGTCCATCAATGATACCGAGGTAAATAATGATGTCATGTATAGACCAGACAGACCGACATTTTCAGGTACAGACGCAAGATTCAAATTACAATTCAATTCAAATTATTCCTACTTGCTAGAACCATAATTTTACCCACCTTGCAGATTTTGCCCATATTAAGAAGGGCATAGATTAAAATACATTAGGATCAGTGGACATTTTCAAATATATATTTAGGTATAGTTTACCAATTTTTACTAACACATTTTATGGAACCCATTAATCATTATTTATAGGCATTGCAATGCCCATCTCACCTTCAATTACATAGTGTATGCGTTGAATTATGTCTATATTAGAATAGCTTTTGTTCGCGATCTCCGCCGGCAGAAACAACTAATACACGTAGAAACAGGTATAGGCATAGGCTTCGCCCCACGATTTCATTAGGTACTCAAATTTCAAATCTTCTATAATAATAAATTGCAAATGATTAGAACCATCTAAATTGATGGAATTGCGTCAAATTGTACTCTGTGTTATGGCATTGAAAGTTTATTTGCATTGCCAGGGTTGTGTGTATCAGCTGTCTGATCTGTAATAATCACCCATCGATCTATGGAGCAATAAGTACTTAATAATTTGCTAGTCTATTTTCGTTGAAATGAACCGCAACACTTTCAACAAGACATGTATCATTTGATATTTCCCGATGGAATTTTTGAGTTCCTCAACAGCATTTATCATATTCAGAGGTAACTAAATATGCAGAAAGAAAATTTCGAAAATCATCAGCTTTAGAAACCCATATACTATATTATTACATAAAAAGGTAAAAAGGTATGATGAGGAGAGGTTGTGGACGAAAAAGGATAAATCATTAAAATTTATAGAATCGACGATCTTCACTTCAGATGATCTTATATCCATATATTGGAACAATCACTTTTTCGTAGTAAATAAGAATATTTAACTCTTCTGTTTTCTATTGTTGTCTAACTTTCCTATCGTTTCTTTGCCAGCTTTATTATCGGGCGGCAATACCAAGATGGACCAACTCTTGAACATGCCACGTTTAATTGCCCATGCGAAAAACAATTTCCTGCTTCGTTTAAAGACTGCCCTTGAGATTTGTTAATCGTCAAATGTCAAATATCTTGATAAATTTCGCTGTTGCTAGGCTTAACGAAATTCAATTTTGCAATCTATTTCCGGCGTACGACCTTCTCCCGTTCTAATATCACCCATATAAGAGTGTGCATCCAGTCCAAAGCTTCCAAGTTTTCGAATTCCGATTTCAGCACTGACTAAATATTTTATTTCGAAACGAGTAATATGTCAACTCGTTTTAAATTGTCGTAGAAGTAAATTTACATAACACCAGGGTACCACACAAGTCAGTAATGCTCCAGACACTGAAACAATAAGAATGACGTTTTTGCGTTATTTACTAAGACTCCACATTCATTATACCGGGATATCAAAAATTATCTTGGTCAAGGGTGGTTGTGAAATCTAAAACGTGTGTCTTATTTTACGTTTGAAATAATTATGTCATAATTAATTTGAAGTTTCTAAAAGTGCGAAATTTCGTAATTTTATACGAATATTGTAACACTCAGAAGTCTTTAGCGCTTTGTACTCCGGTATTTTCACGTGGCCTATCGAAATTAGAAGGTTCGAATTATCTAAAAACATAATTGCATGAACGCCAGACGTCCTATGTAATTAGCTACGAACGAAATCATTTAGAGTTAGAGTTTATACATTTTACCTCGGTCTTGTTAATTTGGGGCCGTTTCTGGCCTCGTGCGACCGGCGCCAGTTGTAATAAAGTGTTTTTGGCTATGGGCCGCTAGATTTTACCCACTTCGTGTATATTTTAGTCGCGAGTAGCTGATATCTGAGAATAGCTCAAACTGTTTTAATTAAATTTTCCTATTTAATGAACATTTATCGAAAAAAGAAGGGTCGTCGGGCACGGTCCGATAATGGTCATATATCTATGGTTTCGGCGTTTACGTAGTGTAATACTTCGGAAGTTGGAGAATAAAACTCAAATTTTATACAAAACTTTTAACATTTAATTAAAAAATGCTGACAAATTGTTTCACCACACTGTGGCATTTTCAAAGCAAGGAGTTATCAACTAAAGCTAAATCTAAATGTATGTCCTTAAAAATCAGGGATCAGAATGTGGTACAAATTGAGGGATGGGGGTGGATAATGGTGGGAGTGTGTTTACAAAATAATGGTCATGTTTATATCCCCCACAGGCATCTGAATATGTAATCAAATGCGAAACCGACTCAGCAATACACTGAAGCTTTTTAAATAAACAGGATGCTATTTGCTCGGAACCTCTTCCACCATTTGCTTAATGCCACATGTAGCACTATGTACCGCCTTCTTGAGAGCAGTCATGTATTGTCAGGTTGTAGGTCGACGAAAGACGTTTATAGAATGAAATGTTAGCTGTCAGGGATGGGGTATCAAGAGCTTGTTGCAAACCAAAAACGAGTACAATTTTGTTGCATCGCGAATACAACTCTTTTTGTTCAGCCGTTTCTGTTTATAACCATCATCAGCCAATTTTGTGTGAGCCTCATAGTCAATTTGAAATTTCGCCTTCTCTTCTGGATTCTTGCACTGCTTCGAGTTGAGCACAAAAGAATCGCATGTTTTCTAAGTATCTGATTTGGTTTGGGATACACAGTCCATTCTGCCGGACACACTTTAACTTACTTGCTTTAAGTTTTTATCAATCTTTATTTAGTATATAGCCGTTATATCTCTAAAATGTTCTCAGAATTCCACTCTTATGCTGTTGATACATTGTCTACATATTGTTATTCAAAGGTAAATTTGTGTTATACTGACAATTGGTTATTTTGTTACGTTAGGGGCCTTGTCTCTACATACGACCCTCCTGTGTTCGACCTTCACCTGCTGGTTTGTAGCGTACACTAGGGTGCCCAATGGCTTCTAAACGTGAGTTTAAAACTAGGGGTGGCTTTTGACGGATATGTTACCTAATAAGCCTCGTCTAGCATCTTATTATGTGTTGTATGAATTAGAATGAAAGCATAATTCGTGAAAAAGTATTATATACTAAAGAGTACCCAGGATTATTAAGGGAAGCACAATCTGAGCCAGCTGATTCTTTCTACATTGAAAATGAGAATGTTTCATTGTATGCTAGCTATTCTCACTGGTTGGTATACATGGTGTTTCAGGGGGAGTTGTCCTCATTAGACTTTTGTTTGTGGAGATGACTGACAGTGGAGCTGACATTCAAACACTAAATGCATGAAAGATGGCAGTCAACTAGTCTGGCTGAAGTGTATATCGATGAAAGCATCGCCAATAACATGAAAATTTCAAAAAATTTATTTCATCAGCAAGAACTAAGATCATTCAGGAATGCAGATGAAGAATAGTAATTGTTTTCAGGAAGAACAAATAGAATTGAATACATTTGGTATTGTTAAGGTTTTAAATATGAATAATTGTACTTTTAATAAATAAATATATATAACAATGTTTCCAATATTTAAATAAGTCAAACTGTTTCATTAACACTGACATTACCATATAGTAAAGTGACATTTCTATGTGGTAAAGTGTCTCTTTAATAAACGATTTTGAATTTAGTAAAATAGCGCATTATCAGTCAAAATGCGAAAAAATACATAATGATAACCATTTGAATAATGTCTCAATGTAACAAGAATATAATTTAACGTCTTTCATAAGTTTTCATTGTTTCTAAACCATTTCCAATATATTTTCTGTTGAAACAAAAATACGTTTGACCCGCATAACTGTCCGAAAAATATTTTTCTGACAAAAATGAGGGAAGTCAGTGAACTATTGATCATAGTTCATTTTTAATTGCTTTCCAGTACCTTGCCCCGCTAAGTTCATCTAAAGGTAGCAGAACATGCGATATTTAAAAAAAATAGGAGCAACATTTTTCTTGAAGTATTCGGTAACATTCAATTTCAATCGAGTACTTTGATGATACATTTTGATACTCGTTTCTCAGACTTAGATGTCATTGCGAATGAAATTAAGATTTTTGAAAATCCATTTGACATAGAAACCATAGCCCCGGAATTTAAAATGGAAATTATTGATTTACAGTGTAGTGATATAATTGAGAACAAATATCAAAACTTATCTTTGTTGGAATTTTATAAGCATGCAATTTGACAATTTGCATAAATTTGCTCGTGAGCTGTTTTCTGTTTTTGATACTACCGGGATATCAAACATTATCTTGGTCAAGGGTGGTTGTGGAATCTAAAACGTGTGTCTTACTTTACGTTTGAAATAATTATGTCACTGTCACACTGACATAACCTATAAATTTCATACCTATTTATTTCAGTTGTAAAACAATAATGAACTACAAATTATGAAATAACGGTTTTAGTAACAAGAAAAACTAAACTACAGTAATTGTTGGAAATGTCCCGTTTTGTTCGATGCACAAGTTGACGCGCATACTCATGCTGTGAAAACCATTTTGCAGCATTTCTGGCGTTATGGTTGCACATTGCTGAACTATTCTTTGTTGAAGTTCTTGCAAATTATTTACCGGAGTTGACGAACGTCAATGACAACTTCTTCTGTACGAACTCTTGGTCTACCAGCACCTTTTTTATGAGTCACACAACCAGTTACGCGAAACACTTTAACACAATTTGTAAGGCACGCATGAAAATTGTCCGGTAATATTGCCACGTTTGGGAAGTGCTCTCGAAAATTGTTCAAACACAAATGTTGACTGTATTGCCAATTTCCATTAACTAGCGCACCCGTTCGAAAATAGGCTTCAATCATGAAAATTTTGTGCTGTGTGGTAAGAGGCATGATTCAAAAACTGGATTAGAAAATTTCAGCACAAGACTTAACAGATTCTGAAACAACAAAACATATTCAAAAATTCAAAGTAAGACACACGTTTTACATTCCACAACCAACCTTGACCAAGATAATTTTTAATTTGTAGTTCATTATTGTTTTACAACTGAAATAAATAGGTATGCAATTTGTAGGTTATTAATGATGTCAGTTTGACAGTGACATAATTATTTCAAACGTAAAGTAAGACACACGTTTTAGATTCCACAACCACCCTTGACCAAGATAATTTTTGATATCCCGGTACTTACTTGTGTGAGAAAACATTCTCCAAAATGAAGTACACAAAGAATGTTTACAGATCTAAGTTAACCGATGAGCATCTTAAATCACTTTTAATAATTGGTACAAATAAAATTGTTCCACAACTACAAATAATTGTCAGTGGAAAATCAAAATTACGTAAATCTCATTTGTATTTTATATGTTATAATGTTTATATGTTATAATGAATATAAGAAAAATGTTATCATAAATATGATAGATAGAGCTATTCGACTAAGTTCTCCTGAACTGAGAACTATATCTATTACAAAAACAAAAGAAACTTTAATAAGAAATGGGTATCCCATTGATTTAGTAAATTCGATAACTAAAGACAAATTTCATAAATTTTATAACTCATCTCGTGAAATCAATACCAATAAAGAGAAATCAAATAATAAGCATTACATATCACTACCATATATTAATGGTCTTTCAGAAAAAAATTGTAATATAGTGAAACCTTATGACCTACATATATGTCATAAGAGTTATTTAAATCAGAAAAGTCTCTTTACAAAATTAAAAAGCAGCGTACCTTTCAAAAAAATAACCCATACTGTTTATTCCATCCCTTGCAAAGATTGCGAAAAGGTATACATTGGCCAATCTTCAAAATACCTCGAAAAAAGGTTGGTTGGGCACAAATATACCAAAAATTCATCAACTGCGCTCAATAAACATGTAAAAGACACTAACCATACATTCGACTACAACAATACAAAAATTTTAAATATTGAAACAAACGACAACAAACGTTTGATATTGGAATCTATTCAAATTAAAAAGAACAATTGTGTAAATGACAAAGTAGATTCCAATCTTTCGAAACTTTATAATAATCTAATTCAAACTTAACAAAATTTTATTAGTTTGAAGTGCCATTTTCCACTTGTCTATTTAAAATTCAACCTAAAAAAGATAAAATATTATTTAATTATGACACTATGAGTAACAATATTGAGGTTAAATTCCATAGAATTATCTTAAACTTGAATAGTTGATTATGATAGATCGGAAGTGTTTATCATAGTATAACTAATTCATACAATAATCATAGATATTTATAATTGTACAATCTTAAAATATCTTGTATTTAATCAAATTCAATCCATTTCAAATTGTAATTAGCCATACATTACTCTTTCACACACAACCGATCCAATGTTTTCTGCAGTTTTAATTGGATCTTAAAACACAAGTCGGCTGCAGACGCATTTCATTAATCGAAATCATCTATTCTTTTCTAAATTACATGGAAACACTAATTCACATTTTGATAAAGACAATAAACATTGTCGAAACGTCAAACAGAATTTTTATTTCATTTTCAGTATATATTCGAACCAATATACCAAGAAAACATACAAATATGTTATAATGTTTATATGTTATAATGTTTATAATGTAGTATTAGATTCATTTCAATTATTTGTTAGTTATTATGCTTAAGTTAAATTTTCTGCGAATTATACTTGTCATTAAGCTTTATCTATCAAGTAAGTAGAACCTAATTATCATTCTGTGACTTTTTATCCGACATATCACAACAACAATAACAACAATAACCCATTAGCTGTCGCGGGCCGGATTGATGACACTGGGGGCCCGGATTGATGACACTGGCAGCCCGGATTGATGACACTGGCGGACCGTAGTTTAGAGCCCCCTGATCTAGACTAGTGTTTAGCAAATATCAAATTTTATATTGTTACTGACTACAGTTTCCGTAACCTTATTAGTTTGATGATCGATGACCGGAGAATTTAGTTGATACCTATTTTAAAAGATAGGACCTTTACCAGCGTTCATGCTTTATTGTTCTCTCGTTGCTTTCAGTATGCGCAGGAAGCTCTGAAGGACAGTACCCAACACAATCGTGATCGTGGTTCAGTAATCAAGGCATAATTACTTTTTACATTTCTACTTCGTCTACTTCGCGGATAAGACGGAACTTGATGTTTCGGAGAATGACTGTCGTAAAATAAATTGATAAGAGTGGATGATAACACATTGAATGCTCAGCCGTAGCAAATATGCAACGTGCGTGTGTTATTGCAATTTTCTTATCAGTTATTAGTGTAACATTCTCTTTCTCACATGACGCAATTATTAAAAACGCTTTCATAAGTGTTCAATGTACCCAATAATGTAGTCTTCGAATCCTGGTATTTTAGATAAACAATATTCGTGACACTCTAACCGCAATCCATTTGTTACATTTGAATGAATTTTATCTGATAGGACTCCCACATTATGGCGTTTGTCTACTCTTAATTTGAATGTAACTATCGAGATAACGAGGCGAGTAACGATACCTGTGTGCTCATGTTCTGTGTCACGTGTCAGGTTATATCATATTTGACCCGATATAAGGGAAAAACTGAAATATAATACACTACAGCCCAATTTGGATTTCAAAAGAATGGAATTGAATCTGCCTTCCTTGAAATTTGAATATATTTGTCGACCGTAAAGTTGCCATGATAAAATTCCAATTTATTGGTAATAGTTCTTTGTTTGATTAAAATCTCCTATAGAAACAATTCAACAGAAATCGCTAACAATTCTCATCGTGAAATAGATTTTCAGAAAAACGACATCTCTGGTTTTCATACAAAATGTAATTTCCGTTTATAATTTTGTCATTTTAGTTTTTTACTAGTGAGTATATCCTCTTCGTTTGAACACATTTTACACCAATGTAAATAAGAAATATCACCTTATCTACTAAAAAAAACTGTTGAAGTACTGAGGACCTTTTGGCTACCAAGTAGCTATGATCAGAGTAAACTAAATAATAAATCAAATACTATTTCGGGATAATAATGCATACAAGGGGTTTACCCTCAGCTGGAGATAAATCAGAATTAAAAAAATTGCTTTCTCATTTTGGCCAGAGCGATATTGATGGTCTGAACATTAACCGGATGGCACTATGGTTTATCGTTAGAGGACCGTTTAATGACTAATTCATCTCACAGACCGAATTTTCGCCGGCCGCTAGATCTCGAGATACAGCATCCGCATTTTTTTTGACCAAAGGTTAACCCTTTCCAAGTTGCGGTTACTTTAAAAGCATGCCATTCTTATACACTTCCACCATGTGCCATCATTTTTTATCGTGTCCGTTTATCAGCCCGACCAGTTCAAATTGGACTGCAAGTTAACCCTCCCAAACCTGGTGGAAAATGTTCATTGGTGTTGGCAATTATTGTTAACATACCCTATGCCATCAAAAGTTATCGGTCCATTTCCGAGTAATTGGCCATTATTTGAATCAAAAATGTTTGTTTTTTAGATTTTGTGGATAAAACTTGCGGGTACAAGCTAACATGATGGCACCATGTTAAATAACTTTATTGGAGGTCAAATAAAGATTTACAATTATTGCCATCATTCCTTGCCTATTTCACCCCCAAAACTCCCTAAAACCACCCCACAAAAAATACGAATAATATGGATAATATGACCAAATTTATGATAAATTAGTCAATTATTGAGATTCTGGCGGAGTTTAAAATCGAAACGCCCGTTTTTGTTTTGTTTTGGGGAGTGGTTTTATGGGTTTTTGGGGGGTTGAAATAAGCAAAGAGTGATGGCAATAATTTTAAATCTTTATTTGACCTCCAATAAAGTTATGTAACATGGTGCCATCATATTACCTTGTAACCCGCAAGTTTTATCCACAAAATGAAAAAAAGAAACAGTTTTGGTCCAAATAATGACCAATTACTCGGAAATGGACCGATAACTTTTGATGGCATAGGGTATGTTAACAATTGCCAACACCAATGAACATTTTCCACCAGGTTTGGGAGGGTTAACTTGCAGTCCATTTTCGGTCCAATTTTAACTGATGGTCGGCCTGATAAATGGACACGATAAAAATGATGGCACATGGTGGAAGTGTATAAGAATGGCATGCTTTTCAAGTAACCGCAACTTGGAAAGGGTTAACCTCCAGTCAAAAAAAAATGCGGATGCTGTATCTCGAGATCTAGTAGCCGGGGAAAATTCGGTCTGTGAGATGAATTGGTCATTGAATCGTCCTCTAACTATAAACCATAGTGCCATCTGGTTAATGTTCAGACTATTATTGTATCCAACAAGTAAGGAACATGTTACAGCGCTGAAGGAACAGAAATGGGAACATGACCTTCATGTTCACATTCCTCTTCAAAGTAATTTGCTGCTGATAAATAGAGCTAGCATTACAGTCCTCAAAATAATTGTTTCTGTACTTCTGAAGTTCAGTTCTATTAAAATTTAGATTCACAATGAATATATGAATTGTCAACTCAATAAATTGAAATCGACTGCTTTATCCGGTATAATGGAAAAGTGTTGCCAACTGTTGTAATTAAATATTCCTAGCTTTACCAAGATAGCGCAGCACTTATTTAGGTAAATTGTCATTTCTTTCTTATCTTGAACATATGACTTAAAAAATGATGTCAACAAAGTCGCTAAGTGTTTACAGCTGATTCGACCTTGTTTGGGTCTCGTCGAAACTCTGCGGCAACCTTTCTTTCCATCATCCTATACGACATTTTTTTAAATGTTAGGATACGTACCCATCGCTGAACGAGTTGTACCAACCAGCCCCATTCGTTTTATGGTTTGCAACCAGAGTTCTGACGAGACGAGTATTTAAACATAAATCCTATCTTGTTCCTCGCTTCATGGTTCGCTGTTTATAGCCTTAATCATGTTTGCTAATGGCACAACAGAAGGCATCTAGTGGTTATGATCAATATTGTAATAAGCCAAAGTCAATAAATCAATTTATTGAAGTGGCACTACCCATTTTAAAACAAAATGCAGTGTTACTGGGAAGAGAAGAAGATTGTCAATATATTAATTTGTTTAAATGGCACTGCTCATTTATTATGTACTTTCCAATGACGTACCATAATCGAGATAATTCCCAAAGTGAACGTGCACTCTGACGTAAATATCGAATTGATTCCAATTTCTCATAACTAATATTGGCAAATATAACTCTCTGTAACGAGACTCGACATATCTAGTATTTTTCTTCCTTACTTAGAGTATGAAGTAAACTACAGAATTTTACAAATGATAATTTGCAATGCTTAAAAAAAATAAAATTTTGAAACTTATACACTGAAACAAAATTATTCTAAATTGTCTGTTATCTTTGTGTGACATTTTCAAAATCTAAAAGTTGGCGTATTATTTACTATACTTATCGCTACAGAGAATGCTAATTTCGTTGCAAACAATCAATCAATATATTATAATAAGACAAACCAACCACACTCAATTAATGTTTACGTTATAGGAAGTTTTCATTATACAGGGTGTCCCAGGTTTTAGTAGTAGAACTTTAACAGTCGTTAGAAAATTTGATTTTGAGAAAAAAGTTCCTATTAGCACAGGCGCTTAATATTTGAGATATATAAAAAATTTCCTAATTTTGTTTGTATCTCCGAAGATAATTGAGATGTCTCAATGAAATTTGGTACCGTGGATGCGTACGTAGATAGTTTACCAAATTTGCACATAAGTTCAGACTGGTATTACGTCCAGTGGCGTAGGTATTTAGTAACAATAAATCGACCCGAAAAGTGTTATCAATAGGAACAAGCTTCGATGCAGAATTTAAACCGACACAAATATGGTCTCTCGATATTTCTGTGTATCTGGCACCGTTTCACGGCAAATTAAATTTTTGTGATATAGTTACCACCATCATGAAAATCGGGTTTAAATTGGAAAAAGAGGAACCTTAATTTAAAAAGCGTCGTTGGTCAACAAAAATAAAATAAGCTGTCTTTTCTAATCTCTACAGCGTATTACAGAGAAAGGCCGAATAACAAATTTTTGTTTCCAAAAATGTTTAAACCAGATAACTACAATGTACTTCAATTTATAGTAACTCCAACAACAAGAGTTAACAAGACAAATTTACTCAATTTTGTGTATTATTGATGGTGGCAATTAAATCAAATAATTAAATTTACCGTGAAACGGTGCTAGGTACAAAAAAATTTCGATTTAAATTCTGCATCGAAGTTTGTTCCTAAAAAGTACCCTTTACAGTGTGATAACACTCTCCGGGTCAATTTATTGTTATTAAATACCTATATCTACGCTACTGGAAGTAGTACCGGTCTCAAATTATGTGCAAATAACCTATCTACTCATCTACGGTACCAAATTTCATTGAAACATTTTAATCATCTTCGGAGATACTAACAAAATTAAGAAATTTGTTATAAAATTGAACACCCAACATCTCAAAAATTAAGCGTCTGTGCATATATGTTGATGGGAACTTTTTTCTCAAAATCAAATTTTCTATCGACTGTTGAATTTCTACTATTTAAACCTGTATATTGTAGAGTTTACACTGTAATTACCATTCTTATCACTTCTTGAAGAAATTTGTGATGAGCTGGTATTTATAAAATTGGCGTATAAATATACTGATGATAATCATAATGCCCTACCATATGAAGTATCGATTTCAATGACAACCAATGCTTGGTTCAAAAAACAATATTTTATCGACGTTATGAATTGTTGGAACTACGAATACATCGTAACTAAAATATTAATCTTTTATTCCATAAAGTATGTTCATAGTTACTATAGATGGTGGTTCACAACAACGGGCCATAGAGTAGCTTTTGTGTTCTTGGGGCCAAAATATTGCAATTCTGTCCAACATTTTCAAACCTTAATAGCAACTGAAATACAGGGTTAAAGCTAAAATATTTTTTCCCTTTCTATCAAATGGTCCAAACAGTTTTTGACATATAGGTATGAAAATAGGTGAACGATGGCTTTCTTGAACGACAAATCACATTTTCTCATCACTGTTTTTGGATATATTTCCATTGCTTCATACATACAACAATCTTCATTAGTTTATGAAAAAATATTTTAACACAACTACAATTTTTGACTTTTTATTGTCATAAAATATGTAATGCCGCGGATATCTAATCTTTAAAATTCTTGGCTTCCAAATGGATTTTGCGTCACAATAGCACGACTTGATGCCGACCGCGAACCATTACAGGTGGCATCTTCAGGGCAGGCTTGATCGGAAACTGATTCTTCTGGTTTCTCTAGCGGTATTTATTGTGACCTGACCCTGCCGTTGTGTGATCATGTGCGATGTGGATTTTTCTAGGATGGGTTTTCAAATGTTGTGAAGGTAATATCCTGAGTCACGGTTTAGAATATTTGGATGTTTTAGGATTTCCATCGCTTCAAGAATTTTTCGCTGATAGAAGTTTCGGAGTCGGGCTAGTATTTTAGTATTTTCCAAAAAAAAATTGATGGTTGGTGTCAAACGTATGTTCCGCAAGTGCAGATCTACTGGTGTCACGAAGTCTTGTACAGCGGTTATGCTCCTTCACACTGGTAGCTACCGTACGACCCGTTTCACCAATGAAGACTACCGCATGGACAAGGAATGCTATAAACATTCTAAATGAAGACCAGGAAGGGGATCTTTGATAGGTTTGTAAAACTGAGATAGTTTTGGAAGTGTCGAAAAACGATTAAAAATATGATGCTTCTTAAGCATTTTGGAAATTTATTCTGTTATATTTTCAATATATGGAAGATAAGCAGTGGATAAAGGACTGACGGTACTTTGAGACATTCTGTGTATCGAAAACTCACTCACATCGATAGATACTTCAATGCCCTTTCCCACCACCACCCTGCCCAAAAGCAATCTGTCATAAACTCCTTGGTTCACAGAGCTGTTAACATATCCCAACCCCAATCTTTAAAATCAGAATTAAAACACCTTTCATCTGTCTTATTATCAAATAATTTCTCCCATTGCAACATTCAAAAAGCCATAAAGAAATACACTTCCTCTAAAATTTCAAATCAACCTGAGCGGCAAACCCGTTCATCTCCTTTATACACTACCTATCTTCCATATATTGAAGATATAACAGATCGAATTTCCAAAATCCTTAAGAAGCAGTATTTCTAGTCGTTTTTTTTACACTTCCAAAACTACCTTAGTTTTACAAACCTATCAAAGATCCCCTTCCTTCTCTTCATTTAGAAGGTGTTTATAGCAATCTTTGTTCTTGCGGTAAAGTATACATTGGTGAAACAGGTCGTACAGCAGCTACCCGTGTGAAAGAATATGAGCGCTGTACAAGGTTTCGTGACACCACTAGATCTGAACTTGCGGAACATAAATTTGACACCAACCATCAAATTCTTTTCGAAAATACTAAAATCCTAACCCGAGTCAAACTTCTATCAGCGAAAAATTCTTGAAGCGATGGAAATCCTAAAACATCCAAATAATCTAAACCGTGACTCAGGATATTTATTACCTTTCCAACATTTGGAAACCCATCCTCGAACATTCCATTTCGCACATGATCATACAACGGCAGGGTTAGATGCCAGAACGGAGTTAACCACCGGAATAAAGGTAGTGAACTGTGTAGTGTGAAGGTTTTTTCTGCCCTGAAGATGCCACCTGTAATAGTTGGTGATACGTAGATATCAAATCGTGCTATTATGTAGAATAGGATGCAATGAAGAGATGAATTATTTTTAATATATTTTTCAATTAATGATTATACATATATTGTGTATAATATCAATACATTTTGTAGTTTTGAAATATACTATAAACGAATTCAAAACGAACACTCTCCAGGTTTATTTGTGAACCCAATAACAAGACACGAAGACACTTTTTAGCAAAAATCACATCCGCAACAATTTCATTGACAACTGTCACCAAAGCAAACATTCAATAAATGTACACCTTGGATAGTAGACTTCCGCGGACAGCTAATCTTGAAAAATCTTGTCTTCCGGATGGATTCCGCGTCACAATAGCTCGACTTGATGCCGACGTTTCGCCAACCATTACAGGTGGCATCTTCAGGGCAGGCTTGAGGCTTGAACTGAAACTGGTTCTACTGGTTTCTGTAGCCGTATTTATTGTAGGAAAAATCCTTCACGCTACATAGTTCACTGCCTTTGTTCCGGTGGTTAACTTCATTCTGGCACCTGACCCTGCCGTTGTGCGATCATGTGCGAAGTTGAATTTTCGAGGATGGGTTTCCAAATGTTGGGAAGGTAATATCCTGAGTCACGGTTTAGATTATTCGGATGTTTTAGGATTTCTACAGCTTCAAGGATTTTTCGCTGATAGAAGTTTGGGGCTCGGACTAGGATTTTAGTATCTTCAAAAAGGATTTGATGATTTGTGTTAAACTTGTGTTCCGCAAGTGCAGATCTACTGGTGTCACGAAGTCTTGTACAGCGCTCATGTTCTTTCACACGAGTAGCTACTGTACGACCTGTTTCACCAATGTAGACTTTACCGCAAGAACAGGGAATACTATAAACACCTTCTGATTGGAGAGGAGGAAGGGGATCTTTGATAGGTTTGTAAAACTGAGATAATTTTGGAAGTGTGGAAAAACGGGTAGAAATATTATGTTTTTTGAGGATTTTGGAAATTCGATCTGTTATATTTTGAATATATGGAAGATAGGCCGTGGATAAAGCAGGTGGGAGGGTTTCTGGCTCAGGTCGATTTGGAATTTTAGGTGAAGTGTATTTCTTTAAGGCTTTTTGAATGTTGTAATGGGAGAAATTGTTTGATAATAAGGCAGATGATAGATGTTTTAATTCTGATTTTAAGGATTGAGGCTGAGATAGGTTGACAGCTCTGTGGACCAGGGAGCTTATGACAGATTGCTTTTGGGCAGGGTGGTGGTGGGAAAGACCATTGAGGTATCTATCGGTATGGGTGGGTTTCCGATACACAGAATGTCCTAAAGTACCGTCAGTCTGTCGACTAACCAATACATCTAGGAACGGGAGTGAACCTTGCGATTCGACTTCCATGGTGAAACGGATATTGGGATGTAATGAATTCAAATGATTGAGGAAGGGAACAAGCTTTTCGCGACCATGTTGCCAAATAACGAAAGTATCGTCGACATATCTAAACCAACATTTCGGCTTGAGAACAGATGAGTCAATGGCATCTTGTTCAAAAGCTTCCATGAAGATATTAGCTATGATCGGGGAAAGTGGGGAACCCATGGCAGCTCCCGAGGACTGCTCGTAGAACTTGCCATCGTATAGAAAATATGTGGAGGATAGCTTTATCCACGGCCTATCTTCCATATATTCAAAATATAACAGATCGAATTTCCAAAATCCTCAAAAAACATAATATTTCTACCCGTTTTTCCACACTTCCAAAATTATCTCAGTTTTACAAACCTATCAAAGATCCCCTTCCTCCTCTCCAATCAGAAGGTGTTTATAGTATTCCCTGTTCTTGCGGTAAAGTCTACATTGGTGAAACAGGTCGTACAGTAGCTACTCGTGTGAAAGAACATGAGCGCTGTACAAGACTTCGTGACACCAGTAGATCTGCACTTGCGGAACACAAGTTTAACACAAATCATCAAATCCTTTTTGAAGATACTAAAATCCTAGTCCGAGCCCCAAACTTCTATCAGCGAAAAATCCTTGAAGCTGTAGAAATCCTAAAACATCCGAATAATCTAAACCGTGACTCAGGATATTACCTTCCCAACATTTGGAAACCCATCCTCGAAAATTTAACTTCGCACATGATCGCACAACGGCAGGGTCAGGTGCCAGAACGAAGTTAACCACCGGAACAAAGGCAGTGAACTATGTAGCGTGAATGATTTTTCCTACAATAAATACGGCTACAGAAACCAGTAGAACCAGTTTCAGTTCAAGCCTCAAGCCTGCCCTGAAGATGCCACCTGTAATGGTTGGCGAAACGTCGGCATCAAGTCGAGCTATTGTGACGCGGAATCCATCCGGAAGACAAGATTTTTCAAAATAAATGTACAGTTTGTAAAAAATAAATATAGATGCCGGATGCGATGTCGGTCATGTGTTTATATGCAATTCTATTCCTTATCAGTACAATCAATAAGGGAATCATAAAATCAACATACATCAATATTCTCAAATAAATATTGACAATAGATTTGCACCTTCATGCTTCCGAATTCAGTTAACACGACTATTGCAGCCAAGCAACCACTGACATGGGAACAAGAGCAAGTTGACGATGCATTCGTTGTCTGGAAGTTAACTTCAACAGATTTAAGTCAATATATACAATTTTAGGATCTGAGGAGCAGTAAATTCACATGCAACGCATACATTCGATGTAAAACTTCCAAAAAAAATAACGTTTTGATGTGCTATATGGGAAAAAGGTATTTTTCTGTACATAATTATTCTTTTGGCAACATTAAACATTTTCATAATGTCAAAATTTTCTCCCAAATATATCTAGCATTACGGAATTTTCGACTTTGGAGATACGTCTAAGCTCCTCTTACCCAAAATTGAAAAGTCAGGTTTTTATTCGCAAAATTCATTGTTTGAAACGATTATAGCTGAAGAAGCTTAATATTTATAATAACACGACTATTGCAGTCAAGCAACCACGGACTTTGGAACAAGAGCAAGTCGACGTTGCATTCGCCGTGAATTTTGCCTAGCAAACTTTAACAGCTTTAAGTCAATAACGAAATGTTAGGATCTGAGGAGCAGTGAATTTACATGGAACGCATCAATTCGATGTAAAACTTCCAAAAAAAGTAACATTTTGGTGTGCTATATGGGAAAAAGGTATATTCCTGTACATAATGAAGGCGCTTCCGTGATAGTCAAATGCGATTTTTTGGCACATTAAACATGTTATTAATGTCAATATTTTTCCCAAATATTTCTGACTACCAGACGGAAATGGCGCATAATTAAAAAAAAATCCAACTTCTTGTGGAGTCACCATAAAGGTTGAAAACTTATCTCAAAACATTAGTTTTCCTCCCTCAAAAAGGATATTTATATTTCCTCAATAAAATTTGGAAGATTGAATTGATCATTTAACGAACGTCTTTCCCCCTGATCTCCTATTATTGTTGTATTAAATTTGAAAAGTAGAAAACCCCAAAAGGGAAGTAAAATAGCCAGTGATAGTTGCTCCTTTTACCCAAAATTGAAAAGTCAGGTTTTTATTCGGAAAACTTTTGTTTGAAACGATTACAGCTGATGAAGCTTACCATTTATAATCTCATAAAATGAATTCGTTCACGAACACTTATGTTTGTTCGTTGGATAAGACAAGAAACTTGACTTTGATATCCTTTCCTCTGGTCAATTTCAAGAATGATTGGCCTGCAGTTTCAGATTCTTTTGTTCGAAAATAAGCTACCAATTAGGTGTATAATTATTTCGATGGCCACCCGGTACATCGTATTCTCGGCTGAGCGATTTGGTTGTTTTATATTGCGATAGACTAAAATGTCTCAATCTTTTGCATTGTAGCGCCAACGGTCTCAGCCCATATAATCCATTAATTTATATGTTCTTTCCTTAACTTTAGGTAACACAACAAGAATCTTATTTGTTTATTTTCTTGGAGCCGGTTTCTAGACATTATATTCTCAATGTTGTTGCTGTGCACTTTAGTTGTGTGCTAACAGAACACTGGAAATAACATTCTATCAAAACAGTTCATTATTCATTAAATTGTTCATCTAAGCATAAGTAAGTAATAACAAATTCTTGTAATTGTTACTAGCGAGTGCTGATCAGTGTACTGGTTCCGGGATCCATTTTGAAATACTAGTTAACCCTGCTATACAGCATATAACTGATTTTGTAAAAACCTGCGGTCTTAGTAAGTTTGGATGTTGATTTATTTTAAACAAATATATGTGAATTTTTATTTCCTTATTTTTCGATATTTACTACATTTTTCAGGGACCCATTACCTTCCATTTATTAAGTATTATTTATAGTAGGTCAAAAAGTAAAATTATCTTTCACATATTGGTATTTTTTGAAATATATATCAACGTTTTTTATAAATTTGAGTTTGATGTAATAAAAATTTTTATTAAAATTTTGAGGTTTTTTTGATGAAATTGTTGAAAATAAAAAATTTTATATTATTTCTTAAATTGGACAAACAAATATTGACAATTTAAAATTCAATTTCAAAATCTATAGTACTTGCATTCAATATTATAGGATTGTAATTACAATAAGATATTATGATATATGTAAATTATTATGATTCATTATAACAATATTGCTTATTCGGATTTTAAGACGCTACTAAGTTGGAATTTTACAATTTAACATAGCATAAGAACCGAGATGAGATAGCAAAGACTATATAAAAGAATGAATGAAAAAAGATTTCATGTTTCTTAGCAAAAGTATGATTTTTAATTCCAATAGGAACATATAACGCCATATACACACATATATATATATATATATATATATATATATATATATATATAATGTTCCTATTGGAATTAAAATTCATACTTTTATCAAGAAATATGAAATGATTTTTCATTAATTATATAGTTTCTACTATCTTATCTCGGTTTTTAATTAATTCTTATGCTAAACTGTAAAATTCCAATTTTGTAGCATCTTGAAATCTGAATAAGCTGTGACAATGAAACACAATAATTTACGTATATCATATTATCCTATTGTAATTACAAATTCTATAATAATGAATGTAAGTCCTACTACAGATTTCAAAATTACAATTTTTTCCAATTTAAAAAAATGTTTGTTTGTAAACCCAACGTATATCAGATTATTTTAGGTAAATTAGGCGTTATATATGCTACGTCAATACCTAAATTACCACGATAATTTCCAACCAACACTTTTTAACCAATGAAATATCAATTTTTCCTAGCGTCACCAAAGCAACTCTATTTATTTATTTCCAGAAAATTTTTCTGCATGGATATCCTGAAGTGTAGTAACTCAAACTTAACGTAATATTTATAAAAATGTACTATCTAAAATGATATTTCGGTGCAATTACATTCTACTGAGAGATGTAACTGCCCGTAAAAATTTAACAAAAATTGATAAATATAACTTTCTACAATTGTAGTAATAAACATTGAATTAATTTAGAAATAATGAGCTATGTTAAATCTTGCAATAGTATTTCTATTCAACTAAAGTTGATGAAATATTTAACTAATTATTACTGTATAGGTATAATTTGAAAAAATATAATTTTCTAGTAACTCAAGCCTGCTTTAATATAAAAGAATTTACTGTGTTAAATCTTAAACTGATATTTCTGTGCAACTGCAGTTGGTAAAAGGGAATTTATATACCTACTGTCAAAAGCCAAATGTAAATTTTAAATAATTTATTTGCATACACTATGGTGTGAAATATCCTTACTGAATACCACCTTAGAGATGAAGAATAGAGTTCTTGACGGCGATATTTTTTGACCCCATCTAAGTAATTTGAAGAGAGGCTATCTCTTTCTAATCAACGGACTTCTCTTTCTACTCGCTCGCGATTTGCCCCGCCCACTTGAGCTCCGTTTTTTTATGACGAACGCATCATAGACATCTCTATGGTGCCGTATCCTGCATAGAATTCTTCAACCATCACGTTTTCTTTCCGCTATTTGTTAATTTTTATTAACATAACCTAATTTCTTCTGATATATTGCTATTATTTACCGATAATGTTTTCAAATAACGCGCTAAGAAAGTAGGCAGAGCATTCAAGAAAGAGAGGTCCGAGAATTAGAAAGAGATAGCGTCTCTCCAAAATTCTGAGATCGGGTCTTTTTGTAAAACATCGCGTTTATGGAAGTCAAGAACTCTATTCTTCATCTCTATGAATACCAACCGTGTTCGAATTATTCCTGGAAATAAATTGAGGTCTAGCGGTATTACAATGAAAATTTGAAATTCTGATACGTGATACCGACATGAGAGTAGTTTTGTTCTATTGTAGGAAATACTGAGTTGATAGCTAACTTGTATTGTTTGTTACATAGGATCTGATCTAGTATTTCCGAAGAGGAGCTATTATTTACTGCGATTTGTTTAATGAACTTAGTAGGACCTATTTTGTTGTGTACAGGATGTTTTAGAAAAACCTCCCGTAAATGCAGGGGACGGTAGATTTTACAAAAATAATCAGATTTTTCATATAAACTATGGTCCTATTTTTTTTTCGTTTCGGAGATATAGGGCGGGCGTTGAATTTAATTTTTTTGAATGAAATTTTGCTATAGCTTCTGTGCAGTTACAGATATTTCGTTGAAATCTGGTACTCGGGGTTTCAGAAGACGTCACATAAGACGACTTAGCTAGTTTTAGATTATGCGGTAGACGACGCTGGGTGCGCGTTTTTTCGGCTATTCTTTTAGCCTTAACTTTTTTGAGAATAATTTTTTTGTTTTCTTTGCACATTTTTCGGGTTAACAATTTTATTTCAAACAAATAATGTACTCTTGTTGAGGGTCTCAAAATTTCACCGTTTTCGAGAAAAACGCATTTAAATGAACATAATAAAAACTCATTAACAAATTTACTTACTACTGAAATAACGTATGTTCATTTAAACGCGTTTTCTCGAACTTTGAAACAAAAAAAGATATCGATCTGCGGTTTTCAGTTATTTTTGCCAATTTAATCTAATTCCCGATTATCATGTCAAAGATATACCGTATGACTTTCGTTTTTGGGATAAAATCTATAAAACCGATATCATTACAAATCACGCCCTGTTGCTATTTTATTTGGAACTATCGTTCACCAATAGATACGACAATTGAAAGTACGTACCTTCTCTTCTATACAAACTAAAATTTACTAAAATCGAATGAGTCGTTTAGAAACTACATCGATTTAAATTATCACTCTTATCAAAATCGGTATGCCAATGAGCTTTGAACCAAAATGATGTAAAATTATCTAACCTTTCTGATGATGTTAACAAAGATATACCTTAATGCCACAATTTCCGGAAAAACGCGTTTAAATGAACATAAAAAAACTCATTTCCAAATTTACTTACTACCGAAATCGCGTATGTTCATCTAAACGCATAGGATTACTTTATTTTTTTGCAATAAAATTGTAAACCAGAAAAATGTGCAAAGAAAACAAAAAAATTATTCTCGAAAAAGTTAAGGCTAAAAGGAACGCCGAAAAGTCGCCCACACAGTGCCCTCTACCGCATAATCTGAAACTAACTAAACCATCTTATTCGGCGTCCTCTGAAACCCCAGAGTACCAGATTTTAACGAATTATCTGTAACTGCACAGGAGCTACAGCAAAATTTCGTTTAAAAAAAATTAATTTCAAAGCCCTGTATCTCTGAAACGAAAAAAAAAAGGACCACAGTTTATATGAAAAATCTGATTATTTTGTAAAATCTACTGTTCCCTGCATTTACGGGAGGTCTTTCTGAAATACCATGTATATTTGAAGAAGATATGGTGTTTGCGAAACTAGTTACATTTATTGTATTAAATTAGTGAAGATCATACTTTTAATAGCTTTTCACCATATAGAGACTATTCAATCTTCATCTTTCCCTTATTATCTCGACATTTTCACATTGATATTTCAGATGAGACCTCCAGCTTATGCCTGAGATATATTAGTTTTAAAGTGGGAGGAACCCACTTTTACTGATTAGTGATTAAGTCATATATTATATTTACAAAAACATACTTACTCTTCTTTCTAAGAAAGCTGAACTAAAACTCTTACATTTGGCGCTAGGTCATAATAATCTTCACGATTTAATGCCGCTTCGAATGAATTCTAATTTTGCGGCGTTCAAAATATTACGGCCAGATGTTTGGATGCCACGGGACCTAGTCTGAATCTATAAACAAGTAATCATTTTAAAGGCAGTTCGATGATGCTATATAAGTTTTTATTTACTGCTAAGTACTCCATAAAAATAAGAGTGTTGATGACAAATGTATTGAATATTGCAAATGTCTAGACAGATGCAAATAAAGATTAAATCTTGAATTTGTATGAATAATTCCTAGTATTTCTAACAAGTTCAGGTTGCTGTTGCTACACATTTTCAATTCAAATTTGATTGTTTCATGGCTAAAAAACTCGCAACCTAAGACAACAAATTGCAAAAATTTGTTTCTGTTATAAAGTTCTATTTATCTGATAAAGCATTATCGACGCCAATAAAAGATATAATTAACTGTGATCCATAAATCACCAACTTTCCTCACCTCACTCGTAGGAACGGAAAATACATAATATTAGAAATGATTGGGTAAAGAAAAATACGTGGAAAGACTAAATTATATTTTATAACGTTCCATTGAAAGTTTATTCGAATCGACAAAATGTGTTTTGCAAGGGTCTCTTGTTGGTACAATTTCTCGCTTTCGCTGGACACTATTCCGGGTTAATTGTGTGATTGTGATGTAACAAGCTGTTGTCCGCAAAGAGCTAAAACATGAAAAAAATTTAAATTATAATCCATGTCATTGCAACTTTATTCGTATTGACAACAACTCTGTTTTTATCATAATTAGTGTGGGAATTTCTTGGAAGTCAATCTTAATTTCTTGTTCGTACCACCTCGATATGTCTTCTTCAATATGACGAACACAGTTTTTCCAGAACTGAGGTATATAAATCTTCATTTCTATTAAATACATTGCTATGGAGGTAATCTTAAAACTGTATGTCCCCATTCTGCAACTAATTCATCGATCACGTACCTCTCCGGTGGTTTATTTCTAGAAACCTTGCTTGAATAGATAGTACCAAAAGAAAGATGTTATTTACTTGTTGAAATTTGATGTTATGCTGTTCACACCATTCTTATATTTCCCCTTTTTTTCGATAAGGCATTTGGTAACTTTCCCACTACTTAGCTACAGTATGACGGGTTATCTATTGTGAATTAGGATGGTCTGTTCTCTTGGTTCATTTGGCAATGATAATTTGGATTGCTAATTTTTGAACCAAATATAAGCTGCTCCAGGGATAAAACCTTGTCGATTGGCAGCGTGAAAGAATATATCTGTCATAAAATGAATATATTTTACTACCATAGTTCATTTTTGAATATAAAGTTTCAACTAGAAATACTGGCTGTAAAATAAACTTGTTTATTTATATTCCCGGAGAAACAAATTATCTATATAGATATATTCGATAGATCCATGAGATCTCGAGGAGGATCCTCTTTTTGCACTGGAACCAATGTTACACAAACATTTCCGGAGCGATTCGCCCTTAAATCAATTGGGTTCACGTAATTTTTCTTGAAAAGTCTGCATTATCCGATCATCGGAAATGATTGACTTATTATGTATTTAAGTTAGTCGTACATGTCGCAAACCTTGTTCCTTATTGCATCAAAATTAATTATATTCAGTATTTTGGTGCTATCAGATGTAATCATTGACACAATAAAATCAACCTTACCTTCATGATATCATAGAGTAATTAATGTGATGGATGTGGTACCCTTCGATAACGGAATTGTAACGAAATTAATCGAATAATGTTAATTTTGGGCACTTCTGCGGGAAAAATTGATGCGTTTGATATCATACATACACACATCAAAAGAATCTAAGGGTCAAGCATATTTTGGGATTGTTTGTTAATTCTCAGAGATCCACGTGGCATTATCGCGTTGCAGATCTTTGTTTATTTACACAATACTTTTTTATCATTTTTAACATCATGGCATTTGTTCCTCTTTTTTCCAACGACTATTCATTTTCTTCATGTCGTTCCTTGTTTCATTCATCAGATCAAATCAGATGTTATCCGACCAGCGAATGGTAATTATTGAAAATTTCGAGTAGTGTTGTTTGTCTAAATTATGGAACGTAATCACCTTCAGAGAGACGTGCACTTAAGGGCCATTGGAATGCTTCAAGCTGGAATGTCGCAGAGGGTTGTTGCCAATGAATTAGGGACTAACCAGTCCACTATAAGTCGTTTATGGATTCGTTATAATCAAACTGGTGATGTTAGAGAGCAACATACTGGCCATACCAGAATAACAACGGCGGCACAGGACAGATTTCTGAGAAATCCAACCCACACGGCAGGTCAATTAAGTTTGGAACTCAGAAACACTCACCATATACAGATAAGTTACCAAACTGTGAGAAATAGACTACACGAGTCCAATTTACGTGCCAGGCGTCCATGGAGAGCTCCACCATTATCCAGAGGAAATCGCGAGGCCCTAATAGTCTGGGCTAGAAATCACATCGAATGGGGCGTGCAAGAATGGACTCCTGTGTTGTTTAGTGATGAATCGAGATTCGGTTTACGTCCAGATACTAGACGTACTCGTGTATGGAGACAACCTGGAAATGTTTGGAGACTTAGGACTGCACAGGAAATTCACAGCTACCAAGGCGGAACGGTGATGGTTTGGGGTGGTATCAGCATTGGCGGAAGAAGCGACCTCGTATTGCTGGAGCGGTTTGTAAATGCTCTTAGATATAGGGACCTGATATTAGAACCATTTGTCATTCCGTATGCAGCTGCAGTAGGTGAAAACTTCATCTTCATGCATGACAATGCGCGCCCTCATACAGCCGCGATCGTAAGAGATTACTTGGATGAGAGTGGTATAAGTGTTTTGGATTGGCCTGCTCAATCGCCAGACCTGAATCCGATTGAGTATGTGTGGGATTTGCTTGGCAGAAGAATTTTAAGGCGTAACATTCTCTTCCAGACACGAAATTAATTGTTCCATACTATGGTTGAAGAATGGAATGCGATTGATCAGGAAAGCATCGATAACCTTATTCTCAGCTTACCAAATCGATGTAGGGCAGTTTTGAACAATCGCGGTGGACACCTCTGTATTAGACATTGACCAGTGACAATTTTTTTGCTCAGAATCCTAAGTGCATTGAATTTGAATTTTTCACTCTCTTCAGTTAGATTAAAGCTTTTAATTGATTTGCAAACTTTGTATGAAATTATAAATAAATTATGTGGCAAAAGATTATGTTCTACGTGGTTAACAAAAATTGTATTGAATTTCCCATTACCAAGTGACGAAATCCTAAAAATATCGCTGACCCCTACATTTTTTTGATGTGTGTATTCAAACCAGAAAAACTTAAAATTACTGTCATAATGGTTCAATAAAATATTATAGTTGCATCTGAATAATTCAAGATGGATATCAAAAGTACCACTTACCGGGGCTACCTTGCCCTGAAAAGGATACAGTTCCTAGTTGCACTATTTTCCAAAATATCAAATCCGTATTACCAATAGGAACGGCGCAATCATCCACAGATGTTTACGCACACACGGACATCATTTCTAAAATAGTTAGATGGATATTTCCGCGGAAATCCGTATTTGTTTCAGACCTATTACAATACTTTCCTTATACTTTCGTACAGTACCCAAGCCGATGAGTGAAAGAGAGATACATTAATGCGGGAAAGAGATGAAGAAAGGTTGTTTCTGTATACGCTGATTAAGTGTTTGTGAGAACTGATTTAATGTCAAGTTTTTTAGATCATTTTCTCACGACATACGAGTACCATATACACATTTCTTACAATACATACTTATTCATGCAAATGCTTCGTCAGTAATCTCTCTCAACACCTCTCCTTCCCAACTCATCCATCAGCATCCATTCTTCATGCCACCTAGTGTGGCTGAAGAACACCTGGATATATCAAGTGCCCGCTACCCTGCACAGAGGATAATAAATAACCTTTTTGCTGTTCGTTTGTAGTATCGTGAAGTTTCCTGTTTTTCTTCTCTCATGACTTTTTCAAACATTGAACCCGAGCTGTAGATGATCTAATATCACCATCGCCCTCTTAATTTTGTTTTTTCTCGTCTCTATGATAATTCCTGACAACTCCTACGACGCTTGGCATTTACTTAGGCTCGTGTTTTTTATAATTAGAATATGTACATCCTAAAGAAGCTATTATAGTAATAGTGCAAATCATATATCCTCGTCACGTATATTATATGGAACTTAAGAGAGAGGTTGATGGTTTTGGTTTTGAGATGTTGTTGGTAATAACAAATTTATCCGCAGATAAGAAGTGATTGGAGTGTACCGATACATATTACATTGAGGAAAACATGAAAAGTGCTTAGCACTGGTGGTGCCAAAACTAAATAAATTACCGGATTGAAAGAATCTGTAATATAAACTAGTCAACTATAAAGGGCATGGTGGCTAACCAAAGCGTGGATTCTCAAGATAATGCTGACATGTATTGCTCTCCTTCACCGTCCAATTATGAAGAATATTATTATGTGCACAACTTACCACCCGATATAGCTCCTGGACATGTCATGCCGGTATCCAGAAACTATGGTGAGACAATTCACATAATAAGAACTAATCAGCTAACCCATTAACACCTTGATTAACTAACAACTAACACAACAATTTCTACTACAATAGCAGATTTAATTTACCAAAACACTACATCAACAGTTGGGAATCTGGTCACGTATATGGCAACTAAGTTGCCAAGTTCTTGTCCATGTAAATTTCAGGCAATCATTCACCGCAAAAGTAATCTAAGAGTGGCGCTCGAACTATCGAAACGTGTTTGTTTCTGACACGTACAATAAGCTGCTGTCAAAATTTTAGCAATTAACATCGAATGGTTTCATTTCTACAATCGATTGAAGCAAACTACTCTTATTATCTTCGAACTATGAAGGGACAGGCCTGTAGATGATCTTTCCCTTGAAAAAAGACAAAACACCGAAAGAAATCAAAGTCAAGTTGGATGGAGTTGATGGCATATCTATCTGCACCAGCGTTGGGTTTCAGACTGTTTACAATTGGGTGACTGAGTTCAAATATGGCGAGACATCCACAAGTGATGAAAATCGTTCGGGACGTCCAGTTGAGGTGACTACGCCAGAAATGATGGACAAAATCTAATAACTCATTCTGACTGTTTAATCTATAATGATGTCATGTAAATTCTTCTAATTTTCAATCAGTATTCCACTCAACATCATTTTTAATATAAATATTATCTGTCCAAATTGGTTACCCGGAGGCATTTCTTCCAACTTTCGATATTAGTTCACTCTATGAGAGTTAGTCAATAAGTCCTTACAAAATCCAAGAGATTGCGCTTGTAGTATAGAAACAAGTTTCTTTGTGACAAGTGCCATCTTTAAATAGACTGTTCAGCCATATCCAACGTTTGGTTTTATTTTTACAATCGATAGAAGCAAACAACTTTTTGTTATTTTCGAACAATGCATAAAATGAGCTTCGGCCAGTTAAAGCCAAGAGTGATGAGCGAAACTGGTCTTGGTCTTGCATAAAATGTAAGACCAAGACCATATTTTGACAGCAAGACCAAGACTATATGCAAGAACAAGAGCAATACCAAGAATGAGACATCTGTAAGAATCTTGCGAGACTTGTAAATCCTGGAGTAAGATAAAATCAATGGATTGTTTCTAACAATATGTACAATATTTCTGTATTACCGTAGAGGGATCTTAAAATATAACATTTAGTAGTCTTTGCTAAAAGAATTATAAGATAGAAAATTATTTATCTGGAGAATGTTGCCGAAAGTGGCTTGCAATTGCTTCGTCGGAAGCACGCATAGCTTTGGTGGCGCGTGTGCCTCAAAGTCTTTCTTCTTTGCACTCGCAGGTGTTTTTGTTTCATATACAGAGTATTCCACGAGAGCCGTTCGTTAGAAGTTTTCGTGGTTAGAAAAAAATTAGAATTCTGAAATTCTGGGTTCCAGGGTTATCAAAGATTTTCTTTCTTTTCGAAATATTTTCAAGATCATACCACTTCCGGTTACACCGGAAGTCGCCATTAACTTCCTTATTTTGAATAGAACACCCGGTATATTATTTCATTTTTAGATTCCTGAGAAAATTTCATAGTGGATTTCATCAGGTTTCCCTATACCTATTTTCAATGTTTTCTTAGATATCATGATTTTTTTGAAAATTTTAACAGTTGTAGCGCTGTTTTGAGCATTGCGCCCTTCAACCAATTTCGATTGGTGGAAAGCGTTTCTGGGGTAGACGTAAACACAGGAATGATTCTTTCGAATGCCATATTGACAACTGATTTATCGCATACAGGGTATCCAAAATTTAATGACCAATTACATCATTTTAAAAGTTGAAAAAGTTCGTTTTTTCAAATGGGACATCCTGTATTTTATTGGATGGTCGGATGCAGAATTTGATTCTGCATCGATTTGCTATAACATTCCCTATACCTATTTCCAGTGGTTTTCTTGTTAATCCATATTTTCTATTTTAATGTGGTTTTTTGGCTGAAACCGAAACATCGCTTGCCTTTCGAAGCCAAATAAACATCAATGAAACGGTAAAAAATGTACTTTAATTAGAACATGACATTAGTACATAACATTTATAACGAAATATAAAATAAAAACAAAAAATTGGAACATAATGACATAAAATAATAAGAGAATGTAAAATTACAATACTTGTTCTATATGACCTCCATTTTGGTTCAAACAGTGAATAACTGTCATATACTCCTCGCGAAACAGACCTCCGAAGTTCGTCTGGACTTATTTTAGTAAGCGCATGGTGAACACGGTTCAGCAATTCCTCTCTAGTTTGTACCGGCCTAGACTACACTAGTTCTTTTATGCGACCCCAGAGGTAAGAATCCAAGGGGGTCAAATCGAGTGATCTGGGTGGCCAGTTCCAAAGTCCTCGCGGGCCAATCCTCGAACATAGGTGACAATTGCTAGTGTGCAGTTATAGCGGAATGTGCTGGAGCACCATCAAGCTGATACCAACTGTTTGCTCTATCATGTGGAGGTAGGGCATTTAGAAAATCACTAACAAACCCTCTCAGTATCTCCAGATATCTTGCCGCATTTAAATTTTGGTAGAACTTTTGGAGTTTGATCACCTTTTGATAAAAATATGGATTAACAAGAAAACCACTGGAAATAGGTATAGGGAATGTTATAGCAAATCGATGCAGAATCAAATTCTGCATCCGACCATCCAATAAAATACAGGGTGTCCCATTTGAAAAAACGAACTTTTTCTACTTTTAAAATGATGTAATTGGTCATTAAATTTTGGATACCCTGTATGTGATAAATCAGTTGTCAATATGGCATTCGAAATAATCATTCCTGTGCTTCCGTCTACCCCAGAAGCGCTTTCCACCAATCGAAATTGGTTAAAGGGCGCAATGCTCAAAACAGCGCTACATCTGTCAAAATTTTCAAAAAAATCAAGATATCTAAGAAAAAATTGAAAATAGGTATAGGGAAACCTGATGGAATCCACTATGACATTTTCTCAAGAATCTAAAAATGAAATAATATTCCGGGTGTTCTATTTAAAATAAGGAAGTTAATGGCGACTTCCGGTGTAACCGGAAGTAGTATGATCTTGAAAATATTTTGAAACGAAAGAAAATCTTGGATAACCCTGGAACCCAAAATTTCAGAATTCTAACTTTTTTCTAACTACGAAAACTTCTAACGAACGGCTCTCGTGGAATACCCTGTATTGTAGGTCACGTAATATGTGTTGGAACTTCAGTCACGGCTGAAAGACTATTTTCAAAACCGTGTTTAAAAATTAGAAAGCATCGCAACCGGTTCTGCAATGAATCAGCGCGTTGCGTAAACTCTTGGTCTTCCACGTTTTTAAAATTTTGAGAGTATTCTTATAAAAAAACATTTTACTTTTAGTTTTTGCTTTTATGTTTAATAACTTTTAGGTAGTACACAAAATGATGTTTTATTTTGTTTACCTACATTTTCTGAAACATGCTTTTTCTGTCATTTACCAATTATATTCTTGTTTTTTTTTCCTCAATTTTTATCACAATTTAACCCCTCGTGAAATTTGTCCAATATGAAAAAACCTCAACAGTATTAATATACAGACCCTGGAAAAATCCTTATGTTGGTATCTAACTAAAGAGCAACATGGTGCTATCTTAGAGGATCCGATCTACTTAAGATTTTTGTAAAGGATAAGTAAATGAGGAATTTTTACCTTAAATAATACACCTCAGAGATACTGATTGTAGCAAATGAAATAACATCAAACTTCGTCTCATATTTTATTTAATTTCAAATCGACAAAACAATGTATTTTGTAGTTGGTTCAATTCCCATTAGTTTTAGAAATGAAAAGTCAATCCTATAAACATTGTTCGGGAATGAAATGTTAACATTCACACTCAAGAATGCAACTAAACATGATATTCCAAGGACAGGGCAAGTTCCACGAGGCACTTAATCTAATACTGATAATCGATTCAGTTGAAATCAATCCATATAATTTTCGTTTCCAAAAAAAAACCAATGAATCATCTCATTGAATCCCATAAAATATAAGTTGTTCGGAATGACAATGACCATTCACCACGACATTGTCAATTTCATTCAAGCAAGCGTTCTCTATATCCAACTAAGTATACGGTGTGTCAACGCAAAGCTGAATAATGTCGGCAGAATTGCTAAGAACGTTTAAAAGAGGGTCCGATATGCCGATTTTGTATTCATAAAATACATGTTTGGAATGGAATATTCAACTTTCAAGTGAATCCACATGACGAAACTAAACTTTTTAATTTAAATAACGCATTTTCAAATATACGTACGACTGGTCTTCAATCATGTTGAAAATAATTGAGTTTACCTATAACTAAAAAAATCGAATCTCTGGAAAAATTCGTAAGTCCTAAAAATCAGGAATTCAATTAGGTACATTTTAGCCTGTCAACATTACGAACTGATTGAAAAGAAAATTACCCAAATCAATTGGTGACCAAATTTTAATTTTTAATTCTTCATACACAAATTTGCATATAAAGTATTTTAAAATTGACTAATTTAATTTTACAAACTAATTGATTAATTGAAGACTCCTAGACTTCCTTATTATTTTATTCAAATTTGAGTGCACAAAACTAATAGTCCAGGCTGTAAACCGGAATTTTAGCTATAATAAAAAAAAACGTGTAAGTTCGAATCAAAAATTTTTTGTTGCATTAGCTTCAGGAGGTTCTCAGGATCATTCATACACCTTGAAACCTCTTGGGAACCCCAACCCCACCCATTGGTGGCTAAAATGGCTCGAAATCTCCAAGTCTTGAATTGTATTTTCTACAAAAAAGATATTTTGGTATTTCGAGTGCACCTAGGAGGTTTTTCGGGTCGCTGAACACGAATCCGTAGCCATATTTACTTGCAATCCATCGTAGGGGTGGTAAAATCTACGAAATTGGCCAATTTTGCTCCTCTATATGTTATTCTGCAATTTACGTGTTTTAGGCATTTAGAATGCACCAAGGAGGTCTTTTAGGTCGCTGAATACGATTCCGAAGCCAAATTTACTCGAATATCATCGTAGGGGTGGGAAATTCACAAAAATGGCTAATTTGACACGCTTCAAAATTTTTATTATTTTTGCATTTTAAAATTACTTCGGAGTAAATCTGGCTTCGGAATCGTATTCAGCGACCCAAAAAACCTCCTTGGTGCATCCGAAATGCCAAAAACACGTAAATTGCAAAATAACATATAGGGGTGCAAAATTGGCCAATTTCGTCGATTTTACCACCCCTACGATGGATTGCAAGTAAATGTGGCTACGGATTCGTGTTCAGCGAGCTAAAAAAACTCCTTGGTGCATTCGAAATGCCAAAAACACGTAAATTGCAAAATAACATATAAGGGGTGCGAAATTGGCCAATTTTGTCGATTTGACCACCCGTACGATGGATTGCAAGTAAATCTGGCTACGGATTCGTGTTCAGCGACCCAAAAAAAAACCTAGGTGCACTCGAAATGCCAAAATACCTTTTTTTGTAGAAAATACAATTCAAGACTTGGAGATTTCGGGCCATTTACGCTCCCAATGGGTGGGGTTGGGATTCCCAAGAGGTTTTAAGGTGTATGAATGATCATGAGAATCTCCTGAAGCTAATGCAAAACATTTTTTTTGACTCGAACTTGCATGGTTTTTTTTCGGTTCATAGCCTGGACTATTATAATAATAACAAAGCAAACAATTTATTATTTCTCGATAACTGATTAAAAATAAAGATATTGATTATAGGCTGGATAGCAAATGATATGTTCGAGAAAAAAGTAATGGACAAATCAATTTTTTTTGTAGTTTTGTTTTTATTGGCACAAAACCTCCTGTTTTATTGTTTTAAATAACTTATGAAGTTCAATATACAATACATGAGATTATTCATACATATGGCGACTTATGAACAAATGAACATAATGACAGTGGCGGCTCGTGAATTATGAAAGAGGGTGGGCATAAGAAAAAACTTACCTGTTTTTTGTACATAAAATCCATTCTCCTATTTTTCATGCTGGAAAAAACATCTTTATGTTTTCATTAAATCAAGTAGACAGAAAATCTTTATTTGTAGACAAAATGTGAAAAGACAAAAAAAACGAGAGTAACTTCATTGAAAGAATTGGAATTATCTGTCGGAAAAGTTGAAATAAAACATTTTATTCATCCAATTTAAACTTACTGAACGCTCTAACTTGCCATTGCTTGCTTAAAAATTCTATTTTATCTGCACAAAATGGCAGCTTGTAAGAGGATATTATATACTAATTTTGATTGAATTCGCACTACTCATTCGAATGGAAATTGAAAGAAATAACCTTTTTTTAAACATCTGAATGTAGGAACTTCAACATTTTTTTTTCTATTGTGGAATCTGAAACTAATTGAGTTTTTGTTCTCCGTTAATATGACATAACATGACTCAAGAGAATATGATTTTTTCATTAAATCAAGTCGACAGAAAATCTTTATTTGTAGACTTAATGTGAAAAGTACGACAAAAACCGATAGTGTCTTCTTTGAAAGAACTGAATTATCTGTCGGAAAATAATAAAATAAAATATCTCTACATATTCATCCAATTTATGCTTAGTGAACCCTCTAACCTGCCACTGGTTGCTTAAAAATCCTTTTTTTTTTCTGCATTCTGCAAGAGGATATTATGTACCAATTTTGATTGAAATCGTTCTACTTAATCGAATGGAAATTGAAAGAAATAACCTTTTTTTAAACATCTGAGTTTGGGAACTTTAAAAAAATTGTGGAATCTGAAACTAATTGAGTTTTTGTTCTTCGTTAACATGACATAACATTAACACAACTGAAGCTTCCCGATTCTTTCAAATAATTTGCAAAGGAACAATAATAATTAATCATAAATTTCATCAGGAAAAGTTCCTCTCTGGATAAGAAAACCACAAGTACAAGCTGTTGAGGTAATTCCGCTGACTTTGATGAATACACCAATATATTGCATCGGGTAATACATCTTTCGCCTGCCTTTCTGTTTACGTTTGAATTGTGAGGATGTTTATGAGGAATCGGATGAATCAACAATTAATGAAAACATTTAAAATTAACTTTTTTATCTCATTATTATCTTAATTTAACCTTGACTTATCCGATTTAATCATTCAATTAGTTATTAAATATGCTGTACTGTATTTTTGTAATATGCCGTCGTTTTCATATTCTGAAAAATTGTTATGATTAAGTAGTGACATATATTAATTGGTTTTAATCAGAAATATCTATTTCAAAAGCGATGATAGCTTAATCTGTGAATAAGGTGAAAATGAAACATAAACAAGCATTTTCAGGCAAATAATTTGTTTTGAGAGATATGATTACACTCTCTCAGATACATGATACATTTATCATAGGGGTATAGATATATGAGTTATCATCATTTTACACAATGTAAATTCAGTTTCATACCTAGGCAAGTGCGGAAAATTGACGTTATAGGTGTAGTGAATCTTGTTATAGGTATTTATCATATGAATAATATGTTTTGTCCACGACTATTGTATAAAATATGCATAATGCATGTGTTTCCTCAAGCATAATGATATCCATTAATCACTAGTGAATAATGAAATCATTATTCACTACCATCAATATGACAAACATGGTAGACATTTTTCTAGACAAATACAATAAAAATAGAGCGTGCTATGTAACGTCAAGTCAGATCGAATTTAATTTGAAACATCAACAATTTGTTGGTTCGACTTGTTTCAACAGCAAAGTTTATTAGTATCAAAGTAATATTTATGGGTCGTGGAAAAAGTATAGTATTCTACTTTCATATTATGGCTATTATTCACTTGGATGATTTACGACACTCGCCTGCGGCTCGTGCCTTAAACTTCATCCAGGTGAATAATAGCCACCATAATATGCTCGTTGAATAATATACTATTAATTCCGTATTATGTCGGCACAATCAAAAGTTGTGACAAATGTTACGTGCTGATGAGCCTGTGGGGGCGAAACAGCCATCCGGAACTTTTCGTTGTGTTGGTTGGTTCTGGTCGATCTAGAGGCACCATACCTATGAACATGATAATTCTGTTGATAGCACTTGTCAAGTTTTGGGAATAAGTTTCATTTATCACTGTGGAATAGTAAGCCTACTGATCCAATATTGTTGCTAGGGGTTTTGTCAAATGCTTTGACTCCACATTTTTATCAGTCGTTTGCTGAATGGGGTAAAAGTTAGATATCCGAAACAGTATCTACAACCTAGTTGTATCAAACTGCGTGGGGGTCTTGTCCTTGAGGCCAGCTGAACAAACAGTGTTTTAACTTGGGGCGGGAATCACCAGGCATGAGGCAGACCACCTTTCTATGAAAGAGCCTGTGCCTAGGCTCTCAAAAGACTCTCTCTGTCTTTCTTTCTCTCTGAAAGTTCTACTCTGGGCGTGCACGACACGAGTCCTGAGTCCTTGTTCTCCCAGTCGGTCCTCTGGGTTATGAGGACGTCATGGTGTTTGGAACCTGACAGCAGGCGCTATCGCATACTGCTTCAGTTTAGCATCAGGGATAACTCCTAGGTACTTCACAGAACCTTACAGGTGCAAAGTCCTCCGAAACAGACGAATCTCTGGTAGGGGTGTTAGTTTCCGTTTCCTCGTGAAAAGAACCACTTCGGTTTTTTCAGGATTCATCCTGATTCCCCCTTAAAATCCCTCTGTTGAGGGATTTGGGCTCACGCGATGAGTCAAAAACAAAAATGGCGGAATATACCTCCCTCCCGACTATCACCGTCATATTTGGAAAACTTCTTTCTCAACTTCTCTCTCGTCACCTCTTTGCAAAAGGAATTTCAGGTAATAGTTTTTGCAAGAATATACTTCCCTTTACTGTACTAATATTGGAGCAGCAAATATATTCATATATATTTAAAATGTGATTTTCTTTTTCAGGTCCAGTAACGGTGCCAATGGTATCTACAAACACTTCACCCCCAGTTGCGATGCCCATGCATGTACCACAAGGGCATGTATTGCAAGAGATAGTGGACGAAAATGGAACTTTGAGACATGTTATTATATCCACTCAACATCCGGCTGGTATGATCCCATTACCTCCCCATCCTTCAAACTATGTGAGTTTTTTGTCATTAGTTGATTCAAAATAATAGATATTAATGGTTGTGGATAGTAACTGAAAATTGGAATATTCGATCCAAAAGCGAAATAACTGACGGCGATTCGTTCGTTTTAAAGCCACTGCGGGCGCTGACTACCAGCGATAGAATCGCTCCAGAATCGCTCCACTTCTTTGCTTTGCTTGTAGAATTATGATTTGTAGTATTGTACTTATATCTGTGATTATCTTAAAAATATGTTAAATATTCAGTTACGCATTGATGTATAACGATGTGACTACAGAGAACATAAGTTCGGTTCAAAGAATGTCCTAAATATAAGCTAATAAATGCAAGAACTGTTTTTAACTAGGTTATTTTCTGTGTCGATGTTGGACGGATTTAATCTCTTTTAAACGTAAACTCATGTTTATATAGCCTTGGGAACATTATATGGCAACCAAAGTTTAAGACTTAAGAACACCTCAATATCTCTAAAATTGAAAATAACTATTATCTTGATGGAAACATTTTTATGTTCCCGTCATTTAATGGTATATTAAATAACTAGTTTCATAAAGCATGATTTTAGCGCACGAGTTAAAGCTTGGAAAACGACCTTGAAGTAAGTGTTTTCCAAAGAACGAGTACGCTAAAATGCCCAACAAAATAAATATTTATACTAATTTTTATTCCGCAATTTTGAAAAGAAAATTAATAATTATAATTCAACTTTACGTATCCATCAATCTTTGATCAATTCGACAGATGTTCAATTTCGTTTCGCTTCTGTGAATTTATTTTGATTTTAGTCACATTTGAGAGAAGGCTAATATGTTTCAATGGGTATACCTCCCAAATTTAGAAAAATAAATATGTTAATGTGACCTATTTCCCGAGAATTGACTTATAATTCATTCTTGGGTCAAGAAGCATTATAATCAAGATATTGTGCTATTGTGAACAAGATTTGATTCATCTTGATCAGTTAAATATAATTTCACTGAATTGATTTTTTGTAATCTGCACGTGTCCGGCTGAAATCTTTGACCATCGGGAAACAGCTACTATTGAAGAATTATTGGATGAAATAATTAAATTTAATCTGAACGTATTTTAAATATGTTAATTAATTGAACCAAGAATGAATGTAGATTACTTTTGTATCAGCGAAAACGCATGGGTTGTAAAAAAGTGAAACTATTCTATGTTGCTTGTTGATTTCCAAGAAATGTTATTAATTTAATAAGTTGTAATTAATGAAATTGCTTTTCAAGACTTTAATCAATCATATTAGTTCAATAACATTTGATTTTGAGAAAGTTGGTAAAATGAATAGATATCTACATTTTTGTGCATTTATTTAATTCATAATTCCGTCATAACGTTACCAGAATACCAATATTACTCACTGTTTTATGTTTTCACCAAGTTAAATAGAGGTATTGTTCACAATTTGAAGTTATTACAGTTTTTGTTTAAGATAAGTTGAATTTATTATTTCCAATAAAACACTTAACCTGTTCGTTTTGACAGTCTCGAAAATTATGTTAAATCTGTGGGTAGATGAAATGAAATATAAGTCCGTATGGGAAAACAAAATTGTTTAAATAGCTAACTAATATTTGTTCACGTACCAATTAATGTTGAACAGAAATTACTAATACGGCTATTTTTGGTGGGCAATAAAGTAATATAAAATTAAACATACTCGAATCGATAGAAATATTCAGAAAATATTCCCGCAATTGACTTCTATAGTGTGACATCGTAGGCTCGAAATTCATATTTTAAACCTTCATCAAATTGGTCTTTATTTATAGGTACCTACATAAGGATCATAATATATAGCTAGAGATGGAACGGACGTCCGGCCGAGTACCGAATCCGAGCGAGTTCGGCTTCTTTACCGGACGTCCGGTTTAGCCGGTGTTTTGACCGGATTTTTTGTAATAAAAAAAATACATTTTAAATATGTATAGACTCTAAAGACAAGTAAAATATTAATTCTTATAAATCAATTTTACTTAGTCAAAATGATATATAAAAAAATTAAGGAAATCAAAATAATAACACTTCATACAGAAACGAAACGAAAACTTATACTATGTATTTTATTAAAAATATTTTTATTTAAGAAAGTAGTAGCCAACGTTTATCTTTTTTAAGTTATGGTGAATAAACAAAAGCTTTTCTGCATTCTGTGGAGTCAGTTTGGAACGTTTTCCTTCATAAATATTTCCCATTTCTGAGAATGATCTTTCAGAATACATACTAATAAGATTCTTGACCCAGTATGAATTATATATAAAAATTCTCGGGAAATAGGTCACAATAACACTTTGTTTTAACTATTCGTCTTTACGTACGTTTCGGTCTCACGACCATCATCAGAAGACTCACTATGTCAAAAAAGGGGGTTTATTAAAACTAATTATAAAACAAGCGTCCAAATCGCACAATTTAACTTCAATTAAAAGAGCCCACGCCGTCGAAACGAACAGAACCACGAATAATCGAAATTGTATCATCAGAATTAATGTATAAAAAATTATTTTTTGATTCTTACTACAAGTTTTTCAAGTTGTCACTTCAGCTAGGGACGATTGATTAAAATGAGTAGCTATTGGTTTCACCACTGCAATCATGTCTGATACAGCACGTTGTGTTTTAATGCTATCCAGAATTACCAATTGCGAGGTATGTATGAAACAGTTTTCGCTACTTATGTCAGCCTTTTATCATATTTGCCCCACTATTTCACACAGCTTACACTTTGCGAAAGACTTATTGTCATCACAAATTACGAAAAAATCCAAACTTTTCTTTTATTAAATTACATTATTACACAAAACACGAAGCGACTAACGGGCACGATTGAAAATTAAACAGGTGACTGAATATTTGCCATTTGCTGTAGCGCTCTGTTAACATTCGGGGATTCACAGATACAAGGTCGGTTAATCCCCGCGCTTCGCATCACAGCAGTGTGCCATAAACATCATCGATTACCGACTCTTGTCGCATCTAAAGAACCGTAAGGCAAGAACGTATGTAGGTTTTATAATAGTACAGGGTAGGAATGAACGCGAAAGACCAAAATAATATCGAATTTTACTAGTAATTGGTGAACCCAATAGTTCGGCCGGACGTCCGGGGTCCGGTTCGGTAGATTGGCCGGATTTCCGGTGTCCGGTAGTCCGACGAATTTTAAGTCCGTTCCATCTCTATATAATACCGTAACATATAGTTATATGTATTCGTATCTACCTCTAGGTCGATATTCATTATTACTTTGATTACTGTAATCTTAAATAATAATAATTTTGCTCATATTTTAACATTAAAATTATTAAGTTTTACTTTATAATTTATATTTAATTTCTATATTTAAAAAACAATGAAGCAAACCTATCTCGTCACATTCCCAGATGTTCCAAGTATACCACCTTCGCATTGGACGTTCTCAAGTATTGGTTATAAGAGAAAAATCAAATAAAACTTATGAACGATAAAAACGAACAGCTCATTCCAACCCTGATTTCGTAGTGCGATAAAGGTCAATAGTAGAGCTCTCAAATTTACTGAAATTATTCATCTTCTTACAACAATGAGTGGAGGGGTATCACTGTCGAAGTCAATTGAGTTACCAACTTAATCTGGAATAATCTTAGAAGTTAAGAGAATTCCCATTATCTTTCGTATATTCAATAAAGAAAAATAATGGAAATGTGAAAAAAGTTCATTTGTCTCATTTAGGGAATATACATTATTACCCTCTAGATGTAATAATTGGGTATTTATTATTTTCGGATAGAACATATTCTCTCAATTTGGAATATGTGAATAATTTTCGATTTATTTATGCTTCTAGGGCAATGACAGTAATGGTACAAGTCAAAGTCAGAGATCCGTATACCAGAATCTCCAGACAAATTTCATTTCCGCTCATACCAATATACCATGCAGTCATGCAGCTTCTAATATTCGAGTCGGTCCCTCACCACCACCACAAACGTACTACAAAGACGAACGGGCCCAAAGGCAACATAACAAACTGAAAAAGAAACTTCACGATAAGCAGCTGAAACGAGAGCCAATTATGTCCAAGCTACTAGTGGTTAATTTAGGAAATGTTGCAAAGGAAAGGGATATGAATAGTGTAGAAACATCTGAAGATGGTGAAGAAAGTAGCGTTCAAGACGATGAAGATTCTATGGATGTTATAACCGATATGTTGTCATCTGTCCAGGCACCTCAGGTAATTATCATTATCAATAAACATATATTCCACTTTCGTGATATCTAATTTAGAGAAAGGAGATTCGTCGACAGGAGACCTGAGTTTAATATCAATGGAGCTTGTTACACGAGTTTGCCGCAACTGAAAATGAGAAGGTTTATCCGAAATAAAGTGTCGATTGACTTTATTTCGGATAAACCTTATGAATGAAATAAATATTCGTTTTCTAAAATCTCAAGCTAGAGGATTTAAGTATGTAGAAGTATGAAAATATTGGCACATGACATTTGCTATCTCATTACGAAAGAAATTTGTATTTGACCTCACCAATTGTTTTATTTAAGTAATAATAATTTCAGTGTTCTGAATTTCTATTTGAATAGTGAAGAGTTGAATAATTCATAAATTAGTATGCCGAATTCGATTTGGATTCTTTTTAAGAATTTTATATATACCGAGTGGAAACCTGAAAGTCATATTCGGTTAAGTGTTGGAAATATCATATCCGTTCACTACCAGGATAGAGCGTAACAGGGTTCACATCTAGCGGGAAATAGCTGTTTTGAACTTGAGTTGCTTCAGTACCTGAACGAACCAATGGGTGTACATGGTTTCTCCCATAGTCAAAGTATACCAGGTCTGCCGGAGCCTCCCTTCTACTCTTTTTAAAATTTGTGTGCAAGCTGATTGGTCGTTTATTTCGTTTATTTAATGTCATAGACGACGACATAATATGATGTTGTTACGTGCCGGCGACGAGCTGATGAGAGCAAGGCTGTGATTGGAGGAGTGACGTCACCCAGTTCGAGAAACGATGGAAGTGAGGCTCCGGCAGACCTGGTATACTTTGACTATGGTTTGTCCCTTCCACTACGTTAGTTACTTCAGTAACTGAAGGAACGAATGGGTGTACATGGTTTATTCCGTCTAGGAAATAGATTACTTATATTAGCTCATATTACATCAAACTAAAAATGAGTTCGAAATAATGACAGAACTAAAAATTAAAATGAATGAATCAAATCAAATACTCGAAACGACCTCCTAGAGATGGCAAAGCCATAAATAACCGCAGACAGGTACTGTCATTTTTGAGAAGTTAAGGTAAGGTTATTTATTATCAAAAGTCGGTGACCGGGTTATTCATTATGAAAAGTCGGTGACCGAGCCGGTCACTTGAAGCATTTATGTCAAATTTCTGAGGATTGGCTAATTTATAATTTCCTTTTTGAAATAGATCAAATTAAATTGTTATAGAAGATCAATGTGGATTATGAAAAAAACAAATGAAACATAACCTATAATCAGACAGTTTGTGCTTGTAAAAAGTGTTTAATGGCTTACTTTTAGTCGAGAACAAGAATATCACAATTTTTAATTATTTGTGTGTATTTTATTATTCATATACTTGTTATGTTGTTTTTCTATTGTTCTCACCTTGTAAAGTGATGTGAATGGAAAAATAAATAAAATGCATGATTATCACTACATAGTATAAAACAAAGTCGCTTTCTATATCCCTATGTATGCTTAAATCTTTAAAACTACGCAACGGATTTTGATGCGGTTTTTTTAAAATAGATAGAGTGATTGAAGAGGAAGGTTTATATGTATATTAACATCCATTAAATAGTGGAGAATTACTGTTATTTTTGAGGTTTCTAATGTGATATCGTAAATAATTACATTTTTTCCGCTTAAATTGCAAACGCAGGCTGAACCCTACGAGACATATCAAAATAATGTACTAAGTATTGTACACATTGAAAAGGTCTACAGAAAACTCCTCGATGGTATATGTCTATCTCTTATGGTTATCCCACAATACCATTTTTTTGTCATTTACTTTTTACGACAAATAATGGCTAATTTTCGAAGCGATTTTAACCAATACAGCATTAATCCTTATCCAATTAAATACCTTAAATACATTGTTGATTTAATATAGATCTATATGGCCCTTTACAGCATATGATTTAAATGAATATTTTCGAAGATATTACAGATTTAACAATTGCGGGGCGTAGCGTTTGCGGCGGTACCGGCCGGCCGGGCGGGAGCGTGCCTATAAATAGCGCGTCGGAGGCCGCGGTTCTGCCTATAGCACTTTGAATTTATCAGCATTGCACCCGTGTGAAGCCGGGGCGGGTCGCTAGTAAATTATAAATTGATAAGCATTGCTTTACTTAGTTGATTTATGTAATACTGCCAGAATGAAAAGTTTCCTTCTTGAGAATAAATTCAATAAATCATTAAATAATAATTACAAAATAACAAATAACCCACAAAAAAACCCTATCATAATTATAATTATTATATTAAATTAAATATTGAAATGTATTGTCATAAGTGTTATTAGTGTTATTTTGTTGCTACTTGGTATATAAGTTATTGTACATACTATATAATTATAATACGAATTTCAGAACTTCTGCATTTTCAAGCTTATCATAAGACTTTTGAACAATTTATTCATTAGCATTTGATCAGACTAACAAAAGTAATAAACAATTTTTTCAATTAGAACTTGATCAGATAAAGTGGTCATTTATGATCAGTGATGAGCATTTAAGCAAAGCGACTTCACAAAATCATAAATGACCGGTCATTTGCCATCTCTATGACCTCCATCTTTGGCAGGACAGTACATCAACCGATCATAACAAAGACCCTCCGCACATTGTCTCGCTGCTAATCCCACCCAGAGAATTTTCAATATTTATACGGAAGTCAGGAAAATTATTGTTCCTGAAATTTGTTAATTTCAGGTTTCACAAATCTCCATAAGAAAAATCATAGGGTAATCAAATAAGGGGATCTTGCGGGCCAGAATATAATCCGCTCGTCCGATTTGGTATATGAGGTTTTAATAAATTCCTCACCTGCAGTAACTTACGTGCAGGAAAATCATACCTGAATCAAATTATTATTAGGTACGGCTTCTAATGCGAGAATAACACGCGTTTGCAGCAACTTGGCCGTTTGATGTTTATGGGCCAATAAAGGCGTATTTTCTTTTCCGGGCGTATTTTCTATTTGCAAACTGTAAAATACTTTGCTGTTAAGTTTCCTCATTAACACCGATCAAATGTTACATAAACGAATGTTGCTCACATTGGCCACTAGAGGCGTTGCGAGGCTTGCAACTACCAACTTGCAAGTCTGACTACTAATAATAATCTAAGGGACTGTGGACCATTTTTTCGAGTCGCGACGAGTTTGATTTACTGGATTGATTTGAATGCAAAAAATTCCGAACTCGTTGGAGAAGAATAATCCAACATATTGTGGTGTATGTTAATAGAGTTAATCAAAAAGTATTTTAAAACGATTTCAAAAATTGTACTTGTTAGATGATACCTAAAGCTACTACCACTATTGACCTATAAACGCTTTAATATTTAAAGGATGATGATACCAGTTTGGAATCATTGTAAGAGAATTAGAAACAAATGAATATAGGAATATACTCTTTTATCTCATGTTGGCTTTTGTCAGATAACAACCATATGGTCTTTCTAGTCCAGATCGATAAGTAATATCACCAACTTATAGTACCAGACAGCTGTTTCGCTCTTCTCATAGAGCCCATCAGTGGAACGAGAAAGTTGGCAACTTCACTGAAGGATCTCTGTTGAACGTAGTCATAACCGGCCTACAACGTGGTAAAAATACCAAAATATCTCACGCCATCTATGAATAGATGTCCCTCCCATTAAGAAATCAAGCAATGTGTGTATGTACATGGAGTTATTAAACAACCTAAATGTAAAAATAGTATTCTTAAAATTCGATACCTGCCTACTTAGATCTGCACCAGTAGAAAGGTTATTCTCATATGGTGGCATGATAAAATGAGACCGAACAACAAAAAAAGCGACAATGTGTTCGAACAAATTGTAATATTAAAATCTTTTACTTAAATAAATAAAGAAAATTAAAAACTGTAAAAAAGTAATCATGTAAAAAAGTATTCTGGATATACGTAAATAGATAGATATTTGGTTCCGCCGAATGGAAATTTTTTTTTCGAAGATGTAAGCTTTTTTCACTTCACATTATTTGAAAGTAGGATTTTAAATTTTTATCCACGAAAAAGCCGTTTGCCGCTTTTTATGTTCATGTTGGAATTATTTGTAGTTTCTAACGAATGAGGCAAGAAACTAGACTTCTAATTTTTTTTTAACCAACTTTCAGGATGAATGTTCCGATTTATAAATCTTTGGATATTCAACTCTTGTGTTCTGTTAACCCACACGTATGTAATTTATTGTTTCAGGTCTCGGAGTTGACGCCTCGTAGTGCCTTGTTGCAGTGGGCACCACCCACAAGACTGACGGAAGCAGCATGCAATGAAAATTCTGAATTGAATTTTTCCGAATTTGACCTCACATACGAAGTTTTACTTAGTGATAAAAGTAAAGAACTGAAATTTAAGTCAATATACAAGGGTGCTTCTCTGTCTTGTCGCATCCAGGATTTGAAACCAGGACAGGAATATTCGGTGTGCATACAAGTTCATTGTGGAGAATTGCAGGGATCAGCTACAGATCCTATAGTTAAATTTACGACGCCAACCAGCGAACCCGACAGACCCGAAGCCCCAAAGTTGTCCACCAGGACTAAAAACTCTCTGCAAGTAAGATGGCATGCAGTTACCGATAATGGATCGCAAATTCTTTATTACACATTAGATTGTGATGATGGGAGTGGTACGTTTATGGAAGTTTATAAGGGGAAAGCGAAGCAGCATACTTTACAAAAATTGCGCCCATCGACAACTTACAAGTTACGTGTGGCAGCTGTGAACGAAATGGGCAAAAGCTTATATTCCGAAGTGGTTCCGTTTTGTACCTATGACAATCCCCCTCTTCCGCCAGATCCACCCGTACTGGTAGATGCAAGTGCTCATACTTTACATCTACAATGGAATCGAAGGAACAGAGGTGAGGAAATCACGTTGCAACTTTGCGATCCCCACAATGCCTATGGATATAGAAACGTGTACAACGGTAGTGACACGCATTATTTATGCAGCGAACTCCAACATTTCACCAAATATAAATTTAGATTGCGAGCTCAAAACGAAAGCGGTTACTCGCCTTGGTCATTAGAAATCGAACATAGTACTCTTCCGGATAGACCGGCTGCTCCCTCCAAACCTATCGTGAAAGGTAAAATTCACGCTCATTCCTTTAAACTTAAATGGGAACCCCCAACCCATACCGGAGGCGTAGACATAGAAAATTATGTTGTAGAAGTAAATTCAGGTAGTGCATTCAAAACCGTTTATACTGGCAATGATACGGAAGCAGTCTGTGATAAGTTAACCCCTGGTACCACTTACCAGCTGAGGGTATGTTGCATCAGCAGCGGGGGTCGTAGCAATTATTCCGACCTCTGTACAGTAACAACCGACGCAATTTGTCCTAGACAGTGTGCCCCACCTAATCTAGGTATGAAACCTAAACCTTACAGTATTGATATTACATGGATGGAACCGGATTATAATGGCGGTGCTCCTGTTTTATGCTACGAAGTGGAAATGAGCGATTCGAAAGGAAATCAGAGTCTAGTCTGCAAAGACAAACAACTACAATGTTCCGTGATATGTCTTAGTCCAGGGTGTGAGTATAGTTTCAAAGTTCGTGCGGTCAACCGAATAGGTCCGAGTATATGGTCGGAATCCATGTCTGTAACCACTGCATCAGCCCCACCATATTCCCCTACAGTTCCAGACGTCATAGCCAGATCTCCTTACAGTGTATTCGTGCAATGGGATCCTCCTCACTCTAATGGTTCTCCGATCACAGAGTATCGCTTAGAAATGACATTAGACTTAGAAAATTACGAATGTGTTCACCACGGACCGGAAACTAGTTACGAGGTCAAAAATCTAACACCCTCTACTAGGTACTGGTTCAGGATTCAAGCTTCAAACGACGCTGGCTCTAGTCTTCCTTCGGAAGTAACTGAAGTTAAAACCCCTCCTGCCTCGCCAGGGGTTGTTAGTTTCACGAAATATTCCGCTGCCCCAACGACTTTAACTCTTCATTGGAACGAACCAGTTGATAACGGATCAGAAATCACCCGCTACAACATTGAAATAGGAGATAGAATAATATCAACAGTTGATCCTTGCACCGAATTTACAATTGCTTCTCTACAAGCGGATACACATTACAAAATCAGAATTCAAGCGTCGAATGATGTGGGAGACGGACCATTTTCTCAAACACTCAAAGCGACCACTCTACGATTTCCTCCGGCTCCTCCAAAGTTGCACTGTATCGGTGTTGGCCACAATTTCCTCAAGTTGAAGTGGGGAGAAGGGAAAAACAACGACTATACACAGTATTGTGTGGAAGTAGCGAATCCTAGATTTGGCGAGAATCAATGTGTTTATAGAGGAACGGCTTTCACATGTAAAGTGAATAAGTTGCAGGAAATTACCTCCTACAAATTTAAGATAAACGCTTCAAATGATGCTGGTGAAGGAGAGTTTTCTGAAGAATATGAATTTACGACAACGGTTGCTCCACCTTCGACTCTTAAACCTCCGAAAATTGTCGAACAAGAAGATAAGTCATATATTGTCGAATGGTTAGCCGTGAGAAATTCGTTTACCGATCCTTTGATCTACGATGTACAAGTTAACGACAACAATGGAAATTCTTTTACCTCGGTATGTATCCTTTTTCACATATTAAATTTTGGGAAATTGCAAATTATGATAAATGTGTATATTCTATTAGACATTCCCGACAAACAGAACGGTTGAAGTCTTGTAAGCTTACCGTAACAAATTTTTTTAAATTTTATTTTAGACATGACAGTCGGTATGTAAATATATATTCATATAGGGTTTCGTTTTCGACCTACCTTCTAGACGTATCTTCAGATTCAAAAGGATTATCATTTGAATTTTCGGTGGAATGTATATTCAAAAAGAAAGTACAATTCTAAAATATTTCAATCTTCCTTCATTCTCGGTTATACTGGAAGTTGATATCAACTTTGTTGTTTTGAACAACCCAACTTTTTTGCATTTATGATTTCACCGTTGAAATTGAAAAAAGATTCTGCTAACGCTACTAATTTTTTTTTAAATTGTAATAACTCGAACACAGGTGAGAAATAATTTCGACGAACAAACCGAAAATGCGAAAAAATTGAGTTTTCTAGACTGTACAAAGAAGGCTTGGGAATCTGGTTGAATTCTAGATAAAGCATCTACGTTAGTGTTTATACGGGGTTTATAAATGATCTCATAGTCAAATTTTTCTACCCTTAATGCCAACGAATTAATTTGCTATTGGGCATTGGAAAAAAACAAGTTAAGGGATGATGATCTGTGGCGATTTTAGTTTCTGCCATATAAATGGAATAATTTCATTCAGCTTGATTGAGGGTTCTTGATGCGTAAACGATTGACAAGTCTTTGCCTAATTCCCCTTGGGTTAAAATTGCACCTATTGCAAAATTGGAAGCGTCACTAGTTAATATGAAACTCTTAGAGAAATTTGAGAATTGCAGTATCAGTTGTGAAGTTAAGATTTGTTTAAAACGTTCAAAAGAGTTTTGTTCTTATTTGGACCAGTCGAATTGTTTGACTTTCTTCAAGAATTCTGTTAAAAGCTTTGCGAATTTTGAAGTCTGGTATGAAATGTCTATAGTAGTATTGTCCTAAAGAAGCTACTTCATGTATTACAATATCATCAAGATATACAAAACATTGAGTACCTTGTAAGCATATAATGACATACATCACTCTTTGAAAACTATTTGAAGCTGATTTCAAACCAAAGGGCATTCCAGTAAATTCGTAATGGCCTGATAAAGTATAAAAGAATTCACAGTGTGGATACACTAAAACAGTATAAATAAGAAATAATCGCCCTTATCCGCTAAAAAATGTTCAGTGGATAAAGGTGATTATTTCTTATTTATAGTGTCATAATGGCCTGTAGGAGTGGAGAAAGCTGTTTTTGGTGCATCTTTTTTTGACATTGTAATTTGGTGGAAACCAGTGGTGAGATCTAAGGTAGTGAAATATTTACTGTGACCTAATTTGTCAAGGATATCGTCAATGTTGGGAATTGGTCTCGTATTGTAATTTCATTTAGTTTTCCGTAATCAATCACTATTCGCCATTTTTTTCACCTGAGAGTCACCAAGTTTTGGTACTCGGTACTCGGTTCAGGTAAAAAGATGAAGCAATCCGATCGCCAAATTCAAATAATCAGATCAAACTTAGAAAAATCCGGCATATTAAAATGACAAAAAAATACTCCTATAATGTAAACAAATCATTATGTGACTGACGCACAACTAAACCACGCCCACCACCTCCATGTCACATATGTCTAGCCCTCCCCGATAGGTGTGAAACATATTATGAACAACCCCTAACCTGAAACCAAGTTGAACCAAGAGAATGCTGAATTAAAATTAATCAGTTTTGTAAAAATTTGTACCCTTTAAATTCACATCCATTTCTCGATAAACATTCAAGTGAGTTGTGGTAATGTTATTTATGGTGGGTCATCGGATAAGGTAGAGTTAGACAGAGTTAAGGTTACTCATGATCGAACAGTGGCAACGACAGCTGCTTGTTGTTCCACTTATAAGAGTTATCGAATGCATTTTTTAAACTGTAGGTCCAACACTATCCTGTCATTTATTTTAACGCGTTAGATCTTTGAATCAATTCATTGCCTTGTAAATGATTCTGTCAGTAGGACATCTATCTTCTGGTAGATGGTTTTATAGATGCATTCTAAGCTGTTGCTTTACATTTTATCAGTTTTTCATGGAAACGTAAGGAACTTTTTTCTTTAATCATTGAAAATATGAGTTTTTATGATCAGAAAAGTATCTTTGAAGCTTCATTGGTCATCATATGAATCTGAAAACTACCACCAGCGCCGAACACTACCTTTAAGAACAACTTCAGGTTGACAGGTTAACCTCCCTTGACAGGTTAACCTCCGATTTGATTAAATTAAATAGACGATCGCCCAGCTCAGGTTGTTAATACATAATTCTGGGCAGTATGCAGTGAACCAAATATTTACAGTTATTTGAAATCAAAACTGTCATTGAATAAGAGTTCTGAATGCTGGTGTGAGAATTTTCCATACCATCACCGATTGAGGCTAAAGTTGTACACTGAAAATATCCTTTGAATTTGAGTATAATACAAAAATTAATATAGGTTTTATTGATATTTTAGGTTTACAAAGGACCTGAGACTAAATATCTGTTACAAAATCTGAAGCAAGATACCAAATATGGGGTCCGAATCTGTCCAATACGTGTTACCTCTTCTGGAGAACTGATGGGTTCACCCACGTCAATTATGACCTTCTCCATTGCTCCTAGGAAAACTTCACTAGAGTCTAATGTATCTGTTAAACCGGCTGCAGTTTTAGTTCAGACAACTCGAAGTAAAAATATATTCCAAGTTAAGAAACACATACATAATCTATTGTCAATGTCTGAGAGACAGTGTAATTTGGTATATGCCATAGTTTTGACTATAGTAGGAATTGTTATTGCTATATTGTCTAAAACTGTATATGATTATGGGGCATAATTTAGAGGATGAGTATTATAAAACGGTAATTCCATATGAAAAACTAATTTACTAGAATTGGTTGGCGATTACTCTTTCTTTTGAATATTTTTTTATTGTATATTATGTTCCTTAAAGGAAGGATGCTGAAAAATATTACTGCTGATCCAGAACAGAATGCTTTCCATATCTTCTTCAATTTTAATATCGAACAATCTCCAATTAATTTTTTTTGGTAAATATCATACATTCAATATAAAGTATGAAATATCATCTATATTCTAAAATATGGAATGCAGAAGTACAAGTGTCATCAGTGAAAGTTCTGAGGGTTATTTTATAGTCATTTGAGAATAATGTTGATTTCCTGTGAAGCCTTAATCTAATTATTAGTTCCATTGAAATTTTTACTTCTTTCATCATAGAAATTGAGTTACTTACTTTTTATAATTTTGTGGGAGTAAGATGCGAAAAGCGAGTGTCTGGATCAGTTTGAATGAATGGTAACCTATATTTGTATGTTTTCCGCCTAGATAATATATATAATTGGAAATAAAAAAAGAAACTCAGTGGAGATGGTTTGATGTGGAAGGACTTGGAAGTGTTTTTGTAATAAGAGGTCCAAAATATTAGTTTCAGTAATTTTTATACATATTTCTGTACTTGGCTGGTGCTATTAATTAAACATGTAGTGGATAACAATTATTGTATAGGTATTGCAATTAATTAATATTTTGCTATCGAATGAATATTTTAGAATTTTAGGGAATTGTGCAACTAAAATATTGTAGTAGCAAATGTGATGAGTCCCAGATTTTTCAAATTAGGTATTTTAAATTGTATATAAAATTATATAATGGGCTGGGTCTACCATTTCAACTCCCAAAATAGCCCACAATTATAAGAGGTAGAATGTTGTACAACTCATTAAGTCTAATAAAAAATTAATGGAACAATTTGAACACTAATTTCTCATCCTGGGGAGTATATGAAGATTCAGATTTCTGTTTTCCAGAATTCGGATCGCTAATGTAAAGGTAAGAAAAATACAAATTGATTCTTATGTGAATAGGTTAAGTTAATAACATCAGATTAAATTCACAATTTGATGAAACCCCCGGAGTTGTGGGACGCTTGTCTCTGTAACAGATTGTTAACATATTACTTGAAATTAATTAATTCAATAAAACAAATTTTTCTTAATAATTCTGATTAATAACTTGGTTTAAAAAATTTATTTCTTATTTAAAACTGTACTGGGGGACTGAATAAAAATATATTTTATATGTAAATTATCAAAGTGGAAGTGAACAAATCATAAAGTAGAAAAAATCTTTTTTTTAATTTTTTAAATTTCAGTTAGAACTAGAAGATAAGTATCTTATATTATTGTATTAGATGCACATTTTATGTACTGCCACCACTTTTATAATATGAATTAAATGTTCCCAAATTTAACTAGAAGTAGTTATTTCTTTACATTTACTTTGTATTTTCAGAATGTTATACAGAATTGGATAATTTGTTTGAAACTATAGTCTTCGATTTGGCATCTGTTACAATTAACATTCTACATGGTAGCATCTATTTTGAAAAATGAGTATTCACTTGTCTTGTCAAACTTTTGTTCTTAAAGCCTACAAATAATATAAGTCTTTTAAATTATTGCCAATGTTAAGAAAATTATTTATTCTATTCAATTTTGAAATGTGAGTGTGTGATGTTCAGAATCTCAAAAAGGGCATAAAATATCACACAAAAGGTGCGAAAACGTAAATGTGTTCAAAAAATTATGTTTCACTGAATCGGGTAATGAGTACTTCCATGATAATCTGAGATTCAATATTTGAATACTGAAAATTGGAGCTGAAAATATCGACTTATTTGTAATGAAACCTGAAGTATCTAGATCCAATTTCAAAATAGTGGGAGTGAAAATAACATTGCACACAGTATATTTGATATTAGAGATATGTAATATACAAGATTAAATATGGTTTGCCAATATTTTTTAAGTTAACAGACATTTTTCCTTAGAGCATTTCAAAAGTATACAATTTTGATATTTTATTTTTTAGGTTGAATGATTTTTAATATTTGTGTAGGTTAAGTACCAAATGAAAGATGACGCTTGTTGGCTACTTGATTTCCATATAACCTTTGGTTTAAATACCAAAATACACTGTAATATTTTAACTGTATTTTTTACGTAGCAATTAGTAATTGTATTTATTTTTTATATATATTTTATAATGCAATATTTTAATATACATATTGTTATTTATAACATTTTTAAATTATATTTTTATCTTATGTTATATGTGTGCATGTGCAGTCTAATCAAATTATTAAGAATTAATTATTATTGTAGATGTTTTAATTATAAATATATTCTTTTACATGATATTCGTTTAATTTATTTCTTTTCTGTACCTAGAAATCCCAGTGAACTTGGAAACCACAAAAAAAGTTCAACTTTTGTAGAAAAAAAGTGTTTTTTCTCCAACACGCTTTCAGAATCTATCTGTTCTATGATTAAAAACTAGACTGTAACATATATCATTCTAACGACCGCATTGGAATATATATTCTTTATCAGTTTTCGACCATTAGGAAACACCTTTGTTCCGGTTGCTATGGTTACATATTGATATTCACGCCCTTCACGTTTATTACGTTCATCGTTTCAATTAAACGTTTTGCAAAACAAAGTTTGACAAAACTATTATTATAAATTGATAAAAGATTGTTAGTGTTACTAACACGTTAGAAATGGCATAATTCACTCTCCGGAACCTTAGTCTTTGCCTTCTGCTCAGACTACAAGCTTTTCGCTCGCGTGGGAATGAGCTATTCCAAACTTGTAGAATATACTATTCTATTCCACGAGGCTTGAGATCTATAATATAAGCAAATTCTAGTTCATTTCTCGCTCTTATTTTTCTTTATATGGGCAAAATTTTCGTTATACCGAGTTAAAATATTCCTTCTAGTTTGTGTAGTGTGTTACAAACAAGAAGTCTTGTGAGTTTATACTTCTTTGTGTGTTATCCGATGCCTATCATTTTCCCAAGAAAAAACGGAATAGTGGTGACCTCATTTGATAAAACCGTTTGGTGATTAGTCTATATAACGATACAGCTTATGAAGAACATAACTCTATTCGTTTACAGCATGGTCTATCTAGTATCCATGGGTTACAAGAAAGATAAAGTCTCTAATAATCAAATGTGCATCATGATATCGACATTTTACCTCTTGTGTTCAAATTGGTAGACTCGTACCACGCTATTATCATTTTCCTTACCTTGAATTTCTATGCAACAAATTCAGAAAAATATAAACATGTTAAAAGAATTGGTGTAACTAAGAAAACGATGAAATTTGTATCAAATCAAGGACATCCAAAATTTTATGTAGCTCCTTTTATTGAAAATTCAATTTACAGAATATTAAATTTTATATTACCTAATTAAATATGTTTCTTACAGGAATAACTTGAAAGGTCAAGTTTGACTACCAAATCGGAACACTAACGGAATTTATCACATTAGTCCATAGCCTCAGAATCGTTAGAATTGAGCATCAATTATTATAATTGACATGTGAAGTATGTTTACAATACGATTCCTTTATATAAACGGGGTGATAGAGGTTTACCTATACCCATAGAGAACTCAACATTTGGCGTTTCTCCATCTTGTGCTATCCTATATTTATCAGATGTACTCCTTTTATTGTAAACTAATTCAATTCTTGTATTTGCATCTAATGATTCTCCTTTAGCTTTATTTTCTGAAGTAATCAACTCTTTTAGTAAAGGAGGCAACTCCACATATCTGGGTAATATTTTGGCTTCTTCCTCTGCTTTTGCTTGGCAATAAGTGGATTCTTCATTCTTAGGAATCAATTTATAATCAGCTTTATATGATGCAGATTCTATAAGAATTGATTTTTTGCCAGTCGTACCCCGAAATGTTTTCTCCACCCACACTCGTACTTTTCTCATATCCTGTAAAAAGTGCATACTAGTTACAAGTACATCAGAATTAGCTAGTTACTTACATCTGCAGATTGTGTTTCAGGGCATGGTAGGGCTTCTACTTTCAATATCTTCATATAGCTGGGTTCTGGGTATCTCTCAAACATATTTCTTGCGACGATTCGTCCAACTCCAAAATTCTTCAAATTTCCAACTATTTCCCATAACGTTTTCCCCTTAAAATCAATTGTGCGACCTATGTACTTGTACGGCATTTTAATATTTAGGATTTATTTTATTTATTTTTTAGGTTAATTTATTTATCATAGAATTGAAACACAAAATGTAATTATTAATGACTTTCAACCATAAAATATTTATCTATTGGGCAGTGGCATAGATCATAAGAATAGAAAAATTGAAGAATCGATATCAGCCTAAATCCATAGAGATCATAATAGTAATGATCTCTATGCCTATTGCCTAAGTCACGGTCGTACATACAGGTCTGGAAACTCTATATTTGACATGTCTCTTACATGTCGCCAAACTCGTAGTCCCTCGCTCAGCCACCAGCTAGTACTTGGATCGAAGTATGACAACAATCACATTATTGAGTAAAATATTTTTTCTCGTAACGCAATATTTACTATTCTGATTTGAGAGAGCAATAGAACTGTTACTCTTCTCAAAATGTATTACTCACCTTTAAAAATAACTTCCCCTTTTTCGTTATACATGCTCGCACACATAAAAGACCTCGTTAAAACGATTTCTATCCGGAATCGCAAGTATCCACTTTTTCGCATTTCCGCATCTTTCGGCACTTTAAAAACAAAAGTTTATTGCTTTACACTTTTGTACCCTTTTTCGCATTTCGGCACAATGCACGGTTTCGTAATTTTTTTCTAAAAACACCGGTATTCCTTGTGTTTACAAGTCAACAATGCCAGTTGCCAGAGAATACGGTCGTATACGTGCCAGAGATCATTCCTCGACTCATGCGCCACCCTTTTGGTACTGCGCGACAGTTTACACTTAGCGGACTCACTTCTCACATAGGAAACAGCCTCGAGTTCCCAGACCTGTATATACGACCGTGGCCTAGATAGACAATTTTCTCAGTAAAGGGTCAAAAATCACCGGAAATAGTTTTTTGAGGCTAACGCGATTTTATGGTCGATTTTTATGCAAAAAGTGGCGCTGAAAATGATGGTGAAGTTAAAAATTGTCAAAAGATTGTTCTACTTCGTATATCTGCGTTTTAGTTGCGAAATTATCGAAAAATGCTTATAAAACAAAAACTATTTATGTTAATCGCATGAAATTTCGCATGAGGATAGATATCATTAAATCACGTCGGTTAAGACTAATTGCTTTTTCAATAAATGGTTATTTACAAATTAATTTTTTCTTCGAACCTATCTGCTAAGCGTCTTTGATTACGTCACGAACTACATTTTGGCCATAGACTAAGTCACATTTTTTTCGTGACACACAACACACAACTTATTAGCACATAGAGACATCCGGTTCCAATAAAAATTGATCTAGTTGAACTCACTTACGTTTGTTGTTGTGTGTTGTTGTACTACAACAATTTATTTAAAAGTCATTTGTGAACAAGGTGAACGAAGCTTGCGGGATTTGAAAAGTTTCGAGGTATCGTACCGAATGTATTTTTAGACATGACCCGCTATTTTGAATTTTTTTCGAACAAACTTTGTTTAATGTTTAGCAAAATATGGATATAGATTTTTAATTTTAACGACAGATACGAACAATTTCAGTACGGTTAAAAACAGTGCGGAACTCGAAAACTATATATGTTTCATACTGCTGAAGCATCGCGCGCGTATAAGGTTATGGGGATAAAAGATGTAATACATATAATGCGCACCCAGCTTTTTTCGTTTTTTTTTCGTTCGAAGGGATTCGCCTACTCAAGGTGTTATATAGCCATTTGCGTTTTTTCACTAAGCTATGATTTTTACCAGTGTCATCGAGCAGCTGCAGATGATGAATATCGTCCAAGTGTTAGTTAACGTAAAGAAGCTCAATTGAGTGTACATCGTTAAATTGTTAATAATATTAAAACCCCAAAGTCCGTCAATCAAAATTTATTTTGAATAATAGATTGTGTGAAATAAGAACTTTATTGAGTCTTATTCATTAGTGTATATTTGTGAAATATCCAAAGTAAGTTTTTTGGTAGGTTGAGATAATAGAAAAAATTACGATTTACTTAATGGACGTTTTCAAAAAATTTAATTTTCCTATACTTATGTGTATAATTATTAAATTTGATTATTTTAATATTATTTGTGCTAAAAAAGTATAGCATCTAATAAAGAAATACACGCTGTTTTGAAATATTCCAAAACATTTTCTATATTAGATGATACACATTTTCCTTTTTTCACATGAATATTTTAAAATAGGCAATATTAGAATAGTTGAATTCGCTAATTATAAACATAAGAATGATAAAATTACATTTTCTCAAAATGTTTATTAAACGTCTTAAACGATCTGGTTTGTGTTTAACATACTGTTCGATAATTTTACAACTAAAACGCATGGTGAAGTTTTTAACTTCACCATCGTTTTCAGCCCTGGTTTTTCCGTAAGAATTGACGAATTGACGACCATGAAATCGCGTTAGCCTGAAAAAAACTATTTTGAAATTGAAACCTATGTTGAGTAGCCTAAGGTCGCTTTCCTTGTATAGCCATGATCACATCACATCCACGAGATTGAGATTATATTATGCATCTATAAATTATTGAAAAATGTAGTTTGTACAGCACAAAACAACTATAAAGTTGTAAAGATTGCTTGTAGCTTAGCGACATCTAGCTGGAAGATGATGCACTATTTTCTATAAGATGAAAACTGTTTAAAATTATAAGTTTCCTCCAAGCCGACTGATTTAGTTTTAATATTGACCGATGGCATTAGGAATATAGGAATACGCCTGAATTGACTCTAGAAAGTTACTGTAGCCAGGATAATTAGTTGAATCAAAGAGCCTCTAGAATTCTTTGAGTTGAACATCCTTGATAGTTAATAGTTTCCATAAGAACTATAGATCTTTCGGGTCACTTCATATTACAGATTATATGTTTGCGAACGGAACTGTATGCTAGTAGAAATGTACAAATATACTATTTTTTGAGCTGAATTGTATGCGATTTTTGTTAGGAGTGAATTCTTGTGCAAATCAAAATTCTGAAACTTCAAGACGTGGTAGGTAATAGTAAAACACAAAATTTTACAGAAGTTAATCTCCCGCCACTCTTCAGTCGCGTGAAATAATACACCGTAATGTTATTATTTTGATGTCTACGATAGGAGCGCGCTAAGGGCACTTTTATTTCTTTTCAGAAGCTTAAGGAGTATGGCAGGTTCAACCTAGCGACTTGTACTTGGCCGCAATTTCCTAAAGAGATTTACAATTACGTTCTGTATAGCACGATTTTTTCCATATCCCCGTCCTGACCGCTTATATCATAATATATTAGGGTCGCAATTTGAACCCGAATATCTCAACAAAAATAAATCGCATCGATTTGCGGTTGCATCCATTTTATAAATTTATTTGAGCGCAAGTTGATCTCGATCCGATGAGTAGAACCGGAGATATGAAGTTATGTTTGGGCTTCATAATGGGCCCGCCTTTCCATTTGTAGACTAAAATAGTCGTATTCTAACATGAATTCAAAATTACTGTTTTCACGATTCAGTAACACGTTTGTTAAATAATTACGGTCGAAATTTGAATAGTGAGATGCGATTTTTCGCAAAAAAATCGCAGTAGTTGGTCTTCTTTACATTTGCTATTTTGAATAACTTTTTGAAAAAATGTTCCAATTTATTTCTTTTACCTGTCAAACCAACCTGCTATAAAACACTGCTTCCCATACTCAACTTCTTCGAACAGCAAACCCTTATCAATTGATTAATATTAATCAATGCCTGATAAGAAATGATGTTTTTATTACCATATAATATCATATAATACTGTGATCAGTAGGGTAAATACTGTGCTACCAACTGAAGTTGACTGGGGAGGTAAGGTGGAATTTTACGAATTCATAGGAGTCTGTCATTCTTTCATGAGCCGGAATGTAGTTCGAATGGCCACCAGTTCCTTCAGGTTCACCTTTTACTTACAAAGTTGGTGATGGAAAACAGTCCAGCCAATTCCAAAAAAAAAAGAAAGAAGAACCTGATGCCTAATAATTATAGCCTCATTGTACTATTATCTGTGATATCTAAATTATTGGAGGAAGCAATCAACATCGAGCTCATTCAATATCTAGAGAGCTTCAAAATCGTGAACGAGAATATGGCTTTCATGACCACATATTAACAGGAGACCTGCTTGCCTACGTAACACCTATTGGGCAGACATCCATAGAAAAATATGGGGAATCCATAGCTGTAGCATTGGATATGTCCAAATTATTCGACTTGGCCTGGAATTTAATCTTTCTTGGGAAACTTCCGTCATACGGTTTGTTCCCCGATGCAATGGCTATCAACGCTAGTAATTCACAGGGATCTGTCTTGGTCCCAACTTTGTGTCTGCTCCCTATCAACGATCTGTTAGATATGACGTAGTGTCCCGTCCATACTCGAGAGAGAACTACATGGTCCGAATGACTCCGGGAGTAGATTGAGCAAGCAACGTCCTTTTTGCGGGTCTCGAGATAAGTAACCCCTCGGCGCTGAATAGTTGTCACTGCAAAAGATCCGGTGAAATATGCACCACATACACTAAAACCATGATATTGTGCCTTCTTATCCCAGAGCTGTGGCCGAAATGGATTCACGGGCGTGGTAGACATATGCGGTAGGCTATTTGAACGAAGCCGAACGGTCACTCGTCTAACGTTCTTGGTAAAACAGGTAACACGAGGAGGTGAAGTTGGCTATAGCTCAGAAGGGGCAATAATATAGTCTAGCAAGCAGTGCCCGTAATGGATGCGCCTAAAGTAGTCCCGCCGGGGGCGAATAAAACAACTGCCTCTGCGTGGGTAAATGCTGCACCACATGGCTTTACTCCGGTGTCTGTGCTTCTTATCCCAGGTTTCTGGGCAATGATATGTGGTAGGCCGAGGATACGAGGCCTACGTGTACTCGTCAAACGAAAGCTATTTAGCACTGAACACGAGTAGGCAGGGGCGAGGTGACCAGAGGGTTCAAAAGACCATCTCCTCTCGAATTAAGGCGTTGGTCTCTGCCAGGCAGTGGTTAAAAGCCGCTTACTGGCTAGCGAGTGTTGAAGAGTAGCATTGTTACAATCCTTCACATTCGACGGGTGAGCTGCGTTTCAGCTCGGGCACTGACCATGTATAGCCAGTAGGGACCTGAATAGGGTCCCGCTCCTACCAGTGGGGTTCAGGGAATTCCCTCCTCGGACATACTGACAGGTAGGATTCATCCTACCGCGCTGATTGGACGTGATCCCAATTCCTCGCCCGTGGTGGTCGTGCGGTAGAGTCCTCCGGACAGGTACTTCACGTAAAACTAGCACTTGGACATCTGTCCCCCGTCCATAGCTTTTCATATGATCAAGGTCATGGCCATAAAAATATTTCGAGGGGACATTTGTGGGTTCAAAATATCATATTTAAAGGTCGTTTTTAATTCGACTAATATATTTAAAAAAGCTATAATCTTATATTTTATCATGAAATAAAAAATGCAATAAATGCAGATCTGGGAAGAATTTTTAAATTAGAATCTGATAAACCAGTAGATTTTAATGTAACCATAATAAACCTCAAGATTGTATTTTCTCCAGTAAGACGCACCCGACAATCCCTAATAATATGCAGGGCCGGATTAACACTATGAGGGGCCCTAAACACAACAGATTTTGGGGGCCCCTCCCCCCTTTTTTTAATTACTCTTTATTCATAGAATAAAATAATTTGTAGAGTAATATAATGCTCTAAATCGTGGAGAAGGTTATTGCCAGGAAAATAAGTACATAAATGAATATTTACACTATTAGTACGTCTTCTTAATTTGACATAATATACAATGCGTAACTACATTTATCACTTTTACAATTGCACTTTTGGAAACTTATCCGCTGAATGATTCGCTTATATCTAACTGACTTAGAACAATCCTTTCCTGCACTTTCTAGCCGCAAAATCTTTTATCAGGTCATCAAAGCTGATTCGACGCAATACATCAGCTTCCATGCACAGTAGTGCAAGCGAGTCTAACCTATCCTGTCGCATATTTGTCCTCAAAGGGTTTTCAATGCGTTTTAACTTGCCACTGCATTGCACTTCCAAGATGAAGAGTAAGAGTAGTTATAAGCGCGAATTATTCGCCTTTAATACAAAATCAACTAGTTCTTGACTACTTTTAGATATTACCAGTTGTTAGGCATACGCAAACCTTTATATTCCAGTAATTTCTTTACTTCGTTATTTTTTCCCAGAAAAATTGTCTTTATTAGTTTTTTAATTTTTAATTTTTACAATTTCCGCGGGGCCCCCAAAATGTCGGGGCCCTAAGCTATAGCTTAGTCAAGCTTATGCTATAATCCAGCACTGATAATATGATGATCACAGGTACGACTATTCTTATAAAGTCCTCCATATCCATGCTCGGTATCACCACCAACAGCACCCTCTTATGGGCCGATCATGTGAGGTCCATAGCGAAAACGGCTTTACGGTCAAAGAACATTAGTTTTATAAATTCGTTATTTGAAAGTTAAGGAAAAATAATATTTTCTACTTGACTTTGAAAGTATATTCTAACTTGAGATTGTCGCTAAACAATGGCAAGTATTTGTTGTGGAACAGGAAATGAAAACAACGTATTAAGATATGAAATCTACTATGAAAATATCAGATCGTGCATCGTATAATCTAATATACAAACTTATTCTAACGTTTTATATTTAAAACATAACTATTCAACTTTAAATCACATTTATTCATTTTGATTTTATATATAAAGGTAGGTATAGTTAAGAAAATTCATTTATTCACAGTTTTATGTTTAGACAACGAGTAATGTACAAATGTTCTTGAGTTTTACTTCACAAACATGTATCACAAGAATATGAGAGAGTTCGTGATCATCAAGCAGGCGGCAACCATTGCTATACAGAAATTTCTTGTATTTGAACTCTTTTTTTAACGTTGGAAGTAGTTGTTATGCTCGAAATTCTTACTGGTGGTAACGGTTTTTCCCCTTTTGTAAGATCAGGATGTTCCAGTTTTTTCGATACTGCATGTTTCGAATTTGATGATGCGGTGTTAGTTTTCTTTGTTTTGCCACGTGAGTGATTTGAAGATTTATTTGACAGTAATTCATTTTGCGGCACTGCAATTGTTTCTGATGTTGATGAATTGTTCAACGGTACAGAATAATCTCTAGCTTGTCTTTGCCTATCTCGCTGATAATATATGCCTGCATATATGAGCATATTGAGAACTAGGAGAAGACATCCCACACCGACAGTTAAAGCTAGAGCAGCTGTGTAACTGTAATAATTCCGGGTTGCGAGTTGTTGTAGAAACTCTTCACCTTCTTCGATACTATCTGAAAATATAAATTAAACCTTAGAAACCAATCACAAATATTAGAATCTATGCGTGATTACTTAACTAGAAGTGGAAAGAGTCTAGTATGCAATTCTTTGTTGTTTGGGATTATTATTTCTTATTGAGGAAAATTGAATTGAATAGCTCTTGTCCGCGCTTCGCCCGCAGAATACCAATAGGAAGAGTTAAGACGTCGGCTCTGCGGTAACGTTGTCATTCCCAAGTTTCAAGACTTGATGCATATTTCAGAATGAGTAGAAACACCCTTTGCAAATTCATAATATACGGTAAGCAATTAGAAAGGCTGGGTACAAATTCGAATGACATGTTACAGTAATCAGACAGTCTTTGCTCTTTACGTAGATAGAGTTAGATATAAATTCTCGGGAAATAGGTCACACTTATCCTTTATATTTTCTCGTCTTTACGTACGTTTCGTTTCGGTCTCACGACCATCATCAGAAGAGCTATTATGTCTAAAACTGAATTACTTAAAACTAATTGTATTACACAAAGCGTCCTTATCGCACCAATCTCAATTAAAAAGCCCACGTCGCCGAAACGAACAGGAACACGAATAATCGAAATTGTAACACATCAATGTTATAACTATAATATATCAAGAATCCATTGCTAAGCAGTACTCTTAATAAATGCAATTTGATGTCAACAAAGTCTATGAACGACTACAAACGAGAACATTAGGTTCAAGCATCCATTTTCAATCAGATGTTAGATTTACGAGCTAATAGAAAAAGGTTTGTCAGTTATTGGATATATACTATTGACATTCTACCTAAAATATAATTTTAACATTATAAAGATGCATGTAGGAATTTGCAAGAGTTTTAATCAATTAAGCTAGTATAAATCTGACTTAGTGTCTGAATATCTGTCCTATGACTTACAGATTTGGAGTCACGTTTTATGTGAATCATCTCCAGAATAGACCTTTTATAATAATTGGTTTCCTTAGTTAAAATATCAACATTATCGTAATCGAATTGATGGTTATAATCAAAGCAGTGTTTAGCAAGGGCGGTGGAGTTTTCTAAGTTAGATAGAGTTAATAGGAAACTATGGATTTGAATCACTACATTACCATTAAAGGAATTTTAAAACACTTTGGTTTATACTCACTTAGATCTATCTGATTGATGATTTCATCAGATGTACTACTTTGGATGCATTCTGTTCCACTACTGCTCGAAATATGAGAATCTGTCATGGGTGCTGGGAACAATGGTGGAGGTAAATTAGACAGAGATTCAGCTCGAACAACACCTGTGGAAACATGGTAAGTTAGTAATGTGACCACAATAAGTCCCTTGAAGTAGAACTCATGATTTAGAAGAATATAATTTTGTGACATATTTTGTCTAAACATCTGAGATAATACATTCTGAGCATTTTCCTTCCGGAAAAACCTCTCGGAAGTGAAGAGAAGGTGTTCGGTATACCAAATTTTATCCATATTTGAGGTTTATACAGTATAATATTTCTTTCTTTCACAAAAATTTGAAATAAAATATTTATTGCTTGGTTTTTTATCACTTACATATTAACAAAGACGTTACTAGTTTCGGTAATACCACACCATTCAGAGGTAGTCTGGCATAGAATCACATAACATCCAGCTGGTTGATGATCAAGGTGGTATATATACGAAAAATAGTCCGGAAAGACCTATGCCCCAAATGACTCAGACCTTTTAGTCTGACATTTCTGCTGAAAGTCTGGAGAAGGTATTGAGTGAAACATTAGGAGTGGCGCTCTAAACGCTCATGTCCTTTAATCAATCAATCAATCAAAACGGGGGCGGATTGAGTCCATTGTGTGCATCATTATACAAGAAACATTCCAGCAGGCCTAAGACAGTGTAGAAGGTTATGATTTTGCATGAACTCATATCTCTTATGGCTTTAAGCGGCAAATCTGTGCTGCCGAGGTGTTCTAGCCTAAGAGAAGCTAGCGCTGGACATTCTCCTAGGATGTGAGAAATAGTTTCGTCCACCTCTACACATCTACTACCATCTGGGTCTTCAGCAATGCCCATTGTGTGTATACTTTTATTCAGATGACTAGTTCTCTCCTGCTCATAGAGAATAGGGTTTTAGAGAGCTTAGGTGAGAACTCCCTAATGTGGAGCTTCTCCTGCCTCATGCCGGGGCCACGCCAGACCGAGAACCACTATCTATCCAGTAGCTCCTTGAGAGCATAGAGCCCGGAGGTCGATGAAATTCCGATCGTTGAATTGGGGCCAGGGGTGCTCAAGGAACCCCGTTAGTTCAATTCATCGGTCACTCCATTTCCCTTCACGCCAGATTGGGCGGGAACCCATACTAGCTAGAATTTGTTCGTTCTGGCTAATTCAGTCAGAGTTTCCCTACACTCCACGACAAGCCTAGAAGTCACTCTGTGGATGCTAAGTGTGCCCAGTGTCACTCGGCTGTCAGTGCAGATGTAAATCTGCCTACCCCGGTAGTTTAATCTAAGGTTTTCCAGGGCATAGGTCCGTATTGCACAGACCGGAAAACCGGTTGCGTGGGCACCTAGAGGAACTGAAATCTTCCTTCTGGGTGTACACGAGTAGACTCCGGCTCTGCTGGACTCGTCAGTCTTAGACCTTTCCGTGAACCACAGAGGAATCCTTGTGTCATGGCCTCTGTGTTATGAGAGCGACTGGTGTTTGAAACCTGACAGCAGGCGCTATCGCATCCCGCTTCAGTCGGAGCATTGAGCAGTTCTTGGCTGCGCAATTCCAAATTTTGCCATTACCGCGAGGAACAGACGCAACGACCCACTGGCGCAGACCAGCCAGCTGATACACTGTACCTGCGGCCACTGTTGTGATATGGAGCTTTAGAGGGACGATTCACATCAGAACCTCCAGAGCCTTGGTGAGGGCAGTCCTCATAGCCTCCGTTATCTACACGCAGGCAAGTCGTTGAAGCCTTGTCCAGCGTCAGACGGAATAGAACCGTTTCTGTCTCCGGCCACCACATGACGGTTTCATAGGTTATTATTGGGCGGATCATGGCAGTGTAGATCCAGTGCAGAACCTGTGGCCGTAGACTCCATGTGTTCGCGAAGGCTCTCCTGTATGCCCAGTATGATGCAACGGCCTTCTTCACCTGGGTTTCCTGGTGTATTTTCCAGCTCAGCTTAGCATCGAGGATAACTCCAAGGTATTGAGCCTATCATGTGCAGGGACCTTCCTAACAGACGAATGTCTGGTAGGGTTTTCCGTTTCCTCGTGAAAATAACCACTTCGGTCTTTTCAGGATTCGCCCTGAGTCCTTCGACCTGACACCAGTGAGCCACGATGGCAAGTGCAGTGTTCTGAGGCTTGCACAAAGTGTCTTCCGGGGGTCACAGCTGCCAAGTCGTCTGCGTAGGCTTGGGCGTAAAACCCAGTCTCATTCAGCTCGAATAACAAGCTGTCCACCACAAGGAAATTGTCTTTTATCAGCGCACGAATATGCACATTCTGCTTGATCTCAATACCAAAAAGTCTATGGGGTCAGACGGAATTACACCTGTCGTTCTCAAGGATGCTTGGAGTTATTCGTCATACTTACGAGTTCATTGACCTCTCTAGAATATAGTAGAGAGGTGGGAGATCTCTCCCTTTTCTATAGATATTTCCACAATCGGTTTTCATCAGACATCTCGTCTGTTGTTACACCACGAGAGATACCAGATAGATGGACTAGACTAGCTCAAACTAGTCACCCCTTTATTGTCTAGCTCTCGAGCTGCCGAACTTCATACCAGACATCATATTGTTTATCGAACAGCGAAGTTGTGGAACTCTTTACCTAATGAGGTCTTTCTCTATGACTATAACCTCCAAACCTTCAAGAAAACTCGAATGCCTCTCCCAACATTCCACCAATGGCTCACCCGATGTTCCTCAAACATCATAGGTTTCCCTCTCGTGTAGTCAATCAAATACAAGAGAAAAAAATTTGGGAAAATATTCGTTTTGTGTTTCTTGCGTTAAATGTACAGGAGCACCTGTACCATTGTCTTATTCTCTTGAGATTTTTGACGTGACAACGTCTTATAATTCGATGGAGCCGGCTGCACGCACGAGAAAACATGACTCATGAGGCGTTCCATTTAAGCATGCGGCGTTACCGCATGAATGTTGTGTCAATTGTTTATAGCAACGATAATTGCGGCGATAAAGGTAATGATTCTTTCGATATTAAATATATGTTCAGTGATATATTGTCGAATATTCGTGCTTTCATCATTAAACTAAATAGCATCGGTCCGCTAGTGCAGCGATTGTAGGTTATGCTATAATTGACAAAACTATAACAATAAGTTAACAGAACTATTTCACGATGAGTAAAAAATCAATTGCTTTACTATTCGATCGAAATAATTATCGAGCGTAGCTATGATTTCAAAAAATTAAAACATAAATGTTAAATCTTCCACATATCATAACAACGTGTCTGAAATGACTGGTTGGACCAGCCAGCCGTCCATTCCATCAGTATTTTCTTATGACGTTGTCACGTTCAACTATCGTCAGTAAACCAACTTTATAGACAACCGATTTTTTGTGTGGATAGTGATTTTTGAAAACTGATTCACGATTGTGAAACAACAGTTGATTTGCTTAAAGAAAGATGTAGATGGCTGTCGCCATAGGGCATCATTTCTGAGAAAACTAGGTTCTAAGGTAATGCTGCAAATGTATGAACTACAATAATTTGTCAATTTCACTCTATTAATCTAGTAGGCACCTGTCCAACGTTAGTATTGCATAAAAACATTAGATTCTTTGGCGATGAAATTCGCCATTCTTGTACAATGCTGCGACATAATTTATTTAAAAAAAATGAAATTACTGATATGTTAGTTTACGCCAACAATGTTTTAATGCAAACGCTGCGGCAAGGAGTTTATCCTAATCGTAGATAGCCGAACCGAAAATTGTCTGTTTAGCAGATTGAGGGAAACGAAGTTTTCGCCCAAAGAAACGGTATGAGTATTTCGAACTGTTCGGCAAGAGAAAGCGTTATTAAATCATGTTGAAGATGACCTAACAACTCAAAGATAATTTGAGCCCGGGGGGAAATAACAAGTTCCAACTTACGGGCCTCTTCGCCCACATTTACTTATACAATTAATAAAAGCTTAGTCTTCAAGCTGTTTATACATTTTGATCAAAATTCATGATATATATCCAGATTATCCGATTTTCGATTAATTATTTCACTCGTCAATTCTTCGGAAACATCGGCATAATATTTTTCACGAAACTTGCAGCAGACATTTGCAAATTTTTCTATAGGTGCTCAGAGGCACGTGCCCCTCTGACAAAACAAGTGTCGGGGGGAATCCCTCCCCATAAGCGTGACAAGTTTCGCCTCTGTCTGTTTCCAATTGATTTTAATTAACTTCCCGATGAGCTAGAGACTTGAAACTTTAAACATAGCTCAGAACTTGATGCCACATACTCCAACTATACCTGCATAATATTGAGGCTCCCTTTCGTGAAAATGGTGATGTCTCATACTGACATCGTCTCCGGGCTGATGAAGCTGTGGAATTAAGTTCAGCCAAACTGCCATTTTGTGTCCTCGGTAATGACTCCTCATTTTTGGCTTTGATGCTGGAAAGAAATGTTTATCATAATCATGATCATCACTTATGATATCAAATTAACACCCAAAACACTAATGCTGGGGCAGATTGCATTATAAAAGTATCAACATTCAGATAAAGGTGACTTTTTTATTCATTCATATCTAGGTTCAAGATAAAATATAAGAATATTAATCAATGCTTGGAGTTTTCACCACATTTTTATTAGTTCGCTTTATTGTCTGTGTGTATGCAATTGTTTCAAAACAGCTCTCTTTCTTCTGTTTGTTTGCAATTGATTTTAAACGAACTTTCCGATGAGGTTTTGAATAAACAAGGGTTCCGAACAATACTCTCTATAACACAAGCCAGAGGCTATGTTGCTTTGCTGTTGAGCACTTATAATAGAAAACATTTTGTATCCAATTTTTCTTATTTCAAAATAATTGACTCTATGAAACTAAACAATAATTCGTGATTTATCTTTGATACAGGACAAATATGTACAACCTTTTCAAATATTAATTAACACTTACAATCATAAACCCAAATGGCAATTAACGTATTTTTTCTTGTGGTACAATAAAAAATGGTCCTGTTCACTATTTTATTGCTAAACGATGACATCGCAGCAGCGCCAGAAAACCGAATCAGTTTCGTCGGTCGGTAAGTAGCTTCAGGTTCCCCAAATAATTTTAATAATCCGAGAGATTATTACTTTTGAGTTCCTAGAAATAATTCATTTTAATTCGAAATGAACTTTTATGAATTATTATATCTTGATAGAATATACGAGATGTCAGACAGGCCTAGCGATGTTCTGTCTCGTAATTCGATATCTCCTTTCCGGAGCACTGACATCTGGGCCAGCAAGAAAGTATGCTTATCAACGTAAGCACAGCACGAGGCCAGTGGAACTTTTTCCCCGAGTCAGGGGGAATGCACGTGGAGTTAAAAAGAACCTTCACGGTCTGTTATTGAGGCTAGTCGTTTTTCTATAGGTCGCTTTAACAACGTATGGATGGGGTCTGCCCCCGGTGCTATGAATTAAATATATTTTTCAAGCTTTGCGCGTGTGGTACTTTTAGAAAAAAGGAGATCACCACCTATTCGCTCGGTAAGCAAAACTTCTTGTCCAGCCAGCCTTTACTCCTTGAAGGAATAATTCATTGTTTGCATCAATTCAAGTCATACATATTTTACCTATATTCCACACTGAAAGTAATTAAAATATTTTTAATTTCTTCTTCATTGTTGTTGAGATAAGTTAGCTATAAGTAATTTTCTAGTCAAGGCAAGTAGAATTTAACCCATTTTAATTTTTTCTCCTAATATCTTATTTTTTTGAAATCAATTAATATCCTATTTGTCAATATTGAAGCAAATCAAATCAAGTAATTAGATAGAGATTGAAATAATTTATCAAGTTATGTTCATATAAGTGTGTTAGTCAAGGAAGCAATTCTTCAAATTCAATGGACTCCAAAAGAGCGCAACCTACGTTAAATTTTGCTTGTAGTATTATTAAACAAAGAAACCAGTAGCTGTAGGTAGCTTGCGTAGGGGTAGTTTGGAGCATCGAATTGGCTCATAGTTAGAAATGTGTAGCAAAATTAAACGTAGTACTTGTGCAACAGGAGTAATTTATTCCTAGGGGTAAAGCAGCGGTGGATTTGTGCGGGTTTTTCGGAAAGTGTTAGCTCTCTTAAAATTATTTTGTGACAGTTCCATAACACCCATAACTTAATCCGAAGTAGAACTTGAGTGTGTAAATTCTCCGTGCCATATTTCGATAAGGGATTGGAGAGGAAGTTGAGATATTAGACCAACAGGGTAAGTCCATTTCGATTGCCAGAGCACAATTGTTATATTCACTTCAGCCTCGTAGTCGGGAAAATAATCTAATGTGGTTATTTAACCTTTAGATCATGCTCTACGCGCTCATTTCATTTTGTTGATGTTTATGGTTTTTCCAGTCATTCAGGCAAGTTTGAGTATTCATTTGTAATTCCGCTTATCGGAGATCACTTAGCGGGGAGAGAGAGAGAGGCACTGTAACATTGTAAATAATGCTCTGGAGCGTTCTGACCATTTATATCACCCTAGAGCATTATGGATCTATAAAGCACTACCATAGCTGTTTGCTTTTATAACGCAAACTTGTCTCGGCCGGTTTATCAGTCTTTAACAAAACTTTTTCAGAAAGATTCTCTTCTTGGAACATTTTCAAAACAGCTGAATGACTCAGCTGTATTGATAATAACAAAACAATATATTGCATGATTACTGCCGTTATTGTCATATACTAGGTATTCCCTTCAGTATCAAATAACCCTCTGTACTTTTATAGAATTCATAGATGACAAATTAATCAATAGTACCTGAATGTCGAACTTGTTTTTAACTGAAACTCCTAGTTTTCGAATTAAATAATAAACTTTGAAGACACCACGGGTGTTACAAGGATAATAAATCTTTAGATCACGTACATTCCCTCGCCCAGAGGCTATTGGGAAGTACACTGCCGACATCGGGATGATATTATCCTAATTAACCCCTTGATATATATAATAACTATATCTTACATGATTAATCATTCAACGAGGAACCGAGAAACGTTCAATGACAATGAAACCATGAGTGAAGAGCAAAATTTCTATTAGCGATTAAATATAAATGTAATCCCTTTGAAGCAAAAGTGACACTCCAGTCCCTGAAAATGAAGACTGAAGTGGCACTTTTTGCCCCGGGAGTGCAAAAATGTAAAATATAATAGTGTATTAGGTGTTCAATCCATAGAATACGAGAAATTCTTATCAGATTCATAGAACTATTGAATATCTAGAAATGTAAAAGAATAGAATAGCATATAATATATTATCCAATTAACATAGAGAAACAAATTTCATCTATTTCATGATTCTAGGTAAATGTATAACTTCCTTTGTAAATTACTTCAGTATTTTTGTTCTCAAACTGACACCACCAAATGAGAGATGAGCGCATCTCATATGTAAACGGCATATTGCATTTCCAAGTCTATTAAACTGTCTAGACTATGTATGAAGTTTTGCAATTAACGCTGTAACTGCGTACTCCAGGGGAAACTATACGAAGGAGTCTGCTGATTCGTCCGTGGTTGTTGAAAAGTTATAACTTTAGATTGAAATGATGAATCAAATAGAAAAAAACGTACCATTTGGAGCTAAACGATTTAAATATAAATAAGGAAAGTTGCCTCCTGTTATCCAGTTGATAACATATTCTGAAGATGTGTGGTGCTATTATTGTTACCAACGGAAAAATTTTCCTTTAATTTAGTGGTATTTAGTAGAAATGTTCGAGATATTTCAGCTATCGATTATTAGTAATCGACATATTCCAATAATCTTCTAATTTAGTGGTTATAGTAATCGTTGCTACCTAACTTTGGAATTTGGATAGCTAGCATTACATATTCATGTTTTAGTATAGTAGTTCTTCACTACACATAATTCATTGGCTTCACATGTGCCACGTATAAGAGGCAAGTAACAAGTTTTTAATTTAATTGCAAATAGGTCAAACTGTCTTTAGCCGCGTCATGATTTACGATATTGACTGTAATCCAACTATCGTCAAAGCTTTACGTTTATTATTTCGACATACTTTATGATCGTATTTTGAATCATTGATGTTGTATATAGCAAAATAATTCCTACAGCTACGTTTGCAAATTGTGTCATAAAATAAAATATCCTATGTCTTTGATATTTGTCCTTTTCTTTTACTTCCGCAATTTTACTTTTAGTAGTTATACAGGGTGTAAATGAATAATTACGAAAAAATTCAGGGGGTGATTCCTTGTTGAAAAATAAGATGGGTCTTTCATATAAAAAAAATCATTTGACCCCCTCATGTTAAGATACAGCCCTTTAAATGGGGCGCCAAAAAAGGAGTTTTTTATTTTTATCTTCTAAATCCAAAAAGTTACAAGAATAAAATTAAGCACACATTATTTGCTATTAAGAAGGCATCCAATAACTGAGTTGCTGGTTTCCCACTATGTTTGTAAGGAGTAGAAATAACCACCCCTGAAACTTGTTTTTCTCTTAGCTTTTTCTTTTATGTGTATATTGCCAATCAAATCTTAGGTAGCTTGTTAAATTCTGAACAAAAAAGGTCTCTTGTGATTTTTTCGAAAAATTGAAGATTTCTGGGAAAAAAAATAATTTACTTACAAGTACATGGCACGATTCTCATAGTGTGGAATTTTAATTAAACTTTGATTTACCTAGTAGGCGGCTGTCATGTTGACATATTTTGTTAAGACAACTAAATTATTTTTAGTATGTGCAATAATAAGTTAAAATCATTGTTAATTGTCTTACACTGTTATCATTTTGAGGCCCTTTTGTAAAGAATTTCAGTAAAATGGAAGTGTAAATTTTTAATTGGCAATATACACATAAGAGAAAAAGTTAAGTGAAAAACAAGTTTTAGGGGTGGTTATTTCTATCCCTTACAAACATAGTGGAAAACCAGCAACTCAGTTATTGGATGCCTTCTTAATAGCAAATAATGTGTGTTTAATTTTATTTTTGTAACTTTTTGGATTTAGAAGATGAAAATAAAAATTTACTTTTTTGGCGCCCCATTTAAAGGGCTGTGTCTTAACATTAGGGGTCAAATTATTTTTTTCGTATGAAGGACCCACCTTATTTTTCAACAAGGAATCACCCCCTGAATTTTGTCGCAGTTATTTATTAACACCCTGTATACAGGGTGTTGCAGAATGATGTACGTTCCTTCAAACAGGGTTTTCAAAATGTAATTTCAAGGGCAACTCACATATAAAATTTTTCAATTTGGGGCCTCCCTGTGGAGTTATTCCCATATACAAAGTTAGTTGAAAACACAATTTTATTTAAAAACGGCAAAACTTTAAATCAACTTTGGTGTGTGGACCCATTAATCAAATACCGTTTTAGGTAAAATACTTGTTGGTACCTGTCATCTACAGGCTGTTCAATCAGTGTGTTAGAACTTATTTATGGATCGACTAATTTTGAAACAAAAAATCCACATATGTAGACAAATCCTTCCATAAACGTTTTAGTATAAAAGCCATTATCGAGAAAAAAAATAGAACTCATTTCAATAACCCCCTTTTGAACGCCACATCAAATTGATTAGTAGGCCGCTGTCACATTATTCTTATTACACATAATGTAGGGTAAGCATGAAATCAAAAGACTTGTTTAAGTTCACATGAGCGTATTTACTAATGCAGAATATGCAGAAATGCATTTCATATACGCCGAATGCCTGGGAAAGCAGCCAGAAGATTGTATTATTTTGCACCATAATGGCTCTATGATTGGTCTACATTAATAATGATTCTTGACGCAGGTATGAACTATATATAAAATTCTCGGGAAATAGATCACACTAACACACATGCTTATTATTATCCAAAGACGTATACGTCTTCTGATGATGGTCGTGAGACCGAAACGTACGTAAAGACGAAAATAATAGCATATGTGTTAGTGTGACCTATTTCCCGAAAATTTTATCTATAACTGGTCTATATGTGGGGATTTTTTGTTACAATATTAGTCGATCCAGGAAAAAGTTCTAAGAGAATATTTAAGGATGGGTTGCTGATGGAACACCCTTCAGATTACAGGTGTCAATAAGTACCTAGAAACCGCAGTTGATTAGTGGGGTTCATATAACAAAATTTCAAATTATAAAGCTTCGCTGTTTTTAAGAAAATTGGTGAAATTCACTCTGTATATGGGAATTAACTCCGAAAGGAGGTCACAACTTGAAAAATGTTATATGAAACACCTCCTAAAATTACTGTTTGAACAGCCTGTTCGGAAAACACATCATTCTGAAACACCCTGTATATTGTACCCACCACTAGTTGTGCCCTGTCGTGTACGACCGAGAGAATAATCTAAAATAAATTACTAATCTAGTCGAATGCCGAATCGTCGTGGACATGTGATATCGAGATATTTCAATAACAGACTAAATCGATTCTTATATCTCGATTATTCCCATCAGTATTCTTATTCACAATCTATTATTTAATAAAACGATATCGTTATTCAACTAAACTGAAACTTACTTATACTGAGATAGTATTGTGTTCCTATTTCGTAAGGCTCCCAAGTGAGACTCTTGTAACGAGTTCTTTCCTTGAACGTTCCATAATCTGGAATATCTTTATAAATTCCTGGACCATTTGGATCTCCACATTTCACGAAGTTACTGATAAAGTTGAGCAACGCTTCTGATACCCCCATATCTTGTCGAGAGAAGTTCTGCGCAAAAAACGGGTAGCCGCCGACTAAAGGCATTCCTAATATGTAGATCAAATCTTCGCCTCGAACGCTTCCCAGTCTCTGCAAGAGGAAACAAGCAATTATCTCATTGCAGACCACATTTCTAGCTAAAGAGAGTACAAACAATTTATTACTATACAGTTTTTTGAGTATTCGTTGCATTTTTATTGAAATATACATTGTTTGTGGTTTGCCGCTAAACAACTTCCTATGATAATGTTTTGGCTGTTGACATTTATGGGCTATGAGCTCAAAACTAAATTGCGAATTGTATTCGAAAATACTCAATTCTTCAATGCAGGTGTTTTGAAATATTTCATATTCTTCAGACTTCGACATCAACAAAACATGAATTTGAACAGCTTCATTATTTCAACTCGAACCGATTGAAATAATAGTAATGATCATATTAATAATTTAATAACATATCATTCAATATTGGAATTATCAAATTATTAGTTTCAAATTAATATGAAACAATGCGCTCTGAAATGTCAGGATAGACTCTCATATTGTTGGTGTTTGTTTATATGAATTTCGTGCTGGCAATTCAAATTAATTCAAATTAGATAATATAATGTGAATAAAATACAAATTCACGCTTGGATAACAACATAACAATATAAAATGGAAAGTTCAAGCACACAGAGGCATCCTTGGTATACTCAGAATGAGTTAATAGCTTATTCTTAACATTCAACCAAAGTCGTTTCTGTTAGAGGTCACCTCAATCACGTGATGCCTGTGTCACTTGCCCTACTCGGGCCTATAGAATCGGCGTGCCGAATACCAAACGGAATTCAGTCAGCACAGAGAATTCCTTATGAGATTCAATCGATGAGATGAATATATTCGCTCTAATTACAGTAAAAATAAAGAGCTAATTGAATTCATTATAGTCCAGGCTATGAACCGAAAAAAAAAGCTAAGTTCGAATCGAAATTTTTTTTTTTTGCATTAGCTTCAGGACGTTTTCAGGATCATTTATACACCTTAAAACCTCTTGCGAACCCCAACCTCACCCATTGGAGGCGAAAATGGCCCGAAATCTCCAAGTCTTGAATTGTAGTTTCTACAAAAAAAGGTAGTTTGGCATTTCGAGTGTAGCCAGATTTACTTGCAATCCATCGTAGGGGTGGTGAAATCGACGAAATAGGCCAATTTTGCACCCCTATATGTTATTTTGCAATTTACGTGTTTTAGGCATTTCGAATGCAGCAAGTAGGTTTTTTGGGTCGCTGAATACGATTCCGAAGCCAGATTTTCTCAAATATCATCTTAGGGGTGAAAAATTCACAAAAATGGCTAATTTGACACGCTTCTAAATTTTTATTATTTTTGCATTTTAAAATTACTTCGGAGTAAATTTGGCTTTGGAATCGTATTCAGTAACCCAAAAAGTCTCCTTGGTGCATTCGAAATGCCTAAAACACGTAAATTGCAAAATAACATATCAGGGGTGCGAAATTGGCCAATTTTGTCGATTTGACCACCCCTACGATGGATTGCAAGTGAATCTGGCTACGGATTCGTGTTCAGCCACCCAAAAAACCTTCTAGGTGCACTCGAAATGCCAAAATACCTTTTTTTGTAGAAAATACGATTCAAGACTTGGAGATTTCGGGCCATTTTCGCCCCCAATGGGTGGGGTTGGGGTTCCCAAGAGGTTTCAAGGTGTATGAATGATCCTGAGAACCTCCTGAAGCTAATGCAAAAAAAAATTTTTGGTTCGAACTTACATGTTTTTTTTATTATAGCTAAAATCCCAGTTCACAGCCTGGACTATTAGCCCTGCAAACAATTTTAACAAATGTATACTTTAAGAGATTGTGAGTGACAGTTTAAAATAGCGTATAGCGAACTATTTGTTTTCAGATGTTAGGTTGTATTAGACTCGATGTTAGATGCCCATGAGGTAAGTACAGTGGTTTGTTTTATAAACAGTTTCATAGTTAGATTTAGGTGATAATAAACTATAAAAGAGTTCATACTGTCTATACACTATAACACTAATCCACTAAAAATACTGTTAAAGTACTGAGAACCTTTCGGCTAACAAGTGGCCATCATCAGAGTAAACTGAATTACATATCAAAATGTGCTTGTTCAAATACTATTTGTGGATAATAATAATAATTATTAGAAATTAAAATGTGCCTGTTCAAATACTATTTGGGGATAATAATTATTATTATCATCCTAAATAGTATTTAAGCAGGCTCCTAATGACTCCTACTTTAGTTTACTCTGATGATGGCTATTTGGTAGCCGAAAGTTCCTCAGTACAGTATATTTAGAGAAGAAGGCAAGAATAAAGTAAGTCGTGTTGCCTATCTTACGAATCGGACGTATAGAAAATGAGAGATTCGCCTCGACAGTTAGACGTTTTAACCATGTACATGAAAAAATGGTTTCAATGCGTGAAGTATAGGACCGAGGCTATCGGCGACGGCAAACTGCGTCATATACATATACAAATTAGTAGTCTTGCATCAGATTTTGTATAATATGATAATTGCATGAGAGACGAAGACAACATTCTGGCAGAATTCTTGATCGGTAACTATGTACTTGATATTTGCCTCGAAAGTCAGACGTTTTAACACGTTTACACCGCAACATAGTTTAAACACTTGGCACTTGACGGACGGCCGAGGAAGTCAGCCATTGTGAATATTCAATATGTGTGTACAAGAGATAGTGCTGGAACCTGACTTCAATAGCGAGCGATTGCCTGGTATAAATAAGAAGAAAGATTTGGAGCTAAAGCGTCAAGAAGCTGAAAATTTATGTATATATTTATTATTTTATCGAACCATTGCACGATTGGAAATCTATGTTTGTTTGATATAATTTTTTTAATTAAATGTTTATTTTACTTAAATGTTTAGTGGACAATCATTATATCGAAGATATTATAATAATAGATGTCCCACTAATAGATGCTCGGAATTATTAGCTTCTAATGTTACTGTTATCATCTAGACTAGATAGACCTGACCGTTGTTATTTGGCAAAAACCAACAAGAAATGAATATTCATTCATTTCTTAACTGTTACATTAACTATTTTGTGTCATTTCTATCTTTAACAATGGTGACTAGCGTGCTATTAATCAGTTTGGTTGAATAATTTTTTTGTGAATTATTTTAGATTCATTTGAAAACTTTGATTTTAAGTGTATTCGTGGGTTATTAGACCGTATTTTTGGTTCGATGGGCCCTAGGCTCATCTACCTTCTGGGGCCCCTCGCAGGATTAGGAAGAAAATATTAAAGCGGGGAAAAACTTGGATTCAGAAATAGAACATAAAAACAATAACAATAAGTAGTACTGTCGAAAACCAACATTTATATCATTTTGTCAACATAAAATAGATATAAATGAGTAAAATATTAGAATCAACAAAGAACTCAACAAAATACTAAAAAACGGTTTTGATAGAGAAAAAAATTGAAAACCAATTACTAACCTAAAGCGAATTAATTCAGAATATTTAAGTTTTTCTTTTGCGCATTTTTATTTCCGTAAATTGTTTATACTTTCATTAGAACCTATGTTTTCTAGTACCTCATTTTCCACGTTAAGAAGGACCAAAGATGATAAGTTATCTTGGTTCAAAGATTTTATAAGATATGATTTTACCCTTTTAGAGTGGAAAATGATCGTTCACCTGACGCGTTACTTATTAGTGAACAGTGTTAATTTCGATTAAAAACTCAAACATTTTTCATGATATAAAAATGTTTCTACTGGTTTTCCATCCGGTAAAACCTATCTCACGATTAAAGTAAGTTGGTGGACAATATGAGAAATGTCGCGAGTCGAGTCAACAATTTAGTCGAGTCAAATAGGTATTTCATTACGTAAATCGAACGATATGGACCGATTTTGATGAAACAAAGTGCATTCGATGCCGGATGAAAAAAGCTTACCGGTTAGTTTTTTGTGCAAATTTGTTATTATTTTTTTAACCGAAAAATCGACCATTTTCCAAAATTTCATCAAAACTAACCAGAAATCCTGTTAGGGGTTGTGAAGGTTGTTTTTTTATGTTAAATGTTTGAAAATTTGTTAAAAGGGGGTCGTTACTAATTTAAATCAAAAAACAAAATCGAATTCTAATTTCTTAATTTTTTAATTTGAAATAAATTCCCGCTCATCTAAAATTTTTTTCTATCTTCTCTACTCAGTCTTTTTATATTCCACACAGCATCTTTTACATATACTATGGACATATACGTAATAAAAACCGGGCGGGAGTAGCAGGTAGGTATTTTTCTTAAACTATGGAGTCTACAGTATACTATAACACAGCATCTATCATATAATATGATCTCTGTGGCATCCATCGCTTCATAGAGCAGCTGTTTATCTAAACCGGTCCTCCCTCCAATCCCCCCAAAATAAAGACGCAGCAACGTATACGTGGACGACGCTGCTATTGTAATGTAGATACATAATAAATGATCAGCACGTGTCACTTACTGTTGGATGCTGCTGTTGTTCAGATTAGTACAGTTTCTCATTCGTTTTATGTGAAAATTATTTTGTTCTGTGGTTCAGTGAATATTATCAGAAACATTTTTTTAATAATTCAAATACATATTGTTCAATAAATGAAACATTGCCTTAATACAGCATTCACGCTGCAAATTAATAAACGTGTTTTTCGGTTAAAAACATATAACAAATTTGCACAAGAAACTAACCGGTAAGCTTTTTTCTAGACGTCATCCCGAATCGAATGCACTTTGTTTCATCAAAATCGGTCCACATCGTTCGATTTTCGTAAGTCGGCCTGTTTTAATACCTATTTGACTCGACTAATTATAGAAAAGTATTTTGCGGTACGGAAATCTTTTAGGATGTAATTTAGAACTCTTCTCAAGAAAAGAGAAAAGACGACGTTGCACCTTTTTGCTTTCTCGTTCATTAACTCTCATTCCTTTCTTCTTGCGTTTTTCGCTGCCGCTTAAATGTTGTCTAGGGAGTATGGTACTGTTGAAATAGAAGACTCAAAAAAAAATTCAACTCTAAATTTACTATAATATTGCATACAAGTTCAATTAGAAAAAGAATTATGAAGAAATTTTTATAAGAACATTTCATTTACCCACCCACGGAAATAGATATTAATTTTTCAAACTAACAGTTTGAACAAAAAATATTTACTTTTGAAAATTTGAAAAATAATTATGTGATGCCGAAATGCCGTCTATTGGACAGTTATCGCGTTGAATTTGGATTTCGGATCGTAATAATAATGAATAATAATAAATGGTAGCTATGTCGAATAATTTTTGATATTAAATCTTTATTGTTATATAAAAAAAAAAGAAACTGTTGTTTTAAACAGTCACAGTTGGGTCGACCGTGGCCCTAGGCATGGACCTATCGGGCCTACTGGAGAAATATGCCATGGTAGTCCAGTTGTAGGAGGAGATATTGGGGAGCCAAAAAAGACCCACACACTTCGAGGGGGTCTGGATTCCCCCCCTCTCCTCCAGTTATGAAAAACTGTTTTGAAAATCAGTTTTTCGAAACTAGCTTTTATAGATGACGTCGGATCGAAGAAAGTTCAGAATAAAAGTTATAGGAATTATCAAAATGAATAACCCTACACCAATTGCGCATGCGCAAAGAATGTTTCACGGGCCCTAGGGCCCAAAACGAGTCCCAAATTTCAATTTTTTTTTCTCACCCGCATTATACAATAGAATAATGGAACTTATGAGAAAAATTGCCCAGAACTAGGCCTGATTCATGTTTTTTTCTTTGGAAAAAACAAACTAACCGTTTTCGCTAAAAGTGAGGTTAGGTGACAACCACAAAACCTCGAATATCTCTGCAAGTACAAAGCCTACAGAATCGTACTTGGGCTCAAATTGTTTGTAATAAAAAGGCCTACCTTCGATTATATCGATTAGTTGCTTGTAATTAGCTTATGACCAGTTTTTGGCCATTTTAATTTTTTTGACCATTTTATAACTCGATTTTCTCGAAAGCTATAACAGTTATTGAAATGAATTTTTCTTCATAAGAATACATTTTTTTTAACCTACAACTTGAGCCTAAGCACGTTAAAATCGGTCTTATAGATTCTGAGCTATGCTATATTTTTGTTTTTGCACATTACCTCAAAAATTCAGAATCAATCGACACAAACCTTGGTGCATTTTAAAGAAGACACTTTTTTGAGTCGGAGGTTAAAATCTCGAATTACGAGACATCATTTTAGATGGTTTTTTCGACTTTAAAACTCAAATTTTACTCCCGCAAGTTCGCGCATGTACTAAGAGATCATATATATAAAGCGCGGCGTTCAAATTTCTCTCTCGCCGCGTTCGTTTCTATTACTTTATTATATGATAAATGTTGCATCATTAACTTTTTGATTATTTTTATCATCAAGACAACAGTTATTAATAAGATTATATTATTTCATCCAACTTATATTTATTACGCATCAGAACTATTGGAATCGTCTGTTCCTTTTGAACTCGAAATAACGTCATCATCATCAGAATAACCTTTGATTATTTCAATATCTTTTATATGGTCGTAATTAACATCCATTTCGGAGTCAATATTAGTTACAATTATATCTGTTTCTTCCTCAAGTTCAACAGCTTCATCTAACAAATTTGCTTGTGGCTCTTCTACGTTCGAACAAGTTTTTCCTGTACAAGTACCAAATAAGACAGTGCATTTTGATCCTAATTTTTTACACGAGCATCAGCCACTACCTGATTTTTTACATTTACAGGAAATTATTTTCAGTAATGACAGTGGAATGAACTCTTTGGTATTTAAAATAGGAAATAAGCCATTGAGTGTGCGTTTCCATCCCCCATTTTAATGTGTCAATCTCAGTATTACCAAACCAAATATGTAACTGGTAATATAAACTCGGGAAATATGCTGTTGAGCAGCATCGTCGGTTGGTGGAAGAGCTGCTAGATTACACGCTGATTTGGCTGTTATCTTGCGAAATATATATCTCAGATAATCAAGACTAATAGGTGTTTTTAAATTAAGTGAATACATTTTTTTAATTATCTCAGTACCAATTTTTTTTAGATCTTTTTCAAATTTTTCTTAATTTTTTGGACATTTTTCATAAGATTTCGCGACTTCATCCGGTATTAATGAAGGCTTTAAAATTATTTTTTTATGTATAAAAAAAAGAGGTACTATCACAACCGCTGAAAGAGTGTATGACAGCAATAAATTTAATGCTATATACATAATATTATAAAAAAATTTAAGATGAATTTTAATATTAATGATCAATAAATATTATTATTATTATTATTTTTATTATTATTAGTATTATTATTAGTATTATCTTATGTGCAACATTTATCATATAATAAAGTAATAGAAACGAACGCAGCGAGAAAGAAATTTGAACGCCGCGCGTTGTATATGTGATCTCTTAGTACATGCGCGAACTTGGGCGAGTAAAATTTGAGTTTTAAAGTCGAAAAAAACCATCTAAAATGATGTCTCAGAATTCGAGATTTTAACCTTCGACTCAAAAAAGTGTCTTCTTTAAAATGCACCAGGGATTGTGTCGATTGGCTTTGAATTTTTGAGGTTATGTGCGACAACAAAAATATCGCATAACTCAAAATCTATGGAACCGATTTTAACGTGCTTAAGCTCAAATTGTAGGTAAAAAAAATGTATTCTTATGAAGAAAGATTCATCTCAATAACTGTCACAGCTTTCGAGAAAATCGAGTTATAAAATGGCAAAAAACTGGCCATAAACTGATTACAAGTGACTAATCCATATAATCGAAGGTAGGACTTCTTATCACAAACAATGTGAGCCCAAGTACGATCCTCTAGGCCTTGTACTTGCAGAGATATCTAAGGTTTTGTAACTGCCACCTAACCTCAATTTTAGCGAAAACGTTCAACTTGTATTCTTCAAAAGAAAAACTATGAATCAAGCCCAGTAATAAGCAACTTTTCTTATAGGTTTCATTATTCTATCCTATAATGCGGGTGAGAAAAAAATTGTCAAAGTTGGGACTCGTTTTGGGCCCTAGGGCCCGTGAAACACTCTTTCCGCATGCGCAATTGCTGTAGGGTTATTCATTTTGATAATACCTATAACTTTTATAGTAAACTTTTTTCGATCCGACGTCATCTATAAAAGCTAGTTTCGAAAAACTGATTTTCAAAACAGTTTTTCATAACTGGGGGGGAGGGGAGAATCCAGCCTCCCTCAAAATGTGTGGGTCTTTTTTGGCTCCCCAATATATATGTAAATCGACTCTCAGATTTTAAATGGCGAGAAAAAGAATTGTTTCTCCTCCTACAACTGGACTATGGATAGTTCGTGGTGTTCAACAGCAGCAGTAAATTGATTTCATTTATTGTTATATACAAGTGGTTGTGTCATTTTCAATCGTGTGTCGTGCTGTCGTGAGGTTAGAATTTATAGTTTAGGCATTGATTAATTAATCAATGGTTTAGGTAACTAATAATCCAGGCAACTATTCAGAATGTGTTTCCTTTCAAGATACCAAGTACTGAAGGTATATTTCGAATTGTGGTATTAATATATGTTCAGCTCAAATTCAGCAATGCCTAATGCCGTGAATGCATTGCAGAATCGAATGACTTGTCGGCCTGGTTTATCACAAGGACATCAGTATATTCAAATATATGGAGGAATGTGTGACTCCGAGCACATATTTATTCTCCGATTGAACTCAATTAAATCGCAATCTACTACGTAAATTCCATATACGAATTTTTTTATCAAGTGTCACAAATGTTTCAATATTCTAATAGTCGGGTCAAATTAAACGTTAAAAATGTGAAAGCTCGGAATTTTTTCCAAACAGACCAATCAACTTAATTTTTTTTGCAAATCGATACTGAACGATATTGAACTTTAAGATCTTGCCGCTCGACCATTTTTCACCTGTTAAACCGGAAATTGGCCAATTTTCATGGGAAAATTTATTGTAAAATTTGTAAAATTGGTGAGTATTGCCAAAATTGGCTGGAAAACTCCACTCGGGGGTTTTCGAGGTCGCTGATCACGATTCCGAAGTTAGATGTACAATTTTCCACCGCGGTAGCTAGAAATTGGCCAATTTTATGTCAGAAAAATGGATAAATTAGATAATTTCGTAAGTTTTGTTGAAATTGGCACTGCTATCAAGAGTCAGGGAATTTATCCGTGACTGTAAATCATTTGTTCCATATCCAATATCAAATGACTTCCGAGTGAAATTTTCTAGCCTTTTCAACAAAAATTACGAAATTATCTAATTTATCCATTTTATGCAATTTTTAGCTACCGCGGTGGAAAATAGTAAATCTAACTTCGGAATCGTGATCAGCGACCTCGAAAACCCCGGAGTGAAATGTTTTAGTCAATTTCAACAAAAACTGCGAAATTATTAAATTTGACCATTTTTGGGACATAATATTGGCCAATTTCTAGCTACCGCGGTGGAAAATGGTAAATCTAACTTCGGAATCGTGATCAGTGACCTCGAAAACCCCCGAGTGAAATGTTTTAGTCATTTTCAACAAAAATTACGAAATTATTAAATTTGGCTATTTTTCAGTTATATAATTGGCTAATTTCTAGATACTGCGGTCGAAAATGGTGAATCCAACTTCGGAATCGTGATCAGCGACCCCGAAAACCCCCGAGTGGAGTTTTCCAGCCAATTTTGGCAATACTTACAAATTTTACAAATTTTATTTGCAAAAAAAAATAAGTTGATTGTTTGGAGAAAATTCCGAGCTTTCTTGCTAAATTGACTCGACTATAACCATTTATGAATCCTATATCATAGATTTGATTTCGCTCGCAAATTATAACAACTTCTGATTATGTTTCGGAAATGCACTTCTACAATGTCTCGAGCCTCCTCCACAAACTGTTCGCCACTTGTTATAGTATATAGTAGTAGTATTGTATATTGGGTTGGAGAATTTTTTGTTTACATTTGAAACCCAAATCGTTCGTTATCGAAGAACATGAGTATTGAACTATAGAACATTTCAAACTACGCTATAACAACATAAATAAGAAACAATCACCGTTATCCACTAAAAACACTGTTGGAGTAGTGAGGACATTACACCTATCAAGTAGCCATCATCAGAGTAAAATAAATTAGAAATTAAAATGTGCGTGTTCAAATATTATTTGTGAGTAATAATGCAAAGAAGGGGTCACCCTTAGCTGGAGATAAATCTGAATTTTTTGCTCATACATTTCCATTCCTCCTAAATAACCTAGATATTTCACCGTGCTGTTTTTTGAGAAATGGTGTGACCAGTATTTAACGTTGATTTTTCACCATTATTTTTCTTTATATGGCAAAATGTTCTCCATTCCGAGTTAGGATATTCCTTCTCGTTTGACCCACATAACATTTTACAGACGACTCTCAATCGATTTTGTAAATCCCTGATTAGTCAAAGTTGGAAACTTTATCAAAGGTGTTGCTTAAACGATTTTTTAGCTTCTTCTTACATCTACAAACTGGTTGTATTGCAAATTTAGAAAACAAATTATGGAATTTAATAATTACTGAAGGAGGAGATAAGTGAAACCTTTGATTTCTATTGAACTATTTGAAGGTGTAGTGGCTCTAATTTAACTAATTGGTTGTGTTCCAATTTCTTATTTTATTTAGAAATTGAATTTCACGACAAATAGATTGAGCTATTGTAGTATAAGAATCTTCCTTATTTCTATCAGTAATATTATTAAGCATATGTTGATAACTCATAACTGACCCACTAACAATATGTTCACTTACATATTGTTTAGCACAAGATAACCTTGACATACAGAACAGGGTATCTCGAGGTAGTTATTGATGAATCGATGTATATGCTGAGACTAGATTAACTAGGACATAATAACAATAACATCACATTAGATTATTATATATATCATAAGTAGAACATAAGCATAGCATATTGTAATCAGAATCATTGTATCATTTATCTCATCGTGTACATTAGTATTTGTACTATTATTATTTATTTGTACTATCATTAAGTCGCAATGACGTCGAGCTCTACATTAAGTAAAGTATAGCTTTATAAGTGTGTGTTTCAATTCCTATGCCTCCACCAGGACCACGGCTCAGCTTAGGGCAAACCACCTGACGTTAAGAGCTGATCCCCAAACTATATGTACGTAGTGAAACAACATCCGATGAAACGAGAGGATCATCAGGTTCAAGTTTAAAATCTTTCAATTTTGCAATTAGCTCAAAAGAAGGTTTTACATACAGACTTGGTGCTGCTTGAAAGTTGCCAAATTTCTTAACTAATCATCTTGCTATGTTATGCGTGAGACATTTAATGTTTGTAACGATTGGTCTCATGAACTCAAAGAAATTGGTAACTTCCAGGCCACACCAAGTTTGTCTGTAAAAATTCCTCCGGAACTAATTGCAAAATTGTAAGATTTCAAACTTGAACCTGGTCATACTCTCGTTTCATTTGATGTTGTTTCATTGTTTACAAATACTTCAATCCCTGAGTCAATAAGCATTCTGAAGAAATGGCTCTCAAATATTAATATACCCGATAAAACTGCACAGAATACGTGATCCTTACGTCTTTATATACGAGGGCAAAGTGTAAAGTCCCTGAAAAATAAAACAGATGATGCCACAATCGAAAATCCTATGTGACATTTTTGATCTACCATCTTTAACTAGAACGCATTAATATTTTCACACTGATACGTCATTCAGTTCTGTTTTGACACCCATAGAAAGCAATCAGCCTTGAAGATTCTTGTAAACATGGAAAAAGTGAACTGCGCGTCTTGATTAAACATTATTTTTTGCATGGAAAAAACATTACGCAAACCAAAGCATCGCTTGGGGACTCCATCAATTGCAATGATTCACAAGTAGTTTACTGAATTTCGTTGTGATAGAATGACCACAAAGGACGGCGAACGTTCTGGTCGTCCAATTGAGGTTACAACTCCAGAAGTCGTCGATTAAATCCGTGGTATGATATTGAACGATCGGTGAGTTAAAGTGCAACAGATTGCTGAGGCTATGGGTATCTCAACCGAACATTTTGCATAATGCTGGCGAATCGAAGCCGAAAGAGGCCAAAGTGGGCTTATCGGCCAACAAAGTTATGGCAACAGTTTTTTGGGATACACACGGTATCGTCCATATGAATAAACTTGGAAAAAGCAAAACGATCACCGGTGTATATAATGCAGAGCTATTGGATTGATTTGACGCCGATTTGAAGTGAAAGGGGCCCGCATTTGGCAAAGAAAAAAGTGCTCTTTCACGAGGACAATGCACCGGCGAACAGGTCCGCAGTCGCAATGGAAAAGTTCCATTTATGAATTAAGCTACGAATTGGTTCGTCATCCACCATATTCTCCAGATTTAGCTCCCTGTGATTTTATTTATTTTGTAACTTGAAGAAATAGCTCGGGGGGAAAAATTTGGCTCCAACAATGAGGTCATCGCTGAAACAAACGCCTATTTTGAAAAATTACCGAAATCGTATTATTTGGAAGGGATCGAAAAATTAGAAAAACGTTGGACGGAGTGTATCGGGCTAATAAGAGATTATGTCGAGAAATAAAATAAGATTTTACCAAATAAATTATTTCTTCTTTAATTTTTTAGGAACTTTTCACCTAGCCCTCGTATGGTACGAAATTATTTCTCATTCAATAGAAACTACTATAAACGAACAAGCTGATGTGCAATGGTCAACCCACTCCCTCTTTTTTTGCCAAATATTTTTCTAAGTGAACTTGAAACCTGCTTAAAATCAAAATTAAATAAGTTTCCAAAAGTTTGGCATAGATATGTCGATAATATTTTCGCGATTATGAGTAAAAATTTTGATTTACATGGTTTTTTGAACACGGCTAATAGCCAATTTGATTCACTCAAATTCACTGTCAAATTAGAAACAGAGCTTCCTTTTCTTAATATTAACATTATAAAAGATTATCATTTGGAATGTAACATATACAGAAAACCCACACAAACAAATAGGTACAATTCTTCCGATTAAGTTACACCAATTAATTATAAAATAGCTTCGTTTATTAGGCTTGTTCATAGATTATTAAACGTCCTTTTGGGCCAGCAAAATAATAATGAAGAAGTTGAGAAACTTCAGCAAATAGTATGAAACAACGATTGCGACAAATTTTTGATCACTAATTTGATATCTAAACAAAAAAGGAAATTTAGTTTGATAAAATTTGAAAGTTCCACTCCTCAAGTAAGTAATAAAGTCCATAATTTGTTTTCTAAATTTGCATTACATCCCGTTTACAGATGTAAGAACAAGCTAAAAAACCAATGACGGTAAATTTTTTATGATTCAACGTAACCCCACGGAAAATGTTTGTTCTGGTGTATGAAACGAAACTCTAAAATTTCTACCTCCTAAATTGACCGCAACCCCCTTTTTTTGCCATTTTGGGGTATTTTGGACATTTTTAGGGGAAACTGGAACCCTTTTATTGTCAATGTTTAAGGAACTTCCAGTTCAAATTTCAAATTAATCCGACCTCCCCCTTCCTCGCAATAGATGTATATATATATACATAAATGCATGGGAACTTGCGTGATTCGGGCAGTTTTCAACCGATTTAGCTGGAATTTGGACTGAAGGTAGGTTTTATGCCATCAAAACTGCCCTCAAGTTAAAATATCAAATCGTTTCCGAGAAATGCGAGTTTAAGTTAATTTTCAAATTGAGATATCTCATGTCCTTTTCATCCGATTGACATCTGCTTGGCGTCAAAATGTAGGTATTTGCATATATTTTAACGTGGTTATCATCGTTTCTATACTACATCAGCAATATGATACTATTTTAGGTGACAGATTCTGTGTCAAGTATTATTCCCAGCAGTACTTCCAGTGTATACAGCGTGGCGAGTTCAAGTGGTCGGAAGAGAAGACAGCAATAATATTGAATAAATATGTACAATTTAAAAAAAATGTTAAAAAATTAAAAAAATTAAAAAAAGAAAAAAAAAGAAAAGGTGGACTCATCAGTAAGATGCCTATGACATTTTTTAATTAACCGTTTCGTCCCAGGGTGTTTAATTATTATTCATGAACTACTCTATCTTATACGGCTTTTTTTTTTCTTTTTTTTATCTTTTTTTTAAATTTTTTCAATTTTTTAACTTTTTTACTTTTTTTTTGAAATGTACATATTTATTCAATATTATTGCTGTCTTCTCTTCCGATGACTTGAACTCGCCAAGCTGTATACACTGGAAGTACTGCTGGAAATACTACTTGCCTCAGAATCTGTCACCTAAAATAGCATCATATTGCTAATAAAGTATAAAAACGATGATTACCACGTGAAAACATATGCAGATACCTACATTTTGACGCCAAGCAGATGTCAATCGGATGAAAAGGACTTGAGATATCTCAATTTGAAAATTAGCTAAAAAATTGACTTAAGCTCGAATTTCTCGGAAACTGTTCAATATTTTAATTTGAAATTTGGAGGGCAGTTTTGAGGGCATAAAACCTAAATTTCAGCTAAATTGGTTGAAAACTGCTCCAGTTAGCCGTCATGCAAGTTCCCAGGCATTTATGTACATCTATTACGAGGAAGGGGGAGGTCGGATTAACTTGAAATTCGAACTGGGAGTTCCTTGAACATTTGTGATAAAAGGGTTCCAGTTTGGTTTTTTAATTCCCAATACAACTGGAGATAGCAATTTTTTGTTGCCGAACTCTCCCTAAAAATGTCCAAAATACCCCAAAATGGCGAAAAAAAAGGGGTTGCGGTCAATTCAGGAGGTAGAAATTTAAGAGTTTCGTATCATACACCAAAACAAACATTTTCCGTGGGGTCGCGTTTAATCAAAAAAAATGTTCGATCAAAATGTTTCACATAGGTACTCTACTACAACATCTTTGAGAAAGTTTCAGATATTGACAAATTCGGGATTTATAAAATCGATTGTGATCATGTTCAAAATGTTATGCTGGTCAAACTGGAGAGAATATTCTAACTCGTTATAAAGAACATTTTGTCCATATAAAGAAAAATAATGGTGAAAAAAGAGCATTAGCTGAATATATTTTAAATACAGGTCACATCATTTCCCAAGAAAGTTTATCACTTTCAAAAACAGGATGGACAAATATCTAAGTAATTTAGGTGGGCAAGAAATGTATAAGCGAAAGAGCAATTTATTGAATTCAACCCCTTGTTTGCGCATTATTAATCCCAAATAGTATTTAAACAGGCACATTTTAATTTTTAATTCACTTTATTCAAATGTTCGCTACTTGGTAACTGAAAGGTCCTCAGTACTTCAACAGTATTTTCAGTGGATAAGGGTGGTTTTTCGTATTCGTAAAGAACATGAGCACAAATGGAATGCACAGGAAAACGTTTTTTTCGGATTAACCTATTTCTCATTCTATCGATATAAAAAAAAGCAAATAGTCGAACCTAATCCATTTCCAATAACGAAATTGTCAGATAAGCAATGAATAGACACTATCACGGAAAGCGTTTGTTTGGATATAGACGAATCATATGTATATTTAGAAAGATGACATTAGCACAAACACTTAATTTTCCTCTAACGTGAATACAGTAATATTCATAATATGTAGTGTATTGATTTAATATTTAGTTGTGGTATATCTTTTGGAGTTATCATTCATTTTGATTGAATGGATGATATTTATGTCATCAAGGATCTGAGTTGTTACCATATTTTCAATCGCCTCTATGTTTCTATAAAATCTAAAGAGGATTCTATATCCGTAACTTCATACATCATCGCCTCGCTACAATCTCGACAGTAAATCCCATATCTACTTTATCGATTAAGTGCATGTATTCTCAAGAGTTTTCAACCGTCTAGCGTGCAAAACTAATTTTGGAGAATGTCCGTCGCGTAACTATTCCGTTGGTTTGAAATAGTGGCTCCGGAGGTATGTATAATTAAAATTAAGATATTAAAATATGGAATGGATTACTTTCAATTAAATGGCCATGTGATTTACTAATCAAAGATATTCTTGTCATATAATACGTTCAAATTGAAAAATAAGTTGTAAATAAGACAAACAAAAGAATAATATACAGGGTGTTTATTAAGTACTTGTACAAACTTTTGAAAAATGAATCTTTGACTAATTTTAAGACAAAAAGTTCACATGAACTTGGGTCCGCAACGGCTTGGTTCTTGAGATACAAGGGCGTCCAAGAACAAAATTTGTACTTAATTTTTTGATTATATTTTTGTTCAATAATATTAATGATGGGAAACTCAAATATTTACTAAGTTTTTCACAACGCATGCATCAATTCGCCATAATATTGGTTGATGAACTCCTTCGAATATACCTTATGTTTAATTAATGATGGCACACGATTTAAATATCCTGTTTCCTAGATCTTGTTCAATTTGGATTATAATATTCTAAATTAGTGACGTCAAGTAATCCAAAGGATTCAAATCAGGTGATCTGGGGGATCAGGCTTGCCGTCCCGCTCTTCCTATCCAACTGTTAGGGTACTTTTCATTCAGAAATCGGCACGCAACCAAACTAAAGTGCAGTCCTGAATGAACAAGATCTAAGAAACAGGATATTTGAATCGTGCGCCATCATTTATAAGACATAAGGTATATTCGAAACAGTTCGGCAATCTTTGTTGAGGAGAATTGATGCATGCATTGCAGCAGGTGGTTGTCATTTTTAGCAACTATTGTAGATATTATTTACATATTTGTAGAAGTAGTTTAGTCCTAGTCTTTTAAATGATCTGAGCTAGTCACATCACAATACCATAAATAAAAGACACATCTTATATTTCAAAATTCAACTCACAAAATTCCAACGCAGTATCTTTTGTATATAAAATTGAATGGAGAATAAGTCTGTTTAGTAAAAAATGACATATGAGGTGACACAAAAAATGTATGGTTATTTCAATTCAGGCACAACAGCCCTCTAACATTAAACAAAAAATTGAGTAAATATTTGAGTTTCTTATTGGTTTTAAATATTGTTAATTAGTTCATTGTATTTGTTTATTATTAAGTATGTATAATTTAAAGTAAGTGATATTTCCTATTCTTGTTTAAGTTAGTTATAAGTTATGGCTCATGCCCCTCCATTATTACCACTCTCAACCCGGATTTACCCTCTTGTCGAGGAACCAGGTAGAAAATGTGTAGTTAAGAAAATATGTAGCAGCCTGCTAGTACAGTTTTTAAAACCTCTTGAAAGAGTCCAAAATTATCTATTTAAATAAATGTTATTGTTTGAAAACAGTTTTAATTAATCCAGAAAAGACCCATGAAAATACAGTCCACTCGATCGATTGATGGTGAAAACGAAACATTGGTCCTACGATACCGGATGCGAAAATAATTAAGATTTCCTGCCACGTGATGATGTTTGATGTTTGAATGCAGTTGGCGACGATTATTTTCTGATATAAATGTGAGTTCCTTTGTTATCCTTTAGATTTGTGTATGTATTCAATTTGTTTAAAAGGGTTTACAGATTCTTCAGGTTAAGATTGTTTCTCGATGCTTTATTATTACATGATTAATATAATATGATTTATTAATGCTTCTGGATTTACTTAAATAGTTTATAGATGATAAATTGATATATAGAGGCTGATTAGATTGATGATATAGATTTGAATAATGATTCACAGATACGTTTGTTTATAAAGTTTATTACTTTAATTTAAGATTTGATTATAAGATTAACAGTTTTTCTGTTGATTATTTAAAATTGAGATTTGTAGTAAATGAATTACGTTTAATCAAAATGGATGCCTTGATTAGAAAAAGGGGTTGCATTAAAAGCAAACTAACCACTCTTTCAAAATCAGTAGATTTATTATATGATCAGATAAAAGTTGATAGAAATCAAGATATTGAAAAGATTACGATGTTAGAATTGAAAATTGAGAGACTAAAACATATTATTGTTGAATTCGATCAAGTTCAAAATGAAATCGAAAATGAGTGCGATGAGCAATTATTGAATGAACAGTTAGAAGAGAGGGAGTCATTTTGTGATAAATATGAAACTATTTTGGCGAGAACAGCATGTTTATTAAAAAGTAGATCTGATTCTGATCTAGCGCCACCTTCTCAAGCTGCTCAATCAAAAAAGCTACCTATTAAATTACCTGTTATAGACTTGCCACATTTTGATGGCTCGTATGAAGGATGGTTAAATTTCAAAGATATATATCAGTCCTTAATTCACGAAAATGTAGAAATTAACGATATACAAAAATTTCATTATTTACGAGCAAGTCTCAATCCCTCAGCTTTCAAAATTATAGGGTCTGTTGAATTATCAGCAAGTAATTATGAAGTAGCTTGGAGTATGTTATGCAATAGATTTGATAAAAAGATGTTATTAGTGTCTACACATATCCAAGGATTGTTTGAGATACCATTGATTAGAAAGGATTCATTTGTAGAGTTGCGAGAATTGATAGATACTTTGTTCAAACATTTGGGTGCATTGAATAATCTGAATGTAGATACTAAAAATTGGGATTTGTTGTTAATATATATTGTCAATTCAAAACTAGATAAAACTACCCAGTCCGAATGGGAAAAGATGAAAAAGAATGAATTTCCCACATTAAATGAATTTACTACGTTTATATCAGATAGAGCTGATACAATTGAATCAATAGCTTATAACGTTAATAAAGATATTAGTAAATTCAAAGGTCATGCAGATGTTAAACAAAAATCAACTAAAAGTTTTCTTAGTAATCAGAGTAGTTCAAATAAGATAATTAAATGCAACTTCTGTAGCAAGACAGGTCATAAAATTTATACTTGCAAGATGTTCATTGATTTAGATGTTTCCGAACGCGTGAAACGTATTAATGATTTGAAATTGTGCCACAATTGTTTATGTAAAGACCATAGTGCAAATTCGTGCAAGTCAAAACCTTGTTTTTCATGCAACCAAAAGCATAGTAGATTACTACACACAGATGTTGAGACAAGGGTCGCATTTACAAGCACACTCAAATCTCATGTCCTTTTACCTACTGCGAAGGTTTTCGTTGTTGATTTTTATGGCAATAAACACGTTTGTTATGCTGTATTAGATTGTGGTTCCCAGTCTAATTTTGTTACACAAAATCTCGTTTCGAAACTGAATTTACATCAAACAAACATAGATATTTCAGTTTCAGGTATCGGTTCAGGAATTACTATTGATAAAAAATGTATCGTAAATGCACAATCTATGATCAATGATTTCTGTTTGAATTTGGATTGCTTAGTTTTACCCAAAATTACTGACTATTTACCTAGCCAGTATTTAGATATTTCAAGTTTAAAAATGCCGACAAACATTATGTTGGCGAATCCTGAATTTTATGAGCCCAATAATATAGATTTGTTGATAGGGGTCTCGACCTTTTGGGACGCTTTAAAATCTCACAAAATAGTTCTAGGTAAAGGTTTAGTTCTACAACAAACCATATTCGGTTATATTGTTGGCGGCAATTTGCCAGATGTCTCTACAGATTCGAAAGAAACCAAATGTTTATTATCGGTAGATTTCGTAAACTTAAATCAATCATTACAAAAATTCTGGATGGTTGAACAGATTGATGAGAAATGTAAATTATCTAATGATGATTTGAAATGTGAAAACATATTTAAGGAGACATTCTCGCGAGATCTAAACGGTAGATTTATTGTTAAAATACCGTTAAAACATGACGTTACTAGTTTAGGGAATTCAAAAGAATTAGCTGTAAAAAAGCTAATGTCTCTTGAAAGAAAATTTGAAAGGTTTCCACATTTTGAAATAGATTATAAGGATTTTATGCGTGAGTATTTGGAAATGGGACATATGAGTTTAATTAATGACGATGTTGATAAAAAAATATCATATTTTATGCCCCATCATTTAGTTATGAAAGAAGATAGCCTCACAACCCGCGCTAGAGTTGTATTCAACGGTTCAGCTCCGACATCAAATGGAGTTTCATTAAATGACATTCAATATGTAGGTCCCCAAATTTTGAGTAGTTTATTTAATATATTGATCAAATTTAGACAATTTCCGTACGTAGTTTCATCGGACATAACGAAAATGTACCGTCAAGTCTTAATTGATCGTGAGGACAGGTGTCTTCAGAGAATTGTTTGGAGATTTGATAAGTCGGAAAACATTAAAGTATTCGAACTAAATACGGTTACCTATGGCACCGCGAGTGCACCTTACCTAGCAATGAGGTGTTTACACCAACTTGCCGATGAATTTAGAGATGAATTTCCTGTTGCAAGTCAAATGATATTAGAGAATTTCTATGTAGATGATTTTATAGCTGGATTTTCAGATGAAAGGGATGCAATTGAAATTTGTAATCAGATTTCTTATATTTTGGGTACGGGATGTTTTGTTTTAAATAAATGGCGGTCTAATAGTGCACACATTTTAAACAATTTTCAATCAATTAATAAAACCACAGAAACTCTTAAAATATGTGACAAAGATACAAAATGTTTAGGTATACAATGGTGTTGTACAAACGATCATTTATCATTTAAATTCACTGATGATGAACAGATAACAGAAAAATGCACAAAACGAAGTATATTGTCACAAATTTCGAAGTTATATGATCCGTTAGGTTTATTATCACCTTGTATAATAATTGCTAAAAGGTTAATTCAAAGATTATGGTCGTTAAAACTTGATTGGGATGATGAACTTCCCGATAATTTAATTAGGAAATGGCATTTATTTTACAAGGAATTGATGATTTTAAATAGCTTAAATATTCCTAGATTTGTCATGATCGAAAAACCAGCAAAAGTTCAATTATTTGGTTTTTCAGATGCTAGCCAACGGTCTTATGGAGCAGTAGTTTATATGAGATCAATCAATGAAAATAATGAGATAAAAGTATCTTTACTTTGTTCAAAGTCAAAAGTAGCTCCATTGAAATCGTTGACTATGCCGCGTTTAGAATTGTTAGCTGCATTGATGCTATCCCGATTAATGAAAGTCTTATCGGAATGCGTAATGTATGAATTCGATTGTTATCTATGGACAGATTCATTGATTGTCCTTCATTGGATTCATACAGAAACGTATAAATTGCAAACTTTCGTATGTACACGTGTGACGGAAATTCAAGAATTAACAGCAAATTACACTTGGCAGTATGTTGAAACTAAACAGAATCCTGCGGATATTGTTTCACGAGGTAACTACCCAACTGAATTGATGAAAAATGAACTATGGTGGTCCGGTCCATCATGGCTTTACGATTTCAATGTCTCTAGTTTTAATTTCAAGTTTACTCCTACTATAAAAAGAGATTTGCCAGAATTAAAAAAAACTAATTGCGAGATAGTTTTACATACAATAAGTCAAAACTGGCAAATATTTGATAAATTTTCTAATTTAACTCGATTACAAAGAGTTATTGCTTATTGTAAAAGATTCCATAACAATAGTAATTCGAAAATACGTGGTACCAATCGCGTTAATGGTAGATTAACGTTAATCGAATTAGATGATGCCCTTAAATGTTTGATTAAAATGGCTCAGATGCAAAGTTTTAGTAAAGAATTCAATTATTTGACAACAGGAAATGTCAAAGCGATCAAAAATAAGTTTAATGGTTTAGCTGCTTTCATTGATAATTATGGAATAATAAGAGTCGGTGGTAGACTCAAACATTCCGATTTACAATATAATTCTAAACATCCTATAATTCTAGATTCAAAACATATGTTAACTAAATTAATATTTCAATCTGAGCATATTAGACTACTCCATGCTAGTCCACAATTATTGCTAAATAGTGTCCGTCAAAATTATTGGCCTTTAAAAGGAATTTATTTGGCTAAAGAAACTGTTAGAAAATGTTTAACATGTTTTAGGTTCAATCCTAAACCAATGTCTGTGACCATGGCTGATTTGCCACATAATCGTGTTGCTAATTTAATACCCTTTCAATGTACAGGTCTTGATTATGCAGGACCCTTTTCCGTAAAGGACCGCAAGATCAGAGGTTATAAAGTAACTAAAGCTTACATTTGTTTATTTGTTTGTTTAAGCACTAAGGCTATACATATTGAGTTAATTTCTGATTTGTCAACCGATGCATTTATAGCATGCTTGAGAAGGTTTTCAAGCGACTTGTATTCGGATAACGCCACAAATTTTGTAGGTGCGAATAATAGTTTGAATGATATGTATTCATTTCTGAAATCAAACAATGATCTAATATGTGATTATACTGATCAAAATAGATCTAAATGGCATTTTATTCCTCCAAATTCACCGCATTTTGGAGGTATTTGGGAAGCCAATGTGAAAAGTCTAAAGCGGCATTTATACAAAGTAATCGGCGAAACAATCTTAACATATGAGGAGTTTATTACTGTGTTGACGCAGATTGAAGGCATACTTAATTCTAGACCTCTTTCTCCTCTTTCCGCCGACCCCAATGATCTAAATCCGCTAACCCCCTCTCACTTTCTAATTGGCAAATTACTGACATTACCACCAGATCCAGATGTTCATCATATAACAATTAATAAGTTATCTCGATACCAACTTCTTCAACAATTGCAACAAAGTTTCTGGAAACGTTGGTCACGTGATTACCTGACTTCATTACAACAGCGTAAGAAATGGAATGCAGATACTGATGTTATATCAATTGGTGCAATGGTTATTGTTAAGGTGGACAATTTACCACCATCCCAATGGGTATTGGGAAGGATTATAAAACTACACCCCGGAAGTGATGGAAAAACTCGTGTTGTGAGTGTTAAGACCAATAAAGGTGTTTATAAACGGCCGGTTGTAAAGGTGTGTCCACTCCCTATTACCTGAGAAAACAAACATTTTTTGTTAATAGATGAACTCTCAATAGTTTTAAAGATTTCTAATTCAAATAGTTAAGTTAATTTTTCCATGTTTTATATTTTATATTTCTATCTGATGGTACTGGTTGTTGAAGACCTGAGGTCTGCCAAGGTGGCCGGTATGGTTTTAAATATTGTTAATTAGTTCATTGTATTTGTTTATTATTAAGTATGTATAATTTAAAGTAAGTGATATTTCCTATTCTTGTTTAAGTTAGTTATAAGTTATGGCTCATGCCCCTCCATTATTACCACTCTCAACCCGGATTTACCCTCTTGTCGAGGAACCAGGTAGAAAATGTGTAGTTAAGAAAAGATGTAGCAGCCTGCTAGTACAGTTTTTAAAACCTCTTGAAAGAGTCCAAAATTATCTATTTAAATAAATGTTATTGTTTGAAAACAGTTTTAATTAATCCAGAAAAGACCCATGAAAATACAGTCCACTCGATCGATTGATGGTGAAAACGAAACACTTATCATTAATTCTATCAGTATCCCGAATTTCGTCAAATTGTCATGTTATTCAACAAAAATATAATCAAAAAATTAAATCAAAACTTTTTTTTTAGTCTCAAAAACCAAGCCGTTGCGGACACATGTTCTTTTGAACTTTTTCTCTTAAAATTAGTTGAAGATTCACTTTTCAAAGTTTGTACAAGTATTTAATAAACAGCCTGTATATATTGATACGCAGTGGCATCATCACAATTCTTTTCAGCTTTATTTTTAGGATCCCTGTGACATGTGTGGTAAAACAATTCAAAATATTTTTTATAGATGGTTTTGGTGCTTACTTGTTGAACATTCATATCTATAGTTTTAATAAAAAATACACTTGTAATAAATTTTCACAAATTTTTTTATTAAACAAATCGTGAAATTTTTCAGCACACGGTCACTTTATCAAACAATGGTTTTACAAACTATGGTTTATTCCTTAAATATTGAAATTAAGATTAAGAAGGAGGGGATGAGTGTACAGTGGGGTAAAAGTTACTTACAAATAAATTTAGTAATGGAGAATTGGTAAAGTCTTTCTGATCATTTAATAGGTTTGCTGTATTTTTAATTTTTTATAAGTTAATTAATAAGTACTTTTATTTTAAAATTTATTACGAATATATTTTTTACTAAGACAATCAATATATATAATAATATGTTTCATTTACAATTTAATATTCCATCCGGAAGTATTGTGTGTATAGAGAAAGCAGAAACATGTTAAATTTCAGGAATAATAGACCAGCCGTAAAATATTTCAAGCTCCCGGTAGAACCAATCAAGTTGAATTTGAATATCTCAACTCCGATCGTTTTTCTTTCTGGGAACAAATTACTGGAAAGTACAAATATTTCATTTATCTGCTTAAATAAACAAGAAATACAGAAGAACTAATTTTGAATTTCCTTCGAAAGATTTTCGCAATAATGAGTGGAATCATCACGGGTCAATGTTGTCTCAACAAACACCTTCATATTATGGGCATCTCAGATCACCCTATATGTAGGAAATGAGGTGAAAGAAACTGCCTCACACATCCTGTAAGAATGCCCAGCTGTGACATTCCTCAGGCACCGTTACTTGAGGAAGCAAAACTACTTCCATAGGAACTATGGAAGCCAGGATAAACAGCATTCTAGGTTTCTGGAGGGTCATAAGCCTGCTAACATGGTATAGGCCTCTGCTCATGGGCGCACAATGGGCACATGCCAGCGGCCTAAGTGCATCTAGGGGTTAAACTTCAGCCCTTCATCGATCATGATGATGATGATGATGGTAATGAGCTAGATCCAGATGATCCATACTCTCACTATGCATCGTATTACACCAAAATTCAAGGGTTAGCATACGCTGACATGAAAGAACTGTGATATCTTTCTATTGAAAAAATAACATTGTAGGTAAGTGCTAAACGGTAGTACGATAGATGAGTTTAAATGATTTCTTTGTAAGATTTCAAGTTACAGCATTTGCAGTATCCAAATATCATAATATAAGCTTTATAATATCTTGACATTCATACTGTATATTTTGATGAGCGGAATAGAAAGTGACTTGAAGCGTAACAAAGATATAATTTAATATTCCTTTTGCTTATTCTTATCTTTAAAGCGATGAAATAATTGAAGATTGTTGTGCAAACATAAAACAATGAGGAGATAGACATATCTGCTGTGGGACAATATTATTACTACAGTAAAATCCCTAAGTAGCGGCCACAAATGTGAAAGTGGCCGCTGTAGGGAGAAGACAGTTATTTAGAGGGTGCAAAAGAATGTGGTTTTACTTACGTTCGTTTTATGAGCAAGTATATAATAATTATTTTATGATGATGATACTTACGACACCACAAAAATATGCCACTTTGATGAATATATAAATAAATATATAAAGTTAAGCGATTGGGTCAATGAAAATTTATTTATTTAAGTTGCTTATTTCATACAGAAATGCAATGGTTATACTTTTTTGAAAAATTGCTACAGTGACTTTTGTTTCAGGGTTCTTCTTCATTTGGAGCTTGATCCTGGAATTTCGATAAAAGCTGAACAACTTCTAAGACAAGTTCAGTTTTATCGTTGCTGAACGAAAAGTTTTGAATATCGTTAAATTTTTACAAAATTCACCCATACCTTTAATGCTTGATATGCGAGTTTCAGGTTCTTCATTTTCATTTTCAATGTGGAAATCTGTTTCACCAGTACGCAATTCATCTATGATTTCTTGAATTCCGAAACTGGGGTTCACAGTCAGTTCACTTTGATCAATAGATGCATAGTTATCTACACTCACTTCTTTTATGACGGCTAATGCAAGAAATAGTTGGGCCAATGAATTTCGTCTTCCTCGTCGAAAATGTCCTCATGTCAACAGCAACCAAGCAACCCATACTAAAGCACTAGTCAAGTTGATACTTTTTTCTCCTTGTTCGTAAGAATTTTTGCTTTTGGTGAAAGTCAGAAGTCGTAGCAGATATTTCCTACATTATACCGTAAAACAATGAACAATTCCTTGGTCTAGTGGTTGGCAGTGTGAGGTTACATTTTGTAATTGCAGTTAATGATAATACAACATTTGAATTTTCTTTTCAATTTTTTCAACCATGACGTCATTATTTCTGCGTCATCCAGGCTCTTTTATCTGATACCCATTCTAAAGTCAGTTTGTTCATATGAACTCCTTTAAAGCAGCGAGGATTTTTGCGTTTCCCAATTATTAACGGTTTTTTTCTACCTTCCTTCCACATTGGCGCAAAATAAAATGGTAACTCGTTGTTTTACAGTATGCTTACCGATACACTGTTCACTTTTTAATGCGAATGTCTTGTTAGGCATTGCAAGGTAAAACAGGCCAGTTCCAACGGATTGTATATATCTCTTGGAGAATGATCCTTTAATATAACTTGTACTTTCCTCCTCCAGTCTTCAAAAATGCCCATGTCAATAACGGCTGATTCACCACAAACTGTTTTGAAAGTTATATTGTGTCGTAGACAAAATTTTTCTAGTCATCCATTTAAAGCTTTAAAATCTGAAACTTTGAAATTTTTGGCTGCTTAGAAAGCTTTCTCTTTCAATAAAGATCGAGTAATGGGTAGTTTTTATTTCTTGCTCTACTAATGAATTGTAAAAAACTTCGTCTATCGCCAATCCTTCGATTTTGGAAAATTTTCCTTTTTGTATTAATTTAGTACCTGTTTCTTTGATACATGTTCATTTTTTATGATGTCGTTAACTTGTGTACTTGCAACACCAACTTTTTTCTAATTTTCCCGCACTTATACTAAACTTTTCACTTTCAATAATAATGTCAATCTTGTCTTTAGAGACAAATGTTTCCTTCCACCGACATGTTTTTTTAGTAATAACTGCAATAATTGTTAACCGCTGAATATGTAGCAAAGCTGACTTATTAATTATCAATTAAAATTCATTCAAATATTAAACATGTTGCTAAAATTCAAGCTGGTTCTAAGAACACCCATTTACGTAAATTGAAATAGGATATTCTTTGTTGCCTTTTATTACGGACAAGTCAAGTAAATGAGTTCATTTCTTAGTACGACCGTCCCGTCATAAATTAATACAGTTTGTTCTTTGTATCTGTGGGACGGAAACGAAATGTATAGTCTCTGAATTCTTGTCAAAGAAGGATCATTATAATTTGTAAAATATCAACAAGGTCGAAGAGGTTCCTCACAGTTTCAGTAGGGAATCATAAATTACGGAGTTGACAGAAATGGTTCTAAAGAAAACAAGTCCTTTACAGTATATTAGTAGTTGAGACATATGTTTATGATCTAATTCGAAACAGCAAGTGGATCACTTGCTATGGTTCAAACGAAGTCTGTCTTTTCCTTTGAAGCTACAATCTATTCACGTAACCATAACATAAGACGTGCAGGACGCAGTCGTTTCTTATTAAACATGTAATTAGAATATTAAGTTGATGTAATTTTCATTCATACCTAAATTCAAGGAAGTATAAATAAGGTCATAGAATTAAGGTCCCTGGCAATAAAAGTAGAATAGTTCTCTTGTATCCAGCTTACTAGACTGGGGTAAGTTTCTCTCTTAGTGGGTTAAAGTTACTACCCTCAAACATATTACTTAAATAGGAGTGGTTATCCAAGATTATAAAAAATCAAAATCACCACACTAAAGTCAGTTATATTTCAACTTTTCGAGTTAAATCTTGCTTTGACTATTCCACGAATCACTTAAATCATATTTTAGAAAACTTTCCAAGTTTTCTAGTTCTAAGCTTGCGTTGTGGTGTTTATGATAGAATTCTCGCTAAGTTCATTTAAAATCAAGTCATATTGCTCGATACATAAAATTTAGAATTCCTTGAATGATTAAATCATAATCGATTTGTTTAATTCTTTACCCTGGTACATCCGGGCTGAGTTAATTTAGTTTTCATTTCATATTTAGGTTCTAATAAGGTTTATTTAAAATTAAGGATTGATTAATTGTTTTCTAAATTTAACATTATTTCTTAATTAATAATTTAGTTATACTTAATCTTTTAACTTTTAATTCATTTTTATAATTGTTTCATTCCTTTATTATTATTAAATATTTTATATTTGTTTTGATTGTGAGTTTTTCTAATTAGCGTAATGTATAAACTACCCTCGATCACACAGTGCTTCATTAATGTGTTAGTATCTCAACCAAAGAAGAGTGAGTATTACATATATCTAGCTAATGAGAAACCCGTGATATCGGGTCACTTCCTGGTTTTCGGTACACGTACAGGGTGTCCCATTTTGGGTACTTTTGCGGGGTATCTCCTTTATTTTTAAAGATAGAGAGTTGCGGTTTTCGCGACACTGTGCTACTTTTTCGTAAAACTCAAGATGCCGTCAATAGAATTTTCATAGCCCTTTTAGTTTTTAAGATACAGGGCATTTCTGAAAATGTTGCATGTTGTGACTCTCCTCGTATCTCCGTTATCCTTCAACTTATCGAAAAGGTGAAATAACATTCTGATAGATTTTTTTCCGTGGAATGCAGTGGTGTAGATAACTTTTGTTACATATTTACTGTTTTTGAGTTATAAAGCAAACTTATGTTTTTTTAAATGGAACATCCTGTATATTTATGGACTACAAACTTTGTCTTTTTTTTACCTTTCCAAAAATATATGATAGTATAAACTTTTTTTCAGAAACACGCAAACAATTGACAATTTTCAGAAATTAAATACATATTTTAATAGTAGGCTATGGATAACAATAATAAACAAGTGCAACTTACATATTACTAACAAATAATTGGATACCTTGTATATAGGTGTCTATTAAAAAAAATTCCCATAGATATTTTTTCTAACAGTAAGTTTGTAACAACAGTTTTGTGGCGTAAAGTGACAATAAAACAAAAACACAAAAAAATAACATTATTAAAAAAAATTAAATGTGATGTTCAAATTGACCACCATTTTCTCTAATGCACATCTTTGAGATTCTGTGAATAGCGTTCAAAAGAACCATTGTTCTCATTCGCAGATTTCGAAAAGCTAAATGAATTGCCTCTCGAAGTTCTGCAATGCCGTCATATCGAGTTTTATATACTTCATTTTGTATATAGCCCCATAAAAAAAATCTAAAATTGAGAGATCTGGTGATCGTGGAGGCCATCTAACAGGTCCTTTGGTACCTACCCATCTTTGAGGAAAGTTATTATTAAGAAAGGCCCTTAAGAGCCTAGAGTTATGACTTGGGGCACCATCCTGCTGTAGGTAAACAGCATTATACTGGGCTAATGGAATGTTTTCGAGCAGTTCTGGAATAACTTCCTCAAGAATTTCTAGGTATCTACGTGCTGTAAGACCTCCTTCAAAAATCCTATAAACTATATGTCTACCCAAAATAAAACATGAAACCCCAACTCCAAAGCGTCCTTGTTGTGCCCTTTCAAACATTAAATGCTGATTTTCACTATGCCCGTTCCTGGTATTGTGGCGATTGAAAATGCCAGCACTTGAAATAAAGCATTCGTCTGACCAGATAACAAGGATGCAAATGTAGTATATTAAATTTGTATGGATGATACTTATATTTCTTCAAGATCCTGTGAGCGTTAGTTTTTGGCACACCAATTTCCATCTCAATTTTTCTACATGAGGACGAAGGTGTTGCTTCTATATATCCTAAAGTCTCTTTTCTTTCGCTGTTCTCTTTGTTGTATGTTTTAGGGCGCGGGTGAACAAATGATCCGTGCTCAACTAAATTTGCTTTTAAACGGACAAATATCCCAAATAACGGTTGCTTTCTTTCTGGATATCTAACAAGCAAAAATTAAAATGATAATAGAGATTTTCATAGCCATAATAGCTTACTCACCTTTGGAAATATAATTCCGAAGCTTCTTCAGAATTTTCATTACTCTGTATAAAACATACCATCATATCATATTTCTCATAATTTTCGTAAACTGCCATTATTCGAAAAAATTGATAAATATCTATTGAATAATGATAGCTTAAATGCGATAGCTTAAATGCGATAGAGATTTGACGTTTATTTCTGTTTCTTGTCATAAACAATATCAATGGCCTACTATTAAAATATGTATTTAATTTCTGAAAATTGTCAATTATTTGCGTGTTTCTGAAAAAAAGTTCATGCTATATATATTTTTGAAAAGGTAAAAAAAAGACAAATTTTACAGTTTATAAATATACAGGATGTTCCATTTAAAAAAACATAAGTTTGCTTTATAACTCAAAAACAGTAAATATGTAACAAAAGTTATCTACACCACTGCATTCTACGAAAAAAAAACTATCAGAATAATATTTTACCTTTTCGATAAGTTGAAGGATAACGGGGATACGAGGGGGGTCACAAAATGCAACATTTTCAGAAATGCCCTGTATCTTAAAAACTAAATGGGCTATGAAAATTCCGTTGACGGCATCTTGAGTCTTACGAAAAAGTAGCACAGTGTCGCGAAAACCGCAACTCTCTATCTTTAAAAATAAAGGAGATAACCCGCAAAAGTACCTAAAATGGGACACCCTGTACTGCAAGTTATATTGATATTAGTTAATCAAGGCAAATGATATATAAGAATGAATTTGATAAAAAAAGTAAATTGAAAACCTTTACTAAACAAAGTAAACCAGACAAAGGCTCGTTATTACAAAAGCAAACGACCGATGCTACGGTAGAGCAGAAACTAAATTTAAACAATATGTAGGTGAAATTTATGTGTAAAGTCCTTCTTACGATAAATGGCACCGACTTGATGACAGCAGTAAATCTATCTGAGTAAATGCCCTTATGTGACAAAAGTTTCCGGCAAAAGCAAGTAATACTGTTTATTGACGAGCAGCCCTTCTATTGCAATAGATGTAACTGGTGATAAGAGGTGTAATTGTGAGTATTTTTTCTCGGCTTTGGAGACCGTGGTCGCTTTATGGTGGTGTCGCAATTAGGAGCGTCACCATAATGAATATTCTCATATAACTGGAATTAGGAATTAGAAAACTGACCGTTTTTAGAGGTGACCGCTATTAGGAGAAGTTTTACTGCATATCTATATCATAGTTTTTCCAATGTGTAATATACCTACTACTAGATACTGGATATGAGTTGGAAGTTATGTTTTTTTTTATTGAAAACACCACGTTCCTTTTGTGCTATTTTGTTCAGAACCAAACCATGGAGGATGATATAATAAATGTACCTGAAGTTATGTGCAATAAAGGATCAAGCATCAATTCAGGCATTCAAAATGATTACTAATGTGTGGTTAATGTCTTCCCTGTAAGCGTATAACACCGACTTGTCGATTTAGTAATTATCCTCCGCTTCCGGCACAGCTGAATCGGATTCTACCATATAACCGATAATAATTATGTACCGGTAAATATTTACCTTTTACTTGTTGTACGAGCTTCCTAAATATCTTATTACTTTTGCCGTTTGCATGCGAAGGTTGACTGTTCATTCGAGTCGCTCGCTGCGTGGATGATTAGAGTTTTAATAATAAACGTCAGTCAGTTTGTTCTGCAGTATCGTTAATACTTAGGACAAACAACCAGGAGTATAAATCATAAAACAATGACATACTGTTCTATTGCAAAGCAAGTTCAACTTCAAATTGAAAAAAAAATTACTGTAATGAAACATAATTACCCTCACAAAGCTTATAAGGGCTTTATTTTTTTAATAAATAATTGTCATCGATGTTCGCCAGCAATAACCACGCCTCAATTCAATTAAAAATAAGTAATTAATTAACAATTGATCGTTTCATTGATTTGCTTTTTCAAATCAGACGGAAACAAAATGGGTGTGTCCTTCTAATACATTCATAGATTCAAATGAAAATATCCTATCTATCTAACTAACGTTCTGAGATGAAAGCATTGTTTACAACTACACCTGTTTAAAGATCTCTGAATGCCGGAAATCGTTCAACAGTTAGGATAAGCGAAATAATGGAAAATTGAAGTAATACAAATAGTCCAGTAAACGAGGGACTTGATTACTGAATTTTGTTCTTATGGACCGATTTTGATCTGTGAAGGCTCATTCGATTTGTCTTAATACCTAGTTCAAAGCTAACTATTTTTGGTCCTTAACAAATTGTTTATTTTGTTAATAAGCAATAAATAGTGGGCAAAAAAATTTTAAACGCTATTTTGCATTGATTTTAAGCAGGTAGAGTGTATTTTTTATTTATTTGACCGATAAACAGTGTATATCCAATGTTTATAACAATTTGTTAATAAATAAACAATTTGTTAATTAACGAATTAACAAAAAAAATCAAAATTCCCTAAATATTCGAGATCAGAGCTATTTTCGGATTATTTGGACTTTTCAAACACGAATTTGATTTCAATTTTTCAATTAGTTGTTCATATAATTAGTTATGAAATTGACGAAAAAATAAAAGTTTCCTAAATATTCCAGATGAGAGTAATTTTTGGATAATTAGGACCTGGATGAATGTTTTTGCATATCGAGGAAAGGTTATATACTGAAATAAATGAAAAAAATATTCAAATTGAATTTAAATTAATTTTAATTAAATTAAGGCAACATTTTGAAATAATATATATATGTTACTGTGAATGTCCGAAGCGAAGTGTATCTTAAGATACACTGGTGTATGTTAACAACCACCAAGCTAGCTGGTGATTGTTTGTTATTTATTCTGTTCTTTATGTTTTCGGTCATTCACCAGTGAATGTTATCATACACCACGACGACTTGGTTAATCTTTATTCTCTTCATGATGAGTTAAATTATGATGATTTAGCAAAGATATCTGCAAAACTGAAGTTCGGGTCTTATTTGAAATGAACTCACAAATTGTTACAATAAATAAAATCATAGAACTATAATAAATAAAACAAATAGGAATTGTTTATTAATCAAAATCTTAAGTCAGTAATACAAATAGCATTACCTGCCAAGTATGGTAAACAATAACGTGGAACTTATTTATTAATAAAAATTTTAAATCAGTAATACATATAGCATTACCTGCCAAGTAAGGTAAACAATAACGTGGAACTTATTTATTAATAAAAATTTTAAATCAGTAATACATATAGCATTACCTGCCAAGTAAGGTAAACAATAACGTGGAACTTATTTATTAATCAGAATCTTAAATCAGTAATACAAATAGCATTACCTGCCAAGTGAGGTAAACAATAACGGGGAACTTATTTATTAATCAGAATCTTAAATCAGTAATACAAATAGCATTACCTGCCAAGTGAGGTAAACAATAACGGGGAACTTATTTATTAATAAAAATTTTAAATCAGTAATACATATAGCATTACCTGCCAAGTAAGGTAAACAATAACGTGGAACTTATTTATTAATCAGAATCTTAAATCAGTAATACAAATAGCATTACCTGCCAAGTGAGGTAAACAATAACGGGGAACTTATTTATTAATCAGAATCTTAAATCAGTAATACAAATAGCATTACCTGCCAAGTGAGGTAAACAATAACGTGGAACTTATTTATTAATCAGAATCTTAAATCAGTAATACAAATAGCATTACCTGCCAAGTGAGGTAAACAATAACGGGGAACTTATTTATTAATCAGAATCTTAAATCAGTAATACAAATAGCATTACCTGCCAAGTGAGGTAAACAATAACGGGGAACTTATTTATTAATAAAAATTTTAAATCAGTAATACAAATAGCATTACCTGCCAAGTATGGTAAACAATAACGTGGAACTTATTTATTAATAAAAATTTTAAATCAGTAATACATATAGCATTACCTGCCAAGTAAGGTAAACAATAACGTGGAACTTATTTATTAATAAAAATTTTAAATCAGTAATACATATAGCATTACCTGCCAAGTAAGGTAAACAATAACGTGGAACTTATTTATTAATCAGAATCTTAAATCAGTAATACAAATAGCATTACCTGCCAAGTGAGGTAAACAATAACGGGGAACTTATTTATTAATCAGAATCTTAAATCAGTAATACAAATAGCATTACCTGCCAAGTGAGGTTAACAATAACGTACATTTATTATTAATGCTATTGCCCTATTGGCTATAGAATTTAAAAAATACTCATTCGTTACAAAGTCCTTACTCATAGGTAATTAGGTATTTCAGCATTTTTCGCTATAAGAATTAAAAAAAAAACTTATTCATTAGTACATGGCAAACTGTTATGGCACTTAGAATTACAAATAACTCCACGAGCTTTACAGTAACATTTCTTGGTGTTGCATTTTTGTGCACAATTGCAACGCTTATATCCTTGTCCTCCAAATCTTGATTCCAAAGCAACAATTTCACGCATTGATATTTTTGTAAAAGAAGTTTCAGATATATTGATAAAATTTTCCTCACAGATGAAAAACTGATACAGTATAATGTATACTTTCAGTATACATCTGTGTTAACGTCCCATGTTTTGTAGCCAATTGATAATAGTCACCATCCACATTTGTAACACATGTAAGGATATTTCTGGAATCTGTACGACCTCTGTCGACATCAGGAACACGCAACCTTACAGTATCTCCACATTTAGCAGGAGGAAAATTTGCCTGCGATCTTGAAGTCCAAGTTTTGCTTATTCTATATTTCTTTCAGATGCCTCTTCTCTGTTGCACAGTAAACATATTTCGGATTCTGATAAATTTACACAACACGATGAACGAACTGACATACTACATGTTGAACACAACCTTGAATCTTGATATATTGTTTCACATACGAAACATTTTCGAACTTCTTCATCCTTATTTTCTTTTCGAATGTGAGCTGGGCTAAGCGAAGCAGCCGATGCCCTATTAGCGGTGTGGCGACGAGTGGTCGGCGTGGAAAAAATAGAGAACAATAGCACTCTAATTTTCTCACTTCATTTCGAACAAACACTGGCGTGTGTTAACATTCACGTAATTAGTAAATTGCTGTATCTAAGACACACAAAATCGCCTTGGAGTATGTTGACATTCACCGGTGTATGTCCAAAACAAAAAAAATATTGAAATAATTTCGGACTTACACCATTAATATTGGTGATTGTCGACATACACTGGTGCATCTTAACATTCACTAATATCGGACATTCACAGTAACATATACATTAAACAAATTGTTTATTAAATAATTAACTAATTAGAAAATGGACATCAAATTCATGTTTAGTGAGTTAAAGTTATCCGAAAATGACTCTAATCTCGAATATATAGAAAATGTGAATTTTTTTGTTAATTTGATAATTAACAAATTGCTTATTAACTAACTGTATTAGCAAATAATTCAAGAATTGACATCAAATTCGTGTTTGGAAGGTCCAAATTATTCGAAATTTTGAGTTTTTTTGTTAATTTGTTAATCAACAAATTATTTATTTATTAACAAATTGTTATAAACATTGAATAAACACTGTTTATCGGTCAAATGAATGGAAAAATACACTCTACCTGCTTAAAATCAATGGAAAATAGTGTTTAAAAATTTTTTGCCACTACTTATTGTTTATTAACAAAATAAACAATTTGTCAAGGACCAAACGGATTAGCTTTGATCTAGGTGTCAAGACGAATCGGATGAGCCCTCAAAGATCGAAGTCAGTCTATAAGAAGAAAAAATTGTTAGTCAGCGCTTCCAAAAATTCTTGAAATTGCTGAAGAGTTAATGATATGATATGACCATCTGTGGACGTGTTCTACCAATAAAAAGGGTAACTATGAATATTTTTTGGATTTTATTGTGATCTTTTGAAGGTGTGAAACATGCAACCCCTATTTCATTCTTACCACAACTTTTTAACAAAACAAAATTTCTTAATTTAGAAATATGTGTTAAAATGAACGAGTTACTGTAAAATATTTTTGACTTGTTATTTCCTTGAAAGTAATAGTTTCTTAATAAAATCATGTTACTGAAAAATAGAATCGAAAAATCCAGTAGGTGGCTAAATTATTCCGTTTGTTTTAACTTTTAAAGTAGACATATACCAGTAACATGCTTTATTTAATAGAATATCAAATTAAAAATACAAACAAAACAAAATTGTGTATTACAACAAAGAAAAAGGCAGCAAGATCAAATGGAACGAAGTTATAAAAACTGACAGAAATGAAATCTTCGTCTAATAGCAAATGTTGAAATATTCCGGGTGTGTTTTGTGTGTCTCGCAAGCTGGAATGATGCGATTCCTTGAATCATTCACACATTCAATGTTGGTCCTATAAGCCAAAGACTTTCACCCCAGATGCAAGTTCAAGGGAGTTTAAGTATGGACATCGGGGAGGCCAATATTGAGGTCCTGATCTGCCTATCCTACGATTTGGAAACACCTTCCAATTACTGACGAGCAGTTATACTTAAATGGTTCGGGACACCCTCGTGCATAAACTACATTCGTGATCGAATAGCCAGTGGAACATTTCCAAGTAAAATGGGAAGTAGCTTCTGGAGAAAAGTTGTATAGGATACACCATTTAGCCTTAACGGTAGAAAATACGGTCCAATAATATTTTCGTCAATAATTCCGATTCACATGTTAAGTGAAAATTCATATTGGTACCGATCTTCTAGAATTGCATGTGCGTTATCCTCGACCCACAGATGATTGTTATTAAAATTGGAAATCGCTTGGCTTGAAAAGGTGCGGATTCGTCAGGGAATATTACGTTTTTTAAAAATGAGCTATTTGGGTATTTTATTTGAAGACTTCATTGACAAAAGTCTACTCGACGAGGAAAATCTTGCGGAAAAAGTGCCTGAACTTGTTGAATACGGTAAGGATACTGATCCTTTAAAAATTGCGAGATTACTATTGCTAACATTTAGTGTGTTAGCAATTTGTCTTGTACTTAATTTTGGTCGATTTACAATCATATTAAGAACCTCTTCTTCTTTACTAGTGGATGACCATAATCAGTTGTTTGTTTTTGAAAAGTCCCTCTTCCACAGAGACGTTGGGAAGAAGTAAACAATTGTGTGACTAAGTATCACGCGCTGATAATATATCTTTGCATAGAGCCGTCTAGCTTCCAAAGAATTTTTATTGACACGACCTTACATAAAATGCATATCTGTCTTTTCAGCGTTAATGTAATTATTCATATTGAAGACGTGAAAGCCCAATTGAACTTTCAATTACCACATAAAAATCAAAGCGACTTGTCAGCCACCTTCTAGATTTTTTCGATTCCATTTAAAGAACGATGCACGATGTTGTATTTTATTTTTTATTAAGAAACTATTGCTTTCACGGAAACAACACAATAGTTGAAAAGTTTTAGTCTAGGAGCTAGACCGATATTGATGGTCTGAACACTAACCCGATGGCACTATGGTTTATCGTTAGAGGACGTTTCAATGACCAATTCATCTCACAGGCCGAATTTTCCCCGGCTGCTAGATCTCGAGATACGGCATCCGCATTTTTTTTGTGACTGGAGGTTAACCCCTTCCAAGTTGCGGTTACTTGAAAAGCATGCCATTCTTATACACTTCCACCATGTGCCATCATTTTTCATCGTATCCGTTTATCAGGCCGACCAGTTAAAATTTAACCAAAAATGGACTGCAAGTTAACCCCCCAAACCTGGTGGAAAATGTTCATTGGTGTTGGCAATTGTTAATATACCCTATGCCATCAAAAGTTTTCGGCCCATTTCTGAGTAATTGGCCATTATTTGGACCAAAAATGTTTATTTTTTTCATTTTGTGGATAAAACTTGCGGGTTACAAGGTAACATGATGGCACCATGTTAAATAACTTTATTGGAGGTCAAATAAAGATTTAAAATTTTTGCCATCACTCCTTGCCTATTTCAACCCCCCAAAATTGTCTAAGATCATCCGGCAGAATGAAAAAATAAAATAAAAAAAAGCCGTTTCGATTTTAAACCCAGCCAGAGTCTCAATAATTGACTAATTTATCATAAAATTGGTCATATTATCATATGATTTTTTTTTGGGGTCGTTTTGGAGGGTTTTGGGGCGTCGAAATAGGCAAGGAGTGATGGGAATAATTTTAAATCTTTACTTGACATCTAATAAAGTTATTTAACATGGTGCCATCATGTTACCTTGTAACCCGCAAGTTTTATCCACAAAATGAAAAAAACAAACACTTTTGGTCCTAATAATGGCCAATTACTCGGAAATGGACCGATAACTTTTGATGGCATAGGGTATGTTAACAATTGCCAATACCAATGAATATTTTCCACCAGGTTTGGGGGGGTTAACTTGTCCATTTTCGGTTGAATTTTAACTGGTCGGCCTGATAAACGGACACGATAAAAAATGATGGCTCATGGTGGAAGTGTATAGGAATGGCATGCTTCTCGAGTAACCACAACTTGGAAAGGGTTAACCTCCAGTCAAAAAAAAAAATGCGGATGCTGTATCTCGAGATCTAGCAGCCGGGGAAAATTCGGTCTGTGAGATGAATTGGTCATTGAACCATCCTCTAACGATAAACCATAGTGCCATCGGGTTGATGTTCAGACCATCAATATCGGTCTAGCTCCTAGACTATTTAGCAATGAATCGTTCTTTTCAACACATTAAATTAGGGAATTTTGTTTTGTTGAAAAACTCTAGTAAAAAATGGAACAGGGGTTGCACAAAATGACAAAATTAAAAAAATATCCATAGATAGCCTTTTTATTGGCAGAACACACACACGAAATGCCATTTCTTTAAGTCTTCAGTAATTTCAAGAAAACATTTTTTTTCTCATTTTTGGAATCATGTAACTTTCCAAGGAAAGGTCTAACAGCTTTTGTTTACATGTAAGACTCCATAAATTTTCGACAACGAATCAACCCCTAAAAACTTTCGGACTTATTCGGCAACAGCCTATATATTTAAATTAAATAACTATAAAAGTTTGACTTTCACTAATTTAAAACATTAAATGCAAGTAGTAGCATTTAATTTATATTGAATTTCTTAAAAATCCCATTCCACATCTTGATCTTCTTCAAATAACTTATTTCGTAGATTTTATCGAACTCAGAGTCTTATCGCCAGGGACTTTCTTTATTTCTATTAGATAGATAAGCGGTAAATATTTCAGAATTGTGAAGAAGATGACAACTATAGTGTGATTTATGGTATGATGATATGGAAATATTGAATAATATCCATGAAGTGAAGGAATACATTTCCAATAAATTAATTCAAAATTTATTGTGTATATTCTTGTTTGCCATTTAATATCAATCAGTTGGTTGTTTCCGCGTAGTTTTCTATCATGAGAATTATGTCAAACAACAAGAACCGCGTAATTTACTTCGCTACAATCATCTATTATTTCTTGAGTGCGTTAAAATCTCTTGAGAAATAGGGGGTTACTTCGTTGATTGAAACACCCAGAACAATCAATCATTATATGATGTTGAATTGAGCCAAGACAAGTTTGTTCGAATAAATTGCGCCTATAAATCATTTTAATCGTCCACCACGAATATTACTCAACTTAAAAACTTGTAAATGTTAGTTAGTTAACTGAATCGTGAATTATTAGTTATTTTGTCATTGTCTTGGCTTTGTACGTATGTACAAATCACAATCAATTCATCCAAGTACGAGGGCCCCAAATTAAGGAACTTTTTGTTACGACTCTACCAAAAGATACTATTTTAAATTTCAGGGTTGATTATAGTCAACCCCCCTGATATATTCCTATTTCGAAATGCCTACGATATGAGCAACTGACGTACTGTAGGGATAACACCCTTACATTTTAATTATACCTAAATCTTATTAATCCATAAGTAATCGAAATCCGTTAAGAAAGGTGATTACTTACACATAATTATACATATTTTTGGTGTTCACATATTGAACTATACGAGGGCAAGGTGAAAAGTCCCTGAAAAATTAAACAAGAAATGATTTATTTGGTCAAAATAGTTATTTTTGTATTAAGTGCGTGGAATGAGTGTTTTTTAATGGCACATGATATGTTAATTTCTCTGGAATGTGCCTTGAAAACATGAATTTTATACACGGAATACAAACAACATTTTTTGTACAACTGTGAATGTGAATTTACATCGTCTGAAATATATTAAGAATAAATACTTCCAATACATCTTGACGTGGTTTTTTGTCCCGATAAGTTATCGCTTTTAAACGACTGTTAAATTGTTTTATGATAAATAATCAATTAATAATTGACTCTGTTAAAAATAAATCCTTCAAAAAGTAATATTTCATGTTTATTTTGTGAATTATTTTGGCAATGAAAAAAAGTAGTTTTTTCACGGTGAAAAAAAGTAATTTTTTCACGGTGAAAAAAAGCCTTTTTTCACTGTGAAAAGAAGTAAACATTTACGCATCAATAGATGCAGAAATGTCAAGTTTTTTTGACAGTTGTACAAAAACTTATTTTATTTCTCAATATAATCTCCTTGTTGCCCGACACACTTCTTCCAAAGTTTTTCTAATTTTTCGATCCCTTCCAAATAATACGATTTCAGCAATCTTTCAAAATAGGCGTTTGTTTCAGCGATGACCTCATCGTTGGAGCAAATCTCTTTTCGCAGAGTCATTTTTTCAAGTTTGGAAATAAATAAAAATCGCAGGGGGCCAAATTTGGCAAGTATGGATGATGAACCAATTCGTAGAGCAATTCATGCAATTTTGCAATTGCGACTGCGGAAATGTCAATTGCGTCTTCTTTCCAAATTGGCGTTTAATCTATCCAACAGCTCTGCATAATATACGCCGGTGATCGTTTTGCCCTTTTCATGGGAATCGATATGGACGATACCGTGTGCATACAAAAAACTGTCGCCAAGACTTTGTTGGCCAATAAACCCACATTGGCCTTTTTCGGCTTCGATTCGCCAGGACAAGTCCACTATTTCGACTGTTCTTTGGTCTCTGATGTGTTGTGATGAATCCATGTTTCGTCCACATTTACGAAACGGCGCAAAAAGTCCTTCTTATCGCGCTTGAACATCGCCGAACACTCCTTTTAAGTTGTCACACGGTCGCCTTTGTTGTCCACAGAGAGCAAATGCTGCACCCATCTGGCAGATAGCTTTCTCATATTCAAAAATGTATGCAAAATGTTCCTTACCCATTCGGTTGAGATGCCCATAGCCTCAGCAATCTCGTGCACTTCAACTCGTCGATCGTCCAATATCATACCATGAATTTTATCGACGATTTCTGGCGTTGTAGACTCAATTAGACCACAAGAACGCTTGGCGTCCTTTGTGGTCATACTATCACAACGAAAATCAGTGAACCGCTTATGAGTCGTTCCAATCGATGGTGAAGAGTCCCCGTAATGTCTAACAAGCGATGCTTTGGGTTGATTAATGTTTTTTCCACGCAAGAGATTCACTTTTTTCCATGTTCACAAAAATCTTCAAGGTTGCTTGCTTTCGATGGGTGTCAAAGCAGAACTGAATGACATATCAGTCTGGAAATTTCGGAACGTTGAATTGAAGACGGTACATCACAAATGTCACATGGGATTTTCGATTGTTGCGCCATCTGTTTTGTTTTTCAGGGACTTTTCACCTTGCTCTCGTATATCACAATTATATTATTTCGACGTAACTTATTGAGCACATTCCGTCTATAGACATAATGTGCTATTTTATAATAACAGGTTTTGCCCAGTGGTACGAAATAACTAAAACTAGAAAGCATTTATAGAAGAAACTGATTGATGCATAATTAATTACTATTTCAAATTAGATCAATCATATGCAATCCTTCTATCGTCTTAAAGCTAGTAATATATCTGCAAGTAATGTGACTAACATATTATTACATTCTAAGTCGTAAGTGTTATTTAGTGTATACGAGTGCTATTAAACATGTTGTTAGAAACCCTTTTATAAATTGTAACCCCAACGAATCCCAATAAACTGACAAGGCCGATCACGCCATTACAAAACGCACGTGAGCAGTAGTGAGCACTCAAATGGGACAGGGCCGTATTGAGGATGATTTGGTATAATACAAACACACGTCATCCATTTTCGACAATATCTAAGACATATCATCATACTAGTAACGTACTATCTTATGCAACTAGCAGAGACAAATAGCTTATTTCATGACTTCAGCAGCTGCAACAAGTTAGGATAAACGTGAAAATCGAAACTTCTTGACGATGTAGCGTATGTCGAATTGGAAATTATGTAGAAATGAGAACAGTTCATATTTCGAATAGTGAGTCTCGCAGTGACAGCTCTGAATTTTCTTCGTATTCACACTTACTCCTGTTCTTTTATTTTTCCATTACTTCTCTCTTTATTATAACAAAAACTTGTTTTCACAGCTACTTGAGGATTATATCCATACTTGTGGTAAGTACTTACACAAAATCACTAATGATAATGACTATGTTAGGGGCATTGTTAGCTTCACACAAATTCAATGTTGAATTAGGAATCATAATATTTTTATTCTGTTCCAGAAAATGCCAGGTAGACACTTGCATTCTCAAGCCCAGCAAATTTTTCTGAATCTATTGAACTATTTTGAACAAGAAAAGGAGAATGCAGTTTATACGAACAACTTTCCGATGCACTTCAAATTTTCAGAATACCACCATATAAGACAATATGCACGAGGGAACAAAAATGGCAATACGAAATACATTGTAAGATATGTATTCTGAAAAAAAAAATATGTTACTGGGAATCTTTGAGGTCTGAATTAGAAGAGAAGGGAATTGTATATACATCTTCAACATTTTTATTGAATAAACTTGGTTTCAAGTTCAAAAAAGATGACAACCGAAAGGGTTCAACTGAGAAAACCAATATAGCCTCTATGAAAGCGTCATTAATGAGAAATTACATTGAAAATACAATTTCTGAAATTTCAAGACAGGTAATTTTCCTAAATGAAACTTGTATTCAAAAGGTAATAAAACGAAATCTCGGCAAGACTCAAATGTTAAAAGTGTTCGTAAGCCTGAAGGTTATGATGGGAAACGCTTCAATGTAGTACATGCAAGATCTTCTAATGGATTTGTGGAAGGAGCCAGTTTGTTATTTGCATCAAAATCTAAAACTCTTCCTTACCATGGAGAAATGAATGGCATAATATTCAAGAAATAGGTAGAAGAGAAGTTAATACCAAATTTAGAAGAGCCTCATTATGGATAATGCACCGTACCATAGTACGGTCTTGGAGAAGGAGCCTTGCACTTCTTCGAAAAAGGGTGATATTGTTGATTGGTTTAAAAATAATAATATAAGTTATGAGGAAAAAATGACCAAACCTGAATTATTGGGGATCGCAAAATGTCATGAAAAAGTGTATGTAATTGATGAATTATCGACAACATGGATAGTTTTAAGACTTCCTCCCTACCATTGCGGATTCAATGCTATTGAGATGATCTGGGCTAAAGCGAAAACATATTATAATAAACGTATTGTATAAAATGGTCATGTGGAAAGAAGCTTGGAATCAGTGTGACGAGAATACATGATTCAATTGTATTAGACATGCTGTGATGATGTTATCAAAAATCGGCATTATTATTATTATTATCTAAGGGAGCCATTGCGATTCCTTAATGGCTAGGCCCAAGTCCTTTGCACTCCGTGTCACGTGCCACCTTGTGGAGCAGTTTACACCTACTAAACTCCCAGTCGGAACCGGGTAGGTGGTTAAGGCCCTTAAAATGTTTACCACCATCTTCGTATCTAATTTCAGGATCTCCTCATATTTATTACTTTCAAGTTGAGCCAATAATGATAAATGTTGATGATTCGAGTTCTGAATGTAAAAATGGCAAATAAACCATATTATGGAGCAAACCACCGAATTCGGTTCACAAAACGGACAATCAGCGATAAACACAATCAGAAACTCAAACTGAAACAACAAGGAACACAGACAGACGAAGTCTATAAAAGTAAGTTACCTCATCATAAATAATTTACAAAGACACAGAGACCATAAAACTGGGCGTCAACCATATTATGGTACAAATCACCGAAATTCGACAAGCAAACAGAAAATTAGATATGATTATACCGGGATATCAAAAATTATCTTTGTCAAGGGTGGTTGTGGAATCTAAAACGTGTGTCTTACTTTACGTTTGAAATAATTATGTCATAATTAATTTGAAATTTCTAAAAGTGCGAAATTTCGCAATTTTATACGAATATTGTAACACTCAGAAGTCTTTAGCGCTTTGGACTCCGAGATTTTCACGAGGCCTATCGAAATTAGAATGTTCGAATTATCTAAAAACATAATTGCATGAACGCCAGACGTCCTATGTAATTAGCTACGAACGAAATCATTTTGACATATGCCTCGAGGAGCTCGCGCGTAAGTTAGAGTTTATACATTTTACCTCGGTCTTGTTAATTTGGGGCCGTTTCTTGCCCCGTGCGACCGGCGCCAATTGTAATAAAGTGTTTTTGGCTATGGGCCGCTAGCTTTCACCTGCTTCGGGTATATGTTAGTTGCGAGAAAATTCCCTTTGGTACGTCGCACGTTAGACGCGCGTAGCTCAGATCAGAGAATAGCTCAAACTGTTTTAATCAAATTTTCCTATTTAATGGACATTTATCGAAAAAAGAAGGGCTGTCGGGCACGGTCCGATACTAAATCTAACTACATGGAGCGAAAACGGCACGCGAAAAGTCGTCGTAAAGCCATATTAGGTACAACCAGTTCTCACTTTTCTAACTCGCGTGCTACGAGCTTCTCACGTGAACGTCATTCGATTTACGGAAAATTAACTATTTCAAAACAGTTTTTGACCCGGATTGTGGCTATCACGACCTCTGAAAAGGTTCAAAGTTCACATAATTATTTCATAATTTGTAGTTCATTATTGTTTTACAACTGAAATAAATAGGTATGAAATTTGTATTTTATTGATGATGTCAGTGTGACAGTGACATAATTATTTCAAACGTAAAGTAAGACACACGTTTTAGATTCCACAACCACCCTTGACCAAGATAATTTGTGATATCCCGGTATAACATAATCAGAAACACAAACTGTTACAGAAACATAGAACACAGTATAGACGCAGTCCTTATCCTGAAGTAATGCGATAAGCGGTTCCGGGATAAGGATGAAGAACGGAGAGGTTTTAGCAGGTATCCTGGAATCTAGGGTGAGTTCTCTGCACTACCAGGAGTGATAGATTGGAAGCTCCTGGTGTGCAAAAAGCATTTCCTCTCCACAGAAAAAAAAAGGTTAGGTTAGGATATTATAAAAGTATAAAAAACATTCGTAAGTTGTATAAATAAGCGTTTTTTAATAATAATATTTTCAAACCAAATGTTTTCCATTAAAAAAAAATTAGAAGCTTATGAAATCAAATCTTGTAGGGTGATCGTGGTTTTATTCAAAATTGACAGTGCCGAGTTCGTGTGAGCGCCGCGCTAATCGGTTTAGCATCAGTGCCGACTTCATGTCCTCGGTGCCGAAATGGTGCGCGCCCGACTTGAAAGACGAAGATATTGCCTCATTTTATGGTTTAAAAGAGATTCATGAACTAGAACACAATACATTCTTAAAATTTGGTATTCCATGAATATGTTATGAAGGCTCTACTTCAGTTCGTTTCAAATTTAGAGAATTCCAAATCCACAGCCCAGTTTATAACTACTATGTTAACTTGGTGGAAAATTATGAATGTAAAAGCTCTCATCAAAAGGCTACTATAAAAGGACATCTTCAGGAACCTATCGTCTTAGGGGATGATCAGGAAATCAAGATTTTAAGAAATTTTTTATTCGGTTAGATACATCTAGTTCGGCTTTGAATAAATTGACAACACCGACACATACTGCATGGTCACTCATAGTTCACCGAATTTTAGAAATAATTCCGTCTGCTTAATTTAAATTTCATATCGTTAGGAAAATTTCAAACAGAACCATTAGAAGACAGACTTTTTACATTAAAAGAGAATGGGGTGTTTCACTGTCGGTATTGCGACATTGTGCCAGTAACCTCGACCGTAACATAAGGGTAACATAGCATCTGGCTTGTGACGTCACGATCAAGCATTCAGGCCTTATAGAGAGTATTGGCTCAGGGTGGTCACCCCTTTAGTTGTCAGGCTCGAGACCTGCCGAACTTCATCGAATTCTCTAACGAATGGGGAAGTTATTTTAAACGTATAAGAAACGTTCCAATGCATTCCTCCTTCCCCAACATTTTACCACTGGCTCACCCGATGTTCAACGAGCATGCTTTCCTATCACGTAATCAAAATATGAAAAAAGATGAAGAGCTTAGAACAGGATGCAGGATGAAGTTGGAATGTAACGTACCTAATTGTTACATCACAATTGGAAGATTACAAAGGTTTCATCGGAATAAATAATTTGCACTTCGTCGCTAATTAGAATGAACTCGTGGAAGTAATTCAAAGGTCAATCGCGCTATGGTTGGATAATCTAATAACAAAGCATGAATTAAATAACTAGTATCCCAATTATTCTTTCATGCTTTATTAAGTTTTTTGTTGCAGCTAAATTAGTTTTTTATAGCTGTAATAAACTGAATTCCATGGTGGTTTATCAAGACGTCCCTGGGGAAATGTAAATGAAAAAATTAGGAGGAAATTCCTTCAAATGAAATAGCATTCCCTGTTGGTATTTAGAGATTTTATATCACGCTCCTAAATTACATCGAGTTCCCCTCTATTATTTTCTAAATCGATTAATAACTCTTTGGCATACTTATACGATGAATAAAACATGCAGACCAAAAAAACTTCCACGTTTCAAGAATTTAATTTAATTACAATTCTAGAAAATCTACATTTAAATTTGTAAATTTCATATCTCTACCTACCCACACTTCGTATTTGAATTATCAGAAGATTTGCATAATATTTCAATTAGTTTCATCTGTAGTTTGTCTACATCTATATATTACTAAAGTTTTGTTTGAAACAAATATGTAATCTCACATTGATTTTTGTTGTTCAAGAGAATGACGAAGATATAGAGCGAAATAATATTCATTTCAACGGTAATCTACGTTTTTACACGTTTGTTGGAATATATTTCCAGTCATTTAATTTTTTGGTACATATTCTACTTTGGAGACTTCATTATACATTAATCAATATGACATCATTACGTTTTTAGTATAAATTGCATATAACATGCAAATTCACTACATTCGTATAATACTTTTTTGTTTGTTTATTACGTCAACGAATTTTCTTTCTATTTTCGTGACTAGTTTTGCAATTTTCTCCGATGATGGTGATTCATCAATAGAAAACTGATTTTATCTTCTTCGGTTTATTTTCACATGGTAAAAAGATTATATTATCTTACCTCATCAATGAGGTTCACAATATTCAGTATGTTGATCTTTTGCCGATCGCATTGATCCATTGTAACGTCCATCCATTATGGGGAGAAAGCTGACTTTACTGAATTGCAGATACAAAACTTTAGTCAAGAGTTCAAAGATGAAAGAACGGTTTTTTTGTTATGGAAGCCATTTACATTTCTATTCCAGTTCAATTCGGTTTATATCCCGAAATTCAGTTATAATGGATGGATTTGAATGGTCCAGGATTTTTTGAGTTTGTTATACTTAAAAGTAAAAAGTTTACCCTTTGAAATCTTCCGTTTTTTCAAGGGTGGTTTTATGGGAATGACGTTAATTCTAGTATAGTATATTCTTTTTATAGCTATATTTTTTTCTCTTGAGAATTATTCAATTTCTACATAAAGTGTACAAAGAGACAGTAAACGTCCTTATTGAAAAGTAGGTATTTTTTTCAGAAAGTCGGCCTATATCCCCAGTTTAGATAGATAGATAGTACTTTATTGCTGTAAATTCATACAATAAATGAACATGAGCATAGTCAATACTTAATACTAAGACATTAATAATAATAAATATAATAAAATAATATAATGATAGAAATAATACTAAGATACCAAGTAATTAAAATTAGTATATTTGATTGAAATTAAAAATACATATTAAAATTAGAAGTAGTACCAGCATATCAAAGTTAAAAAAGTTCATCAAGTTAATAAAAACATTTCTTCAGTACATAAGACTTTAGCTGACATTTAAATCCATTATAGTCAACAATTGAAGTAAAAAAATCGGGTAGTGCATTGTAGATTTTTATTGCTCTATAGTAAGGTCCTTTTTCATATCTCGCAGTACTATGACATGGTACACTTAGGGACGTGTAATGCCTGGTTTTCATATTATGAACGTTAAAGTCTTCATTTTTAGTAAATAAACTAATATTCCTATGTGTAAATAAAGCTAATCTGTATATGTATAAAGATGGTGAGGACATGATGTTATAATTAATAAACAGTGGTTTATTGACTAGACTACAAGGGGCAGAGAGATACATGAAACTAGTGAAAAATATTATGGATTAAAAATGCAGGTCAGAACTAAATCTAATGAACACTAGCAATATGTATTATCATTTAATCAAGTGCAATCATTGTATTAGTTTATTAGTTAGGCTTCGGAAGTTGGAGAATAAAACTAAAATTTTACACAAAACTTTTAATATTTAATTAAAGAGTGCTGACAAATTGTTTCACCACACTGTGGCATTTTCAAAGCAAGGAGTTATCAACTAAAGCTAAATCTAAAAGTATGTCCTTAAATATCAGGGATCAGAATGTGATACAAATTGAGGAATGGGGGTGGATAATGGTGGGAGTGTGTTTACAAAATTGTTAACAAGCGGTGAATTATATGTATCGATTTGATCATTTAATATTACATTATTATTGTTTTTTGAGTGTTTCAATATTTCTATGGATTCTAGTATATTAAGTATATGTCCTTTTTCGTGAATATAAAGAATATCGGGATTAAAGGTGAAATTGTGTTTATGTTCTAACAGGTGATTTGCGTAATCAGAGTCCTTTCTTTTGAGCCTGTATCTTCTCAAATGTTCGTTGAACCTTACGCTGAAACTGCGTCCAGTTTGTCCTATTTACTACAGTCATCACATCTCAGTCTGTAAGCTCCAGATTTCTTTAATTTATCTTTTTTAGATTTCGAGTTATTAATATACGAACATAGGTTATTTGTTGTTTCAAAGGCGACGTTTTTATTCTGTTTTTTAAGGAATTGAGATATTTTCAGTGAATGTTTACCTATATATGTTAGACATGTGAAATTTGATTTTGTATTATTATTAATCTGCGGATAAATTACGTTCAAGGCTTTTTTATTGAGTTTATTTTGGAGTATTTTATTAACTATCTTGACATTATAACCGTTATTTTTGGCAATATGATTCTGTTTAATTCCAGATGGAAATTATCTCTACTTAATGGGACATTAATTAATCTATGTATCATACAATTATATGCTGCTAGCTTGTGTGATTGTGGATGTAAAGAAGTGTTGTGTATTGTGGTATCTGTGTGGGTGGGTTTGTGATAAATAGCGAAAGAAAAGTAATTATTTGTATGTGAAATGGTCAGATCTATAGATATATTATTAGTTTGGTATTAATACCTGTATTTTGTTTTCGTTCAAACATTGAAGAGTATAATGTTAATTTCTATATCAATGAAGGTTAAATTCTTTCTATTTTCATCAATATATAACATATCTATGAGTTGTTAGCTTATATTTCAAATAGCATATACTGATAAATAATTCAAAACTTCGAATTTTTGAGAATATTTTTTATTCTGCTTCATAAAGTATAATACGTTAGTTTTATATGGCAGCGTACTATACCGTTTTATAGGTCACGTATAATACATATTATACAAAATGTATTTTTTCCACTATTAGCTGTGAAATTGACAATTATTGCGTCTCCTAGCCTGCTGAGAAGTTGAATTTCTCTAGTATTGGTTAATAATTTTTTCTATTGTTGACCTAGGTTAATAATGAACAAACTCAAATGTTTTGAGAATCCAGGGATACCTAGTTGTTTAACAAAAACTTGTGCAATGTGATTTTGTATACCCAGGAGATTGTCTTTAATGTATTTGCTGCTTGAAATTACTTAACACGATAAAATTATTTGAATAAAAAAATGCCATTAGTTTAAAATTCGCGCTCTGAATGACTGATGACATTTGTGAATCGTGACCGTAACCTACGAGTGCCGGACAGAGCCGAGCTTGGTTATGTTACAAAACTATTTGAACAAAATAAGAGTATGACCACGAGAACACAGAATTACCAGAAGACGACATTGCATAAAAGTGATTATTTTTCAAGTGAGTAACCTTGCTACAGGCTACAGATAATAGATGGTTTGGTAAATTTCAGGTTAGTATTCGACTAAGTGGAAACAAGATTTCAGTAGTGAAAACGATGGAAAAGGGAAATAGTTGATCTCAACATAGAATAATGTGCCCATAAAGTAGAGGCCTTTTTATCACTTGCATAATCGTGGAAGTATGCCAGTAGTGAGTAGAAATCATCTCTACGTTTTTGGTGCTGCACCAAACTGTCTGTACAGTAACTTTTTCTGCGATTTCTCGCATTTCTGGCGGTTTGCAGTTTAAATTTTCCCTCATTTCGGCTTTTCACATATATAATGTATTCGTAAATATTTCAACAATATTGTTTTTGAGAAATGTCATTTAATAGAAATGTCAAAATTGATTTCCAGCCTACTTACTTTTTATCAGACAGAAATTACGCAAGCATACGTATCAAATTGTTTACTTTATTTAACTTAAAAATATTAAATTCCAGTTTAATGTGCTAGTAGTGGAAAAAATAGTATATACACCATGGTGGTGAAGACATTTATAGACCTCGCACCTTATTCCGCTCGGAGCAAAGCCCCTCGCGAAATAATCTTGATGCTCGGTCAATATAAATAGTCTTCAACACCTTGGTGTATAATATACTATTACGTTCCCAACCCTGTACCTAATCTACATACTGCTTTTACTTCCACAAACAGAATTTTATATTATCAAAACAGTAAACAGTAGATTCCCACATCACCGACCAACACTACTGGAAATGCGTTGACCTATAAAGGTGGTCTCCCCTACAGCCCTTACTCCCTAATGATTTATTTCCACATTGAAAATGAATAAATTCTGAAAATAAAAATGTATTCGCAAGCTTCTACTCCAGCTAGCTTATTGTATAAGCACATTAAAATAATTCACTTCACTGCTTTACGAAGTCTTCCACTTTACTGGTTCACATACTGTGGGAAAAACTGAAGACTAAAACTAAAAATTATCACATGGCTATACACCAGGGTCATTAGACCTATGATAGCATATGGCTCGGTGGTATGGTGGTTAAAGGCTCAGCAAGCTGGGGCGATCCGAAGTGCATTCAAAGGCAAGCTTGTCTAACTGCCACAGGAGCTATGAGAACAACCTCTTCAGAAGTCTTGCTGAACATACCGCCATTTCACATTTGCAAATTGCACGGTAAGATGTATAACGTGCTACACAATGGAAACCGACTCTATAATCGGAATCCCATCGGCCGAGATGTTTCTCAAGTATACCTTCGAGAAAAACTTCAAAATTGTCATATCAGGCAGAGAGAAATGGAAGGGAAGACCTCCAATAAATTTGACTGACTCAGTCTTAATTTCAAAGCCATGATGAGTGTGTGCTTCCATCAAATCAACTCACTTTCAAATGTAAGCAATAAATAAATTCCTGAAGAAGGCGAAAGCAGAAACGCGTCGAATGAAAAGATCGTTTCATTAAGATACTTCATTTAAATTGCTGAAAAACCCAAGAAAACCCACAACTTCCTTTAGATAAACCAGCAAAAGAAAACCACGACAAATATATATATATATATATATATATATATATATATATATATATATATATATATATATATATATATATATATATATATATATATATAACTTAAGAGATATAGAATTAAATTTTCTGAATTATGAAGATAACTTAGATAATTTAACGATAGTGGCCAATTAGGCAAAGAAACTTCAAACTTGTTTATAATTGACCAGAACAATTCTCAGTCAGTTCTATTGAAATATATAAGAACCAGGATGCTGTCATTTGAATAAGAACTGTCACGTAACTGCCAACCATAGCAGTACTAACCTACAATCCTTACTTCAAAAAACGACTGAACTTTAGATGAATGTGCGTGAATAGTTGATCTATGGTAGGGCATCGAATCGCATTGTGTTCATCAATGATCTACTATCCTTTCAGAGGTTTATATTTACAAAAATATAAAAATCTAATAGGACCGAAGTGGTGTAATTGGTAAACACCCTGGACTAGAAATCCAGAAATGTGGGTTCGAATCCCGCCTATGGTTCAATCTTTTACGTTTATTCATCTTTATAATCCTATGTTAAATTATCTAAGTTATCTTCATAATTCAGAAAATTTAATTCTATATCTCTTAAGTTACATACACGATAGTGGCCAATTAGGCAAAGAAACTTCAAACTTGTTTATATATATATATATATATATATATATATAGCCATATATATATATATATATATATATATATATATATATATATATATATATATATATATATATATATATATATATAAGTTTAAAGTTTCTTTGCCTAATTGGCCACTATCGTGTATGTAACTTAAGAGATATAGAATTAAATTTTCTGAATTATGAAGATAACTTAGATAATTTAACATAGGATTATAAAGATGAATAAACGTAAAAGATTGAACCATAGGCGGGACTCGAACCCACATTACTGGATTTCTAGTCCAGGGTGTTTACCAATTACACCACTTCGGTCCTGTTAGATTTTTATATTTTTGTGAATATAAACCTCTGAAAGGATAGTAGATCATTGATGAACACAATGCGATTCGATGCCCTACCATAGATCAACTATTCACGCACATTCATCTGAAGTTCAGTCGTTTTTTGAAGTAAGGATTGTAGGTTAGTACTGCTATGGTTGGCAGTTACTTGACAGTTCTTATTCAAATGACAGCATCCCGGTTCTTATATATTTCAATAGAACTGACTGAGAATTGTTCTGGTTAATTATAAACAAGTTTAAAGTTTCTATCCTTTCAGAGGTTTATATTCACAAAAATATAAAAATCTAACAGGACCGAAGTGGTGTAATTGGTAAACACCCTGGACTAGAAATCCAGTAATGTGGGTTCGAGTCCCGCCTATGGTTCAATCTTTTACGTTTATTCATCTTTATAATCCTATGTTAAATTATCTAAGTTATCTTCATAATTCAGAAAATTTAATTCTATATCTCTTAAGTTACATACACGATAGTGGCCAATTAGGCAAAGAAACTTTAAACTTGCTTATAATTAACCAGAACAATTCTCAGTCAGTTCTATTGAAATATATAAGAACCGGGATGCTGTCATTTGAATAAGAACTGTCAAGTAACTGCCAACCATAGCAGTACTAACCTACAATCCTTACTTCAAAAAACGACTGAACTTCAGATGAATGTGCGTGAATAGTTGATCTATGGTAGGCCATCGAATCGCATTGTGTTCATCAATGATCTACTATCCTTTCAGAGGTTTATATTCACAAAAATATAAAAATTTAACAGGACCGAAGTGGTGTAATTGGTAAACACCCTGGACTAGAAATCCAGTAATGTGGGTTCGAGTCCCGCCTATGGTTCAATCTTTTACGTTTATTCATCTTTATAATCCTATGTTAAATTATCTAAGTTATCTTCATAATTCAGAAAATTTAATTCTATATCTCTTGAGTTACATACACGATAGTGGCCAATTAGGCAAAGAAACTTTAAACTTGTTTATAATTAACCAGAACAATTCTCAGTCAGTTCTATTGAAATATATAAGAACCGGGATGCTGTCATTTGAATAAGAACTGTCAAGTAACTGCCAACCATAGCAGTACTAACCTACAATCCTTACTTCAAAAAAACGACTGAACTTCAGATGAATGTGCGTGAATAGTTGATCTATGGTAGGGCATCGAATCGCATTGTGTTCATCAATGATCTACTATCCTTTCAGAGGTTTATATTCACAAAAATATAAAAATCTAACAGGACCGAAGTGGTGTAATTGGTAAACACCCTGGACTAGAAATCCAGTAATGTGGGTTCGAGTCCCGCCTATGGTTCAATCTTTTACGTTTATTCATCTTTATAATCCTATGTTAAATTATCTAAGTTATCTTCATAATTCAGAAAACTTAATTCTATATCTCTTAAGTTATATATATATATATATATATATATATATATATATATATATATATATATATATATATATATATATATATAGCCAAGCCAAAGACAAGAGACTCACTGAGTTTGGGTAAATACTCGACGATATTCCAGGCAGAATTTACTGTACACTGTGCCGAAGAGCTAATAAAGCAAGCGTTTCAGACAAAAACCATCGCCATATGCTCTGACAGCCAAGTGGCTATAAAAGCATTCAGTTTCTTACAGTTCAATTCCAAACTTGTCTGGGACTGCTTGGAAACCCTACAAGAGTTGGGCAGTCAAAACATACTGTCTTCCTTCAACCTGAGTACCAGACCACATAGTTTACAAAAGTAACGAAGGGGCTGACTCATTGGCCCGAGAAGTAGCACGTGCGGCACTAATTGGTCCAGAACTCTTCTGTGGTATAGCGAAACGGTTACACAGATCATATAACAGTACTGTGATGAAAAATCAATTCTGAATGATAATGGTAGAACAAGGTGCCGAGAATGAGACAGGCCAATGAGTTCATTAAAGAACCATCACCAAAATGCATGGAGTACTTACTAAGCCAGAACAGAAGATCAACTAGAATCATGGTTGGACTCATGACAGGACATTGTAGAGGCAACAGGCACATGAACAACATCGGACTGGCAGATACAACCTTATGCAGGTTCTGCCAGGAAGGCGAGAGAACCTCAGTACATATACTGTGCTACTGCGAAGGCCTAACAAAACTAAGGTTCTCAACCATAGGAAAGGAAAAACCATAACCCTCCCATTATAAGGAGGACCTAAGGTCTGGCCTATGGAGTCCTCTATAACATAAAAGAGGGCATACACAATAGATCTGCAAAGGTTGGGGTGGTGAGGCTCTTAGCCCACAAGCCTCATACAATCAATTCATCTATCACTGCTTTAAGAACTCCTTCACTCCACTGCCTTAGACCGTTAGGCAATGCTTCATTTCCCCGTTTTATGAACTGCTTCACTACAGTGCTCTACACATTATAGTTACTTTAAATATTGCAGTTATACACTTTATGAAACTTTGACTTTTAACTTTCACATCAACCAAAATACTAGCACATTTCCACTTAATGCTAAACTAAACTTTTGAAAATAAATATTGAACACCAAGTTCAAAAATATTATGTTTTTATTTACCTTCTATCATTCACTTATATAGCACTGTACTTATTATCGAGTCCTAAATTTATGATCGATCAAACATAACTTCTCTGTTCCACCAATATTGTATTCCTTCTTCTTTGATTTTTGTCCATATTTCTGGTGTAGCTTTCCCTAGAACCTCTTTCCACATAGCCACAACTACCATCTGTACCAACGTCATCCCTGTAGTAAATTTTCGTTATATCCTAGATGTGTTCAATGGGTTTCAAAATGCAATGATAAGGATGTAGACAAAGTACTTGATGGCCATATCTTTCAGCTAACGCATCAGCTACGTATACCTTTTCTGACTTATTCAATTGTACCAAGCCCAACAACTCTGGTTTCATAGGTGCTATTATTTTTAGTTAATCATTCTTGTACATCACATTGCTTGGAAGCAGTGGTTGTCCCTTCATCCATTAAACTACTGTGATAACTATCATTATCCATAAAAATTTGATAGTATAAGGAAGACGTGATCCTCCATTTTCGCGTTCTCCTTCAAAGGAAATCATTGTTGAACACATCAAGTTTACACAGCACACGACGTGAATACAGGTACAATAACAGTTCCTCGACTGTCTTAGTCGAGGAAATAAAGCACTAAAAAAGGCCAAGTGTTCCAAAACCGGCGCAGTTGGATCGTTTGAGATGCGGTTTTCTGCATCAGATTCAGAAAGTAATTTAGAAATTTTATTCCTTGTTTGCGTTTTGCGAAAAGAAAATAATTGCATTTCTACAGCCAAAAAATGAAGTGCTCTTTTTGAGGTGAATAAAAAAAACGGACTGGAATTGATCTTTCGGGGGTTTTTGGGGTCGCTGAATACTAGGTCCCCTTGGACCATCCCTGGAGTATACGAAGGTCCTGTCCCCCTGGTTGAATTCCACTAAAAATTAATTTTTAATGCTTGTCAACTGTTCGAGTGGGGATATGAAGGTCGCTAATGATGATTATGACATGCAAAAACTTTCTCCTGCAATACCTTGGGATACCCGGAGACCGGATATCCATCTTCTAGGAATTCGTTAATTTTTTTAATTTTATTATTTTGCAAATTACGATTAAATTTTTATTAAAAAAGTCAGATATGTAAATGCATGTAATAATAATGTTACTTGCAAGATATTTTTACTTCATAAATTCATGGAATAATTCTTTTTCCACGTTACATTATTTTTGGACTGGAGTATGATTACATTTTTCTAAATTGCATATTATTTCTTTATTTTTGGAGTTTTATTCTATTCATATTCAGAATCATAATCAATATATGAAATGACAAGTTAATTCAAGAAATAAACAGATTATATCGGCAACTCTGTAGTGTGTTGCCAACTGTAAAAATGAAATATACTAGTTTGACGAATATAGCACGGCAAATTGTTCAAGTGAATTGGTTATAAGAGTAACCCAAATATGACGCCATTTCATTCTTAGAGTGAACAGCGTTTAGTTTAGGATGTATTGAATTACGTCGTCCATAGTTCTTCGAACACTTAATCTATAATGACTTCTTTCGGTCAAACATTCCTCTATACGATCGTATAGATCGTATTCTTTTGCTCAGCTACAAAATCAATGATATATTAATACAAAGATCACAAACAAGTAATACACAACAGTTCACTGGAATATTCAGTTTTCCCTTGTGGAATATCTTAACATAAAACGTCTGACCCGACCCTAAATCAGTTTTCAATGTGTGGAAAGCTACATGCACGGAAATATGTTCCAATTTTTTAGTACATTAAATTTTCATGAATCTAAAATATTGCCAGAAAAAGTGAAAACATAATTGACCATTACGAACGGCCTTCATGGGATACCCGGTGTTTTCCTACTATTTATTATATCCAGAACACTGAAAATGCTGGTGCTTTTATTTATTCTTTCCACCAAATCCATTATCACTTTGTGTGTTCCACGTTTCTATCCAAACGTAAGAAGTAAAGCGTCTCGAGATATTGCAGGCGTTTGTAGAAATGTGGAGAAATTGTCATCCCGTCTGAAAATAGGATGTAGTATATTTGGTCACTCTACCGTAACGGATAATTTCCGGTTACTGAATAAATTTATCGTTTGCTCTGACTTGAGGCACTGATCAACTATAAATGCTCTGCGGTTAACCAATAACAAGAAACGTTCCTTTCGCAATTTACACGTTCATTCATGCCCAAAGTGAGAGATGCAAATGAAGCACTTCATCAGCCATGAAGGCTCCACATTAAACGAATGGTCACGAATTAATACATTTCATATCTGCTTTTAGTGCATATACGGAAAGTTGAACTGCTTGAAAAACAAAACGAGTATCTAACGAGCAAAATTAATGTCTGAGAAATTAGAAAAGAAAAATAATATAATAATCTTTGGTATTGAAACGCATGAGTATAATTCTAGTTCTTTAGCGAGTTTTACCTTTGGGAAACTTAATGAGTTACTGGAAATTAATCTGGAAATCAGAGATTTAAATAATGTGTACTATGTTGGAAGAGGAAACACTAAGCCAATAATTGTGGAATTTGTTTCATGCTTAACGAAACTTGATGTGCTGAAGAAAAGTTTTATGCTAAAAGGTAAAGGAATATTTATCAATAAAGATTTAACTAAAGAAGAACAAAGAGAAAATAGTATTCTCAGAAAACATCTCAGATATGCAAAGTCCGAGCAGTTGAATGCTTATATTAAAAATAACAAATTATTTGTCAACAATGAGGTGTATTTAGCAAAAGACCTAGATGACATTGATGAAAAATTAAATGAAAGTTCTAACTGGATAGAACCAGATTATGTTAAAAAGTTCAGTAGTGCTCCTGCGACTCCGACACTTAGAAAGCTATCATCAGGTGAAGTATTTCTACCTGAAGAATCTATAGACGCTGAGTTAAATCCTAGTGAAGCATTGGGCAAAAATGACTTAGTAAAAAAAAGTTTAAGAAGTAACTCAAGTTCATCCAGAGTGGAAACTCGAACCGAAAGAAGACTCACACCAGTGACTTCAAAAAAATAAACTAAAGGTGGTTGAAATAGAAAACATTAACTTCCAATTAATCATTTATCCGATGTTATTGATCAAAATCATTGTGTTCCTTATACATCCATATCTCTGTGATAATAATACAATTTGATCTTATTGATAATTTATAATTCTTAATTTTCATCTCTCTTATAATTATAATTAGTATAAATGGACAGTATTTTTAACTATATTTTAGCTTAATAATATAGTACCCATCCTCACTATATTCTTACCAACTGGAATAATAATACTGTTTAATTTTATTGATATTATATTATAATACTTATTGATAATTTATACAATTTAGTTCATCCTTGGTACATAATTATTAAACTTAACCTTTAATTAATATATTGAAAAATAATAACAGAGTAGTTCAAAAAAGAATATACAGCAATTAACACAAGTCATTCGCTTTAAAATTGTTATAGGGCATAATGTTCTGTGTGTGATTACAAAATACTAATAAGTTTTGCTGATAATTTTAATACCCTAATTCTGATCTTAAATGAGTCTTAAGCTATTGTTTGTTTGTTGAGTACTTAATTATTTAATTTCCAAACTCTTTCTAACCTGGTCATATATATACATCATTTTATGACATATTTCTAAAGTGGTAGTGTAACATAAAATAATGGATCCATACATAAGAGAATTAGATCACATTGCCACAGATACATGTTAGTGATATCCAAACCTACAATAAATTGTATGCTCCCATACTATCAGGGATTAATATATTTCATTGCAATATAAGAAGTTTAAACAAAAATTTTAACGAATTTTCACTTTTACTCGAAAAAATAGAAAATACATTTGATGTCATAATTTCAACAGAATGCTGGCAAATTAATGATATTAATTTATATCGGTTAGAAGGATATACAACACTTTATAATAACAGTAGTATAAACCAAAATGATGGTGTAGTTGTATTTGTAAAATCAATATTCAAATTCAAACATAATATAGTAAGAACTAAAAAATAAGCTTTTCTTGAAATCTCGATCTCCAGCGGGGAAAAAATAATTCTCATTACAGGTATCTATCGACCACCGAGAAAATTAAAAGAGGAGAATAACGAATTCAATGAGGAATTGGAAATATATTTACAGTCATTTATTTCGAAAACAGCCGAATTCCACATTTTAATAGGAGATATAAATATAAATTTATACTCCACAAATGAGACAACTCAGAATATTTTGAATGAAAATGGTTTCAATTCTTATATAAATAAACCAACACGTGTTGAAAATAATATAGCGACTATCATTGATCATATCTTTATTGAACAAAATTGCATAACCCGTGCAGAAGAAATATTCCATCCAATAATTTTAGAATATCCACTCACTGATCATTACCCCATAATTTTGGGTATTAACATAAACACTCTTGAGAATAGTTCTCCAGAAAGATTAAATACAAGAACATTTATAAATTATAAAAAAGTGAATGAGATATTGAATCTAGAAAATTGGGACTCATTCTATAATACGAATAACATTGACCAAATGGCAAATATTCTTATAGCTAAAATACAGAAATGTATATCTAACTGCACCAAAACTATAAAAATAAAAAACTCTCAGTATAAAATAAAACCATGGATTACAAAGGGACTTCTTATAAAAAATAGTTTATATAAAGATATTCGAAAAAATCCCAATAGTTTACAAATTAAACAAATATATAATAATTACAAAAATAGACTAAATGTTTTGATTCAACAAGCAAAAAGAGATTATTACAAAAAAGAAATAGAAAAAAATTTATATCACAAAAAACCTGTGGAGTATAGCTAAAAAGATCACTAATATCCAAACAGCAACTAAAAATATAGAGAAAATAAAAAACAAAAACGGAGTAATTATATCAAATAAATATGAAATAGCAAAACATTTTAACAATCATTATGCTGGAGTAGGTAAATTGTTAGCTGAGAAAATCAAAAACGAAAATAGAAACAGAGTCAATACAACGCTTTCAAAATATATTAATAATACATTCTATTTATTTCCTACTGATGAAAGTGAAGTTAAGAATACTATAAAAACTTTAAAAAACGGAAAATGTCCAGGAATTGACAAAATTACAAGTGAAATGCTAAAAAATACTTCTACTTCTATAGCTAAACCAATCACCTTTCTAGTGAATAAAATTTTTGAACTTGGTACTTGTCCTGAAGCATTTGAAATTGGAGTAATCAAGCCATTATTTAAAAAAGGATCTGAATTGGATATAATAAACTATCGCCCTGTTAGCTTAATATCAAGTATCGGTAAAATATTTGAAAAATTATTAAAGGTTAGAATGGACAGTTATTTCAATAAATATGAAATAATGTCACCTAAACAACTTGGATTTCGGCAAAGAAAATAGACTCAAGATGCAATTACGTGTTTAATAAAACAAATATATTAATCACTACATAGTAAAACACCATCTCTATGTGTTTTTATAGACCTTGAAAAAGCTTTCGACTCCGTTAGCCATGAACTACTACTCAAAAAATTAGAACGACTAGGCTTTAGAGGTTTATCTCTACAACTGTTTGATTCCTACTTGGAAGGTCGACGTCAATGTGTGCAAATAGAAAACATTTACAGTTCTGAAAAGAGCACTGAATATGGAATTCCTCAAGAAACAGTCATTGGCCTCTTCTCTTCACTGTATATGTGAATGATCTTCTACTCCTTAAATCATGCTTAAATATTGTAAGTTTTGTTGATGACTTGGCTATATTTTTTACAGCGGAAACATGGGATTATCTCAAATTAAAATGTGAAGATGCTTTAAAAATCATGATCAACTGGTTCGATAACAATTTGCTAACAGTTAATTTCTCCAAAACTCAATACTTACCTTTTACCTCATATGTGAACAAACTTCCTAACATTGGTTCATTATCCATGAGTGAAGACATTAGAATTAAGGAGACATCAACAGTGAAATACTTGGGTATAACAATTGATTGGCACTTACGATGGGATGTACAGGGTGTCCCATTTTGGGTACTTTTGCGGGGTATCTCCTTTATTTTTAAAGATAGAGAGTTGCGGTTTTCGCGACACTGTGCTACTTTTTCGTAAAACTCAAGATGCCGTCAACAGAATTTTCATAGCCCTTTTAGTTTCAAAGATACAGGGCATTTCTGAAAATGTTACATTTTGTGACCCCCTCGTATCTCCGTTATCCTTCAACTTATCGAAAAGGTAAAATAACATTCTAATAGTTTTTCTTCCGTAGAATGCAGTGGTGTAGATAACTTTTATTACATATTTACTGTTTTTGAGTTATATAGCAAACTTATGTTTTTTTAAATGGAACACCCTGTATATTTATAGACTATAAAATTTGTCTTTTTTTTACCTTTTCAAAAATATATGATAGTATAAACTTCTTTTCAGAAACACGCAAATAATTGACAATTTTTAGAAATTAAATACATATTTTAATTGTAGGCCATTGATATTGTTTATGACAAGAAACAGAAATAAACATCAAATCTCTATCGCATTTAAGCTGTTTATTTTCGTTCTTTTGGTATCATTATTCAATAGATATTTATCAATTTTTTCGAATAATGGCAGTTTACGAAAATTATGAGAAATATGATATGATGGTATGTTTTATACAGAGTATTGAAAATTCTGAAGAAGCTTCGGAATTATATTTCCAAAGGTGAGTAAGCTATTATGGCTATGAAAATCTCTACTATCATTTTAATTTTTGCTTGTTAGATATCCAGAAAGAAGGCAACCGTTTTTTGGGATATTTGCCCGTTTAAAAGCAAATTTAGTTGAGCACGGATCATTTGTTCACCCGCGCCCTAAAACATACAACAAAGAGAACAGGGAAAGAAAAGAGATAGATACTTAAGGATGTATAGAAGCAACATCTTCGTCCTCATGTAGAAAAATTTAGAAGGAAATTGGTGTGCCAAAAACTAACGCTCAGAGGATCTTGAAGAAATATAAGTATCATCCATACAAATTTAATATACTACAACATTTGCATCCTGGCGATGCCGAGCGCCGGGCACTGTTTTGCCAGTGGTATTTGCAACAAATCGATGCTAACGATTTATTTGGCAGACTTATTTTTTGGTCAGACGAATGCTTTATTTCAAGTGCTGGCATTTTCAATCGTCACAATACCAGGAACTGGCGTAGTGAAAATCTGCATTTAATGTTTGAAAGGGCACAACAAGGACGCTTTGGAGTTGAGGTTTCATGTTTTATTTTGGGTAGACATATAGTTTATAGGATTTTTGGAGGAGGTCTTACAGCACGTAGATACCTAGAAATTCTTGAGGAAGTTATTCCAGAACTGCTCGAAAACATTCCATTAGCCCAGTATAATGCTGTTTACCTACAGCAAGATGGTGCCCCAAGTCATAACTCTAGGCTCTTAAGGGCCTTTCTAAATAATAACTTTCCTCAAAGATGGATAGGTACCAACGGACCTGTTAGATGGCCTCCACGATCACCAGATCTCTCAATTTTAGATTTTTTTTTATGGGGTTATATACAAAATGAAGTATATAAAACTCGATATGACGGCATTGCAAAACTTCGAGAGGCAATTCATTTAGCTTTTCGAAATCTGCGAATGAGAACAATGGTTCTTTTGAACGCTATTCAAAGAATCTCGAAGATGTGCCAATTTTGCATTAGAGAAAATGGTGGTCAATTTGAACATCACATTTAATTTTTTTTAATAATGTTATTTTTTTGTGTTTTTGTTATATTGTCACTTTACGCCACAAAACTGTTGTTACAAACTTACTGTTAGAAAAAGATCTATGGGAATTTTTTTTAATAGATACCTATATACAAGGTATCCAATTATTTGTTAGTAATATGTAAGTTGCACTTGTTTATTATTGTTATCCATAGCCTACTATTAAAATATGTATTTAATTTTCTGAAAATTGTCAATTATTTGCGTGTTTCTGAGAAAAAGTTTATACTATCATATATTTTTGAAAAGGTAAAAAAAAGAAAAATTTTATAGTCTATAAATATACAGGGTGTTCCATTTAAAAAAACATAAGTTTACTTTATAACTCAAAAACAGTAAATATCTACACCACTGCATTCTACGGAAAAAAATCTATTAGAATGTTATTTTACCTTTTCGATAAGTTGAAGGATAACGGAGATACGAGGGGGGTCACAAAATGCAACATTTTCAGAAATGCCCTGTATCTTAAAAACTAAAAGGGCTATGAAAATTCTGTTGACGGCATCTTGAGCTTTATGAAAAAGTAGCACAGTGTCGCGAAAACCGCAACTCTCTATCTTTAAAAATAAAGGAGATACCCCGCAAAAGTACCAAAAATGGGACACCCTGAACATGTAAATGATATAATAAAAAAAGTTCGACCCATTTTATTTAAATTTAAATATCTTAGAGACTATTTAGATATTAAATATTTAAAAACCTTATATTATTCACTGGTGCAATCACGCTTAAGTTATGGAATAATTGGATGGGGTGGGATAAGTGATAAACATTTAAATAACTTAAACATACTAGAAAAACGATTTTTAAAGCTAATTTTAGCTAAAAGCCAATTATATTCAAGTAATCAATTATATATAGACGCTAAAATTTCAGATATGCGTCAACTGTTTGCTTTCTCTATTTTAACAGAAAGATTTAAAAACAAAAATAGCGTCATCAGGCACTTAGAACATAAATACGGAACGCGCCATAAAAATAAAAATTCAGTTATAGTTACTTACCTGAGCGGAAAATTCTACGATTTACTACCTGTTGAAATTAAAAATATAGTATCCATAACAATGTTCAAACGGAGGGTAAATCAATGGATATTATTAAAACCAAGATATCTCTTTAAGATATAATCCTGTCTACTTGGCACATTCCAATCTGTTTTTTATAATTTCATCTATATAAAAATGCTTCCTACAACTTATCATTTTATAATTTCATCTATATAAAAATGCTTCCTACAACTTATCATTTTATAATTTCATCTATATAAAAATGCTTCCTACAACTTATCATTTTATAATTTCATCTATATAAAAATGCTTCCTACAAATTATCATTTTATAATTTCATCTATATAAAAATGCTTCCTACAACTTATCATTTTATAATTTCATCTCTATAAAAATGCTTCCTACAACTTATCATTTTATAATTTCATCTATATAAAAATGCTTCCTACAACTTATCATTTTATAATTTCATCTATATAAAAATGCTTCCTACAACTTATCATTTTATAATTTCATCTATATAAAAATGCTTCCTACAACTTATTATTTTATGATAAACACTATTAATTTGGAAATTTGGTGATTCTCACAAACAAGAACTCTAAACAGTTCTTCGTGAGTTTTCTGTTTATTCGAATTTATCTGGGTAAATGTGTGTTGGTATTTGTTACATACCTACATTCCCATATATTTTATATACTATTGTTGCTGATATACTTGTATCATGAATGTAGTTTGATGATGTATTCTTTTTGAATAAACATATTATTATTATTATTATTATTATTATTATTATTAGATACAGGCAGTTTATTGTATATTTCAGACCCTGTATACAAAGGCATTTTTTTATAGATACACGAGTAATTGATGGTGATGCCAAATTATCTCTATATCTAGTTGAATATTAATTATTCATTAGCACCTATTTTTATATGTATCAGTGATGGTGATTTCAGTATCAGTATTTCAGTACAAGGTAGTGGAAGGATTTCGTATTTCTTGAATAAGAGCACGAGTCACCAAATTTCATGTCAAAAATTATCCCAATTATCCTCTTATGCATCTTGAATATTCTTAATGTCTCAGTGCTCAGACGTCACACAACGATATGATATGATAGTATAGAATATACATGTCCATAATAAACAGTTAGTAAACATTTGATATTCAAATTATTTTTGAAGTTCAAAATCAGATAGTATGTAGATTGTAACTTTGACAGAATATATTCAACATTTTCCCCCCATGAAATATGTTCATCAATGAATGTGCCCCAAAATTTTATCACATTTGAGGACCTGACCTTCCACACAGAAAGTAAAATCACTTGATTGCCGTAACGGCGGTTTAAATTCAATACAAATTGTTTTTGAAGAGCTGAGACATTGGTAATTGTTTGTGCACCAATTATCAAATTCCCCCATAACCCTGACCACTTGGCAATGAACCTCCTCCGGAGTATCACCTGTAATGACAACCGCCGAATCGTCTGCATACCTGAATAATTTACCTTCTATAATAAAGTTTGGCAGATCATTCACATACAAAAGAAACAAGAGTGGACCAAGAACTCTTTCCTGAGGGGTACCTTGTAGAATGTCGAATACGTCTGAGTAACTGTCATCGATCTTTACTAGTAGTTTTCGGTTATTAGAAACAATATTATGCAGCTCTTCAGTGGGCCTCGTATTCCCATGGCATCGATTTGCTTTCCTTATCTAACATGTCAAATGCCTGAGTAAGGTCAAAAAGAATGACTACGACATATTTATGTAAGTATAACTATTGAGATTTCTATTGAGAATCCAGGTCTAAAACCAAATTGCTGTGGAGTCAGTATGTCGAACTTATCAAAAAATTTCATTATTCTGTTGGTAACAGCTTTTTAAAGGAGTTACCTTAGCTAGCTTTAAAGAAGAAGGGGGACTTCTTTCATGACTGACGAATTTAACAAGGTTGCTAAAATAGGAGATATCTCAATCGCGACTAATTTTATTATTTTCATAGGAATTCCATCAATTCCACATGCATTTTTTGACTTCATTTGGCTAATTGCATCATAGATTTCATTTTCTGAGGAAGGAAAATGACATTCAGTGTTAATCTCTTGACAGTACATTGTTCTCCATGGTTTTATTGATTTAGCCGAGTTAACAAAGTCTGTTGCAAAGAAATCAGTTATGTTTTGTGAAGTTGTGAATATTTTATCATTATATATAATTTTGTGGTTCTTTATTTTCTGTTCATCAATTTGACTTACCATGTTTTATTGTTTGAATTATTGATTGCATTTGAGGAATAGTTAATTTTTCCATTTTTAATATCTCTGTTGATTACCTTTATATTGCTTGAGTGATTTTTCAATTTGTGGGTTTATACTGTATTTAAAAATGTGATTTATGAATTTAAAGTTATCAAGATTACGTTTTACATATTCGGAAAATGATATCTTGTGATTCTATTTATTTGAAATGTGTTGTTTGTTATTTATTAAAGTTTTGTGGAAATTGTTGTTATATATTAAAAGGAACTGAGGAATGAATTCATCAAAAATTTTCTTGGTCATTTAAACGAAAATGAAAAGGTACTTGTAAAATCGCTTTTAAATTGATTCATTGATCTTACAGAGCTTAGGTTTCTTCGGCAATACATGTTTGACACTACTAATAGCCAAAGGTTCCTACAGGTAATCATTATTGCTTTATGATAAGAAATATATGGATCGACATTTTTTTTTGTAGCTTCCTGAATTGCAATTGTTTAACATGTGTATTATATTCATCAAAAATGAAATTTTACATATAAACTCAATTATCCGGAAATGAAGCCATATGATTATAAATAGTTTTATATATTGAATCCATGCTTTATATATACCTGAGGATGAGGTGTAAAAATTGACCTCGAAACCTCGTAGTACGAATCTACAAAAAAATGGATCGTGAGAATTAAACATTAATATTAATATCAAATATGATTTTGCTTAATATTAGTGCATAGATAATCTATATCCTGCAATATGAATCTACTCTCACACTTTCTTTGGATTCTTGATCACACTTGATGTATTTGATTATCAATTATGATTATTATAATAGTGTATTCATATTATTTTATTATTTTCTATCATCACTGAATACGCTTACTGAACTTTAGGATGACAAGCTTTAGAACTGGAATTGCTGACAATGGATTTAGAAAAATAATCCAATGATATGAACATACAAGTTTGCTGGAGTGATTAAAACGTCATTACAATGGTGTTGAATGCCATTTTAAAGACTTTGTTGATTTGGTCATATTTCGAAATTGCCAAAACTTTACCATGTTATAATTTTTAAACTAGTGTTAATCGAATGAATCATCCCAGTGAATAGTAAATTATATACAAATGGATATCAAAGGTTTAGCGAAATGATCAACTTCCTTAAAATAAGCTACTCGATTTCTTATGTGTAAACCTGGTTTAGACGATATGACGCACTGCGCCATCTCTTCAGTGTGTAAGGGAGAGTGTGAAGGAATGGGAAAGATTTTTATTGTTGAACAGAAGTGCCTTTATTGGAAATTAAATTGCAGGTTATAGCACATAAAAACATAAAATGGTCATCACTCACAGCCAAACTTAGAATTCAAGCAAGATATATTATTTATTCATTAAAAAAGAATAATAGTATACAGATATTTTTTTTCTTATTATATTGTAAGTACACGAGAGGTAAACTCGTAATGTTCAAAGAAGATGGTGTGAGTCAGCAGTGGACTGTAGGGGGAGGAGATAGGTTGGAGGTTTGGAGGTTATAGGCATACGGAAAGACCTCATCAGGTAAAGAGTTCCACAACTAAGCTGTTCGATAAAAAAATGAAGCTTGGTAGGAAGAAGTTGGGCAAGTCTCCAAATCTGGGCTTTGTAGATTATGAGGAGCTGCTGGGATGTACAGTAGCACGGAATAGAAAATCAAGTTTTTGTGGAGCGGTTTTCGCAATAGACCTCACATGATCGTCCCATGAGAGGGTGCTGTTGGTGGTGATCCCAGGCATTGTTATGGAAGACAAGATAGGAATAGTTGTACCTGACATCATCATATTAAGAATTCTGGGATCCGCCTTCCTGACTTGAGTTTTGGTTGCATTAAACTCTACTAGATTATCAGATCCCCATTTGAAAATCTTTGTCAGATCTCCATTGATTGCATCAACCGGTCCCTGTCTCACTCCTCTAGCTTCAATGGTTGATATAGGAGGGGCTCCAGATGAGAAAGCAGTATGAAGTGTACCATCATCTGCAAAGCTGTGGACGCGATAGGTGGTCTCTTCCAGCAGATCGTTGATATGCAGTAGAAACAAAGTTGGGGGCAAGAGAGATACCTGTGGAATACCAGAGTTGATAGCTATTGCATCGGAGGATACTTCGTCAACCCCCACATGGAGCGAGCTCTCTGACAAAACTCGATAGTAAGCGACTAAGTTGAGGCGACAAACCATATGACGGAAGTTTCCGAAGAAGACTTTGGTGCCAGAGTCGATAAAATGCTTTGGAGATATCCAATGATACAGCTGGAGATTCCCCATGTTTTTCAATAGATTTCTGTCTTACATGTGTGACGAAAGCAATATTGCTGGTCATTCACAATTTTGTAGCTCTCTAAGTATTTGATAAGCCTGATGTTGATTGCTTCCTCCATCACTTTAGATAATAGTGCAAGGTTTTTCCTTCTTTGTTTTTGGAATTGGTGGCACTACAGCTGTCTTCCAGCTGGAAGGAAACACACCAAGTTTGTATGAAAGGGTAAACTACCTGCAGAAAACTGATGTTAATCCAGGCGCATATTCCTTGAGAATGTCAGGTGGGATTCCGTTTGGCCCCATAGACTTTTTGATATTGAGATCGAGCAGAATGCGCCTGATTGTGCGTTGACAAAAGACAATTTCAGGCACATGGCTATCTATGGCAGCAACATTAGGAGGGTCCTTCCCTTGTGGATCCAAAGTTGAATTTGTTGCAAACATTCTAGCAAAAAGGTTGGCTATTTCTTGTGTTGTAGTAGCCAGTATGCAATCGTCTTTCGTTAGGAGAGGGAATGAATTGGAAGTGAGATTCCTACCAATTGCTTTAGCGAAAATCTAAAACGAACGTGAGTCATTCGCGCATTCGATCAGATTTGATCTTATTCCTGCATTATATGCCTCTTTCGAAACGTTCATTGTTTCATTGCACATATTTCTGGCCTCTCAACATTTTATGTTCTGGTCTCCAGACGGGTTTCCGCCAACGACGGTATGCTGTTTGTTTAGAAGCCACGGCCCTAGAACATATTTTAATTGAACCATCGTTCACCAGATGATAGTGGTTCGTTGGTATGAGGTACGTAAGTTTCCATTCCAAGCTTGATGATATCAGAGATCTCTATGGCACATTGCGTTGTGTCATCAGATTCGAAACATACCGTCCCAATCGGCTGAGTTGTAATGCCAAACTGTGCGTGAAGATGATGGATTGGTTTGTGGAGTGATATAGGGACAGGTCGTAGTGATGAGTGAATGGTCAGAGGTCCCCAATGGTGCACGGACCTTTACTTCATAGGGTTCTGGATTGTTAGTGAGGAATAAGTCAAGCGTATTGGCATAATGATAGTTGTTATCAGGGTTCCGTTTAGTTCATCAATAATCAACTGCTCGAGACTATAGGTAATGGCGAAGGCCTCAGCCTCTCGCCCTGCGTCATTCGTCTTGTTGGAGAACTTGGGCCAAGTGGCGTTGTGAAAGTTGAAATCACCCATGACGATACTTTCAACTGCTGGATAGTTCTGCTGAATGAGGTCAAGTTTCATACAAAGAAACTCAAAGAGTTCACCATGAGCTGGTTCATTTGGTGATAAATAATAATAATAAATATAATGAAACATGAAATATAAACGGTTTTCACATTAACGAAATGTGGAGCAAAATTTTCCCGGACTAATTTAAAATATTTTAAGGTCCAGGTGATCCTTCCAGTTTGAGCATTACAACATATTTTGGCTGCACCTCGTATTTGTCCTCAATCACAGGATAATAGAATTCATACGACATTCACTCCATTTGCAGGAGCTTTACAATCAAAGAAGAGACTGAATTTCAATTTTTCTGCCAAAAAAGGCGACACATTCGATTCTTCCAAATCAGTTTCTGATTCCTTTTCATGCAACTCTGACAAACTATCGTCCACAATACTTTCATGTAAACTCTCATCTGTTTCTGAAACCGATTCCACAATTTTCGATTTCTTGGTTCCCAATTTTCTTTATTATTTTGACTTGAATAACGTCTATGCACATAGTCAAAGTATAAAGGTCTGCTGGATCCTCCCTACCATCATTTCTCGCGCTAGGTGACGTTACCTAGCTCCTCCAATCACGTGCATTGCACGTAACAACATCATATTATGTCGTCGTCAATAACATTGAATAAACAACCAATCAGCTTACACTCCAATTTTAAAAAGAGTAGAAGGGAGGCTCCAGCAGACCTTTATACTTTGACTATGATCTATGAGTGGGGTATTAATGCAATTTCCGAGATGAAAGCGAGAGAAAGTACTCGGGACGGAAGTAGCGAGCAGAGTCAGGTATCAAGGAATGTATGCGCATCACGTCATTCACAGATTCCTACGGCTCCAAAGAGCCTGTTCAGTAGCCGTTTTTTCACATTTCCTCTTTGGAGTCTTCTGTAAAGCAATTTCAAGTTTCACCGTTGTGTCGGTTAATATTCTGGTTTTGCCTTTTATTCAACTTTTTATTCGTTTTCGGGGAGCTTTTGGATATGGACACACATATTCAGGTCATAAATCTTGTTTATTTGTATCTCGATGATTAATAGTTTCCTAACATCCCGGCATATTTACTCCAGGTACAATTTTTAAAGTTGGTTCATAAAGTGATTAATTTTCGACCATTGCCTGCTCAGACTGTCCTTCGAGTGTTCTGGAAGTGTGCCAGATTTTTCTTCATCATGTACATCAAGATTTCGTTCCTCTGAATTCGTAACATATATATACAGCAGTGAGTAATCTGTTAGAGAGCTCATTAAAAAATTGTCGTCCCCAAAAATCTCGTTTTACGAAAAGCTGACAAGATATTTTGTTTTGTCATGGTCCCATTCAATGCTATAGCCGGTTATAAATTGTAACAGTTCCACCTGGATAACTTGTCATCCAGTTATTAACTGCGCATCCTAAATGGTTCATACATCGCAACATCTGTAGCTTGTGGCTTCAATGCGGTGGAAATGTGGGTAAGTGCTCTTGCTATGAATTTCGATATTTTTATGATTATCCAATAATAGTAAAATAAGTTCTCCACACTTGTTTTTGAGTATTTCATGAAATGCTTAAGGATTAAAATAAAATTAACGGCCTCCATCCATCCACTTTTATGGGATAGGCTTCAACTTCCGGGTGGGGCCCCATCTCCCATGTACCACGTGTTGAACAAATTTAGGTCGTGAGAATACCTAAGCTGGAAGTATAGTAATTCCCACCGCATTGAGATATTGTACTTCGCTCTGGCGAAGTTGCTTGCCCTACATATTTTTGACCTTTGGTGGACTCAGTTTTGGAGGATTTTGAACAGTTATAATCCCGGTTTCATCAATTTTATAGATATTTACGGGTGGAAAACCTTTTCTGAAGATAATTTACCGAAGTTTGACATTTATCTTGTTGAAACTGGTCACCTTACTCGAGCTTGGGCACTCGTGGTGTGCATAGTGATAAATCTGATGACCGATGCATGAAACCATCCATGCACTCTTTTCCTCAATAACATTCCATGTTGTAGATATTTTCTGCCAAGACTCTTGGCATATTGGAACGCCAATTTTTTCACCCCAATCTTGGTCCGAAGTCCGAAGTAAAATTAATCGATTGATTCGGTACTAGTAGGTATCGATACCTTGGGTCGATACTACTCATGAGTAGAAGTATAGATACTTCAAGGTATCGAATCAACCCTAGTTGCCTATAAATGCACATTGTGTATGCCGGTTAATCGCGCTGTAAGCAAATCGCGGCAATTCTAATAGCCGTGTTCTTCTTTCTCTTCAGAGAAAAGCAAAAAACCTGTTTTTATAATTTAGTCATACCTTCTCTATTTGTTATATTTGGGGATCGATATTGATGATTTCGGTTTTTTTTTGCTCGCTCAACATGTAGATGGGAAGCGGATCTGAAGATTACCACATTGGCAGCAACCGATCATATGGAACATTTGTTCCGAGCTATTTCTGACAGTAGCATTTGAAAAACAAAAATCAAAATAATCTATGCCAAAATAATTTATATTATTGGGAGGGATGGCATCATGCTGTCTTATTCTTCCTGTCAGGAAGTGTCCCAATCTTGATACCACGACATTTTGATAATGTTATGGTTTATAACAAATATCACCATTCTTATGTTAAATTATGTATAATTTTTAATCTGATCAATTTAAGTTAAGTACTTACCACGGTCGTATATACAGGTCTGGGAACTCGAGGCTGTTTCCTATATGAGAAGTGAGTTCGCTAAGCGTCATCTGTTGCATAGTACCAAAAGGGTGGCGCATGAGTCGAGGAATGATCTCTGGCACGTATACGACCGTGTTCTCTGGCAACTGTCATTGTTGACTTGTAAACACAAGGAATACCGGAGTTTTTAGAAAAAAATTACGGAACCTGTTTTTAAAGTGCCGAAAGATGCGGAAATGAGAAAAAAGTGGATGCTTGCGATTCCGGATAGAAATCGTTTTAACGAGGTCTTTTATGTGTGCGAGCATGAATAACGAAAAAGAGGAAGTTATTTTTAAGGTGAGTAATACATTTTGACAAGAGTAATAGTTCTATTCCTCTCTCAAATCAGAATAGTAATTATTGCGTTACTAGAAAAATTATTTCATTTAATAATGTGATTGTTGCCATACTTCGATCCAAGCGCTAGCTGGTGGCTAAGCGAGGGACTACGAGTTTGGCGACATGTGAGAGACTCATGTCAAACATAGAGTTCCCAGACCTGTATGTACGACCGTGGTACTTACCAATACGCTTTGCTGTACCAGACGATATTAATTCTTTTGAGGCCTAAAATGTCATTTTACTTAAAATACTGCAAACACAAACAACTCACGCTCGCGCTTCTATGTGAAGATAGTTCTATAGTCGCCTATGGGGTTAATTCGATACAGGTAAATACAAGTAAAGTATCAATACTTTCAATCCGATACTAAGTACATTTGGCATCGATGCTTTTTGTTCGATACCAAGTAGGTATCGGAAGAAAGTACTCATATCGATTGTATTCGTATCAGATAAAATTATTTCTATTTTGAAATTAGGCAAAATAAATAATTTATCATCCGGGACCATTTACCTAAGTTGACTAGACCATCAAATATCACTCTAACAGTGCTGTCACAGTCACATAACTTACAGAACATACATCTTGAGCAATTATTGTTTCTATGCTCACTGTCTCAGGAGGAATTCTTCGTTTAACACTTGGTTTTGGGGAAAGTTAGGTGAAGAAGTTTTATTATGTTTATATTTTAGCCATTTGGCTTGTGTTTCAGATTTTGTTTTTAATGTTTTTTTCATTTCAAGATTACTTCGTTCACAGTTTTAGATCAAATATTCAAAACTTCTGTAGTTTGTATTGTATAATACGAAACTTCTGTACTTCACCTTCACCATTGATCTTATCAAACTTCTATTACATATATCAATATTTGTTTTGTTGTTATTCATTCAACAACTCAACACCTAAACCTGGTTATTACTGTTATAAAATCATCTTTACGATTTATTTAAAGGCAAAAAAAATTGTACTGCCAATAATACTTCAATATTAATAATGATCGAAATTCCACTTTATAGTTTTAATATATCCGTTAGTAAAAATTAATCGATTGATTCGATACGAGTAGGTATCGATACCTTGGGTCGATACTACTCATGAGTAGAAGTTTAGATACTTCAAGGTATCGAATCAACCCTAGTTGCCTATAAATGCACATTGTGTATGCCGGTTAATCGCGCTGTAAGCAAATCGCGGCAATTCTAATAGCCGTGTCCCTTTTCTTCTGCGTCCGATTCCTGCACACTTTCCCGTACATAACCCAAATGTGAGCAAAAGGAATAAGACTTGAAAAGGAAAAGGAATGCATACACCCCACGAGGAATCTCCAAGGCAGAAAAATTGATGAAGAAATAGAAAACTCGTTTGAAAAAGAACGCGTTATTTATAGCTATTTTAGCAAAAACGGAGACATAAATATCAGATGTGTGTTGTGCGGCTAGTGAGCATATAATACGTGCTTCAATAATGAAAAAGATTCAACGAATTCACACCAGTTTTGAGAAGCTTCAATGTATAACTTTGACAAGTTTTGTTAATGTTGATCTAGTTTACTGCGTGATAGCTTCAGGCTCAGATCACAAGACGAAAACGTGAAAGATATAACATTAAAAGTGGCTGAACACAAATAACAGTAAAAGCGGTTTCCTGCACATATGTAGATCCACAACAATAACAACCCCAACGAATTATTCGAAAGAGACCCGAATAATAGTCCCGTTAATTTAAATTAACTTTAAACGTCTATGAGGATCAATTTAAAGTAAGTATTTCATAGGTACGATGTTGAATATGGAATATTTATCTTAGGTAGGTGAAAAGTGAGCATATCCACATAAATTAAGAATATGTGCTATAAATAATAATATGTACTATGGTAAAAAACCTAAGTAAATAATATACTTACACTTACTTGTATGTACCAATATTTCACACTTAATATCAACGCTTTAACGCCCATTGATTTCCAATATGTTTCATATTTACAAACGCTCCTTTCTCTTAACAACTTTGTACATTTATTTTTGGCTGAATTTCAGTGTTTCGTTGTGCGAAATTATTATTATTAGTTCTCGGAAAGTTTATTATATTCATACAATTGCTCATTCACATGCTCATTTACTTTAGGTACTATTCTACTATACAGTATTAGAAAAAAAATAAAGGGAATTTATTAAATATTTGTCGTACTGTACTGTAATTTGAAATGCATTTTCAGCAAGCAACGACTCGATCAATCCAATTTTTGAATAATATTTTGTTGAGGAAGGTAAATAATATAACTTGATAACTAGAACTACCAAACATACGTAAATATATGGGAACAATGAGTAAATCGGGCCTGGTAGCTCAGTGGTAAAAGAATCAATCTTCTAATCACTGTGGCTGCTGGTCGCGGGCTCGAATCCTGCGACTGCGGAATTTTTCCTATATATATATATATATATATATATATATATATATATATATATATATATATATATATATATATATATATATATATATATATATATATATATATATATATATATATATATATATATATATATATATATATATATATATATATATATATATATATATATATATATGTTTCTTCTTAGGTTCTCGCGGACGTAATGTGTAGAACTGGATTCTCGGGTATTGATCCGCGTTGTGTGGTTTCGGTCCTCAAAAGGACCAATTTCACGACGTTTCGGCAAAGTCGCATTTGCCATCTTCAGGTGATTCGACCGTAGAGTCTGGAAAATCTAGGCGAACTGACGCTTACTTGGAGGGACAGGTATTTATATCCCCCGTTATGTTTGACCTTTGGACTTTCGAACTATTTCACGCTTGGTTGATTTCTACGTGTTTGGCTCCGAGTGACACGTTTGGATGACGTCATTGCGACGCTGGAATCAGCCGGAAAGTTTCCGTGACCTGTTGCACGTGCACTGGATATCACGTTCTCTCTTGTTTTTGGTTTTATCTTCCGACTTTCTAAAGCGGGTTTCCATGTTGCTGGTAATCTTAGTCCGTCATCTCGTTTGTTAAGACTATGTGGACGTTTCTCGATCTCTATTGCCTCCCTGGTTATTCTGGTGTAGAAGTGTTCAATGTTGGCTAGAGTCTTTGTGCCGCTAAAGTCGATCATATGGCCAGTACTTCTTACATGTTCAGCTAGTGAAGACGTGGTTTCGTTTTTCGACACAGCGTTTGCATGTTCAGTCTTTCGCACATCAATGCGTCTGTTGGTCTGCCCGATGTATGTCTTTTCACAATTACCACATGGCACCTCGTACACTCCTTGGCATTCTAGAGGAATTCTGTCTTTTGGATTCCGAAGAACATTTTTGATTTTCCTATCTGTTGTGAAGGTTGTTTTGATATCATGACGGCTCAGTATTTTGCAGATTTTGTCAGTTGTGCCTTTTATGTAAGGTAGAAAAGCGTTTCCCACTGGTTGATCTTCATTGTTGACATCCTTTTCATTTTTGCGTTGAGAGTTATGAATCTGTTTTCTTGAATAGCCATTCATCCTAAGGGCTGTTCGGATGGTTTCCATTTCTCCATCGAAGTTCTCCGCATCAGCGAGACGTTTTGACCTTGTCATGAGGGTATTTACGACTGATTGTAGCTGGGATGGATGGTGATGCGAGTTACTATTCAAATATCGGTTCGTGTGGGTCTTTTTTCTGAATACTGTATGTCCCAAACTGCCGTCAGTTTTCTTTGTTACCAAAACATCTAGAAATGGTAATTGGTTGTTCTCTTCGGCTTCTATTGTGAATTTTATCCGATCATGGATTCCATTCAGGTGTTCGAGAAACCCTCTTAGTTGTCCTTCTCCATGTGGCCAAATAACAAAAATATCATCTACATATCTGAGCCAAAGTTTGGGTTTTAGTTGCGCTGTGTTAAGAGCTTTAATTTCAAAATCCTCCATGAAAAGATTTGCGATCACTGGTGAGATTGGTGATCCCATCGGTGCTCCTTCGATTTGCCTATATCGCTGTCCCTCGTACATAAAGTAAGTATTGGCTACACAGTGTTTGGCCAAGTCAATAATGTATCCTTCCGGTTTGTATTTATGTTGGATGATCTCTAGGGCTTCGTTTATGGGTACTTGTGTGAACAAGGATGCTACGTCGAAGCTTACTAATATGTCGTCAGGTCCTACTATTTGCATATCTAGAAGTTCGATAAAGTGTTCCGCGTTCCTCACGTACGATGATGCTGTCTCAACGTGCGGTTGTAACTTCTTGGCTAGGAATCTTGCTAATGCATGTGATGGTGAGCCGATAGAGCTTACTATTGGTCTCAGAGGTACTGCTGCCTTGTGTATTTTTGGGAGACCATACAGTTTCGGACATATGGATGATTTTTCTCTTGGAATGAGATGTAACTGTAACTTAGGGTCGATAGGAGATGCCTTGATTTTCGCTTTCGTTGTTTTCTCTAGATATGTAGTGGGATCAGACCTAATCTTCTTGTAAGTCGGATCGTCCAATAGCGCAGCCATCTTGGTTCTGTAGTCATTTGTGTTCATGACAACGGTTGCATTTCCTTTATCTGCTGGTAGGATGATGATGCTTTCGTTCTCTCGAAGAGCTTTCAGTGCTAGGAACTCGTCGTGTGAAATGTTCCTTTTAGGTGGCTTCGAGGTTCGTAGAATACGCGACACATCTTGGCGAATAATCTCTGCTTCACTTTTATCCTGCAGCGAAGTTATAGCAGATTCCACGTTGCAAATGATGTCTTCCAATGGAATGCGTGCCGGTGCAATAGCGAAGTTAAAACCTTTAGCAAGGACATCCATGGAGGCCTTATTCAAAGAATGGTCGGATAAGTTATGGACAACTTTGACAGGGTCTATGTTTGTGCTGTCTCCCTCAGGTTTCTGGGTGTCTTTCAGATGATTGAACTTCTTCTTCTGTTTCTCTATAGTTATTTCAGTGTTTTTCTCTGCTCTGAACTCGGCAAGCTGATCAATTCTTTCCCAAAGTAGAGGATTGATTTCATTGCTAAGATAGAGGTGAACACGTAGTAGCTTGCTGTCAGTATCATCCAGAATTCTTCTTGTTTGGTGAATGGCATCTCGAAGCAGTGCAAAACTCGTTCTTCTCAAGATGTTCTTCGTACTAGTTGTCTTTGTGTGATACGAAAGTTTCATACAGGTTGGAATAATCTTCTGGTCCCGGCAGCGGCGTAGAAAGGTAAGGTCGCACAAAAGTTTCGATCTCTTTGTTCTCAACTTCTCGAAACTTCTTGTTTGATGGAAAACCTCCTCCCCGTAGAGGTTAATTATGTTTCTTCTTAGGTTCTCGCGGACGTAATGTGTAGAACTGGATTCTCGGGTATTGATCCGCGTTGTGTGGTTTCGGTCCTCAAAAGGACCAATTTCACGACGTTTCGGCAAAGTCGCATTTGCCATCTTCAGGTGATTCGACCGTAGAGTCTGGAAAATCTAGGCGAACTGACGCTTACTTGGAGGGACAGGTATTTATATCCCCCGTTATGTTTGACCTTTGGACTTTCGAACTATTTCACGCTTGGTTGATTTCTACGTGTTTGGCTCCGAGTGACACGTTTGGATGACGTCATTGCGACGCTGGAATCAGCCGGAAAGTTTCCGTGACCTGTTGCACGTGCACTGGATATCACGTTCTCTCTGGTTTTTGGTTTTATCTTCCGACTTTCTAAAGCGGGTTTCCATGTTGCTGGTAATCTTAGTCCGTCATCTCGTTTGTTAAGACTATGTGGACGTTTCTCGATCTCTATTGCCTCCCTGGTTATTCTGGTGTAGAAGTGTTCAATGTTGGCTAGAGTCTTTGTGCCGCTAAAGTCGATCATATGGCCAGTACTTCTTACATGTTCAGCTAGTGAAGACGTGGTTTCGTTTTTCGACACAGCGTTTGCATGTTCAGTCTTTCGCACATCAATGCGTCTGTTGGTCTGCCCGATGTATGTCTTTTCACAATTACCACATGGCACCTCGTACACTCCTTGGCATTCTAGAGGAATTCTGTCTTTTGGATTCCGAAGAACATTTTTGATTTTCCTATCTGTTGTGAAGGTTGTTTTGATATCATGACGGCTCAGTATTTTGCAGATTTTGTCAGTTGTGCCTTTTATGTAAGGTAGAAAAGCGTTTCCCACTGGTTGATCTTCATTGTTGACATCCTTTTCATTTTTGCGTTGAGAGTTATGAATCTGTTTTCTTGAATAGCCATTCATCCTAAGGGCTGTTCGGATGGTTTCCATTTCTCCATCGAAGTTCTCCGCATCAGCGAGACGTTTTGACCTTGTCATGAGGGTATTTACGACTGATTGT